>OV277348.1:41766784-42366784 GCA_922984085.1 Sicus ferrugineus | reverse complement strand
GACTGCCGGAGGAAACAAGGGTAAAACCCACATTTTTGACACTTTCTTCCTACAGGGGCTGTTGCGTCAGCCAGCACAAACGGCCGAAGATCGATACCTGAGTATGCGACGCTGGGTACGGAAGGTCGAGTTATTCCAGTAGCGTCATGTGGTCATCCCAGTCGTACGTAATGAGCACTGGTATGCGGTCATCGTCACCAACCTGGACGCCGTGGCCGCTGCAAACGCCGCTCAGCGACGTCCGGCCATCCTGGTGCTCGACTCATGTGCAGCGCAGCCCCGGACGGAGGTAGTAGAAGAAATACTGAATACTTTGTGACGCGACACCACAGGTACACGTCACAAACCAAGCTATTTACGCGTTATTTTTAAGTAAACATTAATTTTGTAACGAATGAAACTAATATGAGCAGAACTGAATATTTTAAAAGTAATATCTCGCTGAGAATTAATTGAAACTAATTGTAAAGTAGTTAACATTAGATTTAGTAGCTGGTAATTTCAACTACGGGTACTAGACACCTGGTCACCTCGACATAACAGCTGATCGAAGTGTAACAGCCATCGAGGTGGGAACAACGAAATCAACAAGAAAGTACGCACAGGGAAAGGTATAAAAGAGCGTGCACAGCAGACATTCTTCGCAGGCAGCGGCCTGGACAGCATCGTGGCTCCATGTTCCAGTCTGGTAAGTGGTATAGTAGCTCTTGACTCCTTCCTTGCTCTAGGTGTACGGGTGTTATACATCCTGCCGAAGGCACTCCTTCCTTGCTCTAGGTGTAAGGGTGTTATACATCCTGCCGAAGGCACTCCTTCCTTGCTCTAGGTGTACGGGTGTTATACATCCTGCCGAAGGCACTCCTTCCTTGCTCTAGGTGTACGGGTGTTATACATCCTACCGAAGGCACTCCTTCCTTGCTCTAGGTGTACGGGTGTTATACATCCTGTCGAAGGCAATCCTGTATCCCTTTACATAAGCTACTAGCCACAACACCAGAGTCCCCGGCGCATTCATCGGCGCAGTCACCGTCGCATTCATCGGCGCATTCACCGGCGCATTCATCGGCGCATTCATCGGCGCAGTCACCGGCGCAGTCATCGGCGCGGTAACCGGCGCAGTCACCGGCGCATTCATCGGCGCATTCATCGGCGCAGTCACCGGCGCAGTCACCGGCGCATTCACCGGCGCAGTCACCGGCGCATTCACCGGCGCAGTCACCGGCGCATTCATCGGCGCAGTCACCGGCGCATTCACCGGCGCATTCATCGGCACAGTTACCGGCGCATTCATCGGCGCAGTCATCGGCAGAGTCACCGGCGCATTCATCGGCGCAGTCACCGGCGCATTCATCGGCGCAGTCACCGGCGCATTCATCGGCGCAGTCACCGGCGCAGTCACCGGCGCATTCATCGGCGCATTCACCGGCGCGACACAGGCGCATTCACCGGCGCGACACAGGCGCATTCACCGGCGGGACACAGGCGCAGTCACCGGCACGACATAGGCGCATTCATCGGCGCGACACAGGCGTATTCATCGGCGCATTCATCGGCGCGACACAGGCGCATTCACCGGCGGGACACAGGCGCATTCACC
Source organism: Sicus ferrugineus (assembly GCA_922984085.1). NCBI lineage: Eukaryota > Metazoa > Arthropoda > Insecta > Diptera > Conopidae > Sicus > Sicus ferrugineus. The sequence continues at coordinate 42,365,187 of OV277348.1, read as the reverse complement.
GGCGCGACACAGGCGCATTCACCGGCGCGACACAGGCGCATTCACCGACGCGACAAGGGCGTATTCACCAACGCGACACCAGCGCATTCACCAGTGCGACACCAGCGCGTTCACCAGTGCGACAAAGCGCACTCATCGGCGCGACGCAGGCGCATTCACCGGCGCATTCACCAACGCGACACCAGCGCGTTCACCAGTGCGATAAAAGCACACTCATCGGCGCGACACAGGTGCATTCACCGACGCGACATCAGCGCGTCATCAGCACGACCCAGACGCCTTCTTCAACGCGACACCAGTGCGATCCAAGTGCACTCGCCGGCGCGACACAGCGCGGTCATCAACGCGACACAGACGCGGCATCAGCGCGGCACAGCGCGTTCACCAGCGCGACACAGCGCGTTCATCAACGCGACACAGCGCGTTCATCAACGCGACGCCAGCACGACACCAACGCGACACCAGCGCGTTCACCGGTCCACACCGGCGCACACCAGGCACATAAACGTCCCAGAGCAAGACGACACGAAGGAATAGCCGACTCTCAAGGACGTCAAGCAGTCAGCAAAGGTGGAATTACCAGCTACTCGACAGGGGTGTATAAATTACATAAATAGTGGGTTAAGATTGAGTTAACAAATAAAGTGAATTTATTGTTCCACTAAATTTTTCTATGGACTGAACTCCGGTCTAACTCCTCGAGTTATATCCCGGCCAGAGCAATGTTAGAGATGGCGCCCGAACAGGGACAATAAATTCACAGTAAACACGACACTCGAGTGAGCCCACACTAACGGAACACTCAGAGAAAGTGAAGAAAGCCAGTCTTAAACCCACACACTACTCAGGTCACAAAAACCGAAGATGGTTTCTACTGGGTTTATTACCTAAACAAAGATGAACTCCTCGCGGCGTGCACCGAATTTGGCCTCAAGGAAGCTGGCACCGCGGAGGAATTGAGGAAAACGCTGGTGGCCTTTATTAATGGGAAACAATATTCAGCAGACGACAAAACCCGACTCGAAGAATGGGAGGCCTCGCACGGAAGGAAAGTGAGGACTCATTCGAGATCCACGAGCCCGATGCCACCTAAACACATAGGGGATGGCGCACCAGGACAACTCTCAATCAGCACAGCCGACGGAAAAATAGCAGTGCAAACAAGAGCAGCGAGTCCTGGCGCAAATAAACACACAACAGAAGAGCCGCCAGGACCCACCAAAGTGGCCTTCCACCGCAGCATGGGCGAGCAGGTAATGGACAGGGTGCGGAAGTGGTCGGCAAGATACAATGGCAAGGGAGATCCCATTTCATTCATTGAACGGGTCGAAGAATCGGCCAGGTCGTATGGAATTGATCCTGACCTCCTTCCGAAAACCATGCCAGAGCTATTGACGGACATGGCATCCGCATGGTACCGAAATAATGACGAGCAATGGGTGGAATGGGCTGCGTTCAAAAGGGATTTTTTTACGTTCTTTCTTCCGGGCTGATATTTCGAGCAGCTGGACGACGCCATTAAGGCTCGACGACAACAACCAGGTGAGAGATTTAAGGATTATGTCGTAGCAATCCAGGATCTTATGAGACACGCCGAGTATACAGAGGAGCAGAAACTCGAGCGAATTTATCGCAATTCACGGACTGAGCTACAGAGGCACATTCAACGCAAGGATTTCACCAGGAATTAACTGCACTTTCCCTGGCGTTGGAGTGCCTGCAGGACGATGAAACGACGCCGACGTCCGCCCTGCCGAAACATATAGACACCCAGACGCGGTTCAGGCAAGTTGAGGACATCATTGACACCCGCCAGGCGTGTACCGTTGTGGTCAAAACGGACACGTCGAAAGACAATGCCGAAATCCAACGTACTTGTTTTGCTGGGTGTGTGGGCGTCGAAATGTACGCACGATCGAATGCTGCCGACAGGGAAATGCCGAAGGGTCACGTATAAATCGAGGCGGTGCGGGACCCAAACAACGAGCGCCACAGCGCTAGACGTCTCAATCACCAACAACAACCAACACGGAGGACAGATCGGCAATAGGGTGGGAAAATGATCGCATTACTATAAGCGTGGACGTCGACGAAGTTTGGGTGGAGGCAGTCATCGACACCGGAGCGACGCGAAATTTTATCAGCGAAGCATTTTTATCGCCTGGCCGACGGCAGGTCAGTGAAGGTCACAGAATCACTCATGGTACCCATCCGATTTAAGAGCATTCAATGCGAGACGCAGCTGTTCGTACTGCCTAAAGCCATTGACGACTTAATTTTGGGCCTGGACTTCCTCAGGAAATCCAACACGAAAATAACCATTGGAGGGCTGACACTTAAACTCCCTCCCCGTACTGAAGATATTCCCCAGCTCCTTTGCCCGATGGGGCGCAACGAAGAATCCAACCAAGAGACACAAATTCTAAGAGCAGTATAGCGCACCAATTGTGCTGGTGCGGAAGAAAAATAACAAATGGAGGCTCTGTGTTGACTATCGCCAGCTTAACGCCAAGTCAGTACCGGATGCCTATCCTCTGCCGCGTATACAACATATTTTGGACCAGCTGCGGAACGCTAAGGTCATCAGCACTCTAGATTTAAAAAACGGGTACTGGCAGATCCCGTTGGAGGAATCTAGCAAGCAGTATACGGCATTCACCGTTCCGGGACGTGGACTGTATCATTGGAGAGTTATGCCGTTCGGGCTCCATTCGGCTCCTGCCACCTTTCAACGTGCTCTAGATAAAATCATTGGGCCCGAATCGGAGCCATATTCATTCGCCTACCTTGACGATATCATCGTCACCGGGGAGTCCGTGGAGCACCATATGGACAATTTGCACAAAGTATTCAATCGATTGAAGGAGGCCAATCTACGAATTAACCCGGAAAAATGTGAATTCTTTAAGAATGAGATCCGCTATTTAGGACATTTGGTCACTTCAAAAGGGATACAGACCGACCCGGATAAAATTGCGGCCATTCAGGAGCTACAACCACCTACAACACTGAAAGAATTACGACGTTGCCTGGGTGTTACCTCGTGGTATCGGAGATTTGTTCTCAATTTTTCAAATATTGTTCAACCACTAACATCACTGCTAAGGAAAGGAAAACGGTGGATCTGGGGACCAGAACAGCAGGAGGCATTCGAGCTGCTCAAACAGAAATTGACGCAGGCACCGGTTCTGGCAGCTCCTGACTTCACACAGCGCTTCACACTCCAAACGGACGCCAGCAACCATGGACTCGGAGTTGTACTATTCCAAAGAATTGAAAATCAAGAAAAGGTCATCGCCTACGCCAGCCGTCGTCTTACGAACGCCGAAAGCAATTACTCGTGTACGGAAAAGGAATGCCTAGCAATTGTGTGGGGCATCAGACAAATGAGGCAATACCTGGAGGGGTATGAGTTCACAATAGTCACGGATCACCTGGCCCTGAAATGGCTCAACTCCATAGAGAGTCCGTCAGGACGCATCGCTCGCTGGGCGTTGGAGTTGCAACAGTTCAGGTACGACATACAATACCGGAAAGGATTGCAAAACGTGGTCGCCGACGCGCTATCACGACAACCAAGAGACACTCTCGAGCGGGCTGAAGCATCGGCAGAAGGCCAAACATGTGCATGGGTCGAGAGAAAGAAGGCGGAAGTACGACGAGAACCCAAGAGATACGGCGACTATATCATCAAGGAGGAACAGCTCTACCGTCACATTCTACGGCGAGTCGGACACGAGGAGGGAAACGAGTGGAAACTGTGCGTACCATCATACCAGAGACGGAGAGTGCTGTCCGAGAATCACGATTCTCCAACAGCTGGGCAGTTTGGGGTCTACAAAACCATCCAACGTCTGGCGCAACGCTATTACTGGCCAGTTATGTTTAAAGATGCCAGCACCTATGTACGCAACTGCAATTCTTGCCAGAAGTACAAACCGGAACAACAGAAGCCAGCCGGAGAAATGCTCACACACATCGCGGAGGAACCTTGGGCCACAGTCTGCGTAGATTTCGTGGGACCCTTACCTAGGTCTACCAGAGATAACTCTAGCTATTAACACGGGAGTGTCTGAAACCACTGGATACAGCCATGCTTTCTTAGTACAAGGCCGCGAACGCAGACTGCCGGCGGCTCTCTACGACGAAGTCACCTTGGGCAACGAGAATTCCCCTCAGCATCCGACAGGAAAAGCAGAAAACCTCAGAGAAATTTTCAAGATAGTTCACAGGAATCTTGAAAAGGCTTCGAAAACGCAGGCTCAACATTATAATCTGCGAAGGCGCCCCTGGAAACCCGAAATGGGGCAACAAGTACTGGTCAGACAACACCCCTTGTCAAAGGCAGCAGAAGGCTTTGCGGAGAAACTAGCGCCGAAGTACGAAGGGATTATAAACTCCTGGCATATGGACAAAAATTAAATGACTCGATTGTCAACTTTTTCCTTCGATGGCTCTGGGAGGAGGGACTGCCGGAGGAAACAAGGGTAAAACCCACATTTTTGACACTTTCTTCCTACAGGGGCTGTTGCGTCAGCCAGCACAAACGGCCGAAGATCGATACCTGAGTATGCGACGCTGGGTACGGAAGGTCGAGTTATTCCAGTAGCGTCATGTGGTCATCCCAGTCGTACGTAATGAGCACTGGTATGCGGTCATCGTCACCAACCTGGACGCCGTGGCCGCTGCAAACGCCGCTCAGCGACGTCCGGCCATCCTGGTGCTCGACTCATGTGCAGCGCAGCCCCGGACGGAGGTAGTAGAAGAAATACTGAATACTTTGTGACGCGACACCACAGGTACACGTCACAAACCAAGCTATTTACGCGTTATTTTTAAGTAAACATTAATTTTGTAACGAATGAAACTAATATGAGCAGAACTGAATATTTTAAAAGTAATATCTCGCTGAGAATTAATTGAAACTAATTGTAAAGTAGTTAACATTAGATTTAGTAGCTGGTAATTTCAACTACGGGTACTAGACACCTGGTCACCTCGACATAACAGCTGATCGAAGTGTAACAGCCATCGAGGTGGGAACAACGAAATCAACAAGAAAGTACGCACAGGGAAAGGTATAAAAGAGCGTGCACAGCAGACATTCTTCGCAGGCAGCGGCCTGGACAGCATCGTGGCTCCATGTTCCAGTCTGGTAAGTGGTATAGTAGCTCTTGACTCCTTCCTTGCTCTAGGTGTACGGGTGTTATACATCCTGCCGAAGGCACTCCTTCCTTGCTCTAGGTGTAAGGGTGTTATACATCCTGCCGAAGGCACTCCTTCCTTGCTCTAGGTGTACGGGTGTTATACATCCTGCCGAAGGCACTCCTTCCTTGCTCTAGGTGTACGGGTGTTATACATCCTACCGAAGGCACTCCTTCCTTGCTCTAGGTGTACGGGTGTTATACATCCTGTCGAAGGCAATCCTGTATCCCTTTACATAAGCTACTAGCCACAACACCAGAGTCCCCGGCGCATTCATCGGCGCAGTCACCGTCGCATTCATCGGCGCATTCACCGGCGCATTCATCGGCGCATTCATCGGCGCAGTCACCGGCGCAGTCATCGGCGCGGTAACCGGCGCAGTCACCGGCGCATTCATCGGCGCATTCATCGGCGCAGTCACCGGCGCAGTCACCGGCGCATTCACCGGCGCAGTCACCGGCGCATTCACCGGCGCAGTCACCGGCGCATTCATCGGCGCAGTCACCGGCGCATTCACCGGCGCATTCATCGGCACAGTTACCGGCGCATTCATCGGCGCAGTCATCGGCAGAGTCACCGGCGCATTCATCGGCGCAGTCACCGGCGCATTCATCGGCGCAGTCACCGGCGCATTCATCGGCGCAGTCACCGGCGCAGTCACCGGCGCATTCATCGGCGCATTCACCGGCGCGACACAGGCGCATTCACCGGCGCGACACAGGCGCATTCACCGGCGGGACACAGGCGCAGTCACCGGCACGACATAGGCGCATTCATCGGCGCGACACAGGCGTATTCATCGGCGCATTCATCGGCGCGACACAGGCGCATTCACCGGCGGGACACAGGCGCATTCACCGGCGCGACACAGGCGCATTCACCGGCGCGACACAGGCGCATTCACCGACGCGACAAGGGCGTATTCACCAACGCGACACCAGCGCATTCACCAGTGCGACACCAGCGCGTTCACCAGTGCGACAAAGCGCACTCATCGGCGCGACGCAGGCGCATTCACCGGCGCATTCACCAACGCGACACCAGCGCGTTCACCAGTGCGATAAAAGCACACTCATCGGCGCGACACAGGTGCATTCACCGACGCGACATCAGCGCGTCATCAGCACGACCCAGACGCCTTCTTCAACGCGACACCAGTGCGATCCAAGTGCACTCGCCGGCGCGACACAGCGCGGTCATCAACGCGACACAGACGCGGCATCAGCGCGGCACAGCGCGTTCACCAGCGCGACACAGCGCGTTCATCAACGCGACACAGCGCGTTCATCAACGCGACGCCAGCACGACACCAACGCGACACCAGCGCGTTCACCGGTCCACACCGGCGCACACCAGGCACATAAACGTCCCAGAGCAAGACGACACGAAGGAATAGCCGACTCTCAAGGACGTCAAGCAGTCAGCAAAGGTGGAATTACCAGCTACTCGACAGGGGTGTATAAATTACATAAATAGTGGGTTAAGATTGAGTTAACAAATAAAGTGAATTTATTGTTCCACTAAATTTTTCTATGGACTGAACTCCGGTCTAACTCCTCGAGTTATATCCCGGCCAGAGCAATGTTAGAGATGGCGCCCGAACAGGGACAATAAATTCACAGTAAACACGACACTCGAGTGAGCCCACACTAACGGAACACTCAGAGAAAGTGAAGAAAGCCAGTCTTAAACCCACACACTACTCAGGTCACAAAAACCGAAGATGGTTTCTACTGGGTTTATTACCTAAACAAAGATGAACTCCTCGCGGCGTGCACCGAATTTGGCCTCAAGGAAGCTGGCACCGCGGAGGAATTGAGGAAAACGCTGGTGGCCTTTATTAATGGGAAACAATATTCAGCAGACGACAAAACCCGACTCGAAGAATGGGAGGCCTCGCACGGAAGGAAAGTGAGGACTCATTCGAGATCCACGAGCCCGATGCCACCTAAACACATAGGGGATGGCGCACCAGGACAACTCTCAATCAGCACAGCCGACGGAAAAATAGCAGTGCAAACAAGAGCAGCGAGTCCTGGCGCAAATAAACACACAACAGAAGAGCCGCCAGGACCCACCAAAGTGGCCTTCCACCGCAGCATGGGCGAGCAGGTAATGGACAGGGTGCGGAAGTGGTCGGCAAGATACAATGGCAAGGGAGATCCCATTTCATTCATTGAACGGGTCGAAGAATCGGCCAGGTCGTATGGAATTGATCCTGACCTCCTTCCGAAAACCATGCCAGAGCTATTGACGGACATGGCATCCGCATGGTACCGAAATAATGACGAGCAATGGGTGGAATGGGCTGCGTTCAAAAGGGATTTTTTTACGTTCTTTCTTCCGGGCTGATATTTCGAGCAGCTGGACGACGCCATTAAGGCTCGACGACAACAACCAGGTGAGAGATTTAAGGATTATGTCGTAGCAATCCAGGATCTTATGAGACACGCCGAGTATACAGAGGAGCAGAAACTCGAGCGAATTTATCGCAATTCACGGACTGAGCTACAGAGGCACATTCAACGCAAGGATTTCACCAGGAATTAACTGCACTTTCCCTGGCGTTGGAGTGCCTGCAGGACGATGAAACGACGCCGACGTCCGCCCTGCCGAAACATATAGACACCCAGACGCGGTTCAGGCAAGTTGAGGACATCATTGACACCCGCCAGGCGTGTACCGTTGTGGTCAAAACGGACACGTCGAAAGACAATGCCGAAATCCAACGTACTTGTTTTGCTGGGTGTGTGGGCGTCGAAATGTACGCACGATCGAATGCTGCCGACAGGGAAATGCCGAAGGGTCACGTATAAATCGAGGCGGTGCGGGACCCGAACAACGAGCGCCACAGCGCTAGACGTCTCAATCACCAACAACAACCAACACGGAGGACAGATCGGCAATAGGGTGGGAAAATGATCGCATTACTATAAGCGTGGACGTCGACGAAGTTTGGGTGGAGGCAGTCATCGACACCGGAGCGACGCGAAATTTTATCAGCGAAGCATTTTTATCGCCTGGCCGACGGCAGGTCAGTGAAGGTCACAGAATCACTCATGGTACCCATCCGATTTAAGAGCATTCAATGCGAGACGCAGCTGTTCGTACTGCCTAAAGCCATTGACGACTTAATTTTGGGCCTGGACTTCCTCAGGAAATCCAACACGAAAATAACCATTGGAGGGCTGACACTTAAACTCCCTCCCCGTACTGAAGATATTCCCCAGCTCCTTTGCCCGATGGGGCGCAACGAAGAATCCAACCAAGAGACACAAATTCTAAGAGCAGTATAGCGCACCAATTGTGCTGGTGCGGAAGAAAAATAACAAATGGAGGCTCTGTGTTGACTATCGCCAGCTTAACGCCAAGTCAGTACCGGATGCCTATCCTCTGCCGCGTATACAACATATTTTGGACCAGCTGCGGAACGCTAAGGTCATCAGCACTCTAGATTTAAAAAACGGGTACTGGCAGATCCCGTTGGAGGAATCTAGCAAGCAGTATACGGCATTCACCGTTCCGGGACGTGGACTGTATCATTGGAGAGTTATGCCGTTCGGGCTCCATTCGGCTCCTGCCACCTTTCAACGTGCTCTAGATAAAATCATTGGGCCCGAATCGGAGCCATATTCATTCGCCTACCTTGACGATATCATCGTCACCGGGGAGTCCGTGGAGCACCATATGGACAATTTGCACAAAGTATTCAATCGATTGAAGGAGGCCAATCTACGAATTAACCCGGAAAAATGTGAATTCTTTAAGAATGAGATCCGCTATTTAGGACATTTGGTCACTTCAAAAGGGATACAGACCGACCCGGATAAAATTGCGGCCATTCAGGAGCTACAACCACCTACAACACTGAAAGAATTACGACGTTGCCTGGGTGTTACCTCGTGGTATCGGAGATTTGTTCTCAATTTTTCAAATATTGTTCAACCACTAACATCACTGCTAAGGAAAGGAAAACGGTGGATCTGGGGACCAGAACAGCAGGAGGCATTCGAGCTGCTCAAACAGAAATTGACGCAGGCACCGGTTCTGGCAGCTCCTGACTTCACACAGCGCTTCACACTCCAAACGGACGCCAGCAACCATGGACTCGGAGTTGTACTATTCCAAAGAATTGAAAATCAAGAAAAGGTCATCGCCTACGCCAGCCGTCGTCTTACGAACGCCGAAAGCAATTACTCGTGTACGGAAAAGGAATGCCTAGCAATTGTGTGGGGCATCAGACAAATGAGGCAATACCTGGAGGGGTATGAGTTCACAATAGTCACGGATCACCTGGCCCTGAAATGGCTCAACTCCATAGAGAGTCCGTCAGGATGCATCGCTCGCTGGGCGTTGGAGTTGCAACAGTTCAGGTACGACATACAATACCGGAAAGGATTGCAAAACGTGGTCGCCGACGCGCTATCACGACAACCAAGAGACACTCTCGAGCGGGCTGAAGCATCGGCAGAAGGCCAAACATGTGCATGGGTCGAGAGAAAGAAGGCGGAAGTACGACGAGAACCCAAGAGATACGGCGACTATATCATCAAGGAGGAACAGCTCTACCGTCACATTCTACGGCGAGTCGGACACGAGGAGGGAAACGAGTGGAAACTGTGCGTACCATCATACCAGAGACGGAGAGTGCTGTCCGAGAATCACGATTCTCCAACAGCTGGGCAGTTTGGGGTCTACAAAACCATCCAACGTCTGGCGCAACGCTATTACTGGCCAGTTATGTTTAAAGATGCCAGCACCTATGTACGCAACTGCAATTCTTGCCAGAAGTACAAACCGGAACAACAGAAGCCAGCCGGAGAAATGCTCACACACATCGCGGAGGAACCTTGGGCCACAGTCTGCGTAGATTTCGTGGGACCCTTACCTAGGTCTACCAGAGATAACTCTAGCTATTAACACGGGAGTGTCTGAAACCACTGGATACAGCCATGCTTTCTTAGTACAAGGCCGCGAACGCAGACTGCCGGCGGCTCTCTACGACGAAGTCACCTTGGGCAACGAGAATTCCCCTCAGCATCCGACAGGAAAAGCAGAAAACCTCAGAGAAATTTTCAAGTTAGTTCACAGGAATCTTGAAAAGGCTTCGAAAACGCAGGCTCAACATTATAATCTGCGAAGGCGCCCCTGGAAACCCGAAATTGGGCAACAAGTACTGGTCAGACAACACCCCTTGTCAAAGGCAGCAGAAGGCTTTGCGGAGAAACTAGCGCCGAAGTACGAAGGGATTATAAACTCCTGGCATATGGACAAAAATTAAATGACTCGATTGTCAACTTTTTCCTTCGATGGCTCTGGGAGGAGGGACTGCCGGAGGAAACAAGGGTAAGAACCCACATTTTTGACACTTTCTTCCTACAGGGGCTGTTGCGTCAGCCAGCACAAACGGCCGAAGATCGATACCTGAGTATGCGACGCTGGGTACGGAAGGTCGAGTTATTCCAGTAGCGTCATGTGGTCATCCCAGTCGTACGTAATGAGCACTGGTATGCGGTCATCGTCACCAACCTGGACGCCGTGGCCGCTGCAAACGCCGCTCAGCGACGTCCGGCCATCCTGGTGCTCGACTCATGTGCAGCGCAGCCCCGGACGGAGGTAGTAGAAGAAATACTGAATACTTTGTGACGCGTCACCACAGGTACACGTCACAAACCAAGCTATTTACGCGTTATTTTTAAGTAAACATTAATTTTGTAACGAATGAAACTAATATGAGCAGAACTGAATATTTTAAAAGTAATATCTCGCTGAGAATTAATTGAAACTAATTGTAAAGTAGTTAACATTAGATTTAGTAGCTGGTAATTTCAACTACGGGTACTAGACACCTGGTCACCTCGACATAACAGCTGATCGAAGTGTAACAGCCATCGAGGTGGGAACAACGAAATCAACAAGAAAGTACGCACAGGGAAAGGTATAAAAGAGCGTGCACAGCAGACATTCTTCGCAGGCAGCGGCCTGGACAGCATCGTGGCTCCATGTTCCAGTCTGGTAAGTGGTATAGTAGCTCTTGACTCCTTCCTTGCTCTAGGTGTACGGGTGTTATACATCCTGCCGAAGGCACTCCTTCCTTGCTCTACGTGTAAGGGTGTTATACATCCTGCCAAAGGCACTCCTTCCTTGCTCTAGGTGTACGGGTGTTATACATCCTGCCGAAGGCACTCCTTCCTTGCTCTAGGTGTACGGGTGTTATACATCCTACCGAAGGCACTCCTTCCTTGCTCTAGGTGTACGGGTGTTATACATCCTGCCGAAGGCAATCCTGTATCCCTTTACATAAGCTACTAGCCACAACACCAGAGTCCCCGGCGCATTCATCGGCGCATGCACCGGCGCAGTCACCGTCGCATTCATCGGCGCATTCATCGGCGCAGTCACCGGCGCAGTCATCGGCGCGGTAACCGGCGCAGTCACCGGCGCATTCATCGGCGCAGTCACCGGCGCATTCACCGGCGCAGTCACCGGCGCATTCACCGGCGCAGTCACCGGCGCATTCATCGGCGCAGTCACCGGCGCATTCACCGGCGCATTCATCGGCGCATTCATCGGCGCAGTTACCGGCGCATTCATCGGCGCAGTCATCGGCGCAGTCATCGGCGCATTCATCGGCGCGGTAACCGGCGCAGTCACCGGCGCATTCATCGGCGCAGTCACCGACGCATTCATCGGCGCAGTCACTGGCGCATCCAGCGGCGCAGTCACCGGCGCATTCACCGGCGCATTCATCGGCGCAGTCACCGGCGCATTCATCGGCGCATTCATCGGCGCAGTCGCGGCGCATTCATCGGCGCAGTCACCGGCGCATTCATCGGCGCGGTAACCGGCGCAGTCACCGGCGCATTCACCGGCGCATTCATCGGCACAGTCACCGACGCATTCATGGGCGCAGTCACCGGCGCATTCATCGGCGCATTCATCGGCGCAGTCAGCGGCGCATTCATCGGCGCAGTCACCGGCGCATTCATCGGCGCAGTCACCGGCGCATTCATCGGCGCAGTCACCGGCGCATTCATCGGCGCAGTCACCGGCGCAGTCACCGGCGCATTCATCGGCGCAGTCACCGGCGCATTCACCGGCGCGACACAGGCGCATTCACCCGCGCGACACAGGCGCATTCACCGGCGCGACACAGGCGCATTCACCGGCGGGACACAGGCGCATTCACCGGCACGACATAGGCGCATTCATCGGCGCGACACAGGCGTATTCATCGGCGCATTCATCGGCGCGACACAGGCGCATTCACCGGCGGGACACAGGCGCATTCACCGGCGCGACACAGGCGCATTCACCGACGCGACAAGGGCGTATTCACCAACGCGACACCAGCGCATTCACCAGTGCGAAACCAGCGCGTTCACCAGTGCGACAAAGCGCACTCATCGGCGCGACGCAGGCGCACTCATCGGCGCGACACAGGCGCATTCACCGGCGCATTCACCAACGCGACACCAGCGCGTTCACCAGTGCGATAAAAGCACACTCATCGGCGCGACACAGGTGCATTCACCGACGCGACATCAGCGCGTCATCAGCACGACCCAGACGCCTTCTTCAACGCGACACCAGTGCGATCCAAGTGCACTCGCCGGCGCGACACAGCGCGGTCATCAACGCGACACAGACGCGGCATCAGCGCGGCACAGCGCGTTCACCAGCGCGACACAGCGCGTTCATCAACGCGACACAGCGCGTTCGTCAACGCGACACCAGCACGACACCAACGCGACACCAGCGCGTTCACCGGTCCACACCGGCGCACACCAGGCACATAAACGTCCCAGAGCAAGACGACACGAAGGAATAGCCGACTCTCAAGGACGTCAAGCAGTCAGCAAAGGTGGAATTACCAGCTACTCGACAGGGGTGTATAAATTACATAAATAGTGGGTTAAGATTGAGTTAACAAATAAAGTGAATTTATTGTTCCACTAAATTTTTCTATGGACTGAACTCCGGTCTAACTCCTCGAGTTATATCCCGGCCAGAGCAATGTTACAGATGGCGCCCGAATAGGGACAATAAATTCACAGTAAACACGACACTCGAGTGAGCCCACACTAACGGAACACTCAGAGAAAGTGAAGAAAGCCAGTCTTAAACCCACACACTACTCAGGTCACAAAAACCGAAGATGGTTTCTACTGGGTTTATTACCTAAACAAAGATGAACTCCTCGCGGCGTGCACCGAATTTGGCCTCAAGGAAGCTGGCACCGCGGAGGAATTGAGGAAAACGCTGGTGGCCTTTATTAATGGGAAACAATATTCAGCAGACGACAAAACCCGACTCGAAGAATGGGAGGCCTCCCACGGAAGGAAAGTGACGACTCATTCGAGATCCACGAGCCCGATGCCACCTAAACACATAGGGGATGGCGCACCAGGACAACTCTCAATCAGCACAGCCGACGGAAAAATAGCAGTGCAAACAAGAGCAGCGAGTCCCGTCGCAAATAAACACACAACAGAAGAGCCGCCAGGACCCACCAAAGTGGCCTTCCACCGCAGCATGGGCGAGCAGGTAATGGACAGGGTGCGGAAGTGGTCGGCAAGATACAATGGCAAGGGAGATCCCATTTCATTCATTGAACGGGTCGAAGAATCGGCCAGGTCGTATGGAATTGATCCTGACCTCCTTCCGAAAACCATGCCAGAGCTATTGACGGACATGGCATCCGCATGGTACCGAAATAATGACGAGCAATGGGTGGAATGGGCTGCGTTCAAAAGGGATTTTTTTACGTTCTTTCTTCCGGGCCGATATTTCGAGCAGCTGGACGACGCCATTAAGGCTCGACGACAACAACCAGGTGAGAGATTTAAGGATTATGTCGTAGCAATCCAGGATCTTATGAGACACGCCGAGTATACAGAGGAGCAGAAACTCGAGCGAATTTATCGCAATTCACGGACTGAGCTACAGAGGCACATTCAACGCAAGGATTTCACCAGGAATTAACTGCACTTTCCCTGGAGTTGGAGTGCCTGCAGGACGATGAAACGACGCCGACGTCCGCCCTGCCGAAACATATAGACACCCAGACGCGGTTCAGGCAAGTTGAGGACATCATTGACACCCGCCAGGCGTGTTACCGTTGTGGTCAAAACGGACACGTCGAAAGACAATGCCGAAATCCAACGTACTTGTTTTGCTGGGTGTGTGGGCGTCGAAATGTACGCACGATCGAATGCTGCCGACAGGGAAATGCCGAAGGGTCACGTATAAATCGAGGCGGTGCGGGACCCGAACAACGAGCGCCACAGCGCTAGACGTCTCAATCACCAACAACAACCAACACGGAGGACAGATCGGCAATAGGGTGGGAAAATGATCGCATTACTATAAGCGTGGACGTCGACGAAGTTTGGGTGGAGGCAGTCATCGACACCGGAGCGACGCGAAATTTTATCAGCGAAGCATTTTTATCGCCTGGCCGACGGCAGGTCAGTGAAGGTCACAGAATCACTCATGGTACCCATCCGATTTAAGAGCATTCAATGCGAGACGCAGCTGTTCGTACTGCCTAAAGCCATTGACGACTTAATTTTGGGCCTGGACTTCCTCAGGAAATCCAACACGAAAATAACCATTGGAGGGCTGACACCTAAACTCCCTCCCCGTACTGAAGATATTCCCCAGCTCCTTTGCCCGATGGGGCGCAACGAAGAATCCAACCAAGAGACACAAATTCTAAGAGCAGTATAGCGCACCAATTGTGCTGGTGCGGAAGAAAAATAACAAATGGAGGCTCTGTGTTGACTATCGCCAGCTTAACGCCAAGTCAGTACCGGATGCCTATCCTCTGCCGCGTATACAACATATTTTGGACCAGCTGCGGAACGCTAAGGTCATCAGCACTCTAGATTTAAAAAACGGGTACTGGCAGATCCCGTTGGAGGAATCTAGCAAGCAGTATACGGCATTCACCGTTCCGGGACGTGGACTGTATCATTGGAGAGTTATGCCGTTCGGGCTCCATTCGGCTCCTGCCACCTTTCAACGTGCTCTAGATAAAATCATTGGGCCCGAATCGGAGCCATATTCATTCGCCTACCTTGACGATATCATCGTCACCGGGGAGTCCGTGGAGCACCATATGGACAATTTGCACAAAGTATTCAATCGATTGAAGGAGGCCAATCTACGAATTAACCCGGAAAAATGTGAATTCTTTAAGAATGAGATCCGCTATTTAGGACATTTGGTCACTTCAAAAGGGATACAGACCGACCCGGATAAAATTGCGGCCATTCAGGAGCTACAACCACCTACAACACTGAAAGAATTACGACGTTGCCTGGGTGTTACCTCGTGGTATCGGAGATTTGTTCTCAATTTTTCAAATATTGTTCAACCACTAACATCACTGCTAAGGAAAGGAAAACGGTGGATCTGGGGACCAGAACAGCAGGAGGCATTCGAGCTGCTCAAACAGAAATTGACGCAGGCACCGGTTCTGGCAGCTCCTGACTTCACACAGCGCTTCACACTCCAAACGGACGCCAGCAACCATGGACTCGGAGTTGTACTATTCCCAAGAATTGAAAATCAAGAAAAGGTCATCGCCTACGCCAGCCGTCGTCTTACGAACGCCGAAAGCAATTACTCGTGTACGGAAAAGGAATGCCTAGCAATTGTGTGGGGCATCAGACAAATGAGGCAATACCTGGAGGGGTATGAGTTCACAATAGTCACGGATCACCTGGCCCTGAAATGGCTCAACTCCATAGAGAGTCCGTCAGGACGCATCGCTCGCTGGGCGTTGGAGTTGCAACAGTTCAGGTACGACATACAATACCGGAAAGGATTGCAAAACGTGGTCGCCGACGCGCTATCACGACAACCAAGAGACACTCTCGAGCGGGCTGAAGCATCGGCAGAAGGCCAAACATGTGCATGGGTCGAGAGAAAGAAGGCGGAAGTACGACGAGAACCCAAGAGATACGGCGACTATATCATCAAGGAGGAACAGCTCTACCGTCACATTCTACGGCGAGTCGGACACGAGGAGGGAAACGAGTGGAAACTGTGCGTACCATCCTACCAGAGACGGAGAGTGCTGTCCGAGAATCACGATTCTCCAACAGCTGGGCAGTTTGGGGTCTACAAAACCATCCAACGTCTGGCGCAACGCTATTACTGGCCAGTTATGTTTAAAGATGCCAGCACCTATGTACGCAACTGCAATTCTTGCCAGAAGTACAAACCGGAACAACAGAAGCCAGCCGGAGAAATGCTCACACACATCGCGGAGGAACCTTGGGCCACAGTCTGCGTAGATTTCGTGGGACCCTTACCTAGGTCTACCAGAGATAACTCTAGCTATTAACACGGGAGTGTCTGAAACCACTGGATACAGCCATGCTTTCTTAGTACAAGGCCGCGAACGCAGACTGCCGGCGGCTCTCTACGACGAAGTCACCTTGGGCAACGAGAATTCCCCTCAGCATCCGACAGGAAAAGCAGAAAACCTCAGAGAAATTTTCAAGATAGTTCACAGGAATCTTGAAAAGGCTTCGAAAACGCAGGCTCAACATTATAATCTGCGAAGGCGCCCCTGGAAACCCGAAATTGGGCAACAAGTACTGGTTTCCAGGGACTTGTTGCCAGACAACACCCCTTGTCAAAGGCAGCAGAAGGCTTTGCGGAGAAACTAGCGCCGAAGTACGAAGGGATTATAAACTCCTGGCATATGGACAAAAATTAAATGACTCGATTGTCAACTTTTTCCTTCGATGACTCTGGGAGGAGGGACTGCCGGAGGAAACAAGGGTAAGAACCCACATTTTTGACACTTTCTTCCTACAGGGGCTGTTGCGTCAGCCAGCACAAACGGCCGAAGATCGATACCTGAGTATGCGACGCTGGGTACGGAAGGTCGAGTTATTCCAGTAGCGTCATGTGGTCATCCCGGTCGTACGTAATGAGCACTGGTATGCGGTCATCGTCACCAACCTGGACGCCGTGGCCGCTGCAAACGCCGCTCAGCGACGTCCGGCCATCCCGGTGCTCGACTCATGTGCAGCGCAGCCCCGGACGGAGGTAGTAGAAGAAATACTGAATACTTTGTTACGCGACACCACAGGTACACGTCACAAACCAAGCTATTTACGCGTTATTTTTAAGTAAACATTAATTTTGTAACGAATGAAACTAATATGAGCAGAACTGAATATTTTAAAAGTAATATCTCGCCGAGAATTAATTGAAACTAATTGTAAAGTAGTTAACATTAGATTTAGTAGCTGGTAATTTCACCTACGGGTACTGGACACCTGGTCACCTCGACATAACAGCTGATCGAAGTGTATCAGCCATCGAGGTGGGAACAACGAAATCAACAAGAAAGTACGCACAGGGAAAGGTATAAAAGAGCGTGCACAGCAGACATTCTTCGCAGGCAGCGGCCTGGACAGCATCGTGGCTCCATGTTCCAGTCTGGTAAGTGGTATAGTAGCTCCTGACTCCTTCCTTGCTCTAGGTGTACGGGTGTTATACATCCTGCCGAAGGCACTCCTTCCTTGCTCTAGGTGTACGGGTGTTATACATCCTGCCGAAGGCACTCCTTTCTCGCTCTAGGTGTACGGGTGTTATACATCCTGCCGAAGGCACTCCTTCCTTGCTCTAGGTGTACGGGTGTTATACATCCTGCCGAAGGCATTCCTTCCTTGCTCTAGGTGTAAGGGTGTTATACATCCTGCCGAAGGCAATCCTGTATCCCTTTACATAAGCTACTAGCCACAACACCAGAGTCACCGGCGCATTCATCGGCGCAGGCACCGGCGCATTCATCGGCGCATTCACCGGCGCATCCACCGGCGCAATCATCGGCGCGTTCACCGGCGCGGTAACCGGCGCAGTCACCGGCGCATTCATCGGCGCAGTCACCGACGCATTCATCGGCGCATTCATCGGCGCAGTCACCGGCGCATTCATCGGCGCATTCACCGGCGCAGTCACCGGCGCAGTCACCGGCGCAGTCACCGGCGCATTCACCGGCGCAGTCACCGGCGCAGTCACCGGCGCATTCATCGGCGCAGTCACCGGCGCATCCACCGGCGCATTCATCGGCGCGGTAACCGGCGCAGTCACCGGCGCATCCACCGGCGCAATCATCGGCGCATTCATCGGCGCGGTAACCGGCGCAGTCACCGGCGCATTCATCGGCGCAGTCACCGGCGCATTCACCGGCGCATTCATCGGCGCAGTCACCGGCGCATTCATCGGCGCATTCATCGGCGCATTCACCGGCGCATTCACCGGCGCAGTCACCGGCGCATTCATCGGCGCAGTCACCGGCGCATTCACCGGCGCAGTCACCGGCGCATTCACCGGCGCAGTCACCGGCGCATTCATCGGCGCAGTCACCGGCGCATTCATCGGCGCATTCACCGGCGCATTCATCGGCGCATTCATCAGCGCATTCATCGGCGCATTCACAAGCGCATTCACCGGCGCATTCATCGGCGCAATCATCGGCGCAATCATCGGCGCAGTCACCGGCGCATTCACCGGCGCGACACAGGCGCATTCATCGGCGCGACACAGGCGCATTCACCGGCGCTACACAGGCGCATTCACCGGCGCGACACAGGCGCATTCACCAACGCGACACCAGCGCGTTCACCCGTGCGACAAGAGCATATTCAGCGGCGCGACACAGACGCATTCACCGGCGCGACACAGGCGTACTCACCGGCGCGACACAGCGCGTTCATCAACGCGACATCAGCGCGTTCATCAACGCGACATCAGCGCGACACAGGCGCGGCACAGGCGCGACATAGCGCGACATCAGCACGTCACAGGCGCGACATCAGCGCGTCATCAGCACGACCCAGACGCGTTCTTCAACGCGACACCAGTGCGATCCCAGTGGACTCACCGGCGCGACACAGGCGCGACGTCAACGCGGCACAGCGCGTTCACCAACGCGACAGAGCGCGTTCATCAACGCGACACAAGTCCGACACCAGCGCGTTCACCGGTCCATACCGGCGCACACCAGGTACATAAACGTGCCAGAGCAAGACGATACGAGGGACAAGCCGACTCTCAGGGACGTCAAGCAGTCAGCAAAAGTGGAATTACCAGCTACTCGACAGGGGTGTATAAATTACATAAATAGTGTGTTAAGATTTAGTTAACAAATAAAGTGAATTTATTGTTCCACTAAATTTTTCTGTGGACTGAACTCCGGTCTAACTCCTCGAGTTATATCCGAATTACCAAGAGGTGCAAGAACATTCACATCATACTTGCTGTGATGTGAAGTTAGAAAAAGGTCCAGAATATTTTGGTTTTGCCCATCAACGCAGGGAAAGTGCGTTGGTTCCTTCACTAATTGAGTCAAATTATTAGACTCAGCAAATAACTCAACATACAAACCCTCAGGTGTGGTGTGACTCGAATGACGTAGCCAGTTGGAATTATGAACATTGAAATCACCAGCAACAACAATTTCACTGTTCGGATACGATTCCAGAATTTTAGAAATCGAATCAGAGAGACTGTCCAGTTTATCAAAAGTTGGCAGCCTCCCTAGACCAGGGCTTCTATAAATGAAGCAGAAGTGCAGGATGTGCGACTGGATTTTGAACTTAACCCACATGGATCTAAATTCGGCATCCGTCGTGTAAAGGTGTTACTGACACTGGTACGCAACATCACTGCGAATTTATAAGGCGAGGCCTCTGTGTGGTGAAAACAATGGCAGTGAATGGTGCGCAGGTATGTGAAAATCCAGTGGATCTGCACCCTCAGACACCTGGATCTCACTTAGTGCCATTACATGCGGTTGGTGGGTACAAATATGCGCATAGACCGCGAAAAAATTCGCCCTCAAGCCACGTACATTAGTGGAGTCTATGCGGAATTTTGTCATCGCCACCCACTGTAAGGAAGTGTAAGGTCAGCTGTACAAGCGGCCACGCGTACGTCGCAAGCAAAGCAAAACGCGACAAGACAAGTGTTATGCCTTTATCTTGTCACGCTTCGGCCCACGCTGCACTCACAGCCGCATGCACACCTAACTGGACCAGGAAGAAGAAGGAGGAGTGAAAGGAAACGAAATGCTGAGCTTTACTGCGGAGAGCATAAAAAAGCCCCTCGCATGGTTCTCTGCGTCTCGTTTGATTGTTTATTTATTTTTTGTAATTTTATCAAATTTTATTTCTTTGTGTTGTGGGTCAATCTGCACACCCTAAAACCAGGGCAAGTATATTGGTTAATACGGTACTCTGCCAGTTTACGATGCATACTTCCAACGTGGAGGCTTGCAGTAATTTTCTAGAATGCATACTTTTAGGCCAAACTGTGGTTGCTTCTCGATCACAGTTCAATAAATTCAAAGAAGAATTTAAATTGCGCAAGAGCATTTTTTTTCCAAGATCCAAAAAAGTAAAAAGGAAAGTGGTTGTAAATGGAAAAAGAATAAAATTGTGAAAATTTTAAATATAGCTCAAAAGCTGGAGAAGTGAAATTCCGGGAGATAAAAAAGTTTTAAAAGAAATTGAAATTAAAGTGAAATTAATTGAAAGTGAAAAAATTATTCGATTTAATTATAGTATGTAATGTAAAAGAATTTTCAAATTTTTAAGAAGAAAAAAAAAACTTGAAAAGTGAAGGTACAAAACTTGAAAGTTAAATACAATTGAAATTGAAAGGAAACGGTAAAACAATAAAGAAGAAATAATAAAAGTAAAAGGAAAAATATTTTTTAGAAAAAAGAGAAAAATTTGGTAAATCAGTGCAGTGTAAAAAATTTTATGCAGTAATTTGAGTGCAATTTAGAAATTGTCCAACATTTTTGCCAGAAAGCAGCGGAGAAAAAGGGAAGGGGATAGACGGAGCTTAAAGAAATCTAAATTTTGTTTCGGTGAGTTATTTTTATTCATTATTAATTTTTAAAGAGATTGCGAAATGTTGAGGAAGCTTGGAGTTTTGGATGTTGTAAATAATTTAAATTTTTAAAAAAAGAAAAATTTTTCTTCTGGTTTTGCTTTTTAATTAAGAGATGGCCTTGCGTAGACGCGAGAAATGGTAAACTTATTTTACTGGTGGATACAAGAGCAGATACAAGCCTAGTAAAAGAATGCGCATTAAAGAAAGGTGCCATTATAAATAAAAGGGTTAAAAAGGAAGTAAGTGGAGCATTTGGAGGCTGTATAACCACAATAGGGTCCACTAACATATGCCATGATGAGGTACAGCCTTTACGTTTAAGCCACACGTTGTGTCACTTATACAAGGGGTACCGGCGGACGGCATACTGGGCAGAGACAACATGTGGAACAGATCCATTATAAACACGCTCAGTAAAAACTAAGTGCGTGAAGTTAAATTCGTAAATACGACGCGAATTTAGCAAAGTCACAAACCAAAAATACGAATTTAAATTCGTACTTACGAAGAAGTACCAAAATAAGGCGTCACTTAGAACTACTTATTCCGTGCACAGCCACGAATGTGGCGTCGGTGGCCATTCCAACATTGCCCTCACCCAGTGCATCTCCTATAGCGCTTCATACATTTCGACAAACTTTTTGTTCAACGAAAAACATAATCTCAACAAACGTACATCGTTCGAAAGCTAACTACAGCAGCTACCCACTCCAGAAATCTCAGCCGTGCACAGCCAGGAATGTGGCGTCAGTGTCCATTCCAACATTGCCCTCACCCAGTGCATCTCCTATAGCGCTTCATACATTTAGACAAACTTTTTGTTCAACAAAAAACATAATCTCACCAAACGTTGTACTATATATCGTTCGAAAGCTAACTACAGCAGCAACCCACATTGGCGATCACTGACCAATTGGTTGCTCTCCAGATACCACATCAAGTTAAAATTTATAATGCTCTCCATAACTTTGGAAAGCATTGAACAGATTGCTATGGGTCGGTAATTGGCAGGATTCGCAGCCTCACCTTTTTTGGGAACTGGCTGCACATTGGCAATTTTCCAGGAAGTAGGAAAAACTCCTGAAGTAAACGATCAATTAAAGAGATTGCGCAATGGGCGAGCCAGTGTTGAGGTGCACTTACTCAACACGTGGGCTGAAATGCCATCCGGTCCCGAGGATTTATTTACGTTGAAGTTTATAGTACAAGCACTCTTTTAACAGCCCGCGTTCGAAAGTGCATTTCAGGCATAATGTTGTGGTTTTTCCTTGCAAATCCTGGTCGTGGGCTTCTCCGAAGTCCCTCCTTTCCAATCCGTTTAAATTAAAACACCGCAAATCTATTTTAATTACTTTATTACACTCAAGTTTCACACTGTTTGAAGCTCTGCTTCACTGACCACTACTGATTCCTATTGTCTAACTTACGAAACTCACTTCCCAACTCACTCATACCAGTCTTATTTATATTTCTGTATGAGGAAGCTTAAATACGGAAACAACAATACGCTAACTGTAGCGGAAAAGACCTACCTCAACACCTGAGTGCAAGAAAGTGGGTCACTAGTTCCACAAGTGCAGTAACAAGTGCAGTACCGCTTCACCAGCGGCTAGCGCGCTCGATGAATTGACATTGAAACAAGTTGCAATGCGGAATTAAACGCTTAGTGCGATGGAAATTCAACGCTCAGTGCGACACCATTATGGTCGACTGAGAATGTGTTCCGCGGAAGTAGCGACTCACAACATCCCTCCACCCCCAGGGAAAGGAAAAATTAATATCGTGAAGCGATGTTAATTTTTCCTTTATTACTATGCTTCTACTGGTTAGTTAACTGTTTGATATTAGTCTTAATGCTATTACAAATTTCTTAAGTAAATACCATAACCGCTTCTTGTCTGGCTTCCCTCGGACATGCTGATTGGAGATGAAGATGATGATGATGGTTCTACCAAATTATGCTTTTGCTGCTACTAATGGTCGTCTCGTCTTGGTGATATCACGCGTTGCAGGGCACCCATATTTGAGGAAACGGTGTGTAGCTATGTGACTGCACCGATTGGACATGCTCTTCGTAGTTCTGATCTACCTTGAACGGAGTGCTGTGGCCTTCGGTGTTTCTTTCTCGTTTTCTCGGACTGCTGGGGTTGTGTGCTACGTTGTTGACAGTCTGGTGGACCTCCCACCTTACTTGACGGTAGTTAATCGAAGAAGCTCTGACTGTGGCTTCACGGTTCTCTTGTCTCACTTCGGGACGTTAGCTCTAATTCGCGTTATTTTGCAGGGAGTGTCCAAAAGAAAAATGTTTCAGCACGTCTACCCTGTTGAATAATGTTAGCGAGAAAACATCGCCATGGCCGGTTTGTCCATCATTAAATTGAATCTTGGAGTTCATCATTAAATTGAAGCTACCATAGGTGTTGATGCTGCTGGTGGCTTATCCTATTTATTTTCTAATACTTATACTACGAAGTAATTCAATGACATTTGTTATTTCATGAGTATCTTATGCTTGTTCTGTAATATTTATATACTTATGACTATGTACAACTTGCGTTCGTATTCGATTATCGAACTAAAATCAATATATTCATCAAGTGAAACCATTAAATTTTAGGTGAAATTTTTTGCACTTTTCGTTATGTGTCCTTAAAAATATTTTCCTACTGCCTTTTATCTAGTTTCTTTTTTTTCCAGTCTCATATCCTTTTCCTTTCGTTTTAAAATTGTTGTTTTTTATTTTTATACTTTTTTCAGAATGTTTTTTCTTTCTTATTTTTCCCCCTTTGTTTTCTTTCTTCTTTTTTTTGTATTTATTTTTTTTTGCTTTTTTTGCTTTTTTCCCCTCTTTTTTTCCTCTTCTCTTCTCTCTTTTTCTTTCTTTACTCAAAAGTTTTCACAGTTTGTTTTTTTTTTATATGTACAACTTTTCCCTTATTGCTATACACAATTCTTAACTCTACTTAAATTAACTTAACAATTAAAATTACTTAATTCATTAGATTTAACAATTATTGACTTCATTTAATTTAATTCTTTAGCAAGCTAACTTTAAATTCTATTTTACTTGCTCCCTTTCTTAAAATGTGATACCACCCGCTTGTATATCAAACGTATTCATTACACGTAGCGGTAGAGTGATCTGCGACGCCACATAATGCCATGGCGCCCTGACATAATGTGACAAAACCGTCTACGAATTATCTACCCAAAAATTATTGCAACTTGGACTTCTGATAAATAGGATTAGGTCCAAGTAAAAATTGAATTAAAACTAAGTTTATATTGTTTCAATATGCATGCACTTGGAAACAACATAAACTTAATATACTGCCTTAACTAAGCCTAGATATATGGTTAAGACAAATTCGATAATTAATTAATACATATTGTTAGTAAATTACATTAGTGTCCAATTATTTAAACAAAATATCCCATAAAACCACATACTAAAACCAAAACCGTTTTGTGTTAATAAGAGCATTCCTGACGTACTTACTAAAGTGCACTTATTATACATTGCATGAGTATTAAGTTAATACGTTCAACTAAGTTAATACATTTAGTTAAGTTAGTAATGATTCTGTTAATTTTATTCTCATTATACCACTCAATTTGACTTTACTCTTATTTAGATCAGAACTCAATTTAATACGTTTTAATTGCAGTGGAAACGACTTCCCTCAGGTTTTCGCTGAGTAAGAAATTCTGCTCATAGCTGACTGTTGTGTTTTTTTACACTTTTTTCATTTTCAGCTACCTCGGCTTACTGTTGATGAGCCGATCGGCTCAATAAATGCATTGTTTTGACCCAGTAATCCAAAAACCCAACTTCCCCGAGATTCAGCGATTTTACCATTGTCAATAAACAGTTGCGTACTACTCTCTGCCCGAACGCATCTTTTGCTGATACCAGCTCTTTTATACCAATAAATACCCAACAATTCCCAACTGAATCATTCAGTCACAAAGTTTTCCTCAACCGCTATTACATCATGTCTTCATTCGCTGAATACGTCTCTACTCTGCTTCACGACATCCAGGACTCCTGCTGGGACCTCGATCATGTGACCGACAGTATAGAGAAGCTCCTGGAAGAGTACCGCCTCACACTCCGTCGATCAACAGCTGTCCTGATCCTGAGTCTTCTTCAGGCAGCGCGTCATTATCAACAGACGACCGGGTTCCGACCCGTCGATCTGCCCCCCCGGGTCATGGACTTCGCGCATTTAAACTAAATTATATATATGTAATTATTTTAATAAACCAACATTAAAATTTTTATACTGTAATAAAACAACATTAAATCATGCAGGAAGTATCTTTTCGTGTTTTTTTTCTTATTTTTTTTATATTTAACTACTGTATGTGCGGGGCGTGATTTTTCTGTCTTCGATCTACTGTGTCTGCGATCGTCTCCATTTTATTTGAACCGTTGTACTGTTTAAGCAAATTGTTATGGAAGGACTTATCCCTGTTCTTAATTTTTAGAACTGTAGTGACCGGACTCTTAATACCTACCACCTCATATGGGCCTAAACATATCGCTGAAAATTTGTTTTTTGTAGTTTGATTTTTCATTAAGACCTTGCTATCATATTGCCTTTTAGACAACACCTTCGCCTTCTCCTGGTTTTGTCGAGCTATTTCATGCGCTTTTTGGATCTGATATTTCTGAATCTTTCCTGAATAAAGTAAGGAAGGGTGTTTGTCTAGTGCTAGTATGGGGTGTATGGTTATGCACATGCATCGCTGCTGACAACCATTGGTCCCAATTGGAACCGTCCTCCTTAGCGATGCTGCGCAAATATTCCGCTAGCGGTCTATGGCTGCATTCGAGTGAACCATTGGCCTGGGGGTGGTACGGAGTGATATGCAACTTCCTAATGCCTAACATCTTACAAGTGTCCGAGAATATTTTGGAAATAAAATTAGTACCATTGTCCGTTACTAACACTTTTGGAACTCCGTAGCGAGTTACTATCTCGTCGAAAAATGCCTTGGCTACTGTGCTCGCTTCGGCATCCGGAATGGCTACGCACGCCATTAGTTTTGAGAAGTCATCCTGAAAAGTGAGTATGTATTTATTTCCTGACACAGTCTCCGGCAAAATACCTACTATATCCATATACACCTTTTCGAAAGGACGCTTCGGTGTATCAGTTAACACCATCGGCATTTTCGTAAGTCTCGAACTTTTATTCGCTTGGCACTTCGGACAATTCCTGACATAATCCTTAACTTGTCTTTGCATACCAGGCCACCTGAACTGTTTTCTAATGCGCAGAAATGTTTTCACCGCGCCTTGATGGCCCCCCAAAGGTGAATTATGGAAATCTCTCAAAACCGTTCTTATTTCCACCGGCCTTGTTAAAACTGCCGCCTTGTCAACCTTTAGACCGCTTTCACTGTCCATATCGCCTGTGGTTGTCTGAGTGTTTCTTGGCTCCACTTGGTCCTCAAGCTCCTGCGCTTTAGCCTTAGAGCGAGTTTGTACGGCAATAATACCCTTGTTTTCTTGTGGGATTCTGCTCAAAGCGTCTGCATTCAGATTCTTCTTGCCGGGCTTATAAATAATCTCGAATCCATACTCCGACAATTTATGTTTAAACCTAGCCAGGCGTGAAGTCTGATCCTTCAAATTCGCTATCCCCTTCAAGGGTTGGTGATCCGTGTACACTTTGAATGGCCTGCCCAAGAGATACGCTCTAAAGTTCTCTGTTGCCCACACTATAGCCAAAAAATATTTTTCAATTGTGGAATACCGTTTCTCGGCTTCATTCAATGCCCTACTGGCAAAAGCTATTGGCCTGTCTTGGCCTACTATACCTTGGGACAACACCGCGCCCAGAGCCTCGTTGCTGGCGTCTGTTGTTAATAAAAACGGTTTCGAAAAATCAGGATAAGCAAGTACCGGTGGTGAAATTATCGCTTCCTTCAAACTTTCAAACGCCTCTTGGCATTCATCTGTCCATTGGAATTTTACTTCTTTTCTCAATAGTTTGTTTATTGGCAACGCGATTTTTGCTGTATTTTCAAAAAACTTCCTATAGTAATTTACTAACCCTAAAAACGTTTGCACTTCCTCTTTACTCCTTGGTGGCTTTATATTTTTTACACATTCCACCTTCTGTGGGTCGGGGAGTGCACCCTGTTCTGAACACTTATGACCTAAATATACAATTTCTCGCCTTAAAAATTGACACTTCTCTGTGTTCAATTTTAAATTATTTTATCTAAGAACCTTAAATACTTTACATAACCTATCCTCATGCTGTTGTAGGTTTTTACCGTAAACTACTATGTCATCTAAATAAACAAAACAGTCTATCCCCTGAAGTCCAGTGAGAATATGATTCATTATTCTCTGGAAAGTTGCAGGCGCTCCAGTCAACCCGAATGGCATTCTGTTAAACTCGAAATGTCCTAGACCCGAGCTAAAAGCAGTTTTCTCCCTGTCCCTTTCGTCAACTAAAACTTGATGATATCCACTAGCAAGATCTAGAGTCGAGAAATACCTGCAGTGTCCCAACTGCTCCAGAATTTCCTCAATTCTTGGAATCGGAAAGACTTGCTTTATAGTTACATCGTTCAATTTTCTATAGTCAATCACTAGTCGCCATTTTTTCTGTCCATCTTTTGAGGCTTTTTTTGGCACTAGTAGCAAGGGCGAATTCCAAGGAGATTTGCTGTGGGAGACAATCCCGTCATCTAACATTTTCCCCACCTGTCTATTAATCTCCTCCCTATGCAGCTGTGGAAGCCTATACTGCTTCTGATTAACCGGAGGCTGATCCTGCAAGGTTGGTATCTCGTGCTCCAAAACGGGCGTGTAAGACAGTTTATCCCCTTCCAGAAGGAAAATATCATTGAATGCTGCGCACATTCTCTCTACTGAGCTTCTTTCCTCCTTATTCAAATTTTCATCTAATCGTAATTTACCTATAAGTGTGCTTATTCTATCCCTAACGTCTATCTCCTCTATTCTACTTACCGCACCGGTACCCGGTGTTTTAAACTTATTGAAATCAGTAAACTTTGGTCTAAAGTTACTGCTAATATTTACATCCTTATCCGTTGAATTTAACACTGGCACATAAACTGTATCCTCTTGTACATTTACCAGTGTCGCTCCCATATATACCCCTGGCGTAATTTCCTGTTTATGTACTACTACCACTGGAATATTGGTTTTAATTCCAACTGGAACTATTCTTATTGTCCGTGCTAATACTTTGGCTCTCTCTCTGTAAGAGTCTTCATCTATTGCTTCCTTTGACCTCATAATTAAAGTCCCAACACTCTCTTTGTCTCCTCTTAAGAATGTTACCTTTTTAGTAAGGGTATTTATAACGGATCTATTCCACAAGTTATCCCTTCCAACTATGCCATCCCCTGGCACTCCTTCCTCTGAAGATACCACATGTAACGCAAACTTAATGCGCTCATTGTCATTATGGTGAACGAATACCAAACCTCTGGTGGTCACGCATCCACCGAATGCCCCACTAAGGGTTTTAATTTCGCTAGTGTCCACTTCTAGCGAATGACTTAGCGCATTTTCCTTAACCAGGCTTGTGTCCGCCCCTGAGTCCACCAGTAAAATGGGTTTTCCATTTCTTGCACCCGTACACGGCACTTCAATGAACACATCATTTAAGGTGTCTGGGCGGCCCTTTTACCTGTTGTACCCCGAGTTTATTCTTCCTGCATCCCTTCCTGCTTGTAGTCTTATATAATTTTTGGCATTTGAAATTTTCCTGCCGCCAACTTTCGAGAAAAAACCCTTCAACGTTTTGATTGCGCTTTTTTGCAACGTATGTGAAAACGTCTTCCATAACCTGCCACAACAATAAAAGACCAATATATTTAATTCCCCAATAATGTCTTTTATTATAGTCGCGAGTAACAAAACCAGAATGAAAATTTGTGTAATGCTTGCACTTAAACAAGAAGCAAAAACTCCAAACGCATCCACTGACTCAACGGCCGTCGGACTTAATGTTTTGTTGTCATTTACCTTTTGTTTCACTTCCGTCTCCAATATCTTGCTGCCCGCATCAACTTTCTCATCGTTCATTTCTGGGAAAAACTTATTTAACATTTCTTCTTCAGCTTCTTCTATATTTTGTATGCTCTTTTTTGGTCGACAGTCCTCCACCTTCTTACAACAATCAGGGGAGGACGGTTCAACAATCGTTTCCGACGTCTGACTCGCTGTCCCCATGAGGTGTGGCCTAATTTTCCTTTTCTTTTCGGGTTCCCCGCTTAGCGGCCTTGGCTGGGCCCCTGCCAGTTTCCCTGAAACGTATCCCAATTTCGCTTAGCTTGGCAGTCCTTCACAAAATGTCCTGCTCGGTTGCAAAAATGGCATCTCAAATGATTGGCAGACTCGTCTGTAGGTTTCCCGCGCTGGTTAAACCTACCTGTGTTCCCGATATTCTCCGATAATTGTCGGTTTCCATTCGTCTGATTTCCTTGCCTAAGTCTTGGTGATTGCATGAATTCCCGTGGTCCCGTCCGGTAATTATTCCAGCCCGTATCGCACTTCACTTCTGACGAACTTTCACACCTTCGGCTCGTCTCATATCCATATACTTTACACTCCTGGCAGAAAGGCGTGTTCTTTCGCGTGATGCAGTCTTCTCTGGTGTGTCCCTTCTTATTGCAGAAACTGCATGTCACGTTAGCCTCTAATGATTTCTTCCCAGTATCATTTTTGTTCCTGAAATGTGCCGGCGGGCGCGCAGTTTTCCGCTGCGCGAAAGAGTTAGCGTCACCGCGAAATGCTGCCTGTTGTAGTGTTGGGTCCACCCTGTTGTTACCCCGCAGGAGCGCTATATTACTCGTCTCTTGAGCTTGCTCTCTAATCGCATATTGATGGTTTAGCTGCTTCAGGTTACACTGGTGAATTTCATGGCTAAGCCTCACTGCTTCCTCTACCGAATCCCCCAAGCAATTTGCTTTTGACCCTGGCATGTGTAACCTTAGCGTCGGTTCATTGAGACCCATTTTGAAACACTGTACTGCCGATCTTTCCAAATCCTGCATTAAGCCCGTGCCAGCTGGGTCCTTGTACCTGATCCCTATAATTTCTTCCGCTTGCGACTTTAACGCGTACAACCTCTCTGCACATTTTCTCCTGGCAATTGACAAACCTGTTGCAGTTCTAACCGCACTGAGTCTAACGAACTAATCTGCAAATAACTTTTTCGTATCGTCGCGCAAAATTCCTCAACTGTACTGAATTTCCTAGATCTGAGCAAACTATACGCGTTCCCATGCAATCTCTGCTTAATGCAAGGTATCAAATATTGTCTGTTTCCCTCCTCAATACCTTGAACCGCCAATTCGCACCCGTCAATGAATCTATATACTTCATTGCGCAAATCTGGGGAGGGTGTTCCCGAGAACAAAGGTACTAATTTGTTCACTACTTTGGCCACTGCTTCTATACCCATATCTACGCCGGTTTTACCCCTCGGGATCTTAAAATCTGTTCAAACTACTGACGGGCGTCCCACTGGATTCTTGTGAGGCAGAGTTGTGTCTGCTAAAAAATTTTCCTGCTGAAGGAGTCTATTCTCTTCCTTCAACTCTTCTATTCTCCTGTGGGCTTCTTCTAGAGAGTCAAAATCTTCCCTGCTTCTTCGGTTTAGAAGTTTCGCGAGAAAATTTTCAGAAATTCCCTTTTCTTCCACCAACCTTCTCAATTTCTCGTTTTCCTCTTCAACTTCCCTTACCGAACCACTTTCTATTTCTCTCTCTACTAATAAGTTCTCGTATCTGTTTTTAATGGATTGAAATTCGTTCCTCCAATTTTCCAATTCCTTTCGCGCACTTTCTATTCTTACTATTTATACAGTTTAGTAACTCTTCTAGAATTGCATCTGCTTTTTCTACCTTAGAAAGCCTGCCTAAGCCACGAAGTTTTTCCTTTATCAGTTCTAAATTCTCTTTATTACCTACAGTACACGCAAGACTACCCCAAATTTTTTCTACAAATCTATCCAATTCTCCCACCAAGTTTTTATGATCTCTGCTTAATTCCCTTAACTGAATTTCTATGTCATATGAGGTACTATTTCGTATGCTTGCTTTTTTTTTCTCTTTAGGTATTTTTATGTACCAGCCTTCACTGAACTAAACACAACACTTCTTTTTTTTCACTTCCTTTTGTGCACGCGCCAAAATAAAAAGGAGAAAAACAACCGACTGAATGTTCGCGCACAGAAAAACGAACCCCAAGCAAGCGCCAGTAGCTGCACTTGAATTACGAAACTTGAAACCCTCACAGAAAAATTTGCGTACTAATTGATTGCTCTCGCGTCTTAAACGTTTTGTATCTTCATAGCAAACACAATTACTTTTTTTTCACACTTCTTATTTCATTTACCCCAATAATTACAAAAAGAAGAACAATGTTAGTAAAAATACTTATCCCCCGTAGCCAGAGGGGATAAGTATTTGTTAGCTTTTTTTTTTTGTTATATATATTGATACAATAACTATAATTCCTGAAACAGCAATACTGTTATATATTGATACAATAACTATAATTCCTGAAACAGCAATACTAACTAATTGTAATCGCTTACCTTATTTGCATCCTCGGTTCGTATTAAAAAGTCCTGCGCCAAATATGTTGTGGTTTTTCCTTGCAAATCCTGGTCGTGGGCTTCTCCGAAGTCCCTTCTTTCCAGTCCGTTTAAGTTAAAGCACCGCAAATCTATTTTAATCACTTTATTACACTCAAGTTTCACACTGTTTGAAGCTCTGCTTCACTGACCACTACTGATTCCTATTGTCTAACTTACGCAACTCTCTTCCCAACTCACTCATACCAGTCTTATTTATATTTCTGTATGAGGAAGTTTAAATACGGAAACAACAATATGCTAACTGTAGCGGAAAAGACCTGCCTCAACACCTGAGTGCAAGAAAGTGGGTCACTAGTTCCACGGTCAACAAGTGCAGTACCGCTTCAACAGCGGCTAGCGCGCTCGATGAATTGACATTGAAACAAGTTGCAATGCGGAATTAAACGCTTAGTGCGATGGAAATTCAACGCTCAGTGCGACACCATTATGGTCGACTGAGAATGTGTTCCGCGGAAGTAGCGACTCACAACAATAATATGAGACACACCATCGATCACTGGTAGTGGTTGGCTACTCTCAGAAAGAGAGCAGTTTTCAGCAAACATTTTGGCTAATAAGTTTGCCTTATCAACCGAGTGAGTGAAGATCTAATCATCCTTGAGGAGAGTTGGAATAGACGATTGCGTCTGATTCTTCACCCTCCCCACGAACAACCAAAAGTTCTTACTACCCTTATGGTATTCAAGAACTCTGCGTCTAAGGCGCTGTTCGTAGAGAACTTTTTCGCGCTTTAGAGTGGCATTGCACCTATTTCTGGCCTGATTGCGCAGCAATTTAGTATCAGCAGTTTTGTTTAAACGCCAATTCCTAAATGCTTCCTCTTTAGACCTGACTGCTTGTCTGCAAGTCGCATTAAACCAGGAATGGTGGTTTGGTTTAATGGAAATTCTTTTATGGGGTGTGAAAGACCTCATACCGAATAAAATTATATTTTCTACCAATTTTGCTGCAGCATTTATGTTTCTATCCCTGAAACACAATTGCCAATTGAAATAAGTACATTCTAAATTTTCAGGATGATTTTTCGAAATTTATGGCATGTACAGCTCTCCCAGACGCGGAAGCAAGTACAAATCAAAGATTATGTTAAAAACTGTCCGAAATATCAAGCGAATAAAAGTTCGAGATTAACGAAAATGCCCATGGTGCTAACATATACACCAAAGAGGCCATTTGATAAAGTTTACATGGACATAGTAGGTATTCTACCAGAAACTGTGTCCGGAAATAAGTACATTCTAACTTTTCAGGACGATTTTTCTAATGTATGGCATGTACAGCTCTCCCAGACGGGGAAGCAAGTACTGTTGCCAGGGCTTTTTATGACGAAGTGATCACGCGTTACGGAGATGCCGACTAACTTAAAAAGAAAGTGTAGTCCGGTATATAATGCCGAAGATCCGAATAAAGTATTAAAATTTAAAATACAAAGAGCTCACGAAATCGTGAAAAAGAATCAGGATTTAGCGATTTATCGTACTGCCTCAAGTAGCTAAGAGGCAATACGATAGCAAACTAAATTTATTAGAATTTAAGATAGGAGATAGTGTATTGATTAAGAATCAAACTAGGAAAAATAAGTTTTCTCCAATATGGATAGGGCCATATAAGGTAGCAAATATTAAAAGTCCAATTACGACAGTTTTAAATATTAAGGGAAGGGAAAAACCTTTCCACAATAACTCGGACACTAAGGATAATAACAATAGCCACCTTATTATGAGGAATAGATATATAGAATAGGATTGATAAGACATTTTATATGGTAAGATAAAATTAACTTTTTATTGTACAGACAACATAATTTTTATTAGCAACAATAATTATACAGACATTAAGAAAGAAATCAGTGCAAACACTGATATAAATTATAAGTCCAGAATAGAAATTAGAAAAAAAAACATTTTTTTATAGATACATAAACATTTACGCAGTCTACGTCACAAGGCAAAATACACGAGAACGTTTGAGGGAACCGCGCGAATTAATACATTTCCACAGGCCGAACTTAGATTTTCCCTGAGTATGCAAAACGCTAACGTGGTAGGAAAGATTTAAAATTGCAATTTCAGCAGGGGAAACAAACTTCGAAATTAATTAAAATTAAGCGAAATAATCAATATTCGCGAAAACATCAGCAGGAAATGCAAAACTGCTGACATTAGCGGCATACACCCTACATTAAATGCGTATAAACACATACGCATTCAGGTCATTAGGGAAATAGGATATGATGTTTCATATTAATAAAATAGGGGAAAAAATATGATATATAGAATGATATAGGAAATGGAATGATTATATTAGAAACAATTTTTCTAATTCATCTAATTTTAAGGCAGAAATTTACTTGAAAGTTCCATACAAATTTCAGATTAATACACGGTACTTGTTAAATAACTGTTACGTTTATAAACACAGTTTATTACTATTATATTACATTTGCAATTCGTAAAAAAATGAATGCACATGTAAAAGATAGGCCTGAAGAGATAGTTCATGCATATAACATACACACACACACACTATATACAAACAAGTTCGCACCCATGCCTATATGTCATAAGAAGACAAGATGTCGGAAATAAGATAAAGACAAAAATTAGTATTAGTATTACTAAATTAATAATAAAAAAAATATATATTTTTTAATTATTAATACTTTCTGTTCTCTTAATACTATAAATAGGTATTGTTACGTAAATTTAGATTTACGGGTACGACTCTCTCTTAGGTTCGATCTCTGGATTGTGAATAATCTAATAAAACTCAAAGATTTTGCTGTTCTTAATTTCACAGATTTTATTCTTTTATTATTGCACTTATTAACACTTATTTCTTGACGCTATGCTCACAAGGTGTCGATGTGTACTGTTCAATAACCAAATTCGAACTGACTCTCTGAGACACCCTGCGTCTATTTATATGGCAGTTGATACTGCTGCGGAAGGTTCTAGAATTATGTAGCAAATTCTCGATCTATCTATTTGATCTATCCCGCGCTAGATGCCGTTGTGAAAGATCGCGGAATTTTCTAGCAAATTGTCGATCTATCTCGCGCTAGATGTCGCCGTACAAAGATGTGAAAGGTTGTGAAACTAGCTATCTATGCGTGATTTGAATGGTTTCCAGAACTTTCGCGAAAGTTTGATTGTAAATTCGTCACACTGCCCTCCACTTAAGTCTGATCGTCCCGATCAGACTCCAAATTCCTTGATCCATATGGTGCTAGTCTCTCCAAGTGAACGACTTTAATTTTACCTCGTCTCTGCGTGTGGGATTGTATGCGATACACAACATCGTTCAGTCGCTTTATGACTTTGTATGGACCTTCCCACGATGTTTGCAACTTTGGAGGCATACCCTTTTTCCGTTGCGGATTGTACAGCAGCACCAAGTCGCCTTCTTGAAATCCTTCTGAATTCATAGCTCGGTCGTAACGATCCTTCATTTTATTGCTCATTAGCTGTGTTCGCTGCCTCACATGTTGATGTATTTCATCCATTTCGGACTGAAGCAATTCCCAATAGCTGCCTCCAGTTTCAGTAAGTTGATTGCTCTTTCCATATTTCAAATCTGATGGGAGTCTCAAATCTGTACCGAAAATAATCCTCGCAGGTGGATGGCCGGTAGTGTCATGAACTGCTGATCGGTAAGCCAATAAAAACATTTGAATGTGCTTGTCCCAATTGCGCTGACATTTGCCCAGTACTTTTCGTAAATGCTCTTCTAATGTACGGTTAAACCTTTCCACCATGCCATCCGATTGTGGATGTAGAGCTGTCGTTCGAGTTTTCGTGATACCCAACAATGAGCACATTTCTTGAAATATAGCAGACTCAAAGTTCCTCCCTTGATCTGAATGCAACTCAATTGGTATTCCAAATCGCGTGACCCAATTCTGCACAAAAGCTTCGGCTACAGTTTTAGCCTCCTGATTTGGTATAGCATATACTTCTGGCCACTTACTGAAATAGTCCATGATCACCAACACATATTTGTTCCCAGAGTCGCTAGTAGGGAATGGACCGGGTACATCCATCGCAACGCGTTCAAATGGTGCTCCCGCATTGTACTGCTGCAACCTTCCTCTGCTTCTAACTTTCGGACCCTTAGCTGCCATGCATTGCGCGCAGTTTTTAATCCATTCAGCAACTGATTCTTGGCAATTCACCCAGTAAAATCGTTGTTTAATCTTTTCCAGAGTTTTCGTGATGCCAAGATGCCCTCCACTTGGTCCATTGTGAAACTCTTCTAATACAGCTGCTATTCTAGACTTTGGTAGGACAACCAAATCGCGAGTGTGTTTACCATCTTCACTTTCCCATGAACGATGCAGAACTCCGTTTATCAACCTCAAGCTATTCCATTGCGCCCAATACGCCTTGGCCAACGGACTTTCTGATGCCATTTCTTCCTTGGTTGGTCTTTTATCTGTTTCTTTTGCTTTCATGACCTTAACCAAGTCCGCATCCTTCAGTTGGCTTTTCCTTACAGCGCTGGATACCCATTCATCATCAGGTTGCAGATTTGTTAATCGGATGTCGACTATACCTTCGCTTCTTTCAGCCTTGGAGCAATGCTTACATTCCAATGCACATGGGCGTCGAGATAGTGCATCGGCGTTTCCATATTGCCCACCTTTCCGATGCTGTATTTCACAGTCGTAATTCTGCAACCTTTCTATCCATCGCGCAATCTGTCCTTCCGGATTTTTAAACTGGAGTAACCATCTGAGTGCTGCATGATCTGTTCTTAGGTGGAAATGCTGTCCATACAGGTATTTGTGAAAATGTTTCACGCATTCGACCACTGCCAAGAGTTCCCGCCTCGTAACGCAATAGTTCCTTTCCGGTTTTCCAAGGACTCTGCTATAGTACCCAATTACTTTTTCCTGACCATCAATAACCTGTGAGAGTACGCCTCCTATTCCATGTGCACTAGCATCTGTATCTAGGACGAACTTTCCGCCAGGAACTGGATAAGCCAACATTGGAGCTGTACATAGTAATTCCTTCAACTGCTGAAAGGCATTCTCTTCCTCCTCTTTCCACACAAATTTGCAGTTTTTCTTCGTCAAATTATGCAAACTTCTCGCAACGTTGGCAAATCCGGGTACAAAGCGTCGGTAATATGTACAGAGCCCAAGGAAGCTACGCACTTCATGAACATTCGTTGGTCGAGGCCAATCTCTTACCGATTTTATTTTGTTTTCATCAGTGTGGATTCCTCTAGTGGTGATTTTGTGGCCCAAATAAGTGACTTCGGTTTTAAATAGATTGCATTTATTTGGATTCAACCGCAATCCAGCAGAAGCAATTCGTCGAAAGACATCTTCTAAATTTTTGAGGTGGTCATCAAAACTCCGGCCCATGACGATAATGTCATCAAGATACACCAAACATGTTTTCCACTGAAGCCCTTTTAGTACGTGTTCCATTAAACGCTCAAAAGGTGCCGGAGCGTTGCATAATCCAAATGGCATCACGGAGAATTGCCACAATCCATCCCCGATGCTAAAAGCAGATTTTTCGCGATCGGATTTCTCGATCTCCACTTGCCAATAACCACTTTGTAAATCCAGCGTTGAAAACCATTTCGCACCGGATGTGTCCAAGGTGTCGTCTATTCGCGGCAGTGGGTAGCTGTCCTTTTTAGTGACATCGTTCAGCTTCCGATAGTCAACGCAAAACCGGGTGCTTCCATCTTTCTTTTTAACTAACACGACCGGTGAACACCATGGGCTAGTTGATGGTTCAATAACTCCACCTTTTTGCATTTCGTCTATTATCTGTCCCGCTTCTTCTCGTTTTGCTAGTGGAACTCTGCGTGGAGCTTGCCGAATCGGTCTTGCATCGCCAGTGTCTATTCGATGTTGCACAATGGCAGTTCTTCCAAATTTATTGCCATCGTTGGCAAATATGGAGCTATAGTTCTCTAGTAGCCGTTTTGCTTTCATCTTTTCTGGCCCGCTCACCTAATTCAACCAGGTATTCACGATGTTAGGAATTTTCATGCCATCTTTGAGAACCTCGTTTTTGCATTCCTGAGCAGGATTGTCACAATTAACCACGGCTTCCACAGCTTGGCATTGTCCTACTAACTCTCCTTTCTCCAAAAATATCGGTGACCTGAACTCATTCATCACTCGAATTGGGATCCGCTTATTTCCCGTTTGTACCAAGGTTCGTCCAACCAATATATTTGCAGTCCTTTCTGATGCCTCTACTACCCACAGCCTGCTTGCTCCACAGTCTCCCTCCACACATGCCCACAGTACTGCTTCAGACTTTGGTGGAATCTGCTGACGGTGACTTACACTTAAATTCCTGATCTGAGGCCGTTCATACCCAGTGCTTAGGGGTATCTCCATGTTCTGGCACGTCAGCATTCTTTTCTTCAGATCCAGAGTAAGACCATGGGCTAGCATAAAATCCACGCCGATTATTACCTCGTCCATTATTCCAGCCACTAAGAAGGTGTGAACCACTTCTAACTGTTCGTAGCTTGCAACCAATCAGCGGCTCAACGTTATCCCCTGCTAGGTCTGATCGAATGATAGAATGTGTTGCGCCCGTGTCCAGAGTTAAGACCAGCGATCGTCTGTTTACAGTCCCGTTTATGGTTAAATTATTGTTTTTACGCTGTATTTGTGAAACGGAGACAGTGGGGCAATCAGTTGTGGGAACCAGCTCACGCCCCTTTGAACTGGTCCGTTTTAGTTTAACGATCGTTTGTCTTCAGAAGCGCCACTTGCATCTTCGTTGCTTCTTTTCCTTGCATCTACGTTTTTCTTACCAGACGCATTACAATTCCGTGCCAGGTGTCCTGATGTTCCACAGCTGTAACACTTTAGTTCAAAGCCCTTGCGCGAGGTTGGCATCCTCTGAGAAATAGTCTGGATGAGATCCCTTATGGTTTTCTCTAGGGATTCACTTGGCTCAACTTCCAGCCGATGAACTCTATGTGCCTTATTGCTTAAAAGGCATGCTGTTTCCTGGGTCAAGGCAAATGACACTGTTTCGGCAAACGTCTTCTTTGGCATGGAGTAGACTGCACGTTTGGTATCCGCATCTCGTATACCACTCATAAACGCCTGAATTTTAAGTAATTCAGTTA
This sequence comes from Sicus ferrugineus, assembly GCA_922984085.1. Taxonomy (NCBI): domain Eukaryota; kingdom Metazoa; phylum Arthropoda; class Insecta; order Diptera; family Conopidae; genus Sicus; species Sicus ferrugineus. The sequence continues at coordinate 42,326,272 of OV277348.1, read as the reverse complement.
CTTCCGCTGGTGCATCTGCGTTGGCCAAATGCGCGAGCCGCTCTATCTCCGTTGCATATTCTTGTAACGACTCGTTTGCTTTTTGGTAACGATTCATCAGCTCCATTTGGAACACTTGTTTTCTATGGTCGCTACCATATCGTCGTTCAATTGCTGCCATTAACGCGTCATAATTACCACGCTCAATTTCAGGAACTGTTTGCAGAACTTCGACGGCGGAGCCTTTCAATGATACTACCAAAGCTGCCACTTTATCCGCCGTAGTCCAGTGATTGGCTTGTGCTGTGGTCTCGAACTGTAGTTTAAAAATTTTAAACGGTATAGTTCCGTCGAACGTTGGCGCTTGCAATTTCGTTGCGCTAACAGCTGTAACTGGACCACTGGACTGTATTTCTCGCACATGACCATCCAGCCGCTGTATTTCTGATTCTAGTGTGTGTAATTCATCCTTCATTTTGTCCTGCCTCGCCTGCAATATGGAAGAATTCCCTTCTATGCGCGATAGTTGCTCCTGCAGTTGTGTAGTGTTTTGTGCCCGCTGCTCCTCCATACGTGAGGACAGCTGCTCCTTCATTTGAGAAGTGTTTTGTGCCAGCTGCGCCTCCATACGTGAGGAGAGTTGCTCCTGCAATTGAGAGGACTGCTGCGCCATTGCTGCTAAAAGCACATTCATGTCAAATGCTGGAGCTGGCTGCGGCTCTACCAACTGCTCCTCGACTTTAGATGAAACTCCTGAAGCATCATGACAGAACTCATGTTCTTCAACATCGATGCCCTCACTCTCCATTGCTTTACGCAACCGTGCTTGTAGATCTGCCTTATGCCCTGTCGCAGGCAAACCTCTAGCCTCCAGCTCTTCCCTCAGCTGGGGTATTCTCAGTTCAGCACCGGTGTGAAGTCAGCATCCTGCGAATTCAAATCTCAGCATCCTGCGAATTCAACTAACAGAGCTCTGTTAATTCTCTGTTCTTATTATTTTGCGACGAATTGTCTGCGTTTTTAATGCTACGAGAAAGCACGTACCACAACCGGATCGTAAGTTCTTATATATTTCAATGCCGGATGCGTCTATAATTTAATTGGGTATGTTTTTACCCTAGACATGAACTTTTTACAGCTATGCTTTTACAACTGTTTCTCGTTGTTTCTCTACCAAAATGTATTGACGCAACAGCAAGAAACATTTGTAAAGCTATTGCCAAACTATATAGAGCACCACCTGTTTGAGCCATGCTACGTCTCTGTTTTTCAATAACGAGAAATCTGAATGTTTCAATCAAAGACAACAACTAGGTGTCTCCGTGGCTTGATGGCGTAGTGCGTAGCACACTCGTCAGCGGGTTCCGGGGATGTGGGTTCGAGTCATGCCTGTTGCGCATGGTTGTTAACTTCTAAAAATTTGTGTTGTTTAAATCTTTCTTAGCGTACTTAAGGCCTCGCCTAGCGCAATTATTTTTTATAAGAACGAATTAAACTTTGACTCCGGCAGTGTATGCAATATAAAAGGGAAAAGTTTTTCTAACCCTTGTATAGCAACACTTGCCGGAGTCGATTGGTATAAAAAATAATTCCCTTTCCTTCCCCTCCCTCTGTCGATCCAACAAACAGTAGCTCGTGCTAAATGCATACGAAAAAGAGCAGCCTCTCTTAAGAGAGCTACTGTAAAAATCTGTTATAAAACAAAAACAAAAAAAACAAGATTGGAAACTCCTCTCATTTCGTGAGCGAACTAAAAACATGTCCGTTCGCGTGTCTCATGTACAGGGTATGTGAGTTTTATGGTGAAATTGTCTCCTTGTTACAAGGTAAAACTGGCTATTGCAAAGGAAGTTAGCTAGAAAAGTAAACCATTTCGGCTTGTTACCGCACCGTTACAAAATTATAGGGTGAGTTCATGACAGGGATACCAACGAGACACAATTATTAAATATTACCTGTATGGATTTTTAAGTAAGCATTAATAGAAAAACTTCATTACATTTAAGAGCCTTCGCGGTTTTGAAGATTTCTTAACTGGAAATATTAAAGCGTAATGTAAACTTGCTTGTTATCGCAATTTGTAAAAGAAAAACAAATTCTTTTAAACAACTGTAAGACAATAATTTTTAAGTTACTTTTTAGCTATTTTAAAAATTATTCGAAGTTAAAAAAAGGTGGTGTGGAAATTACACCACAATCAAAAGTAAAGTTTGTTGGCATCTCTTACGACCAAAAGTACGTGTAAGTAAAAACAGCTGACTATATTTGCGAATCCAGCAAATATTATAGCAAATGCCTTCGTTTCCTTTGCAAAATATTTAATATAATGGAGCTACATGACTTGGAAAAGATTTCATGTGTATTTCTGGAAGCATAAGTTACAGCGTCGAAACCTTTATGCGAAGTGTAAACCGTCACTACTCCTTCTTTCCCCCTTCCCACTAACCTGTCAACCCTTCGGAACCAAAAAAAAACTTTGCATGGGTAGGGGGCATCCCCTGAGCTTGGTTTCATCTGCCATAAAAAAAAAGTTGTTTAAAGCCTATCTCCTTGTCCTCTTTAAGTATTTTACAAATTATGTTTCTGGGCTAGTGCGGTGAAGAAGAACAAGATCCTCTCTCAAAAAACAATTCTCTCTCAAAAATTGCTTTTAATTTTGCAAGCAAATTTTTCAAGTTGTCAAAAATTTTTCTCAAGTTGTCGAAATTAAAATTAAATTACACATTTTGTTTGTGTAATTTACACACTTCAGCCTGATTTCACTAACAATTAGGTTTCAATTAGAGTAGCCATGCCATCTCATATGCATATGTCATCTCATATCTTGAAAAAGAAATCATGATTATCTCGTTCCTGCACTGAGTATATTTCTTTGGTCCAAATTCTAAAACTTTATATTCTTTTGAATTTTTTACACGCCAAGTACAATTTCAGAACTTGAACGAATCGAACGAAACGATAGGAAATTGACAAAAGTGGTCTCGAATTGTTCGCAAGAGTGTCTCGAGTGAGATAGTGTAGGTGCCATCACGCATCAATTATATTTGAGGTTTTTGTGGGAGTTATAATGTCACTACTGTTAACAGAGTAGAGTCAGCATCCTGCGCAGATTGTGAGAATCTCAGCGATAGGAAATTGACAAAAGTGGTCTTGAATTGTTCGCAAGAGTGTCTCGAATAAGATAGTATAGGTGCCATCACGCATCAATTATATTTGAGGTTTTTGTGGGAGTTATAATGTGACTACTGTTAACAGAGTAGACTCAGCATCCTGCGCAGATAGTGAGAATCTCAGCGATAGGAAATTGACAAAAGTGGTCTTGAATTGTTCGCAAGAGTGTCTCGAATAAGATAGTATAGGTGCCATCACGCATCAATTATATTTGAGGTTTTTGTGGGAGTTATAATGTGACTACTGTTAACAGAGTAGACTCAGCATCCTGCGCAGATTGTGAGAATCTCAGCGATAGGAAATTGACAAAAGTGGTCTTGAATTGTTCGCAAGAGTGTCTCGAATAAGATAGTGTAGGTGCCATCACGCATCAATTATATTTGAGGTTTTTGTGGGAGTTATAATGTGACTACTGTTAACAGAGTAGACTCAGCATCCTGCGCAGATTGTGAGAATCTCAGCGATAGGAAATTGACAAAAGTGGTCTTGAATTGTTCGCAAGAGTGTCTCGAATAAGATAGTGTAGGTGCCATCACGCATCAATTATATTTGAGGTTTTTGTGGGAGTTATAATGAGACTACTGTTAACAGAGTAGACTCAGCATCCTGCGCAGATTGTGAGAATCTCAGCGATAGGAAATTGACAAAAGTGGTCTTGAATTGTTCGCAAGAGTGTCTCGAATAAGATAGTGTAGGTGCCATCACGCATCAATTATATTTGAGGTTTTTGTGGGAGTTATAATGTGACTACTGTTAACAGAGTAGACTCAGCATCCTGCGCAGATTGTGAGAATCTCAGCGATAGGAAATTGACAAAAGTGGTCTTGAATTGTTCGCAAGAGTGTCTCGAATAAGATAGTGTAGGTGTCATCACGCATCAATTATAGTTGAGGTTTTTGTGGGAGTTATAATGTGACTACTGTTAACAGAGTAGACTCAGCATCCTGCGCAGATTGTGAGAATCTCAGCGATAGGAAATTGACAAAAGTGGTCTTGAATTGTTCGCAAGAGTGTCTCGAATAAGATAGTGTAGGTGCCATCACGCATCAATTATATTTGAGGTTTTTGTGGGAGTTATAATGTGACTACTGTTAACAGAGTAGACTCAGCATCCTGCGCAGATTGTGAGAATCTCAGCGATAGGAAATTGACAAAAGTGGTCTTGAATTGTTCGCAAGAGTGTCTCGAATAAGATAGTATAGGTGCCATCACGCATCAATTATATTTGAGGTTTTTGTGGGAGTTATAATGTGACTACTGTTAACAGAGTAGACTCAGCATCCTGCGCAGATTGTGAGAATCTCAGCGATAGGAAATTGACAAAAGTGGTCTTGAATTGTTCGCAAGAGTGTCTCGAATAAGATAGTGTAGGTGCCATCACGCATCAATTATATTTGAGGTTTTTGTGGGAGTTATAATGTGACTACTGTTAACAGAGTAGACTCAGCATCCTGCGCAGATTGTGAGAATCTCAGCGATAGGAAATTGACAAAAGTGGTCTTGAATTGTTCGCAAGAGTGTCTCGAATAAGATAGTGTAGGTGCCATCACGCATCAATTATATTTGAGGTTTTTGTGGGAGTTATAATGTGACTACTGTTAACAGAGTAGACTCAGCATCCTGCGCAGATTGTGAGAATCTCAGCGATAGGAAATTGACAAAAGTGGTCTTGAATTGTTCGCAAGAGTGTCTCGAATAAGATAGTGTAGGTGCCATCACGCATCAATTATATTTGAGGTTTTTGTGGGAGTTATAATGTGACTACTGTTAACAGAGTAGACTCAGCATCCTGCGCAGATTGTGAGAATCTCAGCGATAGGAAATTGACAAAAGTGGTCTTGAATTGTTCGCAAGAGTGTCTCGAATAAGATAGTGTAGGTGTCATCACGCATCAATTATAGTTGAGGTTTTTGTGGGAGTTATAATGTGACTACTGTTAACAGAGTAGACTCAGCATCCTGCGCAGATTGTGAGAATCTCAGCGATAGGAAATTGACAAAAGTGGTCTTGAATTGTTCGCAAGAGTGTCTCGAATAAGATAGTGTAGGTGCCATCACGCATCAATTATATTTGAGGTTTTTGTGGGAGTTATAATGTGACTACTGTTAACAGAGTAGACTCAGCATCCTGCGCAGATTGTGAGAATCTCAGCGATAGGAAATTGACAAAAGTGGTCTTGAATTGTTCGCAAGAGTGTCTCGAATAAGATAGTATAGGTGCCATCACGCATCAATTATATTTGAGGTTTTTGTGGGAGTTATAATGTGACTACTGTTAACAGAGTAGACTCAGCATCCTGCGCAGATAGTGAGAATCTCAGCGATAGGAAATTGACAAAAGTGGTCTTGAATTGTTCGCAAGAGTGTCTCGAATAAGATAGTATAGGTGCCATCACGCATCAATTATATTTGAGGTTTTTGTGGGAGTTATAATGTGACTACTGTTAACAGAGTAGACTCAGCATCCTGCGCAGATTGTGAGAATCTCAGCGATAGGAAATTGACAAAAGTGGTCTTGAATTGTTCGCAAGAGTGTCTCGAATAAGATAGTGTAGGTGCCATCACGCATCAATTATATTTGAGGTTTTTGTGGGAGTTATAATGTGACTACTGTTAACAGAGTAGACTCAGCATCCTGCGCAGATTGTGAGAATCTCAGCGATAGGAAATTGACAAAAGTGGTCTTGAATTGTTCGCAAGAGTGTCTCGAATAAGATAGTGTAGGTGTCATCACGCATCAATTATAGTTGAGGTTTTTGTGGGAGTTATAATGTGACTACTGTTAACAGAGTAGACTCAGCATCCTGCGCAGATTGTGAGAATCTCAGCGATAGGAAATTGACAAAAGTGGTCTTGAATTGTTCGCAAGAGTGTCTCGAATAAGATAGTGTAGGTGTCATCACGCATCAATTATAGTTGAGGTTTTTGTGGGAGTTATAATGTGACTACTGTTAACAGAGTAGACTCAGCATCCTGCGCAGATTGTGAGAATCTCAGCGATAGGAAATTGACAAAAGTGGTCTTGAATTGTTCGCAAGAGTGTCTCGAATAAGATAGTGTAGGTGCCATCACGCATCAATTATATTTGAGGTTTTTGTGGGAGTTATAATGTGACTACTGTTAACAGAGTAGACTCAGCATCCTGCGCAGATTGTGAGAATCTCAGCGATAGGAAATTGACAAAAGTGGTCTTGAATTGTTCGCAAGAGTGTCTCGAATAAGATAGTATAGGTGCCATCACGCATCAATTATATTTGAGGTTTTTGTGGGAGTTATAATGTGACTACTGTTAACAGAGTAGACTCAGCATCCTGCGCAGATTGTGAGAATCTCAGCGATAGGAAATTGACAAAAGTGGTCTTGAATTGTTCGCAAGAGTGTCTCGAATAAGATAGTGTAGGTGCCATCACGCATCAATTATATTTGAGGTTTTTGTGGGAGTTATAATGTGACTACTGTTAACAGAGTAGACTCAGCATCCTGCGCAGATTGTGAGAATCTCAGCGATAGGAAATTGACAAAAGTGGTCTTGAATTGTTCGCAAGAGTGTCTCGAATAAGATAGTGTAGGTGCCATCACGCATCAATTATATTTGAGGTTTTTGTGGGAGTTATAATGTGACTACTGTTAACAGAGTAGACTCAGCATCCTGCGCAGATTGTGAGAATCTCAGCGATAGGAAATTGACAAAAGTGGTCTTGAATTGTTCGCAAGAGTGTCTCGAATAAGATAGTGTAGGTGCCATCACGCATCAATTATATTTGAGGTTTTTGTGGGAGTTATAATGTGACTACTGTTAACAGAGTAGACTCAGCATCCTGCGCAGATTGTGAGAATCTCAGCGATAGGAAATTGACAAAAGTGGTCTTGAATTGTTCGCAAGAGTGTCTCGAATAAGATAGTGTAGGTGTCATCACGCATCAATTATAGTTGAGGTTTTTGTGGGAGTTATAATGTGACTACTGTTAACAGAGTAGACTCAGCATCCTGCGCAGATTGTGAGAATCTCAGCGATAGGAAATTGACAAAAGTGGTCTTGAATTGTTCGCAAGAGTGTCTCGAATAAGATAGTGTAGGTGCCATCACGCATCAATTATATTTGAGGTTTTTGTGGGAGTTATAATGTGACTACTGTTAACAGAGTAGACTCAGCATCCTGCGCAGATTGTGAGAATCTCAGCGATAGGAAATTGACAAAAGTGGTCTTGAATTGTTCGCAAGAGTGTCTCGAATAAGATAGTATAGGTGCCATCACGCATCAATTATATTTGAGGTTTTTGTGGGAGTTATAATGTGACTACTGTTAACAGAGTAGACTCAGCATCCTGCGCAGATTGTGAGAATCTCAGCGATAGGAAATTGACAAAAGTGGTCTTGAATTGTTCGCAAGAGTGTCTCGAATAAGATAGTGTAGGTGCCATCACGCATCAATTATATTTGAGGTTTTTGTGGGAGTTATAATGTGACTACTGTTAACAGAGTAGACTCAGCATCCTGCGCAGATTGTGAGAATCTCAGCGATAGGAAATTGACAAAAGTGGTCTTGAATTGTTCGCAAGAGTGTCTCGAATAAGATAGTGTAGGTGTCATCACGCATCAATTATATTTGAGGTTTTTGTGGGAGTTATAATGTGACTACTGTTAACAGAGTAGACTCAGCATCCTGCGCAGATTGTGAGAATCTCAGCGATAGGAAATTGACAAAAGTGGTCTTGAATTGTTCGCAAGAGTGTCTCGAATAAGATAGTGTAGGTGCCATCACGCATCAATTATATTTGAGGTTTTTGTGGGAGTTATAATGTGACTACTGTTAACAGAGTAGACTCAGCATCCTGCGCAGATTGTGAGAATCTCAGCGATAGGAAATTGACAAAAGTGGTCTTGAATTGTTCGCAAGAGTGTCTCGAATAAGATAGTATAGGTGCCATCACGCATCAATTATATTTGAGGTTTTTGTGGGAGTTATAATGTGACTACTGTTAACAGAGTAGACTCAGCATCCTGCGCAGATTGTGAGAATCTCAGCGATAGGAAATTGACAAAAGTGGTCTTGAATTGTTCGCAAGAGTGTCTCGAATAAGATAGTGTAGGTGCCATCACGCATCAATTATATTTGAGGTTTTTGTGGGAGTTATAATGTGACTACTGTTAACAGAGTAGACTCGGCATCCTGCGCAGATTGTGAGAATCTCAGCGATAGGAAATTGACAAAAGTGGTCTTGAATTGTTCGCAAGAGTGTCTCGAATAAGATAGTGTAGGTGCCATCACGCATCAATTATATTTGAGCTTTTGTGGATCAATTTTGCGCATCAATTATATTTGAGCTCTGGATTGTGAATAATCTAATAAAACTCAAAGATTTTGCTGTTCTTAATTTCACAGATTTTATTCTTTTATTATTGCACTTATTAACACTTATTTCTTGACGCTATGCTCACAAGGTGTCGATGTGTACTGTTCAATAACCAAATTCGAACTGACTCTCTGAGACACCCTGCGTCTATTTATATGGCAGTTGATACTGCTGCGGAAGGTTCTAGAATTATGTAGCAAATTCTCGATCTATCTATTTGATCTATCCCGCTCTAGATGCCGTTGTGAAAGATCGTGGAATTTTCTAGCAAATTGTCGATCTATCTCGCGCTAGATGTCGCCGTACAAAGATGTGAAAGGTTGTGAAACTAGCTATCTATGCGTGATTTGAATGGTTTCCAGAACTTTCGCGAAAGTTTGATTGTAAATTCGTCACAGTATTTTGTACTAAATGCAGCACATAGACGAACATTTTTAGTTTATTTTTCCAAACGATTGTTCAATATTCTTCATAATAGTTGCAATCAATGTAAAATATAGCAATTAACAAAAAAAAAAGATATATCGAAATTAAGCGATTAACGCAAGCACTGCAATAATGCAGAAACAAAGTTGAACACGAGCAGAATGCAGTGTCAGTTTTAAAACAACTAATGAGAAAAAAAAGAGAAAAATAAAACACCAAAGGTGAATAACTTTACAATAACCAAGATAAAAGGGAAAATAAAATACACAAATAATAAAGACATTGTTATATACATACATATATACAATATTTAAAGTACATTGACAAATAATAATGTACACATATATAGTACATATATAAAAGTAATTTAAAAGTAATTAAATTGTAATTTAGAATTTAACATGTATATTCAATTAAAAAAATTGATGAAAATAAAAGCATAAGAAAACAAAAAATAATAAGAAAATTAAATGGAAAAACCATATAATTATAATAAAAATAGAGAAAAAAATAAAAAAAATATATATGTATATATAAAATATATATATATATTATTTTTTTCTCTATTTTTATTATAATTATATGGTTAGCGGCCTTGGCTGGGCCCCTGCCAGTTTCCCTGAAACGTATCCCAATTTCGCTTAGCTTGGCAGTCCCTCACAAAATGTCCTGCTCGGTTGCAAAAATGGCATCTCAAATGATTGGCAGACTCGTCTGTAGGTTTCCCGCGCTGGTTAAACCTACCTGTGTTCCCGATATTCTCCGATAATTGTCGGTTTCCATTCGTCTGATTTCCTTGCATAAGTCTTGGTGATTGCATGAATTCCCGTGTTCCCGTCCGGTAATTATTCCAGCCCGTATCGCACTTCACTTCTGACGAACTTTCACACCTTCGGCTCGTCTCATATCCATATATTTTACACTCCTGGCAGAAAGGCGTGTTCTTTCGCGTGATGCAGTCTTCGCGAAAGAGTTAGCGTCACCGCGAAATGCTGCCTGTTGCAGTGTTGGGTCCACCCTGTTGTTACCCCGCAGGAGCGCTATATTACTCGTCTCTTGAGCTTGCTCTCTAATCGCATATTGATGGTTTAGCTGCTTCAGGTTACACTGGTGAATTTCATGGCTAAGCCTCACTGCTTCCTCTACCGAATCCTCCAAGCAATTTGCTTTTGACCATGGCATGTGTAACCTTAGCGTCGGTTCATTGAGACCCATTTTGAAACACTGTACTGCCGATCTTTTCATATCCTGCATTAAGCCCGTGCCAGCTGGGTCCTTGTACCTGATCCCTATAATTTCTTCCGCTTGCGACTTTAACGCGTACAACCTCTCTGCACATTTTCCTCTGGCAATTGACAAACCTGTTGCAGTTCTAACCGCACTGAGTCTAACGAACTAATCTGCAAATAACTTTTTCGTATCGTCGCGCAAAATTCCTCAACTGTACTGAATTTCCTAGATCTGAGCAAACTATACGCGTTCCCATGCAATCTCTGCTTAATGCAAGGTATCAAATATTGTCTGTTTCCCTCCTCAATACCTTGAACCGCCAATTCGCACCCGTCAATGAATCTATATACTTCATTGCGCAAATCTGGGGAGGGTGTTCCCGAGAACAAAGGTACTAATTTGTTCACTACTTTGGCCACTGCTTCTATACCCATATCTACGCCGGTTTTACCCCTCGGGATCTTAAAATCTGTTCAAACTACTGACGGGCGTCCCACTGGATTCTTGTGAGGCAGAGTTGTGTCTGCTAAAAAATTTTCCTGCTGAAGGAGTCTATTCTCTTCCTTCAACTCTTCTATTCTCCTGTGGGCTTCTTCTAGAGAGTCAAAATCTTCCCTGCTTCTTTGGTTTAGAAGTTTCGCGAGAAAATTTTCAGAAATTCCCTTTTCTTCCACCAACCTTCTCAATTTCTCGTTTTCCTCTTCAACTTCCCTTACCGAACCACTTTCTATTTCTCTCTCTACTAATAAGTTCTCGTATCTGTTTTTAATGGATTGAAATTCGTTCCTCCAATTTTCCAATTCCTTTCGCGCACTTTTATTCTTACTATTTATACAGTTTAGTAACTCTTCTAGAATTGCATCTGCTTTTTCTACCTTAGAAAGCCTGCTTAAGCCACGAAGTTTTTCCTTTATCAGTTCTAAATTCTCTTTATTACCTACAGTACACGCAAGACTACCCCAAATTTTTTCTACAAATCTATCCAATTCTCCCACCAAGTTTTTATGATCTCTGCTTAATTCCCTTAACTGAATTTCTATGTCATATGAGGTACTATTTCGTATGCTTGCTTTTTTTTTCTCTTTAGGTATTTTTATGTACCACCCTTCACTGAACAAAACACAACACTTCTTTTTTTTCACTTCCTTTTGTGCACGCGACAAAATAAAAAGGAGAAAAACAACCGACTGAATGTTCGCGCACAGAAAAACGAACCCCAAGCGCCAGTAGCTGCACTTGAATTACGAAACTTGAAACCCCCACAGAAAAATTTGCGTAATAATTGATTGCGCTCGCGTCTTAAACGTTTTATATCTTCATAGCAAACACAATTACTTTTTTTTCACACTTCTTATTTCATTTACCCCAATAATTACAAAAAGAAGAACAATGTTAGTAAAAATACTTATCCCCGTAGCCAGAGGGGATAAGTATTTGTTAGCTTTTTTTTTGTTATATATATTGATACAATAACTATAATTCCTGAAACAGCAATACTAACTAATTGTAATCGCTTACCTTATTTGCATCCTCGGTTCGTATTGAAAAGTCCTGCGCCAAATATGTTGTGGTTTTTCCTTGCAAATCCTGGTCGTGTGCTTCTCCGAAGTCCCTCCTTTCCAGTCCGTTTAAGTTAAAGCACCGCAAATCTATTTTAATCACTTTATTACACTCAAGTTTCACACTGTTTGAAGCTCTGCTTCACTGACCACTACTGATTCCTATTGTCTAACTTACGCAACTCTCTTCCCAACTCACTCATACCAGTCTTATTTATATTTCTGTATGAGGAAGCTTAAATACGGAAACAACAATATGCTAACTGTAGCGGAAAAGACCTGCCTCAACACCTGAGTGCAAGAAAGTGGGTCACTAGTTCCACGGTCAACAAGTGCAGTACCGCTTCACCAGCGGCTAGCGCGCTCGATGAATTGACATTGAAACAAGTTGCAATGCGGAATTAAACGCTTAGTGCGATGGAAATTCAACGCTCAGTGCGACACCATTATGGTCGACTGAGAATGTGTTCCGCGGAAGTAGCGACTCACAACAATAATATGAGACACACCATCGATCACTAGTAGTGGTTGGCTACTCTCAGAAAGAGAGCAGTTTTCAGCAAACATTTTGGCTAATAAGTTTGCCTTATCAACCGAGTGAGTGAAGATCTAATCATCCTTGAGGAGAGTTGGAATAGACGATTGCGTCTGATTCTTCACCCTCCCCACGAACAACCAAAAGTTCTTACTACCCTTATGGTATTCAAGAACTCTGCGTCTAAGGCGCTGTTCGTAGAGAACTTTTTCGCGCTTTAGAGTGGCATTGCACCTATTTCTGGCCTGATTGCGCAGCAATTTAGTATCAGCAGTTTTGTTTAAACGCCAATTCCTAAATGCTTCCTCTTTAGACCTGACTGCTTGTCTGCAAGTCGCATTAAACCAGGAATGGTGTTTTGGTTTAATGGAAATTCTTTTATGGGGTATGAAAGACCTCATACCGAATAAAATTATATTTTCTACCAATTTTGCTGCAGCATTTATGTTTCTATCCCTGAAACACAATTGCCAATTGAAATAAGTACATTCTAAATTTTCAGGATGATTTTTCGAAATTTATGGCATGTACAGCTCTCCCAGACGCGGAAGCAAGTACAAATCAAAGATTATGTTAAAAACTGTCCGAAATGTCAAGCGAACAAAAGTTCGAGATTAACGAAAATGCCCATGGTGCTAACATATACACCAAAGAGGCCATTTGATAAAGTTTACATGGACACATAGTAGGTATTCTACCAGAAACTGTGTCCGGAAATAAGTACATTCTAACTTTTCAGGACGATTTTTCTATTGTATGGCATGTACAGCTCTCCCAGACGGGGAAGCAAGTACTGTTGCCAGGGCTTTTTATGACGAAGTGATCACGCGTTACGGAGATGCCGACTAACTTAAAAAGAAAGTGTAGTCCGGTATATAAAGCCGAAGATCCGAATAAAGTATTAAAATTTAAAATACAAAGAGCTCACGAAATCGTGAAAAAGAATCAGGATTTAGCGATTTATCGTACTGCCTCAAGTAGCTAAGAGGCAGTACGATAGCAAACTAAATTTATTAGAATTTAAGATAGGAGATAGTGTATTGATTAAGAATCAAACTAGGAAAAATAAGTTTTCTCCAATATGGATAGGGCCATATAAGGTAGCAAATATTAAAAGTCCAATTACGACAGTTTTAAATATTAAGGGAAGGGAAAAACCTTTCCACAATAACTCGGACACTAAGGATAATAACAATAGCCACCTTATTATGAGGAATAGATATATAGAATAGGATTGATAAGACATTTTATATGGTAAGATAAAATTTACTTTTTATTGTACAGACAACATAATTTTTATTAGCAACAATAATTATACAGACATTAAGAAAGAAATCAGTGCAAACACTGATATAAATTATAAGTCCAGAATAGAAATTAGAAAAAAAAACATTTTTTTTATAGATACATAAACATTTACGCAGTCTACGTCACAAGGCAAAATACACGAGAACGTTTGAGGGAACCGCGCGAATTAATACTACATTTCCACAGGCCGAACTTAGATTTTCCCTGAGTATGCAAAACGCTAACGTGGTAGGAAAGATTTAAGATTGCAATTTCAGCAGGGGAAACAAACTTCGAAATTAATTAAAATTAAGCGAAATAATCAATATTCGCGAAAACATCAGCAGGAAATGCAAAACTGCTGACATTAGCGGCATACACCCTACATTAAATGCGTATAAACACATACGCATTCAGGTCATTAGGGAAATAGGATATGATGTTTCATATTAATAAAATAGGGGAAAAAATATAATATATAGAATGATATAGGAAATGGAATGATTATATTAGAAACAATTTTTCTAATTCATCTAATTTTAAGGCAGAAATTTACTTGAAAGTTCCATACAAATTTCAGATTAATACACGGTACTTGTTAAATAACTGTTACGTTTATAAACACAGTTTATTACTATTATATTACATTTGCAATTCGTAAAAAAATGAATGCACATGTAAAAGATAGGCCTGAAGAGATAGTTCATGCATATAACATACACACACTCACACACTATACACAAACAAGTTCGCACCCATGCCTATATGTCATAAGAAGACAAGGTGTAGGAAATAAGATAAAGACAAAAATTAGTATTAGTATTACTAAATTAATAATAAAAAAAATATATATTTTTTAATTATTAATACTTTCTGTTCTCTTAATACTATAAATAGGTATTGTTACGTAAATTTAGATTTACTGGTACGACTCTCTCTTAGGTTCGATCTCTGGATTGTGAATAATCTAATAAAACTCAAAGATTTTGCTGTTCTTAATTTCACAGATTTTATTCTTTTATTATTGCACTTATTAACACTTATTTCTTGACGCTATGCTCACAAGGTGTCGATGTGTACTGTTCAATAACCAAATTCGAACTGACTCTCTGAGACACCCTGCGTCTATTTATATGGCAGTTGATACTGCTGCGGAAGGTTCTAGAATTATGTAGCAAATTCTCGATCTATCTATTTGATCTATCCCGCGCTAGATGCCGTTGTGAAAGATCGTGGAATTTTCTAGCAAATTGTCGATCTATCTCGCGCTAGATGTCGCCGTACAAAGATGTGAAAGGTTGTGAAACTAGCTATCTATGCGTGATTTGAATGGTTTCCAGAACTTTCGCGAAAGTTTGATTGTAAATTCGTCACACTGCCCTCCACTTAAGTCTGATCGTCCCGATCAGACTCCAAATTCCTTGATCCATATGGTGCTAGTCTCTCCAAGTGAACGACTTTAATTTTACCTCGTCTCTGCGTGTGGGATTGTATGCGATACACAACATCGTTCAGTCGCTTTATGACTTTGTATGGACCTTCCCACGATGTTTGCAACTTTGGAGACATACCCTTTTTCCGTTGCGGATTGTACAGCAGCACCAAGTCGCCTTCTTGAAATCCTTCTGAATTCATAGCTCGGTCGTAACGATCCTTAATTTTATTGCTCATTAGCTGTGTTCGCTGCCTCACATGTTGATGTATTTCATCCATTTCGGACTGAAGCAATTCCCAATAGCTGCCTCCAGTTTCAGTAAGTTGATTGCTCTTTCCATATTTCAAATCTGATGGGAGTCTCAAATCTGTACCGAAAATAATCCTCGCAGGTGGATGGCCGGTAGTGTCATGAACTGCTGATCGGTAAGCCAATAAAAACATTTGAATGTGCTTGTCCCAATTGCGCTGACATTTGCCCAGTACTTTTCGTAAATGCTCTTCTAATGTACGGTTAAACCTTTCCACCATGCCATCCGATTGTGGATGTAGAGCTGTCGTTCGAGTTTTCGTGATACCCAACAATGAGCACATTTCTTAAAATATAGCAGACTCAAAGTTCCTCCCTTGATCTGAATGCAACTCAATTGGTATTCCAAATCGCGTGACCCAATTCTGCACAAAAGCTTCGGCTACAGTTTTAGCCTCCTGATTTGGTATAGCATATACTTCTGTCCACTTACTGAAATAGTCCATGATCACCAACACATATTTGTTCCCAGAGTCGCTAGTAGGGAATGGACCGGCTACATCCATCGCAACGCGTTCAAATGGTGCTCCCGCATTGTACTACTGCAACCTTCCTCTGCTTCTAACTTTCGGACCCTTAGCTGCCATGCATTGCGCGCAGTTTTTAATCCATTCAGCAACTGATTCTTGGCAATTCACCCAGTAAAATCGTTGTTTAATCTTTTCCAGAGTTTTCGTGATGCCAAGATGCCCTCCACTTGGTCCATTGTGAAACTCTTCTAATACAGCTGCTATTCTAGACTTTGGTAGGACAACCAAATCGCGAGTGTGTTTACCATCTTCACTTTCCCATGAACGATGCAGAACTCCGTTTATCAACCTCAAGCTATTCCATTGCGCCCAATACGCCTTGGCCAACGGACTTTCTGATGCCATTTCTTTTGGTTGGTCTTTTATCTGTTTCTTTTGCTTTCATGACCTTAACCAAGTCCGCATCCTTCAGTTGGCTTTTCTTTACAGCGCTGGATACCCATTCATCATCAGGTTGCAGATTTGTTAATCGGATGTCGACTATACCTTCGCTTCTTTCAGCCTTGGAGCAATGCTTACATTCCAATGCACACGGGCGTCGAGATAGTGCATCGGCGTTTCCATGTTGCCCACCTTTCCGATGCTGTATTTCACAGTCGTAATTCTGCAACCTTTCTATCCATCGCGCAATCTGTCCTTCCGGATTTTTAAACTGGAGTAACCATCTGAGTGCTGCATGATCTGTTCTTAGATGGAAATGCTGTCCATACAGGTATTTGTGAAAATGTTTCACGCATTCGACCACTGCCAAGAGTTCCCGCCTCGTAACGCAATAGTTCCTTTCCGGTTTTCCAAGGACTCTGCTATAGTACCCAATTACTTTTTCCTGACCATCGATAACCTGTGAGAGTACGCCTCCTATTCCATGTGCACTAGCATCTGTATCTAGGACGAACTTTCCGCCAGGAACTGGATAAGCCAACATTGGAGCTGTACATAGTAATTCCTTCAACTGCTGAAAGGCATTCTCTTCCTCCTCTTTCCACACAAATTTGCAGTTTTTCTTCGTCAAATTATGCAAACTTCTCGCAACGTTGGCAAATCCGGGTACAAAGCGTCGGTAATATGTACAGAGCCCAAGGAAGCTACGCACTTCATGAACATTCGTTGGTCGAGGCAAATCTCTTACCGATTTTATTTTGTTTTCATCAGTGTGGATTCCTCTAGTGGTGATTTTGTGGCCCAAATAAGTGACTTCAGTTTTAAATAGATTGCATTTATTTGGATTCAACCGCAATCCAGCAGAAGCAATTCGTCGAAAGACATCTTCTAAATTTTTGAGGTGGTCATCAAAACTCCGGCCCATGACGATAATGTCATCAAGATACACCAAACATGTTTTCCAGTGAAGCCCTTTTAGTACGTGTTCCATTAAACGCTCAAAAGTTGCCGGAGCGTTGCATAATCCAAATGGCATCACGGAGAATTGCCACAATCCATCCCCGATGCTAAAAGCAGTTTTTTCGCGATCGGATTTCTCGATCTCCACTTGCCAATAACCACTTTGTAAATCCAGCGTTGAAAACCATTTCGCACCGGATGTGTCCAAGGTGTCGTCTATTCGCGGCAGTGGGTAGCTGTCCTTTTTAGTGACATCGTTCAGCTTCCGATAGTCAACGCAAAACCGGGTGCTTCCATCTTTCTTTTTAACTAACACGACCGGTGAACACCATGGGCTAGTTGATGGTTCAATAACTCCACCTTTTTGCATTTCGTCTATTATCTGTCCCGCTTCTTCTCGTTTTGCTAGTGGGACTCTGCGTGGAGCTTGCCGAATCGGTCTTGCATCGCCAGTGTCTATTCGATGTTGCACAATGGCAGTTCTTCCAAATTTATTGCCATCGTTGGCAAATATGGAGCTATAGTTCTCTAGTAGCCGTTTTGCTTTCATCTTTTCTGGCCCGCTCACCTCATTCAACCAGGTATTCACGATGTTAGGAATTTTCATGCCATCTTTGAGAACCTCGTTTTTGCATTCCTGAGCAGGATTGTCACAATTAACCACGGCTTCCACAGCTTGGCATTGTCCTACTAACTCTCCTTTCTCCAAAAATATCGGTGACCTGAACTCATTCATCACTCGAATTGGGATCCGCTTATTATTTCCCGTTTGTACCAAGGTTCGTCCAACCAATATATTTGCAGTTCTTTCTGATGCCTCTACTACCCACAGCCTGCTTGCTCCACAGTCTCCCTCCACACATGCCCACAGTACTGCTTCAGACTTTGGTGGAATCTGCTGACGGTGACTTACACTTACATTCCTGATCTGAGGCCGTTCATACCCAGTGCTTAGGGGTATCTCCATGTTCTGGCACATCAGAGGTCCTGGTCAGAGTAAGACCATGGGCTAGCATAAAATCCACGCCGATTATTACCTCGTCCATTATTCCAGCCACTAAGAAGGTGTGAACCACTTCTAACGTTCCAATCTGAACCTTGCACACCAGTTTTCCACAAATCGCAGCTTCCTCCCCTGTAGCTGTTCGTAGCTTGCAACCAATCAGCGGCTCAACGTTATCCCCTGCTAGGTCTGATCGAATGATAGAATGTGTTGGGCCCGTGTCCAGAGTTAAGACCAGCGATCGTCTGTTTACAGTCCCGTTTATGGTTAAATTATTGTTTTTACGCTGTATTTGTGAAACGGAGACAGTGGGGCAATCAGTTGTGGGAACCAGCTCACGCCCCTTTGAACTGGTCCGTTTTAGTTTAACGATCGTTTGTCTTCAGAAGCGCCACTTGCATCTTCGTTGCTTCTTTTCCTTGCATCTACGTTTTTCTTACCAGACGCATTACAATTCCGTGCCAGGTGTCCTGATGTTCCACAGCTGTAACACTTTAGTTCAAAGCCCTTGCGCGAGGTTGGCATCCTCTGAGAAATAGTCTGGATGAGATCCCTTATGGTTTTCTCTAGGGATTCACTTGGCTCAACTTCCAGCCGATGAACTCTATGTGCCTTATTGCTTAAAAGGCATGCTGTTTCCTGCGTCAAGGCAAATGACACTGTTTCGGCAAACGTCTTCTTTGGCATGGAGTAGACTGCACGTTTGGTATCCGCATCTCGTATACCACTCATAAACGCCTGAATTTTAAGTAATTCAGTTACTTCCGCTGGTGCATCTGCGTTGGCCAAATGCGCGAGCCGCTCTATCTCCGTTGCATATTCTTGTAACGACTTGTTTGCTTTTTGGTAACGATTCATCAGCTCCATTTGGAACACTTGTTTTCTATGGTCGCTACCATATCGTCGTTCAATTGCTGCCATTAACGCGTCATAATTACCACGCTCAATTTCAGGAACTGTTTGCAGAACTTCGACGGCGGATCCTTTCAATGATACTACCAAAGCTGCCACTTTATCCGCCGTAGTCCAGTGATTGGCTTGTGCTGTGGTCTCGAACTGTAGTTTAAAAATTTTAAACGGTATAGTTCCGTCGAACGTTGGCGCTTGCAATTTCGTTGCGCTAACAGCTGTAACTGGACCACTGGACTGTATTTCTCGCACATGACCATCCAGCCGCTGTATTTCTGATTCTAGTGTGTGTAATTCATCCTCCATTTTGTCCTGCCTCGCCTGCAATATGGAAGAATTCCCTTCTATGCGCGATAGTTGCTCCTGCAGTTGTGTAGTGTTTTGTGCCAGCTGCTCCTCCATACGAGAGGACAGCTGCTCCTTCAATTGAGAAGTGTTTTGTGCCAGCTGCGCCTCCATACGTGAGGAGAGTTGCTCCTGCAATTGAGATGACTGCTGCGCCATTGCTGCTAAAAGCACATTCATGTCAAATGCTGGAGCTGGCTGCGGCTCTACCAACTGCTCCTCGACTTTAGATGAAACTCCTGAAGCATCATGACAGAACTCATGTTCTTCAACATCGATGCCCTCACATCTGCCTTATGCCCTGTCGCAGGCAAACCTCTAGCCTCCAGCTCTTCCCTCAGCTGGGGTATTCTCAGTTCAGCAAACTTCACCATAATTTAGGATTATTCAGCAATCCCACTTCTGACACCAATTGTTACGTAAATTTAGATTTACGGGTACGACTCTCTCTTAGGTTCGATCTCTGGATTGTGAATAATCTAATAAAACTCAAAGATTTTGCTGTTCTTAATTTCACAGATTTTATTCTTTTATTATTGCAATTATTAACACTTATTTCTTGACGCTATGCTCACAAGGTGTCGATGTGTACTGTTCAATAACCAAATTCGAACTGACTCTCTGAGACATATATATATATATATGAGACATATATATATATATATATATATATGTCTCAGAGAGTCAGTTCGAATTTGGTATATATATATATATGTCTCAGAGAGTCAGTTCGAATTTGGTTATTGAACAGTACACATCGACACCTTGTGAGCATAGCGTCAAGAAATAAGTGTTAATAAGTGCAATAATAAAAGAATAAAATCTGTGAAATTAAGAACAGCAAAATCTTTGAGTTTTATTAGATTATTCACAATCCAGAGATCGAACCTAAGAGAGAGTCGTACCCGTAAATCTAAATTTACGTAACAATTGGTGTCAGAAGTGGGATTGCTGAATAATCCTAAATTATATATATATTTTATTTTTTTCTCTATTTTTATTATAATTATATGGTTAGCGGCCTTGGCTGGGCCCCTGCCAGTTTCCCTGAAACGTATCCCAATTTCGCTTAGCTTGGCAGTCCCTCACAAAATGTCCTGCTCGGTTGCAAAAATGGCATCTCAAATGATTGGCAGACTCGTCTGTAGGTTTCCCGCGCTGGTTAAACCTACCTGTGTTCCCGATATTCTCCGATAATTGTCGGTTTCCATTCGTCTGATTTCCTTGCCTAAGTCTTGGTGATTGCATGAATTCCCGTGGTCCCGTCCGGTAATTATTCCAGCCCGTATCGCACTTCACTTCTGACGAACTTTCACACCTTCGGCTCGTCTCATATCCATATATTTTACACTCCTGGCAGAAAGGCGTGTTCTTTCGTGTGATGCAGTCTTCTCTGGTGTGTCCCTTCTTATTGCAGAAACTGCATGTCACGTTAGCCTCTAATGATTTCTTCCCAGTATCATTTTTGCTCCTGAAATGTGCCGGCGGGCGCGCAGTTTTCCGCTGCGCGAAAGAGTTAGCGTCACCGCGAAATGCTGCCTGTTGCAGTGTTGGGTCCACCCTGTTGTTACCCCGCAGGAGCGCTATATTACTCGTCTCTTGCGCTTGCTCTCTAATCGCATATTGATGGTTTAGCTGCTTCAGGTTACACTGGTGAATTTCATGGCTAAGCCTCACTGCTTCCTCTACCGAATCCTCCAAGCAATTTGCTTTTGACCCTGGCATGTGTAACCTTAGCGTCGGTTCATTGAGACCCATTTTGAAACACTGTACTGCCGATCTTTCCAAATCCTGCATTAAGCCCGTGCCAGCTGGGTCCTTGTACCTGATCCCTATAATTTCTTCCGCTTGCGACTTTAACGCGTACAACCTCTCTGCACATTTTCCCCTGGCAATTGACAAACCTGTTGCAGTTCTAACCGCACTGAGTCTAACGAACTAATCTGCAAATAACTTTTTCGTATCGTCGCGCAAAATTCCTCAACTGTACTGAATTTCCTAGATCTGAGCAAACTATACGCGTTCCCATGCAATCTCTGCTTAATGCAAGGTATCAAATATTGTCTGTTTCCCTCCTCAATACCTTGAACCGCCAATTCGCACCCGTCAATGAATCTATATACTTCATTGCGCAAATCTGGGGAGGGTGTTCCCGAGAACAAAGGTACTAATTTGTTCACTACTTTGGCCACTGCTTCTATACCCATATCTACGCCGGTTTTACCCCTCGGGATCTTAAAATCTGTTCAAACTACTGACGGGCGTCCCACTGGATTCTTGTGAGGCAGAGTTGTGTCTGCTAAAAAATTTTCCTGCTGAAGGAGTCTATTCTCTTCCTTCAACTCTTCTATTTTCCTGTGGGCTTCTTCTAGAGAGTCAAAATCTTCCATGCTTCTTTGGTTTAGAAGTTTCGCGAGAAAATTTTCAGAAATTCCCTTTTCTTCCACCAACCTTCTCAATTTCTCGTTTTCCTCTTCAACTTCCCTTACCGAACCACTTTCTATTTCTCTCTCTACTAATAAGTTCTCGTATCTGTTTTTAATGGATTGAAATTCGTTCCTCCAATTTTCCAATTCCTTCCGCACACTTTTATTCTTACTATTTATACAGTTTAGTAACTCTTCTAGAATTGCATCTGCTTTTTCTACCTTAGAAAGCCTGCCTAAGCCACGAAGTTTTTCCTTTATCAGTTCTAAATTCTCTTTATTACCTACAGTACACGCAAGACTACCCCAAATTTTTTCTACAAATCTATACAATTCTCCCACCAAGTTTTTATGATCTCTGCTTAATTCCCTTAACTGAATTTCTATGTCATATGAGGTATCCATAAAAACTTGCACTGTAACCGCTACTATTTCGTATGCTTGCTTTTTTTTCTCTTTAGGTATTTTTATGTACCAGCCTTCACTGAACTAAGCACAACACTTCTTTTTTTTCACTTCCTTTTGTGCACGCGACAAAATAAAAAGGAGAAAAACAACCGACTGAATGTTCGCGCACAGAAAAACGAACCCCAAGCAAGCGCCAGTAGCTGCACTTGAATTACGAAACTTGAAACCCCCACAGAAAAATTTGCGTACTAATTGATTGCGCTCGCGTCTTAAACGTTTTGTATCTTCATAGCAAACACAATTACTTTTTTTTCACACTTCTTATTTCATTTACCCCAATAATTACAAAAAGAAGAACAATGTTAGTAAAAATACTTACACCCCGTAGCCAGAGGGGATAAGTATTTGTTAGCTTTTTTTTTGTTATATATATTGATACAATAACTATAATTCCTGAAACAGCAATACTAACTAATTGTAATCGCTTACCTTATTTGCATCCTCGGTTCGTATTAAAAAGTCCTACGCCAAATATGTTGTGGTTTTTCCTTGCAAATCCTGGTCGTGGGCTTCTCCGAAGTCCCTCCTTTCCAGTCCGTTTAAGTTAAAGCACCGCAAATCTATTTTAATCACTTTATTACACTCAAGTTTCACACTGTTTGAAGCTCTGCTTCACTGACCACTACTGATTCCTATTGTCTAACTTACGCAACTCTCTTCCCAACACACTCATACCAGTCTTATTTATATTTCTGTATGAGGAAGCTTAAATACGGAAACAACAATATGCTAACTGTAGCGGAAAAGACCTGCCTCAACACCTGAGTGCAAGAAGGTGGGTCACTAGTTCCACGGTCAACAAGTGCAGTACCGCTTCACCAGCGGCTAGCGCGCTCGATGAATTGACATTGAAACAAGTTGCAATGCGGAATTAAACGCTTAGTGCGATGGAAATTCAACGCTCAGTGCGACACCATTATGGTCGACTGAGAATGTGTTCCGCGGAAGTAGCGGCTCACAACAATAATATGAGACACACCATCGATCACTGGTAGTGGTTGGCTACTCTCAGAAAGAGAGCAGTTTTCAGCAAACATTTTGGCTAATAAGTTTGCCTTATCAACCGAGTGAGTGAAGATGTAATCATCCTTGAGGAGAGTTGGAATAGACGATTGCGTCTGATTCTTCACCCTCCCCACGAACAACCAAAAGTTCTTACTACCCTTATGGTATTCAAGAACTCTGCGTCTAAGGCGCTGTTCGTAGAGAACTTTTTCGCGCTTTAGAGTGGCATTGCACCTATTTCTGGCCTGATTGCGCAGCAATTTAGTATCAGCAGTTTTGTTTAAACGCCAATTCCTAAATGCTTCCTCTTTAGACCTGACTGCTTGTCTGCAAGTCGCATTAAACCAGGAATGGTGTTTTGGTTTAATGGAAATTCTTTTATGGGGTATGAAAGACCTCATACCGAATAAAATTATATTTTCTACCAATTTTGCTGCAGCATTTATGTTTCTATCCCTGAAACACAATTGCCAATTGAAATAAGTACATTCTAAATTTTCAGGATGATTTTTCGAAATTTATGGCATGTACAGCTCTCCCAGACGCGGAAGCAAGTACAAATCAAAGATTATGTTAAAAACTGTCCGAAATGTCAAGCGAACAAAAGTTCGAGATTAACGAAAATGCCCATGGTGCTAACATATACACCAAAGAGGCCATTTGATAAAGTTTACATGGACATAGTAGGTATTCTACCAGAAACTGTGTCCGGAAATAAGTACATTCTAACTTTTCAGGACGATTTTTCTAATGTATGGCATGTACAGCTCTCCCAGAGGGGGAAGCAAGTACTGTTGCCAGGGCTTCTTATGACGAAGTGATCACGCGTTACGGAGATGCCGACTAACTTAAAAAGAAAGTGTAGTCCGGTATATAATGCCGAAGATCCGAATAAAGTATTAAAATTTAAAATACAAAGAGCTCACGAAATCGTGAAAAAGAATCAGGATTTAGCGATTTATCGTATTGCCTCAAGTAGCTAAGAGGCAATACGATAGCAAACTAAATTTATTAGAATTTAAGATAGGAGATAGTGTATTGATTAAGAATCAAACTAGGAAAAATAAGTTTTCTCCAATATGGATAGGGCCATATAAGGTAGCAAATATTAAAAGTCCAATTACGACAGTTTTAAATATTAAGGGAAGGGAAAAACCTTTCCACAATAACTCGGACACTAAGGATAATAACAATAGCCACCTTATTATGAGGAATAGATATATAGAATAGGATTGATAAGACATTTTATATGGTAAGATAAAGTTTACTTTTTATTGTACAGACAACATAATTTTTATTAGCAACAATAATTATACAGACATTAAGAAAGAAATCAGTGCAAACACTGATATAAATTATAAGTCCAGAATAGAAATTAGAAAAAAAAACATTTTTTTTATAGATACATAAACATTTACGCAGTCTACGTCACAAGGCAAAATACACGAGAACGTTTGAGGGAACCGCGCGAATTAATACTACATTTCCACAGGCCGAACTTAGATTTTCCCTGAGTATGCAAAACGCTAACGTGGTAGGAAAGATTTAAAATTGCAATTTCAGCAGGGGAAACAAACTTCGAAATTAATTAAAATTAAGCGAAATAATCAATATTCGCGAAAACATCAGCAGGAAATGCAAACCCTACATTAAATGCGTATAAACACATACGCATTCAGGTCATTAGGGAAATAGGATATGATGTTTCATATTAATAAAATAGGGGAAAAAATATAATATATAGAATGATATAGGAAATGGAATGATTATATTAGAAACAATTTTTCTAATTCATCTAATTTTAAGGCAGAAATTTACTTGAAAGTTCCATACAAATTTCAGATTAATACACGGTACTTGTTAAATAACTGTTACGTTTATAAACACAGTTTATTACTATTATATTACATTTGCAATTCGTAAAAAAATGAATGCACATGTAAAAGATAGGCCTGAAGAGATAGTTCATGCATATAACATACACACACACACACACACACACACACACACACACACACACACACACTATACACAAACAAGTTCGCACCCATGCCTATATGTCATAAGAAGACAAGGTGTAGGAAATAAGATAAAGACAAAAATTAGTATTAGTATTACTAAATTAATAATAAAAAAAATATATATTTTTTAATTATTAATACTTTCTGTTCTCTTAATACTATAAATAGGTATTGTTACGTAAATTTAGATTTACTGGTACGACTCTCTCTTAGGTTCGATCTCTGGATTGTGAATAATCTAATAAAACTCAAAGATTTTGCTGTTCTTAATTTCACAGATTTTATTCTTTTATTATTGCACTTATTAACACTTATTTCTTGACGCTATGCTCACAAGGTGTCGATGTGTACTGTTCAATAACCAAATTCGAACTGACTCTCTGAGACACCCTGCGTCTATTTATATGGCAGTTGATACTGCTGCGGAAGGTTCTAGAATTATGTAGCAAATTCTCGATCTATCTATTTGATCTATCCCGCGCTAGATGCCGTTGTGAAAGATCGTGGAATTTTCTAGCAAATTGTCGATCTATCTCGCGCTAGATGTCGCCGTACAAAGATGTGAAAGGTTGTGAAACTAGCTATCTATGCGTGATTTGAATGGTTTCCAGAACTTTCGCGAAAGTTTGATTGTAAATTCGTCACACTGCCCTCCACTTAAGTCTGATCGTCCCGATCAGACTCCAAATTCCTTGATCCATATGGTGCTAGTCTCTCCAAGTGAACGACTTTAATTTTACCTCGTCTCTGCGTGTGGGATTGTATGCGATACACAACATCGTTCAGTCGCTTTATGACTTTGTATGGACCTTCCCACGATGTTTGCAACTTTGGAGACATACCCTTTTTCCGTTGCGGATTGTACAGCAGCACCAAGTCGCCTTCTTGAAATCCTTCTGAATTCATAGCTCGGTCGTAACGATCCTTAATTTTATTGCTCATTAGCTGTGTTCGCTGCCTCACATGTTGATGTATTTCATCCATTTCGGACTGAAGCAATTCCCAATAGCTGCCTCCAGTTTCAGTAAGTTGATTGCTCTTTCCATATTTCAAATCTGATGGGAGTCTCAAATCTGTACCGAAAATAATCCTCGCAGGTGGATGGCCGGTAGTGTCATGAACTGCTGATCGGTAAGCCAATAAAAACATTTGAATGTGCTTGTCCCAATTGCGCTGACATTTGCCCAGTACTTTTCGTAAATGCTCTTCTAATGTACGGTTAAACCTTTCCACCATGCCATCCGATTGTGGATGTAGAGCTGTCGTTCGAGTTTTCGTGATACCCAACAATGAGCACATTTCTTAAAATATAGCAGACTCAAAGTTCCTCCCTTGATCTGAATGCAACTCAATTGGTATTCCAAATCGCGTGACCCAATTCTGCACAAAAGCTTCGGCTACAGTTTTAGCCTCCTGATTTGGTATAGCATATACTTCTGGCCACTTACTGAAATAGTCCATGATCACCAACACATATTTGTTCCCAGAGTCGCTAGTAGGGAATGGACCGGCTACATCCATCGCAACGCGTTCAAATGGTGCTCCCGCATTGTACTACTGCAACCTTCCTCCGCTTCTAACTTTCGGACCCTTAGCTGCCATGCATTGCGCGCAGTTTTTAATCCATTCAGCAACTGATTCTTGGCAATTCACCCAGTAAAATCGTTGTTTAATCTTTTCCAGAGTTTTCGTGATGCCAAGATGCCCTCCACTTGGTCCATTGTGAAACTCTTCTAATACAGCTGCTATTCTAGACTTTGGTAGGACAACCAAATCGCGAGTGTGTTTACCATCTTCACTTTCCCATGAACGATGCAGAACTCCGTTTATCAACCTCAAGCTATTCCATTGCGCCCAATACGCCTTGGCCAACGGACTTTCTGATGCCATTTCTTCCTTGGTTGTTCTTTTATCTGTTTCTTTTGCTTTCATGACCTTAACCAAGTCCGCATCCTTCAGTTGGCTTTTCCTTACAGCGCTGGATACCCATTCATCATCAGGTTGCAGATTTGTTAATCGGATGTCGACTATACCTTCGCTTCTTTCAGCCTTGGAGCAATGCTTACATTCCAATGCACATGGGCGTCGAGATAGTGCATCGGCGTTTCCATGTTGCCCACCTTTCCGATGCTGTATTTATCCATCGCGCAATCTGTCCTTCCGGATTTTTAAACTGGAGTAACCATCTGTGCTGCATGATCTGTTCTTAGATGGAAATGCTGTCCATACAGGTATTTGTGAAAATGTTTCACGCATTCGACCACTGCCAAGAGTTCCCGCCTCGTAACGCAATAGTTCCTTTCCGGTTTTCCAAGGACTCTGCTATAGTACCCAATTACTTTTTCCTGACCATCGATAACCTGTGAGAGTACGCCTCCTATTCCATGTGCACTAGCATCTGTATCTAGGACGAACTTTCCGCCAGGAACTGGATAAGCCAACATTGGAGCTGTACATAGTAATTCCTTCAACTGCTGAAAGGCATTCTCTTCCTCCTCTTTCCACACAAATTTGCAGTTTTTCTTCGTCAAATTATGCAAACTTCTCGCAACGTTGGCAAATCCGGGTACAAAGCGTCGGTAATATGTACAGAGCCCAAGGAAGCTACGCACTTCATGAACATTCGTTGGTCGAGGCCAATCTCTTACCGATTTTATTTTGTTTTCATCAGTGTGGATTCCTCTAGTGTTGATTTTGTGGCCCAAATAAGTGACTTCAGTTTTAAATAGGTTGCATTTATTTGGATTCAACCGCAATCCAGCAGAAGCAATTCGTCGAAAGACATCTTCTAAATTTTTGAGGTGGTCATCAAAACTCCGGCTAATGACGATAATGTCATCAAGATACACCAAACATGTTTTCCAGTGAAGCCCTTTTAGTACGTGTTCCATTAAACGCTCAAAAGTTGCCGGAGCGTTGCATAATCCAAATGGCATCACGGAGAATTGCCACAATCCATCCCCGATGCTAAAAGCAGTTTTTTCGCGATCGGATTTCTCGATCTCCACTTGCCAATAACCACTTTGTAAATCCAGCGTTGAAAACCATTTCGCACCGGATGTGTCCAAGGTGTCGTCTATTCGCGGCAGTGGGTAGCTGTCCTTTTTAGTGACATCGTTCAGCTTCCGATAGTCAACGCAAAACCGGGTGCTTCCATCTTTCTTTTTAACTAACACGACCGGTGAACACCATGGGGTAGTTGATGGTTCAATAACTCCACCTTTTTGCATTTCGTCTATTATCTGTCCCGCTTCTTCTCGTTTTGCTAGTGGGACTCTGCGTGGAGCTTGCCGAATCGGTCTTGCATCGCCAGTGTCTATTCGATGTTGCACAATGGCAGTTCTTCCAAATTTATTGCCATCGTTGGCAAATATGGAGCTATAGTTCTCTAGTAGCCGTTTTGCTTTCATCTTTTCTGGCCCGCTCACCTCATTCAACCAGGTATTCACGATGTTAGGAATTTTCATGCCATCTTTGAGAACCTCGTTTTTGCATTCCTGAGCAGGATTGTCACAATTAACCACGGCTTCCACAGCTTGGCATTGTCCTACTAACTCTCCTTTCTCCAAAAATATCGGTGACCTGAACTCATTCATCACTCGAATTGGGATCCGCTTATTATTTCCCGTTTGTACCAAGGTTCGTCCAACCAATATATTTGCAGTTCTTTCTGATGCCTCTACTACCCACAGCCTGCTTGCTCCACAGTCTCCCTCCACACATGCCCACAGTACTGCTTCAGACTTTGGTGGAATCTGCTGACGGTGACTTACACTTACATTCCTGATCTGAGGCCGTTCATACCCAGTGCTTAGGGGTATCTCCATGTTCTGGCACGTCAGCATTCTTTTCTTCAGATCCAGAGTAAGACCATGGGCTAGCATAAAATCCACGCCGATTATTACCTCGTCCATTATTCCAGCCACTAAGAAGGTGTGAACCACTTCTAACGTTCCAATCTGAACCTTGCACACCAGTTTTCCACAAATCGCAGCTTCCTCCCCTGTAGCTGTTCGTAGCTTGCAACCAATCAGCGGCTCAACGTTATCCCCTGCTAGGTCTGATCGAATGATAGAATGTGTTGGGCCCGTGTCCAGAGTTAAGAATAGCGATCGTCTGTTTACAGTCCCGTTTATGGTTAAATTATTGTTTTTACGCTGTATTTGTGAAACGGAGACAGTGGGGCAATCAGTTGTGGGAACCAGCTCACGCCCCTTTGAACTGGTCCGTTTTAGTTTAACGATCGTTTGTCTTCAGAAGCGCCACTTGCATCTTCGTTGCTTCTTTTCCTTGCATCTACGTTTTTCTTACCAGACGCATTACAATTCCGTGCCAGGTGTCCTGATGTTCCACAGCTGTAACACTTTAGTTCAAAGCCCTTGCGCGAGGTTGGCATCCTCTGAGAAATAGTCTGGATGAGATCCCTTATGGTTTTCTCTAGGGATTCACTTGGCTCAACTTCCAGCCGATGAACTCTATGTGCCTTATTGCTTAAAAGGCATGCTGTTTCCTGCGTCAAGGCAAATGACACTGTTTCGGCAAACGTCTTCTTTGGCATGGAGTAGACTGCACGTTTGGTATCCGCATCTCGTATACCACTCATAAACGCCTGAATTTTAAGTAATTCAGTTACTTCCGCTGGTGCATCTGCGTTGGCCAAATGCGCGAGCCGCTCTATCTCCGTTGCATATTCTTGTAACGACTCGTTTGCTTTTTGGTAACGATTCATCAGCTCCATTTGGAACACTTGTTTTCTATGGTCGCTACCATATCGTCGTTCAATTGCTGCCATTAACGCGTCATAATTACCACGCTCAATTTCAGGAACTGTTTGCAGAACTTCGACGGCGGAGCCTTTCAATGATACTACCAAAGCTGCCACTTTATCCGCCGTAGTCCAGTGATTGGCTTGTGCTGTGGTCTCGAACTGTAGTTTAAAAATTTTAAACGGTATAGTTCCGTCGAACGTTGGCGCTTGCAATTTCGTTGCGCTAACAGCTGTAACTGGACCACTGGACTGTATTTCTCGCACATGACCATCCAGCCGCTGTATTTCTGATTCTAGTGTGTGTAATTCATCCTTCATTTTGTCCTGCCTCGCCTGCAATATGGAAGAATTCCCTTCTATGCGCGATAGTTGCTCCTGCAGTTGTGTAGTGTTTTGTGCCAGCTGCTCCTCCATACGTGAGGACAGCTGCTCCTTCAATTGAGAAGTGTTTTGTGCCAGCTGCGCCTCCATACGTGAGGAGAGTTGCTCCTGCAATTGAGAGGACTGCTGCGCCATTGCTGCTAAAAGCACATTCATGTCAAATGCTGGAGCTGGCTGCGGCTCTACCAACTGCTCCTCGACTTTAGATGAAACTCCTGAAGCATCATGACAGAACTCATGTTCTTCAACATCGATGCCCTCACTCTCCATTGCTTTACGCAACCGTGCTTGTAGATCTGCCTTATGCCCTGTCGCAGGCAAACCTCTAGCCTCCAGCTCTTCCCTCAGCTGGGGTATTCTCAGTTCAGCAAACTTCACCATAATTTACGATTATTCAGCAATCCCACTTCTGACACCAATTGTTACGTAAATTTAGATTTACGGGTACGACTCTCTCTCTCTCTTAGGTTCGATCTCTGGATTGTGAATAATCTAATAAAACTCAAAGATTTTGCTGTTCTTAATTTCACAGATTTTATTCTTTTATTATTGCACTTATTAACACTTATTTCTTGACGCTATGCTCACAAGGTGTCGATGTGTACTGTTCAATAACCAAATTCGAACTGACTCTCTGAGACATATATATATATATATATATATATATATATATATATATATATATATATATATATATATATATATATATATATATATATATATATATATATATATATATATATATATATATATATATATATATATATATATATATATATATATATATATATATATATATATATATATATATATATATATATATATATATATATATATATATATATATATATATATATATATATATATATATATATATATATATATATATATATATATATATATATATATATATATATATATATATATGTCTCAGAGAGTCAGTTCGAATTTGGTTATTGAACAGTACACATCGACACCTTGTGAGCATAGCGTCAAGAAATAAGTGTTAATAAGTGCAATAATAAAAGAATAAAATCTGTGAAATTAAGAACAGCAAAATCTTTGAGTTTTATTAGATTATTCACAATCCAGAGATCGAACCTAAGAGAGAGTCGTACCCGTAAATCTA
Organism: Sicus ferrugineus; assembly: GCA_922984085.1. Classification (NCBI taxonomy): domain Eukaryota; kingdom Metazoa; phylum Arthropoda; class Insecta; order Diptera; family Conopidae; genus Sicus; species Sicus ferrugineus. The sequence continues at coordinate 42,294,662 of OV277348.1, read as the reverse complement.
AATTTACGTAACAATTGGTGTCAGAAGTGGGATTGCTGAATAATCCTAAATTATATATATATTTTATTTTTTTCTCTATTTTTATTATAATTATATGGTTAGCGGCCTTGGCTGGGCCCCTGCCAGTTTCCCTGAAACGTATCCCAATTTCGCTTAGCTTGGCAGTCCCTCACAAAATGTCCTGCTCGGTTGCAAAAATGGCATCTCAAATGATTGGCAGACTCGTCTGTAGGTTTCCCGCGCTGGTTAAACCTACCTGTGTTCCCGATATTCTCCGATAATTGTCGGTTTCCATTCGTCTGATTTCCTTGCCTAAGTCTTGGTGATTGCATGAATTCCCGTGGTCCCGTCCGGTAATTATTCCAGCCCGTATCGCACTTCACTTCTGACGAACTTTCACACCTTCGGCTCGTCTCATATCCATATATTTTACACTCCTGGCAGAAAGGCGTGTTCTTTCGTGTGATGCAGTCTTCTCTGGTGTGTCCCTTCTTATTGCAGAAACTGCATGTCACGTTAGCCTCTAATGATTTCTTCCCAGTATCATTTTTGCTCCTGAAATGTGCCGGCGGGCGCGCAGTTTTCCGCTGCGCGAAAGAGTTAGCGTCACCGCGAAATGCTGCCTGTTGCAGTGTTGGGTCCACCCTGTTGTTACCCCGCAGGAGCGCTATATTACTCGTCTCTTGAGCTTGCTCTCTAATCGCATATTGATGGTTTAGCTGCTTCAGGTTACACTGGTGAATTTCATGGCTAAGCCTCACTGCTTCCTCTACCGAATCCCCCAAGCAATTTGCTTTTGACCCTGGCATGTGTAACCTTAGCGTCGGTTCATTGAGACCCATTTTGAAACACTGTACTGCCGATCTTTTCATATCCTGCATTTAGCCCGTGCCAGCTGGGTCCTTGTACCTGATCCCTATAATTTCTTCCGCTTGCGACTTTAACGCGTACAACCTCTCTGCACATTTTCCCCTGGCAATTGACAAACCTGTTGCAGTTCTAACCGCACTGAGTCTAACGAACTAATCTGCAAATAACTTTTTCGTATCGTCGCGCAAAATTCCTCAACTGTACTGAATTTCCTAGATCTGAGCAAACTATACGCGTTCCCATGCAATCTCTGCTTAATGCAAGGTATCAAATATTGTCTGTTTCCCTCCTCAATACCTTGAACCGCCAATTCGCACCCGTCAATGAATCTATATACTTTATTGCGCAAATCTGGGGAGGGTGTTCCCGAGAACAAAGGTACTAATTTGTTCACTACTTTGGCCACTGCTTCTATACCCATATCTACGCCGGTTTTACCCCTCGGGATCTTAAAATCTGTTCAAACTACTGACGGGCGTCCCACTGGATTCTTGTGAGGCAGAGTTGTGTCTGCTAAAAAATTTTCCTGCTGAAGGAGTCTATTCTCTTCCTTCAACTCTTCTATTCTCCTGTGGGCTTCTTCTAGAGAGTCAAAATCTTCCCTGCTTCTTTGGTTTAGAAGTTACGCGAGAAAATTTTCAGAAATTCCCTTTTCTTCCACCAACCTTCTCAATTTCTCGTTTTCCTCTTCAACTTCCCTTACCGAACCACTTTCTATTTCTCTCTCTACTAATAAGTTCTCGTATCTGTTTTTAATGGATTGAAATTCGTTCCTCCAATTTTCCAATTCCTTTCGCGCACTTTTATTCTTACTATTTATACAGTTTAGTAACTCTTCTAGAATTGCATCTGCTTTTTCTACCTTAGAAAGCCTGCCTAAGCCACGAAGTTTTTCCTTTATCAGTTCTAAATTCTCTTTATTACCTACAGTACACGCAAGACTACCCCAAATTTTTTCTACAAATCTATCCAATTCTCCCACCAAGTTTTTATGATCTCTGCTTAATTCCCTTAACTGAATTTCTATGTCATATGAGGTATCCATAAAAACTTGCACTGTAACCGCTACTATTTCGTATGCTTGCTTTTTTTTCTCTTTAGGTATTTTTATGTACCAGCCTTCACTGAACTAAACACAACACTTCTTTTTTTTCACTTCCTTTTGTGCACGCGACAAAATAAAAAGGAGAAAAACAACCGACTGAATGTTCGCGCACAGAAAAACGAACCCCAAGCAAGCGCCAGTAGCTGCACTTGAATTACGAAACTTGAAACCCCCACAGAAAAATTTGCGTACTAATTGATTGCGCTCGCGTCTTAAACGTTTTGTATCTTCATAGCAAACACAATTACTTTTTTTTCACACTTCTTATTTCATTTACCCCAATAATTACAAAAAGAAGAACAATGTTAGTAAAAATACTTACACCCCGTAGCCAGAGGGGATAAGTATTTGTTAGCTTTTTTTTTGTTATATATATTGATACAATAACTATAATTCCTGAAACAGCAATACTGTTATATATTGATACAATAACTATAATTCCTGAAACAGCAATACTAACTAATTGTAATCGCTTACCTTATTTGCATCCTCGGTTCGTATTAAAAAGTCCTGCGCCAAATATGTTGTGGTTTTTCCTTGCAAATCCTGGTCGTGGGCTTCTCCGAAGTCCCTCCTTTCCAGTCCGTTTAAGTTAAAGCACCGCAAATCTATTTTAATCACTTTATTACACTCAAGTTTCACACTGTTTGAAGCTCTGCTTCACTGACCACTACTGATTCCTATTGTCTAACTTACGCAACTCTCTTCCCAACTCACTCATACCAGTCTTATTTATATTTCTGTATGAGGAAGCTTAAATACGGAAACAACAATATGCTAACTGTAGCGGAAAAGACCTGCCTCAACACCTGAGTGCAAGCAAGTGGGTCACTAGTTCCACGGTCAACAAGTGCAGTACCGCTTCACCAGCGGCTAGCGCGCTCGATGAATTGACATTGAAACAAGTTGCAATGCGGAATTAAACGCTTAGTGCGATGGAAATTCAACGCTCAGTGCGACACCATTATGGTCGACTGAGAATGTGTTCCGCGGAAGTAGCGACTCACAACAATAATATGAGACACACCATCGATCACTGGTAGTGGTTGGCTACTCTCAGAAAGAGAGCAGTTTTCAGCAAACATTTTGGCTAATAAGTTTGCCTTATCAACCGAGTGAGTGAAGATCTAATCATCCTTGAGGAGAGTTGGAATAGACGATTGCGTCTGATTCTTCACCCTCCCCACGAACAACCAAAAGTTCTTACTACCCTTATGGTATTCAAGAACTCTGCGTCTAAGGCGCTGTTCGTAGAGAACTTTTTCGCGCTTTAGAGTGGCATTGCACCTATTTTTGGCCTGATTGCGCAGCAATTTAGTATCAGCAGTTTTGTTTAAACGCCAATTCCTAAATGCTTCCTCTTTAGACCTGACTGCTTGTCTGCAAGTCGCATTAAACCAGGAATGGTGTTTTGGTTTAATGGAAATTCTTTTATGGGGTATGAAAGACCTCATACCGAATAAAATTATATTTTCTACCAATTTTGCTGCAGCATTTATGTTTCTATCCCTGAAACACAATTGCCAATTGAAATAAGTACATTCTAAATTTTCAGGATGATTTTTCGAAATTTATGGCATGTACAGCTCTCCCAGACGCGGAAGCAAGTACAAATCAAAGATTATGTTAAAAACTGTCCGAAATGTCAAGCGAACAAAAGTTCGAGATTAACGAAAATGCCCATGGTGCTAACATATACACCAAAGAGGCCATTTGATAAAGTTTACATGGACATAGTAGGTATTCTACCAGGAACTGTGTCCGGAAATAAGTACATTCTAACTTTTCAGGACGATTTTTCTAATGTATGGCATGTACAGCTCTCCCAGACGGGGAAGCAAGTACTGTTGCCAGGGCTTTTTATGACGAAGTGATCATGCGTTACGGAGATGCCGACTAACTTAAAAAGAAAGTGTAGTCCGGTATATAATGCCGAAGATCCGAATAAAGTATTAAAATTTAAAATACAAAGAGCTCACGAAATCGTGAAAAAGAATCAGGATTTAGCGATTTATCGTACTGCCTCAATTAGCTAAGAGGCAGTACGATAGCAAACTAAATTTATTAGAATTTAAGATAGGAGATAGTGTATTGATTAAGAATCAAACTAGGAAAAATAAGTTTTCTCCAATATGGATAGGGCCATATAAGGTAGCAAATATTAAAAGTCCAATTACGACAGTTTTAAATATTAAGGGAAGGGAAAAACCTTTCCACAATAACTCGGACACTAAGGATAATAACAATAGCCACCTTATTATGAGGAATAGATATATAGAATAGGATTGATAAGACATTTTATATGGTAAGATAAAATTAACTTTTTATTGTAAAGACAACATAATTTTTATTAGCAACAATAATTATACAGACATTAAGAAAGAAATCAGTGCAAACACTGATATAAATTATATGTCCAGAATAGAAATTAGAAAAAAAAAAACATTTTTTTTATAGATACATAAACATTTACGCAGTCTACGTCACAAGGCAAAATACACGACAACGTTTGAGGGAACCGCGCGAATTTATACTACATTTCCACAGGCCGAACTTAGATTTTCCCTGAGTATGCAAAACGCTAACGTGGTAGGAAAGATTTAAAATTGCAATTTCAGCAGGGGAAACAAACTTCGAAATTAATTAAAATGAAGCGAAATAATCAATATTCGCGAAAACATCAGCAGGAAATGCAAAACTGCTGACATTAGCGGCATACACCCTACATTAAATGCGTATAAACACATACGCATTCAGGTCATTAGGGAAATAGGATATGATGTTTCATATTAATAAAATAGGGGAAAAAATATAATATATAGAATGATATAGGAAATGGAATGATTATATTAGAAACAATTTTTCTAATTCATCTAATTTTAAGGCAGAAATTTACTTGAAAGTTCCATACAAATTTCAGATTAATACACGGTACTTGTTAAATAACTGTTACGTTTATAAACACAGTTTATTACTATTATATTACATTTGCAATTCGTAAAAAAATGAATGCACATGTAAAAGATAGGCCTGAAGAGATAGTTCATGCATATAACATACACACACACACACACTATACACAAACAAGTTCGCACCCATGCCTATATGTCATAAGAAGACAAGGTGTAGGAAATAAGATAAAGACAAAAATTAGTATTAGTATTACTAAATTAATAATAAAAAAAATATATATTTTTTAATTATTAATACTTTCTGTTCTCTTAATACTATAAATAGGTATTGTTACGTAAATTTAGATTTACTGGTACGACTCTCTCTTAGGTTCGATCTCTGGATTGTGAATAATCTAATAAAACTCAAAGATTTTGCTGTTCTTAATTTCACAGATTTTATTCTTTTATTATTGCACTTATTAACACTTATTTCTTGACGCTATGCTCACAAGGTGTCGATGTGTACTGTTCAATAACCAAATTCGAACTGACTCTCTGAGACACCCTGCGTCTATTTATATGGCAGTTGATACTGCTGCGGAAGGTTCTAGAATTATGTAGCAAATTCTCGATCTATCTATTTGATCTATCCCGCGCTAGATGCCGTTGTGAAAGATCGTGGAATTTTCTAGCAAATTGTCGATCTATCTCGCGCTAGATGTCGCCGTACAAAGATGTGAAAGGTTGTGAAACTAGCTATCTATGCGTGATTTGAATGGTTTCCAGAACTTTCGCGAAAGTTTGATTGTAAATTCGTCACACTGCCCTCCACTTAAGTCTGATCGTCCCGATCAGACTCCAAATTCCTTGATCCATATGGTGCTAGTCTCTCCAAGTGAACGACTTTAATTTTACCTCGTCTCTGCGTGTGGGATTGTATGCGATACACAACATCGTTCAGTCGCTTTATGACTTTGTATGGACCTTCCCACGATGTTTGCAACTTTGGAGACATACCCTTTTTCCGTTGCGGATTGTACAGCAGCACCAAGTCGCCTTCTTGAAATCCTTCTGAATTCATAGCTCGGTCGTAACGATCCTTAATTTTATTGCTCATTAGCTGTGTTCGCTGCCTCACATGTTGATGTATTTCATCCATTTCGGACTGAAGCAATTCCCAATAGCTGCCTCCAGTTTCAGTAAGTTGATTGCTCTTTCCATATTTCAAATCTGATGGGAGTCTCAAATCTGTACCGAAAATAATCCTCGCAGGTGGATGGCCGGTAGTGTCATGAACTGCTGATCGGTAAGCCAATAAAAACATTTGAATGTGCTTGTCCCAATTGCGCTGACATTTGCCCAGTACTTTTCGTAAATGCTCTTCTAATGTACGGTTAAACCTTTCCACCATGCCATCCGATTGTGGATGTAGAGCTGTCGTTCGAGTTTTCGTGATACCCAACAATGAGCACATTTCTTAAAATATAGCAGACTCAAAGTTCCTCCCTTGATCTGAATGCAACTCAATTGGTATTCCAAATCGCGTGACCCAATTCTGCACAAAAGCTTCGGCTACAGTTTTAGCCTCCTGATTTGGTATAGCATATACTTCTGGCCACTTACTGAAATAGTCCATGATCACCAACACATATTTGTTCCCAGAGTCGCTAGTAGGGAATGGACCGGCTACATCCATCGCAACGCGTTCAAATGGTGCTCCCGCATTGTACTACTGCAACCTTCCTCTGCTTCTAACTTTCGGACCCTTAGCTGCCATGCATTGCGCGCAGTTTTTAATCCATTCAGCAACTGATTCTTGGCAATTCACCCAGTAAAATCGTTGTTTAATCTTTTCCAGAGTTTTCGTGATGCCAAGATGCCCTCCACTTGGTCCATTGTGAAACTCTTCTAATACAGCTGCTATTCTAGACTTTGGTAGGACAACCAAATCGCGAGTGTGTTTACCATCTTCACTTTCCCATGAACAATGCAGAACTCCGTTTATCAACCTCAAGCTATTCCATTGCGCCCAATACGCCTTGGCCAACGGACTTTCTGATGCCATTTCTTCCTTGGTTGGTCTTTTATCTGTTTCCGTTGGTCTTTTATCAAGTCCGTTGTTAATCGGATGTCGACTATACCTTCGCTTCTTTCAGCCTTGGAGCAATGCTTACATTCCAATCCACATGGGCGTCGAGATAGTGCATCGGCGTTTCCATGTTGCCCACCTTTCCGATGCTGTATTTCACAGTCGTAATTCTGCAACCTTTCTATCCATCGCGCAATCTGTCCTTCCGGATTTTTAAACTGGAGTAACCATCTGAGTGCTGCATGATCTGTTCTTAGATGGAAATGCTGTCCATACAGGTATTTGTGAAAATGTTTCACGCATTCGACCACTGCCAAGAGTTCCCGCCTCGTAACGCAATAGTTCCTTTCCGGTTTTCCAAGGACTCTGCTATAGTACCCAATTACTTTTTCCTGACCATCGATAACCTGTGAGAGTACGCCTCCTATTCCATGTGCACTAGCATCTGTATCTAGGACGAACTTTCCGCCAGGAACTGGATAAGCCAACATTGGAGCTGTACATAGTAATTCCTTCAACTGCTGAAAGGCATTCTCTTCCTCCTCTTTCCACACAAATTTGCAGTTTTTCTTCGTCAAATTATGCAAACTTCTCGCAACGTTGGCAAATCCGGGTACAAAGCGTCGGTAATATGTACAGAGCCCAAGGAAGCTACGCACTTCATGAACATTCGTTGGTCGAGGCCAATCTCTTACCGATTTTATTTTGTTTTCATCAGTGTGGATTCCTCTAGTGGTGATTTTGTGGCCCAAATAAGTGACTTCAGTTTTAAATAGATTGCATTTATTTGGATTCAACCGCAATCCAGCAGAAGCAATTCGTCGAAAGACATCTTCTAAATTTTTGAGGTGGTCATCAAAACTCCGGCCCATGACGATAATGTCATCAAGATACACCAAACATGTTTTCCAGTGAAGCCCTTTTAGTACGTGTTCCATTAAACGCTCAAAAGTTGCCGGAGCGTTGCATAATCCAAATGGCATCACGGAGAATTGCCACAATCCATCCCCGATGCTAAAAGCAGTTTTTTCGCGATCGGATTTCTCGATCTCCACTTGCCAATAACCACTTTGTAAATCCAGCGTTGAAAACCATTTCGCACCGGATGTGTCCAAGGTGTCGTCTATTCGCGGCAGTGGGTAGCTGTCCTTTTTAGTGACATCGTTCAGCTTCCGATAGTCAACGCAAAACCGGGTGCTTCCATCTTTCTTTTTAACTAACACGACCGGTGAACACCATGGGCTAGTTGATGGTTCAATAACTCCACCTTTTTGCATTTCGTCTATTATCTGTCCCGCTTCTTCTCGTTTTGCTAGTGGGACTCTGCGTGGAGCTTGCCGAATCGGTCTTGCATCGCCAGTGTCTATTCGATGTTGCACAATGGCAGTTCTTCCAAATTTATTGCCATCGTTGGCAAATATGGAGCTATAGTTCTCTAGTAGCCGTTTTGCTTTCATCTTTTCTGGCCCGCTCACCTCATTCAACCAGGTATTCACGATGTTAGGAATTTTCATGCCATCTTTGAGAACCTCGTTTTTGCATTCCTGAGCAGGATTGTCACAATTAACCACGGCTTCCACAGCTTGGCATTGTCCTACTAACTCTCCTTTCTCCAAAAATATCGGTGACCTGAACTCATTCATCACTCGAATTGGGATCCGCTTATTATTTCCCGTTTGTACCAAGGTTCGTCCAACCAATATATTTGCAGTTCTTTCTGATGCCTCTACTACCCACAGCCTGCTTGCTCCACAGTCTCCCTCCACACATGCCCACAGTACTGCTTCAGACTTTGGTGGAATCTGCTGACGGTGACTTACACTTACATTCCTGATCTGAGGCCGTTCATACCCAGTGCTTAGGGGTATCTCCATGTTCTGGCACGTCAGCATTCTTTTCTTCAGATCCAGAGTAAGACCATGGGCTAGCATAAAATCCACGCCGATTATTACCTCGTCCATTATTCCAGCCACTAAGAAGGTGTGAACCACTTCTAACGTTCCAATCTGAACCTTGCACACCAGTTTTCCACAAATCGCAGCTTCCTCCCCTGTAGCTGTTCGTAGCTTGCAACCAATCAGCGGCTCAACGTTATCCCCTGCTAGGTCTGATCGAATGATAGAATGTGTTGGGCCCGTGTCCAGAGTTAAGACCAGCGATCGTCTGTTTACAGTCCCGTTTATGGTTAAATTATTGTTTTTACGCTGTATTGGTGAAACGGAGACAGTGGGGCAATCAGTTGTGGGAACCAGCTCACGCCCCTTTGAACTGGTCCGTTTTAGTTTAACGATCGTTTGTCTTCAGAAGCGCCACTTGCATCTTCGTTGCTTCTTTTCCTTGCATCTACGTTTTTCTTACCAGACGCATTACAATTCCGTGCCAGGTGTCCTGATGTTCCACAGCTGTAACACTTTAGTTCAAAGCCCTTGCGCGAGGTTGGCATCCTCTGAGAAATAGTCTGGATGAGATCCCTTATGGTTTTCTCTAGGGATTCACTTGGCTCAACTTCCAGCCGATGAACTCTATGTGCCTTATTGCTTAAAAGGCATGCTGTTTCCTGCGTCAAGGCAAATGACACTGTTTCGGCAAACGTCTTCTTTGGCATGGAGTAGACTGCACGTTTGGTATCCGCATCTCGTATACCACTCATAAACGCCTGAATTTTAAGTAATTCAGTTACTTCCGCTGGTGCATCTGCGTTGGCCAAATGCGCGAGCCGCTCTATCTCCGTTGCATATTCTTGTAACGACTCGTTTGCTTTTTGGTAACGATTCATCAGCTCCATTTGGAACACTTGTTTTCTATGGTCGCTACCATATCGTCGTTCAATTGCTGCCATTAAGGCGTCATAATTACCACGCTCAATTTCAGGAACTGTTTGCAGAACTTCGACGGCGGAGCCTTTCAATGATACTACCAAAGCTGCCACTTTATCCGCCGTAGTCCAGTGATTGGCTTGTGCTGTGGTCTCGAACTGTAGTTTAAAAATTTTAAACGGTATAGTTCCGTCGAACGTTGGCGCTTGCAATTTCGTTGCGCTAACAGCTGTAACTGGACCACTGGACTGTATTTCTCGCACATGACCATCCAGCCGCTGTATTTCTGATTCTAGTGTGTGTAATTCATCCTCCATTTTGTCCTGCCTCGCCTGCAATATGGAAGAATTCCCTTCTATGCGCGATAGTTGCTCCTGCAGTTGTGTAGTGTTTTGTGCCAGCTGCTCCTCCATACGTGAGGACAGCTGCTCCTTCAATTGAGAAGTGTTTTGTGCCAGCTGCGCCTCCATACGTGAGGAGAGTTGCTCCTGCAATTGAGATGACTGCTGCGCCATTGCTGCTAAAAGCACATTCATGTCAAATGCTGGAGCTGGCTGCGGCTCTACCAACTGCTCCTCGACTTTAGATGAAACTCCTGAAGCATCATGACAGAACTCATGTTCTTCAACATCGATGCCCTCACTCTCCATTGCTTTACGCAACCGTGCTTGTAGATCTGCCTTATGCCCTGTCGCAGGCAAACCTCTAGCCTCCAGCTCTTCCCTCAGCTGGGGTATTCTCAGTTCAGCAAACTTCACCATAATTTAGGATTATTCAGCAATCCCACTTCTGACACCAATTGTTACGTAAATTTAGATTTACGGGTACGACTCTCTCTTAGGTTCGATCTCTGGATTGTGAATAATCTAATAAAACTCAAAGATTTTGCTGTTCTTAATTTCACAGATTTTATTCTTTTATTATTGCAATTATTAACACTTATTTCTTGACGCTATGCTCACAAGGTGTCGATGTGTACTGTTCAATAACCAAATTCGAACTGACTCTCTGAGACATATATATATATATATGAGACATATATATATATATATATATATATATATATATGTCTCAGAGAGTCAGTTCGAATTTGGTATATATATATATATATGTCTCAGAGAGTCAGTTCGAATTTGGTTATTGAACAGTACACATCGACACCTTGTGAGCATAGCGTCAAGAAATAAGTGTTAATAAGTGCAATAATAAAAGAATAAAATCTGTGAAATTAAGAACAGCAAAATCTTTGAGTTTTATTAGATTATTCACAATCCAGAGATCGAACCTAAGAGAGAGTCGTACCCGTAAATCTAAATTTACGTAACAATTGGTGTCAGAAGTGGGATTGCTGAATAATCCTAAATTATATATATATTTTATTTTTTTCTCTATTTTTATTATAATTATATGGTTAGCGGCCTTGGCTGGGCCCCTGCCAGTTTCCCTGAAACGTATCCCAATTTCGCTTAGCTTGGCAGTCCCTCACAAAATGTCCTGCTCGGTTGCAAAAATGGCATCTCAAATGATTGGCAGACTCGTCTGTAGGTTTCCCGCGCTGGTTAAACCTACCTGTGGTCCCGATATTCTCCGATAATTGTCGGTTTCCATTCGTCTGATTTCCTTGCCTAAGTCTTGGTGATTGCATGAATTCCCGTCCGGTAATTATTCCAGCCCGTATCGCACTTCACTTCTGACGAACTTTCACACCTTCGGCTCGTCTCATATCCATATATTTTACACTCCTGGCAGAAAGGCGTGTTCTTTCGCGTGATACAGTCTTCTCTGATGTGTCCCTTCTTATTGCAGAAACTGGATGTCACGTTAGCCTCTAATGATTTCTTCCCAGTATCATTTTTGTTCCTGAAATGTGCCGGCGGGCGCGCAGTTTTCCGCTGCGCGAAAGAGTTAGCGTCACCGCGAAATGCTGCCTGTTGCAGTGTTGGGTCCACCCTGTTGTTACCCCGCAGGAGCGCTATATTACTCGTCTCTTGCGCTTGCTCTCTAATCGCATATTGATGGTTTAGCTGCTTCAGGTTACACTGGTGAATTTCATGGCTAAGCCTCACTGCTTCCTCTACCGAATCCTCCAAGCAATTTGCTTTTGACCCTGGCATGTGTAACCTTAGCGTCGGTTCATTGAGACCCATTTTGAAACACTGTACTGCCGATCTTTGCAAATCCTGCATTAAGCCCGTGCCAGCTGGGTCCTTGTACCTGATCCCTATAATTTCTTCCGCTTGCGACTTTAACGCGTACAACCTCTCTGCACATTTTCCTCTGGCAATTGACAAACCTGTTGCAGTTCTAACCGCACTGAGTCTAACGAACTAATCTGCAAATAACTTTTTCGTATCGTCGCGCAAAATTCCTCAACTGTACTGAATTTCCTAGATCTGAGCAAACTATACGCGTTCCCATGCAATCTCTGCTTAATGCAAGGTATCAAATATTGTCTGTTTCCCTCCTCAATACCTTGAACCGCCAATTCGCACCCGTCAATGAATCTATATACTTCATTGCGCAAATCTGGGGAGGGTGTTCCCGAGAACAAAGGTACTAATTTGTTCACTACTTTGGCCACTGCTTCTATACCCATATCTACGCCGGTTTTACCCCTCGGGATCTTAAAATCTGTTCAAACTACTGACGGGCGTCCCACTGGATTCTTGTGAGGCAGAGTTGTGTCTGCTAAAAAATTTTCCTGCTGAAGGAGTCTATTCTCTTCCTTCAACTCTTCTATTCTCCTGTGGGCTTCTTCTAGAGAGTCAAAATCTTCCCTGCTTCTTTGGTTTAGAAGTTTCGCGAGAAAATTTTCAGAAATTCCCTTTTCTTCCACCAACCTTCTCAATTTCTCGTTTTCCTCTTCAACTTCCCTTACCGAACCACTTTCTATTTCTCTCTCTACTAATACGTTCTCGTATCTGCTTTTAATGGATTGAAATTCGTTCCTCCAATTTTTCAATTCCTTTCGCGCACTTTTATTCTTACTATTTATACAGTTTAGTAACTCTTCTAGAATTGCATCTGCTTTTTCTACCTTAGAAAGCCTGCCTAAGCCACGAAGTTTTTCCTTTATCAGTTCTAAATTCTCTTTATTACCTACAGTACACGCAAGACTACCCCAAATTTTTTCTACAAATCTATCCAATTCTCCCACCAAGTTTTTATGATCTCTGCTTAATTCCCTTAACTGAATTTCTATGTCATATGAGGTATCCATAAAAACTTGCACTGTAACCGCTACTATTTCGTATGCTTGCTTTTTTTTCTCTTTAGGTATTTTTATGTACCAGCCTTCACTGAACTAAGCACAACACTTCTTTTTTTTCACTTCCTTTTGTGCACGCGACAAAATAAAAAGGAGAAAAACAACCGACTGAATGTTCGCGCACAGAAAAACGAACCCCAAGCAAGCGCCAGTAGCTGCACTTGAATTACGAAACTTGAAACCACCACAGAAAAATTTGCGTACTAATTGATTGCGCTCGCGTCTTAAACGTTTTGTATCTTCATAGCAAACACAATTACTTTTTTTCACACTTCTTATTTCATTTACCCCAATAATTACAAAAAGAAGAACAATGTTAGTAAAAATACTTACACCCCGTAGCCAGAGGGGATAAGTATTTGTTAGCTTTTTTTTTGTTATATATATTGATACAATAACTATAATTCCTGAAACAGCAATACTGTTATATATTGATACAATAACTATAATTCCTGAAACAGCAATACTAACTAATTGTAATCGCTTACCTTATTTGCATCCTCGGTTCGTATTAAAAAGTCCTGCGCCAAATATGTTGTGGTTTTTCCTTGCAAATCCTGGTCGTGGGCTTCTCCGAAGTCCCTCCTTTCCAGTCCGTTTAAGTTAAAGCACCGCAAATCTATTTTAATCACTTTATTACACTCAAGTTTCACACTGTTTGAAGCTCTGCTTCACTGACCACTACTGATTCCTATTGTCTAACTTACGCAACTCTCTTCCCAACACACTCATACCAGTCTTAATTATATTTCTATATGAGGAAGCTTAAATACGGAAACAACAATATGCTAACTGTAGCGGAAAAGACCTGCCTCAACACCTGAGTGCAAGAAGGTGGGTCACTAGTTCCACGGTCAACAAGTGCAGTACCGCTTCACCAGCGGCTAGCGCGCTCGATGAATTGACATTGAAACAAGTTGCAATGCGGAATTAAACGCTTAGTGCGATGGAAATTCAACGCTCAGTGCGACACCATTATGGTCGACTGAGAATGTGTTCCGCGGAAGTAGCGGCTCACAACAATAATATGAGACACATCATCGATCACTGGTAGTGGTTGGCTACTCTCAGAAAGAGAGCAGTTTTCAGCAAACATTTTGGCTAATAAGTTTGCCTTATCAACCGAGTGAGTGAAGATGTAATCATCCTTGAGGAGAGTTGGAATAGACGATTGCGTCTGATTCTTCACCCTCCCCACGAACAACCAAAAGTTCTTACTACCCTTATGGTATTCAAGAACTCTGCGTCTAAGGCGCTGTTCGTAGAGAACTTTTTCGCGCTTTAGAGTGGCATTGCACCTATTTCTGGCCTGATTGCGCAGCAATTTAGTATCAGCAGTTTTGTTTAAACGCCAATTCCTAAATGCTTCCTCTTTAGACCTGACTGCTTGTCTGCAAGTCGCATTAAACCAGGAATGGTGTTTTGGTTTAATGGAAATTCTTTTATGGGGTATGAAAGACCTCATACCGAATAAAATTATATTTTCTACCAATTTTGCTGAAGCATTTATGTTTCTATCCCTGAAACACAATTGCCAATTGAAATAAGTACATTCTAAATTTTCAGGATGATTTTTCGAAATTTATGGCATGTACAGCTCTCCCAGACGCGGAAGCAAGTACAAATCAAAGATTATGTTAAAAACTGTCCGAAATGTCAAGCGAACAAAAGTTCGAGATTAACGAAAATGCCCATGGTGCTAACATATACACCAAAGAGGCCATTTGATAAAGTTTACATGGACATAGTAGGTATTCTACCAGAAACTGTGTCCGGAAATAAGTACATTCTAACTTTTCAGGACGATTTTTCTAATGTATGGCATGTACAGCTCTCCCAGACGGGGAAGCAAGTACTGTTGCCAGGGCTTTTTATGACGAAGTGATCATGCGTTACGGAGATGCCGACTAACTTAAAAAGAAAGTGTAGTCCGGTATATAATGCCGAAGATCCGAATAAAGTATTAAAATTTAAAATACAAAGAGCTCACGAAATCGTGAAAAAGAATCAGGATTTAGCGATTTATCATACTGCCTCAATTAGCTAAGAGGCAGTACGATAGCAAACTAAATTTATTAGAATTTAAGATAGGAGATAGTGTATTGATTAAGAATCAAACTAGGAAAAATAAGTTTTCTCCAATATGGATAGGGCCATATAAGGTAGCAAATATTAAAAGTCCAATTACGACAGTTTTAAATATTAAGGGAAGGGAAAAACCTTTCCACAATAACTCGGACACTAAGGATAATAACAATAGCCACCTTATTATGAGGAATAGATATATAGAATAGGATTGATAAGACATTTTATATGGTAAGATAAAATTAACTTTTTATTGTACAGACAACATAATTTTTATTAGCAACAATAATTATACAGACATTAAGAAAGAAATCAGTGCAAACACTGATATAAATTATAAGTCCAGAATAGAAATTAGAAAAAAAAAAACATTTTTTTATAGATACATAAACATTTACGCAGTCTACGTCACAAGGCAAAATACACGACAACGTTTGAGGGAACCGCGCGAATTTATACTACATTTCCACAGGCCGAACTTAGATTTTCCCTGAGTATGCAAAACGCTAACGTGGTAGGAAAGATTTAAAATTGCAATTTCAGCAGGGGAAACAAACTTCGAAATTAATTAAAATTAAGCGAAATAATCAATATTCGCGAAAACATCAGCAGGAAATGCAAAACTGCTGACATTAGCGGCATACACCCTACATTAAATGCGTATAAACACATACGCATTCAGGTCATTAGGGAAATAGGATATGATGTTTCATATTAATAAAATAGGGGAAAAAATATAATATATAGAATGATATAGGAAATGGAATGATTATATTAGAAACAATTTTTCTAATTCATCTAATTTTAAGGCAGAAATTTACTTGAAAGTTCCATACAAATTTCAGATTAATACACGGTACTTGTTAAATAACTGTTACGTTTATAAACACAGTTTATTACTATTATATTACATTTGCAATTCGTAAAAAAATTAATGCACATGTAAAAGATAGGCCTGAAGAGATAGTTCATGCATATAACATACACACAAACACACACACACTATATACAAACAAGTTCGCACCCATGCCTATATGTCATAAGAAGACAAGGTGTAGGAAATAAGATAAAGACAAAAATTAGTATTAGTATTACTAAATTAATAATAAAAAAAATATATATTTTTTAATTATTAATACTTTCTGTTCTCTTAATACTATAAATAGGTATTTTGTACTAAATGCAGCGCATAGACGAACATTTTTAGTTTATTTTTCCAAACGATTGTCCAATATTCTTCATAATAGTTGCAATCAATGTAAAATATAGCAATTAACAAAAAAAAAGATATATCGAAATTAAGCGATTAACGCAAGCACTGCAATAATGCAGAAACAAAGTTGAACACGAGCAGAATGCAGTGTCAGTTTTAAAACAACTAATGAGAAAAAAAAGAGAAAAATAAAACACCAAAGGTGAATAACTTTACAATAACCAAGATAAAAGAGAAAATAATATACAAAAATAATAAAGACATTGTTATATACATACATATATACAATATTTAAAGTACATTGACAAATAATAACGTACACATATATAGTACATATATAAAAGTAATTTAAAAGTAATTAAATTGTAATTTATAATTTAACATGTATATTCAATTAATAAAATTGATGAAAATAAAAGCATAAGAAAACAAAAAATAATAAGAAAATTAAATGGAAAAACCATATAATTATAATAAAAATAGAGAAAAAAATAAAAAAATATATATATATAAAATATATATATATATATATATATATATATATATATATATATATATATATATATATATATATATATATATATATATATATATATATATATATATATATATATATATATATATATATATATATATATATATATATATATATATATATATATATATATATATATATATATATATATATATATATTTTTTAGCTACTAATTTTAAGGCAGAAATTTACTTGAAAGTTCCATACAAATTTCAGATTAATACACGGTACTTGTTAAATAACTGTTACGTTTATAAACACAGTTTATTACTATTATATTACATTTGCAATTCGTAAAAAAATTAATGCACATGTAAAAGATAGGCCTGAAGAGATAGTTCATGCATATAACATACACACAAACACACACACACTATATACAAACAAGTTCGCACCCATGCCTATATGTCATAAGAAGACAAGGTGTAGGAAATAAGATAAAGACAAAAATTAGTATTAGTATTACTAAATTAATAATAAAAAAAATATATATTTTTTAATTATTAATACTTTCTGTTCTCTTAATACTATAAATAGGTATTTTGTACTAAATGCAGCGCATAGACGAACATTTTTAGTTTATTTTTCCAAACGATTGTCCAATATTCTTCATAATAGTTGCAATCAATGTAAAATATAGCAATTAACAAAAAAAAAGATATATCGAAATTAAGCGATTAACGCAAGCACTGCAATAATGCCGAAACAAAGTTGAACACGAGCAGAATGCAGTGTCAGTTTTAAAACAACTAATGAGAAAAAAAAGAGAAAAATAAAACACCAAAGGTGAATAACTTTACAATAACCAAGATAAAAGAGAAAATAATATACAAAAATAATAAAGACATTGTTATATACATACATATATACAATATTTAAAGTACATTGACAAATAATAACGTACACATATATAGTACATATATAAAAGTAATTTAAAAGTAATTAAATTGTAATTTAGAATTTAACATGTATATTCAATTAATAAAATTGATGAAAATAAAAGCATAAGAAAACAAAAAATAATAAGAAAATTAAATGGAAAAACCATATAATTATAATAAAAATAGAGAAAAAAATAAAAAAATATATATATATAAAATATATATATATATATATTTTACATATATATATATATATATATATATATATATATATATATATATATATATATATATATATTATTTTTTGTTTTCTTATGCTTTTATTTTATATATATATATATATATATATATATATATATATATATATATATATATATATATATATATACATATATGTAAAACCTTACACATAAAAGTAACTTATTCAAATACTTGTAAAAACTTTTATTGAAATACTTTTGAAGATAATCTTTATAGTTAATAGCCTACCCAATTCTATTCAACTAGAATAACATATACATTTATAAAAAGGATAGAGATAAAATATTTAAAATTGAGTCAAAATAAATACAGCATACGTTACAATTACATAGAACAATTACACAATAATAATGTCAATTCTTAATCGCAAACAAATTATAAATAACATAAAAGTATTGTAAGAACCAAAAATATAAAAATTGATAGTTAAATGTAATAACGTATATTAAATAAGAATCCAGCATGCAGAGAAGCCGACCCGAATGCTGATGTACACCCATTACAGCAGTCCATAGCCGCACTCATAGTCCAACAACACACCACAACATTTACAAACATTTACAACAGGGCGACGAAATAGCGACAAAAACAACTCGAAGAGGGAAGGGTAGCTGTACCAAACAGCTGATCAGGTTAACAATGACAACCAGCAACAACCTGAAACTGACGAGCTGACTTACACATTATCGCCAGCAGCCTTGAAACCACTACAATAACATAACAGGATGGTAGTCTAGAGAAGAAAGTCATCAGCAGATACAACTCAGTTGTCGCTTAACAGCGAAATCATCGTGAACCATGATGGCAGCCTAGAAGCATATCCACCCATGACAGCTTAAGTCCTGCGAGTGGATTGCATGCTGTCGCGATTACGAAATGTTCGTATTTGGTTTCGTTCGCATACTTTCGTTCGAGACGCAGCAGAGAATCTTCAGTTCTGCGGAAAAGTAACGAAAAACACAAAAATAAACACAGCGCCAAAAACAAACGATTCGTTCTAGTGACTATTCATGATAATCGTTCTGATTCTCAGTTTTTTTTTCAGCCTTATTTTCTATCTGCGCTGCTATGCTCCCACTTATGTTCACGTTTCTGTTAAAGCAGTACAGAAGCGGTAGAGTAGGCACCGCTTCCGTTCACGTTGCTGTTAAAACAGTATTTTGTAACTCTTATGATGAGCCCCGTTGAGCGCAATGGGCTTTACATCTTTTCCGTACTAGTCAGCTGCTATGGAAAAGTTGTGTATTTGGTGTACACAAAGTCGACATTCAAACGTTTCTTTTTTTCTTATGATTATATACATGCAATGAGTTTGTTCTTATACATGTTTTCTTCTTTTGCCTTGATGTGTATCATCAACTTTTGTTTACCAAAGCCAGCCGGCAGGCAGTGTGTTTAAAAACGTGGAACAAATCGCAAATCGGAAGCTTAGAGCATTTTTTTAATAATAATACAAAATTTTTATTTTGTGCTGTATTTTTATAAAGTGAAAATAAAAATGTTCTTCGAGTTATTAATGAGTACCTCAGACGAGGAAAATGACTGCACAAACATTTCAGCCAGGGTATGCAACCCAGCATTGAGAAGCAGTTTATGATATGCCGGATAAGGAGTAAGTAATCTTTGCGTTAATAAGTTATTAGTTCTTTGGATTGTTGAAAAACTATTGATGATTATTAAAATACTATATATAGTATAGTATTATGGTAATTACGGTCCAATTCACAAATAGTTTTTGTATCCAATATAATTTCTTTGTCGAATAAATTTCGGCTTCCAACTAGGTATTGATACAATTTCAGATTTCGCTCGAACTTTCGGATGAATGAAGAATGCTTCATGCAAATTTTAAATGAAGTTGGTCCCAAGTATCCTGCAGCATCAAGGACAACAACAATTCCACCAATTATAAAATTGGCAACTTTTTTACGTTTCGTGGCAACTGGCAGTTCCCAGAAGGTTGTCGGTAATGAAAACGCAGCGTCCACGTCTCAGAGTAGAGTCTCTCAAACGATTTCAGAGACTTTAGATGTTTTTGAGAACCATATGTGCGCTAAGTGGATCCGCTTTTAAATTTCACCCGAGGAAGAGCTGCTTACAAAGCAACAGTTTTCAAATAAATTTGAGATTCCTGGCGTCGTAGGCTGTGTGGATGGCACACACATAAAGATAATGTCCCCTCATCAAGAAGAGAAACATTTATATTTTAATAGGACTTTTATAGCATTAATGCACTCGTGGTAAAAAATTAAAAAATAATTACATAATTTATGCATATGTATTTTTATACGTGGACCACGTCCATTTTTTGTATATAGATTGGTAATACATGTAGATACTTCGTGATAACATTTCGTATTAATATCTTACACCGTTTACAAGATATTGACAACTTTTGTACGAGTGGGCGTGGCACGCCCATTTTTTGAAGGCTTATTGGTAATGCTTTTGCAGGCTTATTGGTAATCCCTATATATCCTTCGGGTGTAGGGTATAAAAATAGGCTCTTATGGGAAAAGAGAAAAAATCAATTATCTGAAAACAATAGTCCCTAGATAAAAATGCAAACGTGTTCGTGCTGGATCTATTTTAATTTGACACACACACACACACACACTCTGGCTACACGATTCTTCTTTTCTTCATTCCTCAAAGTTCCTGAATAGAGAGGATGAGAGAAGAGAAAAAACTCCATACATTCTTCAAATGTAGAGATTTTTTGAAGCCGAAATTCTGTCGGATTCTCGGTTCTTTTTACACACACAGTTAAACAGTTGCCCGCACGAACCGGTTTGCTGAAGATAAATTTCACTCACGTACTATATGATGATTAACACGTAAAAAAAAGAATTTCGATGTGTGTAGAATTTCTTTTAAATTAAGGTGAATCGCATAGTTTCAAAATACGGCCGTATTCGTGTCCAAAATAGGATAAATAAACTAAATTTCTAAAAAAAAGAGAATTTTTACAAAGAACTTCGGTATGGCAATCATACGATTTCATGATAGCGAATACTTCGTTTGTTGTTCTTCAGTTTTATACTTACTTGTTTTTATTTTATATCAACACTTTATGATTTTAAATATATTTATTTCATTTTATTTATTGTTTTTAATTATATTTTTAAATTTTCACTTTATTTAACACTTTATTTTCACTTCCAAAGCGCAGTATAAAAAGGTAAACAAATGTTCGGAAAACCTCGTCGGAACTCGTTCAGGCGACAACTGTTTAATTGTGTGCGTAAGAAGAACCGAGAATACAAAAGAATTTGGATTTCTCCTCACATCCCCTCTCTCCCCACGACACATCTCTTTCCCAGAAACTTTTGAAGAAAGAAGCCTTAATGGAGCCATCGGGAACAAGATGCTCTTCTTCTTCTATTCTGTATTTGCTATTCTTTTGTTTGCATTTCAACACAGGAATTGACAGCAATGATAGAATTTGCGTCTTGTTCTTGGGTATGATTATGTTTTGTCCGTAAGAAAATGTGATAAAGATAACCGCACACAAATATATTTTGTGTTTGGTGCTTCCAATTGTCTTTCAGGCATTAGGTGAACGGTAAATCTGTTGCATGTACTATATGATAGGGGAGAAAAAGTAATTCGCTCAGAATGAGCTATTCTTTGCTTATACCACTAACCACATAACATATCTGGATATCTAGTGCAAACTCAGTTTCGATACCGATATCAATACCGTTCGAATTTGCAACTACCATTTCGAGAAAAACAGTTTCAATACAAAATATCTTAAAACTGATTCCGTTCCCACTATAAACCTTATCAATATTTCCAATACAGATATCATTAATATAGAAACTTCTGACGATCCATATGGCTTTGTTGAGGAAAATTATGGCATTGAACCTTTTCAAGGCATCCATAAAATAAGCCCTAAAAATGAATTATCATTGCGTCATCCAAAATCAGTTTTTTAAGACGTTTCCGTAGTTGACGATCAAATAAACGTCTCGGATTTGTTACTTTTCAAAGGAAAGGAGGAAGCCAAAAATCAAATATGCAGAAATATTTGGAGAATGCAATAACTGCAAAAATCTTACTAAAGATGAACTCACGAATCTGAAGGATTCTGAAGTTTTCATATTTAATATAAGATAAGGCATAAGAAATCATGATCATAAGAGAATAACCTGCGCAATTGCAACTGTTTAGTTCAAAGACAACAAGACTGGAAACTCTTTTTTCGCTTTCACTGTGTTAGTTAAGTCAGGCTGAAGTGTGTAAATTACACAAACAAAATGCATGCAATTTTGGCAACTTGAAGAAAAATTTTGACAACTTGGAAAAAAAATTCACAAGAAATCTTTTCCAAGTCATGTTGCTGCATTAAATCATATATTTTGAGAAGGAAACCAAGTCAAATTCCATAAAATTTGCTCCATTCACAAATATAGTCAGCTGTTTTTACCTACCACATGTACTTTTAGCTGTAAGAGATGCCAACATATTTTACTTTAGATTCCGCCTGGCGACATTAAGGCTTCTTTCTTCTTTCTTCAAAAGTTTCCTGGAAAGAGAGGGGATGTGAGGAGAGAAAAGTCACCACACATTCTTCAAGAGAAGAGATTTTTTGAAGCCCAAATTCTGTTGGATTCTCGGTTCTTCTTAGGCACACAATTAAACAGTTGTCGCCCGAAAGAGAGTAACGAAACTTTTCCCTCTCTGGCCAGAGTATGTGACTCAGCCGAGTCCAGGATCCGTCCAGTTATTTATTTGATTGAGACACAAGGCTTCCTTCAATGAATTCGCTCTTTTATTAATTTCTAGACTAATTCAAATAATTCGTAATTCTAATTCAACAATTAAGCTTATATAAAATATTTGGAAATGGTTTTAAAATGTATAAATGGGTACAAAATAGATGTATGGCTTCTGATAGCCTTCACATGTGGACGCTGTGGTGAAAGAACTTGTCCCCGCTCCAGTGGGGTGTGAGCGAATGGGTGTTGGCCGCGGGAGTGCAACTCCACAAGGCGACGTGCTGATGAGAATCGTTGGGCCGCGGGAGTACAACTCCACAGGCGACGCTCTGATGGGAACTGTTGGCCGCGGGAGTACAACTCCACAGGCGACGTTCTAATGTGAGTGTTGGCCGCGGGAGTGCAACTCCACAAGGCGACGTGCTGATGAGAATCGTTGGGCCGCGGGAGTACAACTCCACAGGCGACGCTCTGATGCGAACTGTTGGCCGCGGAAGTACAACTCCACAGTCGACGTTCTAATGCGAACTGTTGGCGTCGGCGTTGAAATGACTTACCGAAGATGGAGTTCCAGAAGACTACTGTCCAGGCCGGGAGTTCACGTCCAAAAAGCCTCGATTCCTCGTGGTGAAGCGCCTTTTATAGTGACGATGGTATTCCTACGCGCTTATTGTAAGAAGCTTGTTGTCTCTTTCTTGCCTGCGTGGTCGTATCTGTGGTCGAGCTCTCTCGATCCACTCAGGCGATGGTGCTACTTTCTAACAACTCTCAATTTTTGTCAAATCTCTTTTCTACTTTGCCGTTCGTTACATACATATTAATATCCAGAAACGGTAGTTTGCAATTTAATTACCATATATTCCGGGTATATATATATTATATATATAAGTAGAAAATTTACAAGTAACAGAATTATGTGGGGAAGAAATTAAGTTGTGTTTAATTTGTTCCTGACATCTCCCTCTTACTTTATCGAGGGGGTGGTGGCGACGACGATCCTATCCGTCCGCGTGATCTTTATGTCATAGCGGATGCCCCAGCTGCCACGAGCCAGCTTGATGGCGTTCCTGCCTCGCTTCCTCCGCTTAATGTCCTGGACTTCGTACTTTGAATGAATGTGAAATGTTTTCTTCTCGCAGCGATCTCCGCAAGTTGTGATAACGAAGGATCCCATTATTTCGTGTATAGTTGCTTTCTTCGCACTTCGGTGCTAAAAATCCCCTGTTTATTTTCTTAGTATTCGTATAAAATAGTTACTTAATAAATCGGAATATTTTGGATTTCATGCAATTCTTATATAATAATGCTTTGCTGTGGCTTCTTTCTGTTATTTAGGGAGTTCTCCCCTATAACAGTTCTCTCTGTTATAAGGGAGTTACCATGACCTCGCTGTGTTTTCGCTATTCTGCCGTGGTTGCCTGCGTCGGCCGTGGGAGCTGTGTCTGCTGGTATGCTTTTGAGCTCGCTGACGTGTGCTGTCCTCGTCTTCTTGGAGGCACTATTTACTTCCTGGAGTTGTACAATCAACGGGGATTTGAACGCGATTACCTTGTAGGGTCCATCATATTTTGGTGCCAATTTGGCTGCAAAGCTGTCGGCGGCCTTCGAGAGCGGATGGGTTCGTTTAAGGACGAGCTGCCCATTATTCGGTGTCCAGTGGCGTCTGCGCAAGTTGTAATGACGAGCCTGATCGGAGACGGCTTGGGTCAGTCTTTTCCTGACGATCGCAAAGATTTCTGTGAGTCGCTTGGCCTTGTCATCCGCCTCCTCGGGCGATTGTCCCGTGCCGAATGTTTTCTGGTCGTATAAAGATCCCGGCAACCGCAGCTCTCGTCCTTGCGTGAGATAGGCAGGACTATAGCCAGTTACATCCGATCTGCTTGAATTCAGAGCCAGTGTGATTTCGGGAATCAACTCGTCCCAGGCGTTCTGTTATCCATCTACGAATTGGGCGATCATGGTCTTCAAAGTTCTGTTTGCTCGTTCCGCTGGGTTCTCCTGTGGGGTGTAAGGGGCTGTATACTGGTGCTTGGTTCCTATTTCTGTGAGAAAGCTTTCGAACGCTCGGCTCGTGAACTGGACGCCGTTGTCTGAAATTACAACTTTTGGGGTGCCGTAACGGGCCAGTATCCTCTCTCGGAAAGCCTTTATAAGATTTGGCGTTGAGGCTTTGCGCAGTGGTACGGCTTCAATCCACTTGGAGAACCTGTCGAAAAATACTAGAATCGTATTATTACCGTGCTTTGACCGGGGAAGTGGTCCAATGAAGTCCGTGCAAACGTTGGCCCACGGTTGCACAAAGTTTTTAGTGTCTCGCGACATGCCTGGCCAGTAGTATCTGTCCATGATCCTCGCGGTGGTCTTCCAAATTCCTAAGTGGCTTGCGCTGGGGAGACTGTGGTTCTCGCATAACACATGTTGGCGGAGGAAGCTGGGGACGCACATCTTCCACGGGGTGCATTCCTCATAGTATTCGCGTTGCGCTATGTGCCGGTACAGATTCCATTCATGTTCGAGGAAATCTGGGTATTTCTCGGGGTTGTCGTGAGTAGCAGCGATTTTCTTTTCTAACCAAGGACACTTCTTACACTTTTCCTCGTCAATTCCTGTGCGGCGGAGGGTGTCTACCGGTTGTCGCAACAATGCGTCGGCCAACGCGTTGAGTTTCCCTCTTCTGTATTGGACGTCGAACCTTTATTGCTGCAGTTCTAACGCCTACCTTGCGATCCGGCCTGATGGATTCTCTATCGAATTTGAGCCACTTGAGGGAGAGATGGTCTGTAACCACCGTAAACTGGTACCCCTCGAGGTAGCACCGCATTTTCCTAATGCCCCATATGATCGCCAAGCACTCCTTTTCTGTAGTGGTGTAATTTTGTTCGGCTGGGTTGGGGCGGCGACTGGCATAGGCGATTACCACTTCTCTCCCATCGTCGTCTTGCGTTAACACGGCTCCCAGGCCAACCTCGCTGGCGTCAGTCTGGAGGATAAATCGCTTGGTGAAGTCAGGACAGGTCAGGACCGGTGCATTGACAAGCATTCCTTTCAGCTTATCGAAGGCCTTCTGTTGCTCGTCTTGCCACTTCCAATGTCTGCCCTTTTTCAGCAGAGTGGTCATCGGGTGTACCACGGTTGCGAATTCTGGTACAAATCGGCGATATCAGGACGCAATTCCCAGGCACTGCCGCAGCTAGCGTACGTTGGAGGGTGGTTTCAGCGTCTTGATGGCGGAAATCTTGTCTGGGTATGTTTCGATGTCGCGTTCACTTACCACGTGGCCCAAATACTTAGTCTTCTTCTTGAAGAACTCACATTTCTCTGGGTTCAATTTCAGGTTCGCCGAACGCAACCTTCGGAAGACTTCCTGCAGGTGGCCCACGTGTTCCTCCACTGAGCTGCTTGTAACTATGATGTCATCCAGATATGCGAAAACATGTGGTTCTAAGTCAGGTCCAATAACTTTATCCAACGCCCTCTGGAATGTCGCCGGAGCAGAATGGAGGCATGACCTTCCATTGGAAGAGGCCTCGCCCCGGGACCGTAAATGCTGTATATTTCTTACTGTCGTCGTCCATGGGTATTTGCCAATACCCGTTTTTAAGGTCCAAGCTGCTGATAACCTTTGCGTTTCGTAGTCGGTCGAGTACGTAAGGTATACGCGGAAGTGGATACGCGTCAGGAATTGATCTGTCGTTTAGCTGCCGGTAGTCAATGACTCTCCAGGTGCCCGTTTTCTTTTTGACCAGGACTATCGGGGCACTGTAGGCACTGTGTGACGGCTCGATGCATCCTTTGGCCAGAAGTTCGTCGACCTCTCTGCCCATTACTTCCTGCATGGCCGGGTTGCGTGGGATGTATCTCTGTTTAATCGGCCGCTCATCTTTCATAGCAATCTTGTGCGACGTAATGTTGCATGTTCCTTGTACCTCATCGAATTTCGCAAGTTCGTTCAGCAGGAAATCATCGATGCTCAGCGATGGAGGGTCCTCCTCCTTGAGAGCCGTGCAGGTCCACTACTCTCGCCGTTTCTGTCCGTGTGTCTCTCGCAGAGTGACCGTCTGTCCGCCGCAGCTGATGACGGCCCCAGCCTTCGCCAAGAAGTCCAGGCCCAGAAGCAAGTCGTCCGATGCCCCGGCCATAATCAACAGCTCCACATCGATCTCACATGTGCCGAGTTTGATTCTTACCTGGAGGCATTCGTTGGTCATCCTTCGTGTGTTGTCGGCTAGGCGAATGTAGTTGGTGGAAGTAGTTCGGCTCACCGGAAGACCGAGCTCCTGCACAAAGGCTTGGCTGGCAAAGCTCCTTGTCGCTCCCGTGTCCAACACCGCTCTTTTCTTGAGGTGTTCCACTATGACTTCTGCAGTTAAATGAGTACTGTCCTGGTGTAGGAGGCTTCTGCACAAAGGCTTGGCTGGCAAAGCTCCTTGTCGCTCCCGTGTCCAACACCGCTCTTTTCTTGAGGTGTTCCACTATGACTTCTGCAGTTAAATGAGTACTGTCCTGGTGTAGGAGGCTTAGTTGACCCGGCGAGGGGTCGTAGTTGCTGGACCCGCCTTCCCTCCTGCCTGGCGTGGTCCGTCCTCGTTTCCCGGGGGGAGGTCGTTGGCAGCAATCGATCGTGCGGAGTCCGCGACATCCGCAAGTCCAACAAAACAGGATACGGCGGTTGTGACAATACCGTTCCGTGTGTCCGTCTTGCCCGCATCGTCGACAGGAAGTGGCTGGGTTTATACTCACTTCGGCCGGTGGTGCCAGCTGTCGATGCTTCACTTCTCTTGTGGGTTCCGGTTGCCGTCCATGTATTTCTTCATGGTCCTCTGCTAGACCGATGAGTTCCTCGAGGCTCATGAAGTCGCGCCGTTTCACGTAAAGTTGCACGCCTTTCCGCGCGTTTCGATAGAGGCGTTCAAGCTTCTCCTCCTCGGCCCAGTTGACATGACGAATAGCGTCGTACAGGTCGAGCACGTAGTCCTTGAAGGGTTCGTCTGGTTTTTGTTGCCGGTTACGTATGTGGTCCTCGAGTCCCTCGAAATAACGGGTGAAGAGAAAGAATTTCAAAAACCCCGTTTTTAATTGACCCCAGGTTTGCCAATCCATTATACTGTTGCGGAACCAGACCAGTGCTCGGTCTCGAAGATTGTCCTTGGTAGTAAGTCGCGGCTTAACCCATACGCGGTGGCCAGTTCTTCCAACCTTTCGATAAAAGCGAGAGGATCGCGACCACCGTCATATCTAACTGACCACTTCCGCACTTTGTCCATGACGTCGGCGTGATCTGTCGAGCGTTCCCTCGACGGTGGCCCGCATTCACCCCCTTGACTTGCTGTTGAAATGGTGGTGGGCAGTTCCAGAGTTTTCACTGTTTCTGGCTGATGCGTCTGTGCCGTCCCCATTCGGTGCGGGGACTTCGCTTGCTGGTGAATCTTTTCCAGTTGTTCTAGTCGCGCCGTGACCTTTACGTCGTCCTTCGAGTCTGATGCAAAAGTGACCAGCCGTTTTCTTAAATCCTCAATGGTTCCACCTTCGTCGAATTCAAATTCCTTCGCGTAGGTTATTAGCTCGTCCTTGCGTAGTGAGTAAATCCAGGTAATCTTCATGGCGTGCGTCTTTCTACGGCACTCTGTGATAAGTTATTTCGATGTTCGTGTCTCGTCGAGATGTTGGAAGCCTTAATGTCCCTGTTCGGGCGCCACTGTAACGAAACTTTTCCCTCTCTGGCCAGGGTATGTGACTCAGCCGAGTCCAGGATCCGTCCAGTTATTTATTTGATTGAGACACAAGGCTTTCATTGAAGAATTCTCTCTTTTATTAATTTCTAGACTAATTCAAATAATTCGTAATTCTAATTTAACAATTAAGCTTATATAAAATATTTGAGAATGGTTTTAAAATGTATAAATGGGTACAAAATAGATGTATGGCTTCTGATAGCCTTCACAGGTGGACGCTGTGGTGAAAGAACCTGTCCCCGCTCCAGTGGGGTGCGAGCGAATGGGTGTTGGCCGCGGGAGTGCAACTCCACAAGGCGACGTGCTGATGAGAATCGTTGGGACGCGGGAGTACAACTCCACAGGCGACGCTCTGATGCGAACTGTTGGCCGCGGGAGTACAACTCCACAGGCGACGTTCTAATGTGAGTGTTGGCCGCGTGAGTGCAACTCCACAAGGCGACGTGCTGATGTGAATCGTTGGGCCGCGGGAGTACAACTCCACAGGCGACGCTCTGATGCGAACTGTTGGCCGCAAGAGTACAACTCCACAGGCGACGTTCTAATGCGAACTGTTGGCGTCGACGTTGTAGCTCTGCCGGCGTCGAGGCTCTGCTGGCGTCGACGTTGTGACTCCGCCGAAGTCGAGGCTCTGCTGGCGTCGGCGTTGTGGCTCTGCCGAAGTCGAGGCTCTGCTGGCGTCGGCGTTGTAGCTCTGGCGGAATCGAGGCTCTGCTGGCATCGGCGTTGTAGCTCTGCCGAAATCGAGGCTCTGCGGGCGTCGGCGTTGAAATGACTTACCGAAGATGGAGTTCCAGAAGACTACTGTCCAGGCCGGGAGTTCACGTCCAAAAAGCCTCGATTCCTCGTGGTGAAGCGCCTTTTATAGTGACGATGGTATTCCTACGCGCTTATTGTAAGAAGCTTGTTGTCTCTTTCTTGCCTGCGTGATCGTATCTGTGGTCGAGCTCTCTCGATCCACTCAGGCGATGGTGATACTTTCTAACAACTCTCCATTTTTGTCAAATCTCTTTTCTACTTGTTCGTTACATACATATATGCAGAAACGGCAGTTTGCATTTTAATTACCATATATTCCGTGTACATATATATTATATATATAAGTAGAAAATTTACAAGTAACAGAATTATGTGGGGAAGAAATTAAGTTGTGCTTAATTTGTTCCTGACAAGAGTTCCGAAGAGGTTTCTCGAAGATTTGTTTACATTTTTATACTGCGCTTTGGAAGTGAAAATAAAGAGTTAAATAAAGTGAAAATTGAGAAATATGATTAAAAAACAATAAATAAAATAAAATATATTTAAAATCATAAAGTGTTGATATAAAATAAAAACAAGTATGTATAAAACTGAAGAACAAAAGAACAACAAACGAAGTGTCCGCCATCATGAAATTGTATGATTGCCATACCAAAGTTCTTTGTAAAAATTCTATTTTTTTAGAAATTTAGTTTACTTATCCTATTTTGGCCACGAATACGGTCGTATTTTGCAACTATGCGATTCATTTTAATTTAAAAGAAATTATACACAAATAGAAATTCTTTTTTTTAATTGTTAATCATCATGCAATATAATTATGGCAACTCTGGCGAACATTCGGAAATTCAGTAAATTTCACTCACACACATTTAGAGATCACACGTATACGAATTTTATCATGAAAGAAGAAACTAGGTGTCGCCACGCGTTCTTCTCGAAGACGGCTTCAAGAAGACAGATGTCGCCATGATTAAAGATGGTGTGGAAATGTAGTAAAGCTTTTTTAAAAAGTTATTAAAATAGTTAAAAGTAACTTAAAAATCTATCGTTTTCTCTTTACACGAGCAATTATTAAACAAAAACAATTGCTCGTGTAAAGAGAAAACGAGAGTAAGAAATTTTGTGGGGCCCAGGCTACTGAAAGCTCTGCGGACCAGAAAAAAGGGACTTTTAGCGGTATATGTTATGTGGTTAGTGCTTATACCGTGATAGTAAAGCAATGTTGTTCCATAAATACAAAAGCTTACCTCCTGTTGCGGAACAAACATAAAAACAGTATTAATAGGAGTCGAACTTTTACTCCGCCAGGAGTTTAAGGCAATTGGTCGAAGCAATAATAAAAGACGATTCTGTGAACTAAATTTTGTTGAGCTCATTCTGGGTCTTGCCGAATGAACAGAAATAAACTTCAATAGCTTTAAGGGGCAAGTAACTACGTACGCACAGCTAAGACAAGCCTAATTCGGGTTACTGTGACCAAATAGAAATGCTTGAATGCACTCCGCAAAATTACTGCGCACAAAAGCAGGAGAAAAAGAACTGACGGTCAGAGGCCTGAACCGACAATTTTTTGCGTCGGCGACGGCTATAAATTCTATGGCCGTCGTCTTTGCGTCTTTTTTTCATTGTCGGCGCAGCGAAATTTTAGCGGCTACCTAACTTTTTTGTGCTAAATAAATTTCGACTTAATTATTGGAAAGGTGTTAATCATTTATATATATAATTGGTAACATACAAAAAGTATGAAAGTGTATGTAATTGAATTCACATATGTATAGCGAAAATATTTAAATGATTAACACCTTTCCAATAATTAAGTCGAAATTTATTTAGCACAATATTTAGCACATATATATATATATATTTATATATATATATATATATTTATATATATATATATATATATATATATATAAGAAAAATTTTTATATATATATATATATAATTGGTAACATACAAAAAGTATGAAAGAGTATGTAATTGAATTCACATATGTATAGCGAAAATATTTAAATGATTACCTTACCATTACACCTTTCCAATAATTAAGTCGAAATTTATTTAGCACAAAAAAGTTAGGTAGCCGCTAAAATTTCGCTAAATATATATATATATATATATATATATATATATATATATATATATATATATATATATATATATATATATATATATATATATATATATATATATATATATATATATATATATATATATATATATATATATATATATATATATGCCACTAAAAAAAGTGAAATGAATGAAGATGCCACTAAAAAAAGTGAAATGAATGCTAAATTATAAAATCTAAAAAGGAAAAAAGAGGCCTGTAAACTTTTGAAACAAGAAGTCTGGAAAGGAGATCCGGCAGAGTGAGGAGCCGGACTGGTGCAGCGGAGGAACAGCGAGAGCGATATACATTTTTTTTCTTTTTCTCTTATAGTAAACGATAAATTAAACAGATTGCGCAATGGGCGAGCCAGTGTTAAGGCACACTTTCTCAACACGTGGGCTGAAATGCCATCCGGTCCCGAGAATTTATTGACATTGAGGTTTACAAACACTTTTTTAACAGCCCGCGTTCGAAAGTGCATCTCAGGCATACTATGAGACACACCATCGATCACGGGTAGTGGTTGGCTACTCTCAGGAAGAGAGCAGAAGAGAATAGACGATCGCGTCTGATTCTTCACTCTCCCCACGAACGACCAAAAGTTCTTGCTACCCTTATGGTGTTCAAGAACTCTGCGTCTTAGGCGCTGTTCGTAGAGAACTTTTTCGCGCATTAGAGTGGCATTGCACCTATTTCTGGCCTGATTGCGCAGCTATTTAGTATCAGCAGTATTGTTTAAACGCCAATTCCTAAACGCTTCTTTAGACCTGACTGCTTGTCTGCAAGTCGCATTAAACCAGGAATGGTCTTTTGGTTTAATGGAAATTCTTTTATTAGGTATGAAAGACCTCATACCAAATAAAATTATATTTTGTACCAATTTTGCAGAAGCATTTATGTTTCTATCCCTGAAACACAATAGCCAATTAAAACGGCTGAAAAAGGAGTTCAGCGCATCCCAATTAGCCTTCTCATAAAGCAACACCGTCCGCTTCGGAGCTGGCTGATGAGCGGATTGAAGACTAGAATATGGGAAGGTAGCAGAAATTGTAGCGTGGTCCGAATTACCAAGAGGCGCAAAAACATTCACATCATACTTGCTGTGATGTGAAGTTAGAAAAAGGGCCAGAATATTTTGGTTTTGTCTATCAACGCAGGGAAAGTGCGTTGGTTCCTTCACTAATTGAGTCAAATTATTAGACTCAGGAAATAACTCAACATACAAACCCTCAGGTGTTGTGTGACTCGAATGACGTAGCCAATTGGAATTATGAACATTGAAATCACCAGCAACAACAATTTCACTGTTCGGATACGATTCCAGGATTTTAGAAATCGAATCAGAGAGACTGTCAAGTTTATCAAAAGTTGGCAGCCTCTCTATACCCGGGCTTCTATAAAAGAAGCAGAAGTGCAGGATATGCGACTGGATTTTGAACTTAACCCACTGGATTTTGAACTTAACCCACCCTCGTATGGTTCACTGCATTCCGCTAAGTTGGCTATTGAATTATTCAATTTTGTTCTTGGTGCACATTATTGATTTTTGTTTATTAATGTTTCACTGCATTTCTGTGTTTTATTGTGATGATTTAGGATGGGGTAGGTTTTGTTTTGACTATTTTTCCGCGCGAGCACTCGTCACGAACACTAAATTGTGGGAGGTGACGTCCTCCTTCGCCCGCGGTCACGACACGACTTCCACATTTACATCTATTATCGAGTTTACACCTTTTCTTTCTACAATCTTATATGGTCCTCTATGTGGGCTGTTATATTTTTTTCTACTTTCTACCTTAACAAAAACTAAATCTCCTACTCTTAAATTAATGGGTTTACGTTTTTATTTTGTTCTTTCGCAGAACGTCGTTTCTTTTCTTCTTCTGTATACTTTTTTGCTGTTTCGATCGAGGTTCGTAACCTGATCTTTAATTCATTCGCGTAGTCGTCAATGTTGTTCATTGTTGTGTTTACAAATATGTCAGACGGTAATTGTGGTAATTTGCCGAATATGAGTTCATGTGGAGAGTTTGTTGTAACGTGTGGTGTCGTGTTATAGGCGAACATATAATATGGTAACCATATGTCCCATTCATAATTGTCTGCCAGATTTAATAGAAATTCGTTTAACACTCGGTGGTTTCTCTCTACTGAACCTATTTTTGATGATGGTAAGGGCTTGAAAATAATTGTTTTATTTTTAAGATCTCGCATATGTTTTTTAATAAATCGTTGGTAAATTCTGTACGTCTGTCAGATTTCAAGGTTTTGAAATGTCCGAATTTTAAAATTAATTGCTCTACAATTCGCATTGCAAAGTAAGAATGTATCTGTATCCATTCGATATTCTTAAAGGTCCCACTGTATCGATTGCTATTGTTTCGAAGCTAGTGCTTGGAGTATCTGTAATTATTTGTCTTTCTTTAGTGTGCTTAGTTTGTTTATTTCTTGCGCATGAATCACAATTGTTTATGAATTTTTTAATCATCTTGTTCACATCTTTCCATATGTATCGTTGCTTCAGTTTTAGTAACATTTTCCTAACTCCCAAATGTCCTCCCTGTGGGGTATTATGGAATTCATCTATCAATTTATACTTTTCTAAATCATCTGTAACTCTTCTAGGGGCTTTGTAAAGTATTATCTTCAATATAGAGGTCTTTCAAATAATTTTTTTCTGTTGCAACTCATTAAATATTCTTTTAAATTCTTTCTCTTCTATTCTCTTAAATATTTCATCTTCTTTTTGTAGGCCTACTTCTAATATATTTTTCTTTTCCAGCACAAATGCCAGTTTCTCCATAATCGAATCGTAATTCGGAGGATTATCGCTGCATCTAACTATCACTTTATCATGTATATCTACTTTAACCATGGCTTTATTGTTTGCCTCAAATTTAAATTCTAACTTCTTCAT
The DNA here is from genome assembly GCA_922984085.1 of Sicus ferrugineus. NCBI lineage: Eukaryota > Metazoa > Arthropoda > Insecta > Diptera > Conopidae > Sicus > Sicus ferrugineus. The sequence continues at coordinate 42,260,391 of OV277348.1, read as the reverse complement.
TTTTCTGACGTCAGCTAAGGACGTGCATTCCCATATGTGAAGGTGATTAGTCTTCTTCTTTCGTTTGCATACCCCTTGTTACTATCATGACATTTAGGGTGTTCATAGTTTCGTGTTATCTAGTGTGTTAACTTTGCCGCCTGTTAACTTTAAAACAGTTTGCCATTTGGTAACTTTTTTTTGTTGTTGCTTTGTACGCACTTAAGAGAGAGCACTAGTTGCTAAAATTGCCATACGCTGGCTCGTGTTTTTCTTTCGTATTAAACTGGCATCCCTCGTCAGGGATGTTTTATTCACTAATATGGAAAAAGTTGTAGGAAACGAAAAAGTAAGTAATTTTAAGATTTTGAAAAAAATAAACTGATACAAGTTTATTATCATTTTCAGGTGAAGCAAAACCATGTGCGTAAGGCTCCATATAGGAGATAGAGCGAAAGGGAGATGCAACACTTAATCATTTTCCTCCGCAAAAACAGGCCAATCGAAGAACCTACGGCCCAATTGTACTATAAGCGCTTCTTGGCAGAAATTGGCAGTGAACTAGAGTGGACATTAGTGCGCTGCAAGGTGAAGAACTTTGCAGCAAAGCTTTGTGAAGGCGAAGTCCTGGCAGAATGCAACGGGCGCTGGTACCAAGCAGCTTGGTGAAACTACAAAAGGCAAGTTCATGAATTTCTATGCAGATTGTAAGCCAATTACTGATTTCAGATGTGGTGGCAAAGATGTGCCTCCTTTATGATTAGCTGGAGAACATTTTTGGCTACAGGGAATTCACAGTAAACGCATCAGTTTACGACACGGAAAATAGCAGCACCATGGACTGCCCTGTTACCATCCCCACCCCTGAATTCGACGTTTCTGAAATCTCTACCGCAGAAGAAAGTTCACCATTGCCAGAGACCCCCTCTCACTACATCAAAGGCAGCCCGCAGAGGAATTTACTCCCGAAGACCGCTTGCAGACATGCTTGAAGCCCACTCTAATTTGGTCAATGTAAAAAAAGAGAAAATGAAAATGGATCTCGCTATAGAGGAGAAGGAGTTGCTGCTTAAGAAGAAAGAACATGAACTGCAAGCGCAAATTTTCAGATTCAACAAGGAGAAATTTGAAGCCGAATTGAAGAATAAAGAAGCAGAAGTTAAGAGTCAAGAAAGGGTCAAAATAATAGAAATAGAAATGAGAGAAAGAATTGTTCTTAAGGAATTGGAGATGAAGGAAAGGATCGAAATGGAAAAGCTTACAGTTAAATAATAAAAATTAACATTTCTAGTAAATGAAATATGTTTAAGAAATTTTATTTTAGCATTTATTGTTTACAAATTCAGTCAATGCAGTTCTTAAATCGATGTTTACATACAATTCATGCGGATATTCATACTCTACATTTTCACAGCTAATGTCTTCAACAGAACCAAAGTCTTCTAAAATGTTATGCAAAATGCAACAAGCCAGAATCCATCTGCAACAACTTTTATAGGTCTTATCGTCAGCTAATCGATACCGAAGCTCCTTGAAGCTGCTGAATTTCTCTTTTAGCTTTCCAAAACAATTTTCCACCCGAACTCTGTACTTTGAAAAGTATTGATTAAATTTGTCTCTTCTTTCTTGAGATAATTCGATGATATTTTGTCGAAAGGGGGTGATGACATTTCGGCTTAGAGAATATGCAGAGTCTGCAGCTATCCATTGCCGTTCGTTAAAAAAGTTTTCCGGCTTTTTTCCAATGGACGATTCTGCAAAGATCTTAGCATCATGAACACTACTCCTGTATCCAATTGTTGCTTGTCGAATTTTCAAAGAATAATCACACACTATTTGCATTTTGATGGAATATTGCTTTTTGCGAGAGTAATAGAATTCATGGTCCCTAATAGGAGATTCCGCCAATGTGTTTGCAACAATTGTATGTCTCTCCTTGGCTGACGGCCAACATAAAAACTTTGATTTCAAATTTACCACTGCAGCAATAACTCGGTCTGTTATTATTATCACCGTTCCTCCGTCTCCGATCCCAAATAAAGTTGCAATCTTCCGGATTGATGCGCTGTCTCCGTTGGAGCCCAAGCGAAATAGTGCAATTTTTAATTGCAATTCTGTTGGCAATTGTGGGACAGAGTTTTTGTTTTTAAAAGCAGGGTCTTCCTTGATTCAAGCCAAAATGTGGTTGAATTCAATTGTTTCCATGCGTAGCATTTGACGCATACGGCCGCCGTCAAAATTGGGAAGAACCCTGGTGTACCATTGTGCAGTTTTCGGAATGCGCATATGACAGCTTCTTCGACATTTTACAACTAATGCTGCATTAACAATGAAGTCCAATGCAGTATCATCGTCCTCGTCGTCGCTGCCTAATTTGGTAGAATGAACTTGTCATATCCAAAGTGGAGATATATAATTAGCTCCTCCTAATCGGTCTAATACGTCTTCTAGTCGTCTTAGTGGAAATTTGTCATTTACAATTTTATCGTTGAGTTTTCTAAAATCTACTACTAATATCCAATTCTTCTTGTCTTCAGAGCTTTTCTTTGGTACTAATAGCAATGGTGAATTATAAAGACTAACTGAAGGTTCTATAATGTCGTCGTCTATTAATTTCTGTACTTGTTTTTGTATTTCCTCTGTGTGTGCGTGTGGTAATCTGAAATTTTTGATATAGACCGGGTTGTTGTCTATTGTTGAAATGGATTGGGTGTAGAAATTATTGGTTGTCTAAGGCTCTCCCTCTAAGTGGAAAATATCTTCGAAATCTTTTAGAATTTTCAATAATTCCGCTTTTGCTATGTCATCAGAAATTTCTAGACTTAAGATCTTGGACAGCTGACTAAATCGTTCTTCTGTTTTTTGAGATTGTATATTTAGTATTTCATAATTTTTGAGTGGTTCAATAACTGCGTCAAAATTTTCTATAATTATTTCTTCATCACGTGTATTAATTATTTTTATATGATGAAAGCCTTTCGCTGGTATAATTGAGTTCGCAATATATACTGCTTGCTTTATCTCTTTATTGAAAACTACGCTGTCTTCGTCTATATCTATATTTATCGCGTATATTGATTCTGGACTCGTGGGTAATTTTATTCGTGCTGATTTAGTTTGAATAGGTATTGCTATCACTGATTCCTTTAGGTATATATTTAGTGTGTATGTTTCGTAATCAATTCTACAAAAATATTTTTCTAAAAAATCTCTTCCTAATATTCCGTCTGTTAATATCGGAAAGTTTTCATTTACAATATGGAAAGTATGAACAATTTTGTGATTCGCTATTTTTAAAGATATCTTGGACGTACCAAAAGATAAGATTTCTTAATTAGAAATTCCTGTTAATCTGCAACTTTCATGTGTTGCTAAATAGTCTATAGCGATTGTATTTTCTTTAACAACTGATATGTCAGCGCCTGTATCGATTATCAAGTTTAAGTTTGTGTTATTAATATTTACAATTACATAGTCCGTTAAATTATTTGATATATTATAAATATTCAATGTCTTTGCCCATCGGTGGTCCCATCTTCGGCGACCTGGGTTAATTCGTTTCCCTGATCATTAACAACGTTAATGTGTCTTGTATTTTGATTTCGTCTGTTGAAATTTGACCGATTCTGTAAATTTGAATTGGTCGAGTTAGATCTGTTCTGGTTGTTGTTAGTGTTTCTGTTCTGGTTGCTGTTGTAATTTCCGTTTCTGTTACTCTGATAGTTTTTTTTTTTTTTTTTTTTTTTTTTATGGCAGATAGAACCAAGCTCAGGGGATGCCCCCTATCCATGCAAAGCATTCGTTGGTTTAGAAGGGTAAAGGTTAGTGGGAAGGGGAAAAGTGGGAGTAGTGTCGATTTACACCTCTTTTAAAAGCATCGACGTTATAAGTGGGTGGGAAAACATGCGCAGGGAGACTATTCCACAATTTAACTGCGCGACCGAAAAACGAATTCTCGCGGTTGTTGTTGTTGTCCCGTCTTTGGTAATTGTTATTACGTCTTGTGTTGTTGTTGTTATTATTGTATCTGTTGTAATTATTGTTGTAGTTATTAGTGTAGTTTTGATTATTATTTTGTCTCGTGTTGTAAGTCTGATTACGTCTTCGAGAATTATAATTTGAGTTTCTGTTTGGTATGTATGTTATTTGAGCTGAGTTTTGGTTTCTCGTTTGCTCAAGTTCAAGTCAGAAAATGTCTTTGGCTGTGCCGCGAAAATTGTTTGTTTGAAGTTTTCGTCGACGCCGTTCTTAAAGACGGTAAGTGCATAAGTCTCATTTATTTTTGTTATTGTTGTCTTCTGTTCTGTCGTGCATTCTGTGCCTAATTCTTTTATTTGCAGATTGTTTAGTTCTGCTATCGTAGTCAGTATTTTGTCTTTATAGTTTGTAATATTGCCTCCCTGTGTCAGATGAGACAGTTCCGTATGTAGGTGTGGTGCCGTCTTGTTTGTTCTGTACCGTGTCTCTAGTGCTGTTCTCAGTTCTTTTAATGTTTTGGGTGTATCAATGGAATTTAATGCTGTTTTGACATTTGAGCTCAACTTTATGTGGACAGCGAATTCTATTAAGTCTTGCTTTAAGCTAGATTGTAGGGTCTTGTCTATTATCTCGAGGATTTTAATGAATGAATCTAATTCTCGATAGTTCCCTGTGAATGTTGGGATGGTTTGAACCGCGGTTTCTATATTAAATGTCGCCATGCTGTCTGTGTCTGTTTCTCGGCTTTGTGAATTTGAAGGGGTTTGTGAACCTGTTGATTCAGTTTCTGTCTCTGAGTCTGTTTCTGGTTTAGCCTGGCTAAGCAGTAGGGTCTTTGAAAACTTTTCTATTACTTCTGTTAAGGCTTCGTCTTTACCGTTTGCTGTTCTGATTAGGGAAGAAAATTCGCTTTTTAAGTCTGGAAGTTGTTTTAGTTTGGATTCTACAGTCTCTTTTGTGTAAAGTCTTTTACCAGTTTTCTTAACGTTTCTTATCAATTTTTATAGTTGTTCTATAATTTCTTGTAATCTGTCCATGTGATATTCAAGAAAATAAGTTTTTCTACGTCGTCAATTATTATCTTAAAAATTCTCTTTTCCTTTTTATACCCTACACCCGAAGGGAGTAGGGTATATTCACTTTGTTCTTCCGTTTGTAACGCAGAGAAGGAAACGAGATAGATATAGAAAAGTATATATATTCTTGCTCAGCGTCACCTCCTGAATCTAGGAGGTGATCCGCCATGTCCGTCCGTCTGTCTGTCTGTCTGTCTGTTTAAATCACGATTACGGGAGAACGAAAAGAGATATCGCGATGAAAGTTGGCACAAATATTCTTTGTTATGTAGGGCTATTTGGGATTGAAAATGGGCGAGATCGGTAAACAGGCACGCCTACTTTACATACGGAATATAAAGGCACTTCGTTTCAAAAAATGTTGAAATCTGAATATTTCACAAACCGTGAGAGATATTATGGTATAATTTTATTCCGGAACATATAGCGTCATTAGTAAAACGTTTGGAAAAAATGGGCGTGCCACGCCCACTGATAACAAAGCTGGAAATATCTAACTAACGGTATAAGATATTGATACGTAATTTTATCAGGATAATTAGGGAAGCATTACCAATAAGCGTGCCAAAAATGGGCGTGCCACGCCCACTCATACAAAAGTTGTCAATATCTTGTAAACAGTATAAGATATTAATACGAAATTTTATTACGAGGTATCTAAACGTATTACCAATTTGTGTACAAAAAATGGGCATGGTCCGCCAACTTATACAAAAGTTGTCAATATCCCATAAACGGTTCAAAATATTAATACCTTCGTAATTCTATCTAGCAGTACCTAGAGACATTACAAAAACATTTTCCCGAAATGTGCGTGGTCCGCCTACTTATACAAAAGTTGTTAAGTGGCGAAATCATAATTTTTTCAGTTACTCGGGTGTAGGGTATTTAGATTTCGGCCAGGCCGAAGACAACACTCTTACTTGTTCTTAGTTAGTTTAACCGCATCGGGTGATTTAAGGAACAATTTTGCACGACACTGATATCCTTGTTAAATTTGTTTAAGCATTATTTATTATTTCCATTTTCTTAATCATACATTATTAATGGCTCTTAGGTTTATGCGTTTATTTACATAATCTTTAAAGTAGCCATGAAGTTTATTTGATAGGAATAAAAAAACAGCTATACTAATTATTACAATTACGGATAACTCTAATATATTATAACCTAATTTGTCGGTTGTCTCGGAAGAGTTCTTGTTTCCACATCCGCCGTTATTAATGTTTAAGATTTCCTCTTTTGACTGCGTCTTTCCCATTTTTCCTCTCTTTCAGTCTTATCTCGAACTCGTCTATTTTTTTTCTAAAGGTTGCAGGATACTTCCCAGGAGATTGGGTTGGATTCGTCAGCCACTAAGGATTTTAGGTACGCCAATTGTTTTCTGTCGCGGACCAGTTTTCCTCCACGTCGCTTCGGTGGCGCTTTGGTCTTAGGTATCTGTGTTGCTGTCGTTTCTAGCCGTTTTACTTGCCGTCTCCTATATTCTTCGATTGTTAGCCTCTGTGGTCCTTGCGTAAAGATCGGCTCCGGTGTATATATCGGTTATTCTGCTGAACTTTGCGGGACGTACTCCTCAATGGTGTTCTGCGGTTCCATCTATTCTGTTGAACGTTTACAGGAACGTTGGCAGGGTCGCCATGTAATGTTTGGAAGTACAGAAATGAATATAGCCTAGCCACCCAGTAAGTTTAAGGGTCGACCTCAACAAATGTCCTGTGTGAACGCCTTGGGACAGACAAGGTGCTTGCTCCCGAAGAGTTCTAGCACTCAGAATATTGTTGAGTGCCTTTGTACAAGGCAGTAGAGATTAACAGGCTTATTCTGTAAACTCACATCCAGCGTTCAGTTCGATTTTATTCTCTATTCTCTTTTGTTATTTTCTTAAAACATATGTTCTCTTGTCAGAAAAAAAAATATGTTGGGGTTCTCCTGGAAGTCCTCGCTGTGGGCTCCTCCAAAGTCCACAGTCCGTCCGAATAAAAACACTATATCTTACTTTGGGCACTTTATTGTCTGGAATACGTTTTCCACGTTCACTACTCACTACTCACTACTCACTGATTACTACTGACTGACTTACGCAACTCACTCCACTACTAACTCTCCATACCAGTCTTATTTATATTCATGCATGCGGAAACTTAAACACGGAAATAACAATAATACGCTGACTGTAGCGGAAAAGCGCCGCTTCAACACCTGAGCGCAAGAAAGTGGGTCACTAGTTCCATGGCCAACAATATTTAATGAAAACGAAACCGCGGCCTCAGCGACCTGCGATCATTCGACGAATTGCTCTAGAAACGGCAATGCGGAATTAAACCAACAAGCACAACGTGCAAAAAATGTTCAGTGCGAAGTCATAATTTTAAGTATCGCCCGAAAGTATGCCTAGCGGAACCAGTGACTCACAACATCCCTCCACCCCTAGGGAAAGGAAAAATTAATATCGTGAAGCGATGTTAATTTTTCCTTTTATTACAATGTTTCTACTGGGTGGTCAATTGTTTGATGTTAGCCTTAATGCTATTACAAATTTCTTAAGTAAATACGATAATCAGTTCTTGTCTGGCCTCCCTCGGACCTGCTTTTGGAGAAGAAGATGATGATGGTTCTGCCGAATTATGCTTTTGCTGCTACGAACTGTCATCTCGTCTTTGGGTGATGTTTTCTTGTATGACGCGTTGCAGGGCACCCACATTCGAAGAAACGGTGTGTAACTATGTGACTGCACCGATTGGACATGCTCTTCGTAGTACTGATCTACCTTGAACGGAGTGATGTGGCCTTCGGTGTTTCTTTCTCGTTTTCTTGGACTGCTGGAGTTGTGTGCTACGTTGTTGACTGTCTGGTGGACCTCCCACCTTACTTGACGCTAATTGATCGAAGAAGCTCTGACTGTGGTTTCACGATTTCCTTGTCTCACTTCGGGACGTTAGCTCTAATTTGCGACTATAGTAAGATGTTAATTTGCGGGGAGTGTTCAAAAGAAAAATGTTTTAGCACGTCCACCCTGTTGACTAGTGTAAGCGAGAAAACATCGCCATGGCCGTCTTTGTCGAACAATGCTGTCTCTTACTTCTGTGATGGTGCCGTACAACGTGATGATTCGGAGAAGCAACTCGGATGTACCGCTCGTATTTTGGTGATGGTTCGGAGAAACAACTTCGATGTACCGTTCGTATCTTGAAATCCACGATCAAACTGAAGCTTCCATAGGTGCTGGCTTATCCTACTTATTCTCTAATACTTATACTATAACTTATAATATTTTGACTACCCTAGGTTTGCTCCTTAATATTTACGCTCCATAAATGCAAGTATAGAGATACTTATGAATAAAATCAATGTGAATCATTGTTATGACTAAAATCAATCAATACATTTATCCAGTGAAACCATCAAATTTAAAATTACAAATTTTAGTGAAACCACCACTTCTCGTATTGCAGAGTATCATAATTATGTCCTTACACCTTTCTATCTGTGTTCTACTTTCATTTAGTCAAATCTTATATTCTATTTCGTTTGATTGTATTTAATATATTAAGTCTTAAAGTCCGTAAAGCATTTTATTCCTCACTGTTTGTGTTGCAGTAAGTGTGAACATACTTATTTACATGTATACCTAAGATGTGTGCTTATTTGCCTATTAACATCTTTTTATGAACTTTAGTATTTATTAACCCATTCAGGGTATTACTTTTATTGCTTATGTAAAAATTATTTCCCCTTTTTTTCCAATATTTTTATTCTTATAATTTTAATTTAATAATTTTTTATTCTTATAATTTACTTTAATTTAATTTAATTTTTATTCTTATAATTTTAAGAATATAATTCTTAAAATTTAGTATTTTTCAATCTTTCGTATTTACAGTTTTCTATTTCAACCAATATTTATTGCTCTTATTCATTCGGACTTCTTTGTAATTACTTAATTATTATAATTTAGTTTAATTTTAATTTAATACTTAGTCAAGTTGAGGCAAATTTTAAATACTCCTCTAGTTGCTTCCTCCTTACTAGACGCTTCCGTGCGCATACAACATATCTATATACAAGTAACGGTAAACCAATTCACGATGCCACATAATGTCATGGCGCCCTGACACCATGTGACAAAGCCGTCTACGAATTATTTCTCACAAAATTATTTCAACTTGGACTTCTGATAAATAGAATTAGGTCCAAGCAAGAATTGAATTAAAATTAAGTTTATATTGTTTCAACCATATGCATGTACTTGGAAACAATGTAAACAACATAACAAAGCATTAAAACAACATAAAAAGCAAAATAATCAACATAAATAATATATTGCCTTAACCAAACGTAAATATATGGTTTAAACAAATTCTATAATTAATTAATACATTTTGTTAGTAAGCAAAATTAGTAAGTGTCCGGTTAGCTATAGAAAATTCCCCTTAAAAATATACTAGCCAAAACGGTTTTATATGGATGAGCAACTTCGGGCGTACTTACTTATCAATTTGCGGCGTCGCAGTTAATGGGATCCAATCCTCTCTTTTCCGTCGTCCTGGTAAACATGGAATTTCCCCTTGCACCACCTACGACTGCCTTGAAATATACAAATATATATATATATTATTTACGTTCGTTATTTTTCCCTATTTACTAAATTTTTTGTTGAATTGTATGTGTTGAGCGTGGTGTACCGGTTCCGATTTACTGTATCCGTAGCTCTTCCTATTTTTATTGAATTGTTGTAATGTTTAAGCAAATTGTTATGGAAGGACTTATCCCTGTTCCTAATTTTTAGAACTGTCGTGACTGGGCTTCTAATGCCTATCACCTCATATGGGCCTAACCAAATCGGTGAAAATATTTTTCCTCGTTTGATTTTTCAGCATTACTTTATCTCCAGCTTTAAAAATTATTGGGTTTAGCCTGTCATCGTACTGTTTTTTGGCCGCTTCCTTTGCACGTTCCTGATTCTGCCTAACGTGCTGCTCTAAATTACTACCATAAACTACAATATCATCTAAATATACAAAACAATCTATTCCTTGGAGACCTGTGAGGATGTGATTCATGATCCTCTGAAAGGTAGCAGGCGCGCCCGTTAACCCAAACGGCATTCTCTTAAACTCAAAATGTGCCAATCCTGTACTAAACGCAGTTTTTCCTCTATCACTCTTATCTACTAACACCTGATGATACCCACTTGCTAAATCTAAGGTCGTGAAATATCTACTATTACCTAACTGATCTAGAATCTCATCAATTCTAGGAATTGGAAAAACTTGTCTGATTGTGACTTCATTTAGTTTCCTGTAGTCCACTACTAGTCTCCACTTCTTTTCTCCGTCTTCACCAGCTTTCTTGGGAACTATCAACAATGGAGAGTTCCACGGAGAAGTACTTGGTCTCACTATTCCGTCATGTAAAAGCTTAGCTAGCTGTCTGTTCACTTCCTCCCTATGAGCACGTGGGAGTCTATACTGCCTCTGATTTATCGGAGCCTGTTCAGCCCCCGTTGGAATTGTATGTTTCAACACCGCTGTGCACGTTCAACTGTCACATTCTAGCAGAAAAACATCATGAAACGTGGAAATTATTCTTTCCATAGATTCCATTTCCTCCGGATTCAGGGTGGGGTCTAGTATTATTTCTTTCCTCAAGGTCTCTAACCTTTTCTCCACATTTATACCTTTCACCTCTCCCACTCTATTTATCATACTAGGACGGGGTGTTTCAAACTCATTGAAATTAGAAAACCCTGGCCTAAAATTACTGTCTATCTCTATATCCTTTTCCGTTGAATTTAGTACCGGAAGGTAAATTACGCCCCTCTTTACTTTTGCTAAAGTTTCCCCCATATACACTCCTGGAACAATTTCCTGTTTGTGAATAGTATTTCCGGAATATTGGTTTTAACCCTAACTGGAACTACTCTAAAAGTTCTCGCCATTACTCTTGAATCTTCACTATGTAAAACTCGATCTATTTCTCCCATTGAACGCATAACCAGCGTCTTAATATGTTTCTTATTCGCATCCATAAACGTTACTCGTTTTTTAATTGAGTTTATAATTGACCGATTCTACAAATTGTCCCTACCAATTATGCCATCCGCTGACACTCCCTGTCCAAGTGGCACCACTTGTAGCTTTAAACAAAGGTGATTCATATCGTTAGGTGTGATCAGTATGGAACCCTTCGTTGTTACACATCCACCAAAAGCTCCATTAAGGGTTCTTACGTCTTTCATATTTACCGGCAATGATCCCCTCAACGCGTTCTCCTTTACCAGGCTCGTGTCTGCTCCAGTATCTACTAATAGGATGAGTTTTCCATTTTTTGCACCTTCATAAGATATTTCAATGAACACGTCATCTATAGTGTCTGGGCGACCCTTCTGCCAGTTTAATCCTGAATTAATTTGCCCCCTTCTTTCCGTTGTATTCCGTTTTATACTTATACAATTTTCTACCCTTGAAAAAATTTTCTAACACATTTGTTGCGTTCCTTTGCCATGATTTCAAGTTTGTATTCTTGCTATTTAAAAATTGCTCAGCATAATTAACAACTTTAATTTTTGTTTCTTTTACTACTTCTTTTATTATACCCAGAGACAATATAATTAAAACGAAAATTTGTGCAATGCTTGCACTTAAGCATGAAGTCAAAACTCCAAACGTATCCACTGACTCAACGGCCGTCGTCTTTACTGTTTGTTTGTTATTAACTGCTTGCTTAACTCCAATTTCGCTTACCTCCTCACAACTGTAAACTTCTTCTGGGACTGATTTAACACTTTCAATGCTCCCGTCTGCACTATCGACCCGCCCGTGATCGACTTTCTGGCAACGATCAGAGGAGGACGGTTCAACAATCGTTTTCGATGTATGACTCGTCACTCCCATGATGTGTGGCCTCGGGTTACTTATCTTTTTGGGTTCCCAGCTTAGTGGCCTTGGCTGGGCCCTCGATAGTTTCCCTGCGCTGTTCCTTGATATCTCTTGGTGGGGCAATTTATTGCTATGTGTCCTGTTTTTTCACAACGGAAACACTTAATATCATCTCCCCTGCTTCTGTTTCCCCTATTACTCGTATTCCATCTACCCTCATTAGATTGTGGCTGATGTCTACCACTACTCATAGGGTCGTTACTATTTCCTCTCTGATTACCTACCTGACGTTCGGCTAAATTTCCTCTCGTCGGCTGCCCCCGTGACTGACATCTCCAATTTAGTTCATGCCCATACATCATGCATTTCTCACAGAATGGACTATTTTTCCTTACGAGACACTCGTCCCTAGTATGGCCTTTCCTTCCGCAGAAGCTACATACTATTCGCGCTTTGGCACTGGCTTCCCCACCTTGTGGACGTTCCATCCTTTTGCCGTCCCGCGTGATACTCTGGTTTTGCATGAAGTTATCGCCATGCTGTGTATTTAATTTCCCTAGGGCATACATGGGTGTATGGCTTGCAGTCCTTTCGTTCATTTCTGCCGGCCAGACTGGATTTATGCTTGCTAAAAGGTTTGGTTGGGCTCCGAGAGATCTGCTGATGATCTCGTTTAGCTGTATTGCTTCTTCGATCAGTCTTCCCATGTCGATCACGTTGGTGCCCAACATCTTCATCCTTACTGTTGGGTCTCTTAACCCCAACACGAATGTCCTTGCTAAGGATTTGTTAATTTCAAGTCGCAGACCATGATTCTGGGCCTCAGTATATTGTGATTTCGTTATGTCTTCAGCCTGTATCCTTAGATTTATTAACCTTTCTCCGAACTCCACTATTTCTTCACCTGGGAGTTGGGACACTGTCTGTATTTCCGATATTATTGTGTCTAAAGATCTACACTTCAGATAGGACAGCTTTAAGGTACTGTATAGCTCTTCTACGCTCGCTATTTTCTTTCCCCTAATTAACCCGTAAGCGTTCCCATGAAACCTTTGTTTTACGCACGCTATGAAATCACCTATTTCGGCATCCGATATACCCCTTCTCGCAAGTTCACATCCCTCAATAAATTTATACACTTCATTTCTCAAATCTGGTGAACGGGTACCTGAGAAAAAAGGTACTAATCTGTTTACATTCTTTGCAATTGCTTCTATACTCGTTTTTAATCCTGTGTTATTCCTGATGCTTCTTAAACCTCTTGCAGGTAGTGAAGGACGGCCAGTCGGATCTTTGTGTGGCAGGGTCTTATCTGCTAACAATTCTTCCTGTCGCAGGAGTCTATTTTCTTCTTTTAACTCCTCTATTCTCCTATGAGCCTCTTCTAAAGATTCAAAACTTTCCCTGCTTTTTTGGTTTAAAACTGTTGAGAGCAAATTTCCCGAAATTCCTTTTTTCTCAATCAACCTTCTCAATCTGATATTATCCTCTTCTACTTCCTTTACTAAAATTGCCTCTAATTCTCTGTCCGTCAAGTAGTTGTCGTATCTGTTCTTTAAGGCGTGAAATTCAGCTTTCCACCTTTCTAATTCCTTTAGCGCACTTTTATTTTTATTTGATACAAAATTGAGCAATTCTTCTAAAATTGCATCCGCCTTCTCTACCTTGGAGAGATTACCTAGATCTTTAATTTTTTCCTTTATTAAAACCAAATTCTCTTTATTGTTAACAGTGGACGAAAGATTATCCCAAATTTTTTCAATGAACCTATCTAACTGTCCAACCAAATCTTTATAATCCCTTCCTAAATCCCTTAATCGTGCCTCCAAGTCGAATGAAATATCCATCAAGTAGAAAAACACAAAGACAACGCTTGCAATTCTGCCAACACTTTGGGTCTGACGAGCAAGCGAGCAAACAATTAAAACCTCAGCAACGTTTTGCGCTGAAATCCAACCTCAAGCGTAAGCGCCACCGCCACTCTCAAGTTTCGTGTCACTTTTTAATTATATTTAGCTACACTTCGCGTATTTTCTTACAAAAAAAATTTTTTTTTCTCTTTCCCGTAGCAGTCGTAAAATTGCTAAATCTATTGTTCAAAAATTATCAGAAATTACTCGTTTTTCGATTCTTCTGATAATTTTTAAATTTGCTCGACAAATTATTATAATAATCCCCCTATAGCCAGACTCAGCCACTGGATTACGGGTAAGGGAGTCTTGCCCAGGATTATTTATGTGTGTTAGTATTTATATATGTCTGCTACAAATAATTTATACCACTTTTAAAATTTTTCTTTGTAGCGAACCAACAGGTTGCTACAAATTTGATATATATTTTATGTTTGTTTAAACTAAAATATACCTGAATTACGAATAATTATTAGATATAATTAATATTTACACAACCAGAATTAATTCAATCCCAAAAACCAGAATTGAACTCAGAAATTGTAAAAACAAATTAAGCCCCGTAACACACGATAATATATATATACGCTCAGAGATAAGACGTACGCACAAGTAGAGCAGCGGCAATTCTAAAAATAGAATCATACGACAAGCTTATTTTCACTTTCTCTTTTCCTTTGCGCTTTCGCTGCCGCTGATCTAAAAATAGAAACAAGCATTCAGCTTACACATGTTTTCTTTCGTCGCGCAAGCACTGCATTACAGTTCTCATTTAGTTTTGATCAGCATGCGCTTTTAACGACTAGTTTGTGCAAGCTCAAGCCAGCCGTGTACCGGTAAGCAACGACTTAATTCGTGCTTGCTCACACAGAAACTCTTTTTGCCTGGAGCAGTTGACCCCCTGGTTCAACAGCCCCAAAAATTGCATAAACGAGTGGCTCATATATTTTGAAGGGTTCACCAACCCTACCTATACATCCAGTAGAGAAAAGTAGTTGCCGGCGTAGTTTAGACGTATTTTAGGAGTATCTTTAGACGTATTTTAGGAGTATCTTTGGGCGTATTTAGGCTTCGGCCGGAATCATTCCTTCGGGAATTTCAAGGCTTCGGCCGGAATCATTCCTTCGGGAATTTCAAGGCTTCGGCCGGAATCATTCCTTCGGGAATTTCAAGGCTTCGGCCGGAATCAGTTCTTCGGAGCTTTCAACCGTATTGTAAGCGGCCTTCTGCCGCGGGACACTCGGTCCCTCCGTCACCTGTACACCCGCAACAGTTGTAAGCGGCCTTCTGCCGCGGGACACTCGGTCCCTCCGTCACCTGTACACCCGCAACCGTTGTAAGCGGCCTTCTGCCGCGGAGCACTCGGCTCCGGGACTCACAAAACATTGTACGCGGCCTTCTTTCGCCAGGCATTCGGCCTGACAAAAAGCATTTGTAACCCGTAGCAAGTAAGATTGTAAAGGACTTTTGAGAATTGGAACAAATAAAGAATAAAAAGGAAAAAAACGAACACCAACCCGCATACGTCCGAGCTGAATATTTCAGTGATAGATTTGCTTAACCGCAAATCGTGCGCAATTCTTGACCGACGCGGTGGTTGGTGCTTTGAGGGTTACGAGATCCCCCAAAATGGACCCTGGGGCGACTGACGCTACCCCAGCTGGAAACAAAAACTCGTTACATCTTTTAACACAAACTCACCTGAGCGAACGATTTTCGGTACTTAATAACCGGCTGCGTCAAATATGTTGGGGTTCTCCTGGAAGTCCTCGCTGTGGGCTCCTCCAAAGTCCACAGTCCGTCCGAATAAAAACACTATATCTTACTTTGGGCACTTTATTGTCTGGAATACGTTTTCCACGTTCACTACTCACTACTCACTGATTACTACTGACTGACTTACGCAACTCACTCCACTACTAACTCTCCATACCAGTCTTATTTATATTCATGCATGCGGAAACTTAAACACGGAAATAACAATAATACGCTGACTGTAGCGCCGCTTCAACACCTGAGCGCATGAAAGTGGATCACTAGTTCCATGGCCAACAATATTTAATGAAAACGAAACCGCGGCCTCAGCAACCTGCGATCATTCGACGAATTGCTCTAGAAACGGCAATGCGGAATTAAACCAACAAGCACAACGTGCAAAAAATGTTCAGTGCGAAGTCATAATTTTAAGTATCGCCCGAAAGTATGCCTAGCGGAACCAGTGACTCACAACAAATAAAACTGAACGCATCACATCCCATGTCTTTGCGACGTATGTTGTTGGTAGTTTTACATGCTTTTCGAAGCTGTTTACGAAAACATACGAATTTTGTAACATTCGACTGCATGCGTTCATCTGTCATCTGGCTCGCAAAAGAAAACCAGTTGTTTCTACTCTGTCGGTGTTTGTGGTCATTTTGTCAGTGAAACTTTCTTGCGTTAACATTTAATATTGAATTTATTTGCGTTATTATAATTATTTTCCTAGTTAAAACTTCAATATTTTCACAATAAAACTACAATATTTTCACACAATGCACCTTCTCTACTTAATTGATAATTTTCCATGACGCTAACCATTGTTGCCAGGTTACGCCACATTAAATTTATAGTACATAAGAAATTGCGAAAATGACATACAAAATTACTTAATTTTAATTGAGATTATGTTGAAAATTTTAAAAATGTTCAACATTTAAAATCATGACACAATTTAGCAAATAAATAAATTCTTCATGTATAAAAATGTGGGAGATCTCATTTAAGCAATTGCTCTCATACTTAGCATTCATTATACATGGTAACACTATGCCGATTAAAATAGTATACAAACACATGAAGAATGACAGATTAAAGCAAAACCCGGTCAATTCTTACAAGTTCCCATCCCATGTTTCTGTAAGCTTACAGAATACCTCGTTTTTGATCATGTGATAATTTAAACGCAGGAACTGAACGCAGGATGTGAGTTTACAGAATAAGCCTGTAAAAGGCCGGTTAGTTTGGCGATTAAGATCTGGAGTTTATTTCGGACCGCACGGGTTTATATATCCGCGCCGGTCCTATTCTTGATCTTAGAGTAAACATAGTGGAATATATTAAAACATATATTATTACCATTCTATCTTACTCTAAGTTCCATATGTAATTTGCGTTCTACTTCAAAATTCATTTCCACTGGATTTTAACTCAATGTCTAGCTTGCAGAAAATTTGCTCTTGGCCAATTTTAATTATTTTCTTAAATATTGGGCGTTACTTTTCACTCATTGAGCATTTAATGTTTTTGTTGTTTTCCACTAGTCTTCTTTAACTTTTTCGTTCGAGTATATGAGCGTATTTTGGGTATTGGAGATACTGAGTGTGTGGGCACACAACATCGTCACTGCCACGAGCCTTACGTGTATACTCTTACTCAGCGTCACGTGCACTCGCACCCAATCTTGCGCCTCCCTCCGGGAGAAATAAAGGAAACTAAACATCGCCTCGCGATATCCTGCCAGAATATTCATTTTGCGGACGAGTACGCCGCTCTAGAAAACCATACGATGCTGCGATCAAAAGCAGCTGACTTTCGTTGAACCTCTCAGACAACACGATGCGCGTTGGCGGGCGGTTGTCCTCGTGTCCCAATTTGCCGTTCGACGAACGGCACCCGATTATTCTGCCATACGGCTGCCAATTTTCGTTGTTGCTCATTCGGTTTATACACGAAATATCTCTATAGTACACGGGGGCAACCAATTAGTTCTTCGTCTGGTCCGTACCCATTGTGGATCCCCAAGGTTAAAAACCTTATTAAAACGACGATCCATACCTGCAAGCCTTGCACCCTGCATCGGAGGAAGCAACGAACACAACTCATGGCAGCGTTGCCACCAGAAGGCTTCACGTTCTCCCGCCCTTCGCCAACACCAGAATCGATTTCGCCGGCCCTTTCGATATTAAAAATTACATAGGACGTGAGTCTTCACCGCGACCAGAGCCGGACCCAAGACGTACGCCTCCACCACCACCAGAGCCGGCCCCAAGACGTGCGCCTCCACCACCTCCGGCCCTAAGACGCGCTCATGCCGAAGTGCCGGCCCGATGGCACGACTGGCGTTCACCAGCCCTGAGGCTTCCGGCTGATGGACGGGAGCGCGAGTTCTGTTGGCCCCTGTGCAGCGGCATTTGCTGCGCCACTCGAGAGAGTAAGCTTGGCTGCGGAGTCTCCCCGAGGCGACTCGCGCTGTTCTTCTGGCTTCCAGCGATCACGGCTGGACCTGTTGGCAGCATTGTCCTGAAGGAGCTTGAAAGGATACCAACGAAACACGCTTATTAAATATCATATTAAAAAGTGAGCAGTAATAGAAAAACTTCATTACATTTAAGAATTGTCGCGGTTTAAAAATTATCTCAACTGTTTGGAAATATTAAAAAGAAGTGCGTTATTGCATAGAAATATATAAACATTGTGCTTCATTTACGATCATACATACGGTCCTTCGAGCCGGATATCTTCCCACGCTCGGAGACCACTCCAACCCCTAAAATATACATTTATAATTATGTATATATATATATATATATATATATATATACATACATATATATATATATATATATATATATATATATATATATATATATATACATATATATATATATATATATATATATATATATATATATATATATATATATATATATATATATATATATATATATATATATATATATATATACTGTTGTGAGCCTGGTTCAGGTGGCAGTGGCACGGTGGCAGCGGCTCAGCTCGCCGGCTAAAGGGGGGTTGGTGCCACCATAGCCCACAGCAAAACTTCGTGCCAAAAATAATGTTGTTTGTTTTTTATATATATAAATAAAAGAGAACAAGAAAAAAAAAGTTTAGAAAGAAAGGGAAAAAGGGAAGAGAGGAAAGAGGAAATTAAAGGATGGTCAGAAAGAAAGAGAATAAGGAAAAGAAGTCCCATGCACCCGTCGTGCATGTGATGAGAGCGCCCCTTTCACCTTATCCTATCACCCTGTCATCTCACAAATTCCCAACCATTTCCCCACCACTCACTTACCTCACCCACCTCCATTCACTTCACCAGGAGCTCCGACTCCCTACGTTCCGGTCCCCCAGCACATCAGCCCAAATGCTTTGCGTTTAGCAACGCATTCTGCTGACTAAGGGAAAAACCACAAAAAAAACTCCAGTCCCCTTCAGGGCATTGCCAATGGAAGTTGCCAGAAAAAAAAAACAACAAAAATTTTCGTATTTGTTGTTGCTTATAGTTATGTGTACATATATTTATTGCTAAATTTTGTTAAACTCCAATTTATATTTTTAATTCTAATTTATTTCAAGTAAATATATTGGTATTACAATAAGAAATCAATAAAATTCAATTCAATTTATCTCACAGCCTAATACAAATTCAATATTCAGTTAAACTCTTATTTCAAAAAAATTAAAATTTTAATATCCAATTTTAGAACTTTAAAGTTTAAATTTTAAATTAATCTTAAAATTTTAATACCAATTTTTTTTTAAATTAAACAAAAATTTCAACAAATGCTACATTCACTTCAATTTGCAGACAATTTCAATTTTTTTTTTATTCAAAATTATAAAACGAATCCAGTTTTCTGCAATTCAAAATTTCAAATTAAAAAGGTTTATAAAAGCATTGAAAATGCACTCACCCGAAGGGAATCCTGCTGATGGTACCACCATGGGGTTCCTGTAGGTATAATTTCTAGAAAAAAAAACTGTATTGTCACATTAATATTTTAAATTGTATTTTTACATTTTAAGATATCAAAAAAAAAATGTACAAGAGAAAAAGAAAAAAAAATTGTATATCGCTCCCGCTGTTCCTCCGCTGCACCAGTCCGGGTCCTCACTCCGCCGGATCTCCTTTCCAGACATCTTGTTTCAAAATTTACAGGCTTCTTTTTTCCTTTTTAGACTTTATAATTTAGCATTCAGTTCACTTTTTTTAGTGGCATCCTCCACCAGCTTCAATTGTTTTTTTTTTAAAACTTCAAATTCAACAATTTATTACACAGATTGTGCTGCCTTCTCTTCAATCTTCAACATTAATTGTACACTAACTCCAATTCCCGTACTAGTTTTACCCAAACAGAATCTTCAGTTTAATCCTTTTTCACAGTCCTTTTTTTCGTTAAATTCTTTAGCGTTAAATTATATTGTTGAATTCACTTTTCCTCCTTTTTTTACTCTGATGCAGGTTCATTAGTTCGTTTTTTTTACTCCTTTTTTTCTATTTTCTCGCTGCTGTAGCTTCACTCCGATTTCACCTGTCTGACTTCACTCACTGCCACAAACGATCTCACTTCACCCACACCAGACACTTTCTAATCAACCAAAAACTCCCACTCCTCTCATGCACATAACACGTACACACGCACATACGCACTCCTCAGCCACCTACTCACAACTTCTAAGCAGAAGGAGAGCGAAATGCTGCAGGGCCCACTCCTGTGCTGCTGAGCTAAGGTGAGCACGACAGGTAAGTACATACTTACAGCTAGACATAAAACACATCAATTTTTCAAAGCTAAGTGACCACCCAGAAATCAAGGTCAGTTCTAACTTCTAGAACTTTCTTGATTAACGGATTACAGTGGACGAAAACAACGAAAATATACACAAACAAAACAAGCAGAAAAAACAAATAAGCATGTTGCCAAAACGAAAGCTTAACATATATTAATATTATTTATACTTTTTTCACTTGTGTGACAGCGAAACAGGCGCACACAACAGGCTCGAAGCCGCCGATGCTGCTTGCAGCATGGAGCGTGTTCGTAAAAAAATTATGTGAAGCCTGTTTCACTACCCACCCGAACGTGTGGCCTCGACCCACATCTCATGCTCTATGAATCTTTAGCTGAGCTAGCCAAAGAAACTACTGCTACCTATATTCCAGCAGGACAAAACACCCACTGCCCTCAGACCAACACACATAAAAATTGCACAGCTCCCCTGCCAATGCACTGGCCCATAAACCTAACTATCCTAAATATTGCACTACCCTACTTACAAATCTAGGCTTACTCAACTAAAAATATCACAGATAGAATATCACTAGATCAAATGAACAGTCAAGAAATATTCAGTAAGAATTTACAAAAACGAGTCAAGAAATAAAATAAAGTTAATAAATAAATAAATGTATAATTACCAAAATAAATAAATAAATAAATAAATAACAGAAAACACAAAATGACAAATAGTTACACCCACCTGACAAAATTTACATATAAACCCAAGGCGCGATTACCACAAAATTTACGACACAAACAAATCTTTAGCGTGGTATACGCCCAACTTCTTCCCACTTAACGTTCCCAGCTCATATAGCGAATTGCCAATCTTCTTCTGGATAATGCATTTTACATTTGCTGGGGCCAACTTGGCATTGTAACCCTCCACTTGGTTACTTAGCTTGAAGTTGCGGCGGTATACCACTTGTCCAACATGAAAACATATATCCCTACTACGCGTGTTATACGCTCTTGCACTTCTCTCATGAGCTGACTTTAATGCTTCAAACAACTTTTGCCGGATCAAGTGCTGCTTATCAGCCGGATGTGTTATGACACACTCGTCACCCTTAATAGCATTGACCCTTCTCATGAGCTCATAGGCGCCTGCATGTTGTACCATCTGAGCCCCGAACACTGCGTAGTAGGACGCCATGCCAATTGAACGATGAACTACACTCCTTAGCGCAAAGGCCGCGTCACTAACATGTGCGTCCCAGTGACGTTGGTCTTCCCCCACAAACGAGCGCAACATCTCCAACACTGATCGGTTAACCCGCTCAGAAGCGTTCGCCTGCGGAGAATAGCCCCCGGTCCTCACATGCTTAACACCATACTTGGACAAAAACGACTTAAACGACTCGGACACAAACTGTTTGCCATTGTCAGAATGGACAAACTCAGGGACGCCAAAGACACGAAACACACTACTTTCTAAGTACTTTACAACATTCACGGTGGTGGCTTCACGCATGGGTTGGAGGAAAACGAACTTTGAAAAATG
Organism: Sicus ferrugineus; assembly: GCA_922984085.1. Classification (NCBI taxonomy): domain Eukaryota; kingdom Metazoa; phylum Arthropoda; class Insecta; order Diptera; family Conopidae; genus Sicus; species Sicus ferrugineus. The sequence continues at coordinate 42,238,506 of OV277348.1, read as the reverse complement.
GTCTAAACACACAAACAAAACAGTATATCCATCCTTTGTTCTGGGATACGGACCCATGAAATCAATATAAAGACGCTGGAAGGGTCGTTCAGTGATATATTGTTCCCCCATCCGGGGACGGCGCATAGCATTCGTGGCCTTACTTCCTTTGCATATATCACAGTTCTTAATCAAGAATTGCACATCTTTTACCATTCCCGGCCAATAATACTTTTGCCTTAACCGGGCCAGCGTCTTGTGTATTCCTCCATGTCCAGCGGAAGGAGAAGAATGACAAGCCTCCAGAAGCTCAGAACGCAGCTCAGTAGGTACCCACAGCTGCAGGGCATGGTCCTCCTGTACCACGTCCCCAGTCATAAACCCCGTCCGTCTGTACACGTAACCGTCCGAAACTAGTAGGTCAGGCAGTTGGTCCTGGTTCTTCGTAATGTTCTCCCTCAGCTCCTCATATTCCTGCGAAGAGAAAGCTGGGGAGCTGAGGTCTACCTCCAAAGTCCTGTTCATCCGTCCTAACTCTTCCATATACATCCGGGAAAGAGCATCACGCACCACATTTTGAGCTCCTCTTCGGTGCTCAATATTAAAATTGTACGCTTGAAGTTTTTAACTCCATCTGGCAAGCCTGCCAGACAGGTCCTTTTGACTCATCAACCACTTCAAGCTTGCGTGATCCGTAATTATGGTGAAGGGTAGTCCCTCGACATAAGGGCGGAACTTCTTTACGCTCAATATCGCTGCACACTCCATCTCAGTGACACTATAATTCCTCGGAGCCTTATTGAGTTTTGCAGACATGTAGGCGATCGGATGCTCATTCCCTTCTTCATCCATTTGGAAGAGTACTCCCCCTACCCCTCGCGTCGATGCGTCGCACTGTATATAAAAGTGCCTGTCAAAGTCCGGATTCGTCAAAACTGGCGCTGAGATGAGACTCTTTTTAAGTCTGTCAAAGGCCAGCTTTGCATCGTCAGTTAAGGAGAACTTCCTCAGTTGGTCCTTCTTCAAACAGTCATGTAGCGGGGCAGCTACCGTCGCGTAGTCTTTGATAAATCGTCGGTACCAGCCGGACATGCCTAGGAACCTCCTCAACTGTTTAGCCGTCTTGGGCTCCGAAAACTCGTCAATTGCCTCCACCTTACGGCTGTCGGTCCTGATGCACCCGTTCCCGACAACATAGCCCAGATACCTCACTTCCTTGAAGCGAAACGTGCTCTTTTCGACGTTGATAGTCAGTTTGGCATCCCACAGACATTTGGCCACGCGGTCCAACAGCGCAAGATGCGAGTCAAAACTGGCAGAACACACGAGAAGATCGTCGAGGTAGACAAAGACATTCTACCGCAAGGCCGAGGGAATGACGTTGTCCATCAGCCTACACATTCGCTGCGCGGCATTGCACAGCCCGAAAGGCATCACCGTAAACTGATACAGAGGCCTCCCTGGAACGGTGAACGCCGTCTTACCCCTCGACTTTTCCTCCAGCGGTATCTACCAGAATGCGTCCTTCAGATCAATCGCACTGATGTACCGAGTGTCTTGCAGTCTGCTAAGGATGCCCTCAATGTGAAGTTTATGGGTATGCGTCCTTTACCGTTCGTTCATTTAGTCTTCTTGCATCAAGACACAGTCGGTTCTTCCTCTCTTTCCTCGCCAACGAAACTGGGGAGTTCCAGCTGCTGTTACCGACCTCGATGACCCCCAGACTCAGCATCCGGTCAAGTTCATCAAAGATCAGCTTCTGGATCGCGGGCGAGATAGGATAATGACGCTGCTTCACGGGCAGCTGCTCGTCCACAACCTCTATTACGTGCTCCTCCATGTCAGTTCGCCCAATACCCAGAACAGGAAACGAAGGAAAACGTGCCTTCACTCTCTCCAGATCCATGGCTTGCTCGCTAGTGAGGAAATGTCGGTCCGTCTCAAACGACAGGTCCGTTGATGTCGGTACCAGTCCGCTCACTGACACTGAACCGTCCGTCCGTTGCGTCTCTCACTCAAACACTTGGACACCTACTAATTACTGATAACCCGAAGGTTCGCCAGAAGTCAACCCCAAAATAAAAATCTTGCTGTAAAGCCGGAACTATGAGAAAATCCATGTCCTTTGTCAAACCCTCCCACTTCACCGGAAGTGATACCACTCCCTCGACGGCAGTCTCATCACCATTTGCGGTTTTAATTTTTTACCCCTTTACCGGAAGGACTTGTCTGTTTCGTTTTTGTAAAAAGTCATAAACGCCCTTTCCGATACAGTTGGCAGAAGCTCCCGAATCTAGCAAAGCCGTAACGCTATCACCGTCCACCTTCGTCTTAGCGAAAATCTATTATCGCCTTCCAGCGTCACAATGGCGAATACAATTATTTTTTTTAATCCGTCTCAATAACTTTCTTTTCTCGCGCATTTTTGCAATTTTTCTGTAGTTCCTTCCTTTTGGGTTGGTACCTACCTCGCTCACAAAAATCCTTGCTCGTGAAGTCTCGTACTCAACCTTGCGCTGGTGCAGGCTTTTAACTGGACGGCTTTTCCAATTTGATGGGATCCTTTCTCTGAAGAATCCTGATAGGTTCAGATCATGGAATGCCGACTTACACTTCGCGTCATCCCTCTCCACATTCTTCTTGAAGTGGTCACCCCGCCTCCCACAACTGAAACACAAATTCAAATGAAAGGGGGACGGACAAAGCACTTGATTACCGGACGCTTGCGGACTGACGGACGTAGCCTTGGGCAATGACAACAATGGACTGGACGTGTTGGTAGATGGACGAGACACTAACGGATACGACGTTGACACAACTCCAGGATCCCGTACCTGAGAGGGCTTAGAGGCGGCCTGGAGGCGACCCGCCGGACCTCTCCTGGATCTGAAAGGTCCTAAAGCCTCCAATTGGTCCTCAGACTCACCGTCCCCAAGGCAAAACTCCACCTCGCTTACCTGCCTTGCTTTCGACCTGTTCTCCCTTATGATCTTCACAGCTCTCTTACATTCATGCCTCAGGTCGGCAAGATTATCAATTTGTGAAGAGAAGGTCAGACTTGCGAGGTTAGGCCGTAAATTGCCCTCTCAGGTATTTTCTTGCGCAGCCGGAAGGTGAGATCATGGACCTCAGAGTAAAACTCTTCAAAAATTTCCGCACTCTGTTGCTTACGGTCCATAATCTCCCTTATGATCTCGTAATCTGAGTCGGCGGCTCTAAAATGGCTGAGGAGCTCCCTCTTGAGGTCAAAGTAGCCAAAGGCCGGATCCCCCTCATGGTCCTCAAGCAGCTGCCAGTACCACTTAGCTGCAGCTCCGGCGACGAGGCAGTGGAACTCTGTGAAGAGCTCTTCACGTCCGTACGAGACTTCGTACTGCTCGCATAATTTCTCAATGCGGAACACAAAGCTCTCCACTGTCATTTCCTTACAAGAGCCGTCGAACTTGACATGCCACTTGTCAAGATGAACTCTCTTCCGCCCCTGCACCTCACTGCGGCTGTGCACCATCGATGGACCATCCGATGGTCTCGGCCTCCGACCACCCGACCTCCGATCGACCTGAACGTCCCTCAGCCCCAGAGTGTTCCTCCGGGGAACCGTCCCAGCGTCGCCGAGGCCAGGAGTAGAGGCACCAACTGGCTCCAACCCTTCCGGATTGTGAACCGCCGGCGCCTCCACTGCGGCCACACCCTCCTACCCAGCAAAGCCACGTCTCCACGCATTCGCTGCATCTCTTCTGCGCAATTCACCATCATCTGACTTAAGCGGTCAGATCCGGCTGCCGATGCCACACCGCCACCTGATGCCGAACCGAGAAGTTGATCAGCTGCTTCTACGCCTGGAGACGGGACCTGTGGAGGATTCTCTTCCGACATTTCAGACAGCTTTTCCAGCTTCTGACTGAAACTGACGGAGTCCGCTGAAGGGTCCTGCACCACCGACTCCGACCGCAAATCCGGCTGCTGCCTGACACCAAAGCTCGACCGTCCAAACACCAGATTAGCACACCTGTCAAAATAGTTCACCGGGACAAAATCTATTCGGCGCGGTATCCCGGTGTCTATTTGGTTGAGTACTGAGCCAACTATTTGAGTTTCCAGAGCCCTGCTAACACTCCTGGTGATCGGTCTCCTTATGCCGAGATGCCGCCCCGATTCACGCTCCTCCATACAATGAGCACTCCACTCAAACCCACTCACTCACTCCACTCTCACACACCCACTCACCTTATTCCAATCCAGGCCAGAAAGAGTGGCTTCAGAGTGGCTCGGAGTGAACTCAATAATCAATGAAAAACCTGCGGCTAAAATTCAGAAGGAAAAGGGAAAAAAAACAATCCGAATGAAATAATACTTGTACTGATTCAAAATTAATTCAAAATGGCAAAAAAAACTACGAATTTAAAAACACAAAAAGGAAAAAGAAAGAAAAAAAAAATGCAACCTAAACCGAAGATCCTAAAAAAAAACAAAAATAATAAAATCAACACTATTTATGTGCTTGGGCTGATGTGCTTGAGCTGGCCATAGAGGAAGTCAAACACCCGTTCGTGTGAGTCAGTCATGTCCCGTCACGTCCTCTAAATTCCACAAAAACCCCCGTCAGTCTATGCTGCAGACTTGGAACGTGACACTACAGCTTTTCGCTAAAGCTACTGCGCTGGATGCCACGCCCCCTACAGCATCTTACGCCCCGTGAGATTTGCGGCGACCCGCCTCACAGCACACGCCGTGAAAAGCTGCTGTACCGGCAGCGGACCGCCAGTAACTCACCATCGTCAACTCCATGCGAGAATCCCCGCGACCGGCACCACTCCCGACAGCACTGGTGCTGTTAGAAGGAACACGATCGCAAAAACTCCCGCCAGCAGAAAATCTGGCAACCCCACCCGCTACCACAAAATCCCACATGAACGGATCCTTATGGTTCGAGGCAGCAACCGAGATTACCAAACCGCCCACACAAAAAAAAGAAATAGCAGAAGTATGATAAGAGAAGATAGAAGGGTGAAGAAAAAAAAACGTTGGGCGCCATTTGTTGTGAGCCTGGTTCAGGTGGCAGTGGCACGGTGGCAGCGGCTCAGCTCGCCGGCTAAAGGGGGGGTTGTTGCCACCATAGCCCACAGCAAAACTTCGTGCCAAAAATAATTTTTTTTTATATATATAAATAAAAGAGAACAAGAAAAAAAAATTTAGAAAGAAAGGGAAATAGGGGAAGAGAGGAAAGAGGAAATTAAAGGATGGTGAGAAAGAAAGAGAATAAGGAAAAGAAGTCCCACGCACCCGTCGTGCATGTGATGAGAGCGCCCCTTTCACCTTATCCTATCACCCTGTCATCTCACAAATTCCCAACCATTTCCCCACCACTCACTTACCTCACCCACCACCATTCTCTTCACCATACTCATACCATCACTTAAACCGGACACAATCTTACCCAGCACTCCCATCACCTGCACACATTCACCCCAAACGACACAAGACATCACGAACCCTACCGTCCTGTCCGTCAGTGGTGGAGCCAACCCACCTCTCTTGTGACCAACAAGGTCACAAACATGGATCACACTCTGGCTCCAGCGTTGTTAGTGTGATCCCCTGCCACTGATTCAGTCAAAAGTCTCATTCCTGTCCGTCCGTCATTTCGGTCCGTACGTCACAACCAGGAGCTCCGGCTCCCTCCGTTCCGGTCCCCCAGCACATCAGCCCAAATGCTTTGCGTTTAGCAACGCATTCTGCTGACTAAGGGAAAAACCAAAAAAAAAATCCAGTCCCCTTCAGGGCATTGCCAATGGAAGTTGCCAGAAAAAAAAACAACAAAAATTTTCGTATTTGTTGTTGCTTATAGTTATGTGTACATATATTTATTGCTAAATTTTGTTAAACTCCAATTTATATTTTTAATTCTAATTTATTTCCAGTAAATATATTGGTATTACAATAAGAGATCAATAAAATTCAATTCAATTTTTCTCACAGCCTAATACAAATTCAATATTCAGTTAAACTCTTATTTCAAAAAAATTAAAATTTTAATATCCAATTTTAGAACTTTAAAGTTGAAATTTTAAATTAATCTTAAAATTTTAATACCAATTTTTTTTAAATTAAACAAAAATTTCAACAAATGCTACATTCACTTCAATTTGCAGACAATTTCAATTTTTTTTTTATTCAAAATTATAAAACGAATCCAGTTTTCTGCAATTCAAAATTTCAAATTAAAAAGGTTTATAAAAGCATTGAACATGCACTCACCCGTAGGGAATCCTGCTGATGGTACCACCATGGGGTTCCTGTAGGTATAATTTCTAGAAAAAAAACTGTATTGTCACATTAATATTTTAAATTGTATTTTTACATTTTAAGATATCAAAAAAAAAAATGTACAAGAGAAAAAGAAAAAAAAATTGTATATCGCTCCCGCTGTTCCTCCGCTGCACCAGTCCGGGTCCTCACTCCGTTGGATCTCCTTTCCAGACATCTTGTTTCAAAATTTACAGGCCTCTTTTTTCCTTTTTAGACTTTATAATTTAGCATTCAGTTCACTTTTTTTAGTGGCATCCTCCACCAGCTTCAATTGTTTTTTTTTTAAAACTTCAAATTCAACAATTTATTACACAGATTGTGCTGCCTTCTCTTCAATCTTCAACATTAATTGTACACTAACTCCAATTCCCGTACTAGTTTTTCCCAAACAGAATCTTCAGTTTAATCCTTTTTCACAGTCCTTTTTTTCGTTAAATTCTTTAGCGTTAAATTATATTGTTGAATTCACTTTTCCTCCTTTTTTTACTCTGATGCAGGTTCATTAGTTCGTTTTTTTTTACTCCTTTTTTTTCTATTTTCTCGCTGCTGTAGCTTCACTCCGATTTCACCTGTCTGACTCCACTCACTGCCACAAACGATCTCACTTCACCCACCCCAGACACTTTCTAATCAACCAAAAACTCCCACTCCTCTCATGCACATAACACGTACACACGCACATAAGCACTCCTCAGCCACCTACTCACAACTTCTAAGCAGAAGGAGAGCGAAATGCTGCAGGGCCCACTCCTGTGCTGCTGAGCTAAGGTGAGCACGACAGGTAAGTACATACTTACAGCTAGACATAAAACACATAAATTTTTCAAAGCTAAGTGACCACCCAGAAATCAAGGTCAGTTCTAACTTCTAGAACTTTCTTGATTAACGGATTACAGTGGACGAAAACAACGAAAATAGACACAAACAAAACAAGCAGAAAAAACAAATAAGCATGTTGCCAAAACGAAAGCTTAACATATATTAATATTATTTATACTTTTTTCACTTGTGTGACAGCGAAACAGGCGCACACAACAGGCTCGAAGCCGCCGATGCTGCTTGCAGCATGGAGCGTGTTCGTAAAAAAATTATGTGAAGCCTGTTTCACTACCCACCCGAACGTGTGGCCTCGACCCACATCTCATGCTCTATGAATCTTTAGCTGAGCTAGCCAAAGAAACTACTGCTACCTATATTCCAGCAGGACAAAACACCCACTGCCCTCAGACCAACACACATAAAAATTGCACAGCTCCCCTGCCAATGCACTGGCCCATAAACCTAACTATCCTAAATATTGCACTACCCTACTTACAAATCTAGGCTTACTCAACTAAAAATATCACAGATAGAATATCACTAGATCAAATGAACAGTCAAGAAATATTCAGTAAGAATTTACAAAAACGAGTCAAGAAATAAAATAAAGTTAATAAATAAATAAATGTATAATTACCAAAATAAATATATAAATAAATAAATAACAGAAAACACAAAATGACAAATAGTTACACCCACCTGACAAAATTTACATATAAACCCAAGGCGCGATTACCACAAAATTTACGACACAAACAAATCTTTAGCGTGGTATACGCCCAACTTCTTCCCACTTAACGTTCCCAGCTCATATAGCGAATTGCCAATCTTCTTCTGGATAATGCATTTTACATTTGCTGGGGCCATGCCAATTGAACGATGAACTACACTCCTTAGCCTAAAGGCCGCGTCACTAACATGTGCGTCCCAGTGACGTTGGTCTTCCCCCACAAACGAGCGCAACATCTCCAACACTGATCGGTTAACCCGCTCAGAAGCGTTCGCCTGCGGAGAATAGCCCCCGGTCCTCACATGCTTAACACCATACTTGGACAAAAACGACTTAAACGACTGGGACACAAACTGTTTGCCATTGTCAGAATGGACAAACTCAGGGACGCCAAAGACACGAAACACACTACTTTCTAAGTACTTTACAACATTCACGGTGGTGGCTTCACGCATGGGTTGGAGGAAAACGAACTTTGAAAAATGGTCTAAACACACAAACAAAACAGTATTTCCATCCTTTGTTCTGGGATATGGACCCATGAAATCAATATAAAGACGCTGGAAGGGTCGTTCAGTGATATATTGTTCCCCCATCCGGGGACGGCGCATAGCATTCGTGGCCTTACTTCCTTTGCATATATCACAGTTCTTAATCAAGGATTGCACATCTTTTACCATTCCCGGCCAATAATACTTTTGCCTTAACCGGGCCAGCGTCTTGTGTATTCCTCCATGTCCAGCGGAAGGAGAAGAATAACAAGCCTCCAGAAGCTCAGAACGCAGCTCAGTAGGTACCCACAGCTGCAGGGCATGGTCCTCCTGTACCACGTCCCCAGTCATAAACCCCGTCCGTCTGTACACGTAACCGTCCGAAACTAGTAGGTCAGGCAGTTGGTCCTGGTTCTTCGTAATGTTCTCCCTCAGCTCCTCATATTCCTGCGAAGAGAAAGCTGGGGAGCTGAGGTCTACCTCCAAAGTCCTGTTCATCCGTCCTAACTCTTCCATATACATCCGGGAAAGAGCATCACGCACCACATTTTGAGCTCCTCTTCGGTGCTCAATATTAAAATTGTACGCTTGAAGTTTTAAACTCCATCTGGCAAGCCTGTCAGACAGGTCCTTTTGACTCATCAACCACTTCAAGCTTGCGTGATCCGTAATTATGGTGAAGGGTAGTCCCTCGACATAAGGGCGGAACTTCTCTACGCTCAATATCGCTGCACACTCCATCTCAGTGACACTATAATTCCTCGGAGCCTTATTGAGTTTTGCAGACATGTAGGCGATCGGATGCTCATTGCCTTCTTCATCCATTTGGAAGAGTACTCCCCCTACCCCTCGCGTCGATGCGTCGCACTGTATATAAAAGTGCCTGTCAAAGTCCGGATTCGTCAAAACTGGCGCTGAGATGAGACTCTTTTTAAGTCTGTCAAAGGCCAGCTTTGCATCGTCAGTTAAGGAGAACTTCCTCAGTTGGTCCTTCTTCAAACAGTCATGTAGCGGGGCAGCTACCGTCGCGTAGTCTTTGATAAATCGTCGGTACCAGCCGAACATGCCTAGGAACCTCCTCAACTGTTTAGCCGTCTTGGGCTCCGAAAACTCGTCAATTGCCTCCACCTTCCGGCTGTCGGTCCTGATGCACCCGTTCCCGACAACATAGCCCAGATACCTCACTTCCTTGAAGCGAAACGTGCTCTTTTCGACGTTGATAGTCAGTTTGGCATCCCACAGACATTTGGCCACGCGGTCCAACAGCGCAAGATGCGAGTCAAAACTGGCAGAACACACGAGAAGATCGTCGAGGTAGACAAAGACATTCTACCGCAAGGCCGAGGGAATGACGTTGTCCATCAGCCTACACATTCGCTGCGCGGCATTGCACAGCCCGAAAGGCATCACCGTAAACTGATACAGTGGCCTTCCTGGAACGGTGGACGCCGCCTTACCCCTCGACTTTTCCTCCAGCGGTATCTACCAGAATGCGTCCTTCAGATCAATCGCACTGATGTACCGAGTGTCTTGCAGTCTGCTAAGGATGCCCTCAATGTGAGGTTTATGGGTATGCGTCCTTTACCGTTCGTTCATTTAGTCTTCTTGCATCAAGACACAGTCGGTTCTTCCTCTCTTTCCTCGCCAACGAAACTGGGGAGCTCCAGCTGCTGTTGCCGACCTCGATGACCCCCAGACTCAGCATCCGGTCAAGTTCATCAAAGATCAGCTTCTGGATCGCGGGCGAGATAGGGTAATGACGCTGCTTCACGGGCAGCTGCTCGTCCACAACCTCTATTACGTGCTCCTCCATGTCAGTTCGCCCAATACCCAGAACAGCAAACGAAGGAAAACGTGCCTTCACTCTCTCCAGATCCATGGCTTGCTCGCTAGTGAGGAAATGTCGGTCCGTCTCAAACGACAGGTCCGTTGATGTCGGTACCAGTCCGCTCACTGACACTGGACCGGTTGCGTCTCTCACACAAACACTTGGACACCTACTAATTACTGACAACCCGAAGGTTCGCCAGAAGTCAACCCCAAAATAAAAATCTTGCTGTAAAGCCGGAACTATGAGAAAATCCATGTCCTTTGTCAAACCCTCCCACTTCACCGGAAGTGATACCACTCCCTCGACGGCAGTCTCATCACCATTTGCGGTTTTAATTTTTTACCCCTTTACCGGAAGGACTTGTCTGTTTCGTTTTTGTAAAAAGTCATAAACGCCCTTTCCGATACAGTTGGCAGAAGCTCCCGAATCTAGCAAAGCCGTAACGCTATCACCGTCCACCTTCGTCTTAGCGAAAATCTATTATCGCCTTCCAGCGTCACAATGGCGGATACAATTATTTTTTTTAATCCGTCTCAATAACTTCCTTTTCTCGCGCATTTTTGCAAATTTTTCTGTAGTTCCTTCCTTTTGGGTTGGTACCTACCTCGCTCACAAAAATCCTTGCTCGTGAAGTCTCGTACTCAACCTTGCGCTGGTGCAGGCTTTTAACTGGACGGCTTTTCCAATTTGATGGGATCCTTTCTCTGAAGAATCCTGATAGGTTCAGATCATGGAATGCCGACTTACACTTCGCGTCATCCCTCTCCACATTCTTCTTGAAGTGGTCACCCGGCCTCCCACAACTGAAACACAAATTCAAATGAAAGGGGGACGGACAAAGCACTTGATTACCGGACGCTTGCGGACTGACGGACGTAGCCTTGGGCAATGACAACAATGGACTGGACGTGTTGGTAGATGGACGAGACACTAACGGATACGACGTTGACACAACTCCAGGATCCCGTACCTGAGAGGGCTTAGAGGCGGCCTGGAGGCGACCCGCCGGACCTGTCCTGGATCTGAAAGGTCCTAAAGCCTCCAATTGGTCCTCAGACTCACCGTCCCCAAGGCAAAACTCCACCTCGCTTACCTGCCTTGCTCTCGACCTGTTCTCCCTTATGATCTTCACAGCTCTCTTACATTCATGCCTCAGGTCGGCAAGATTATCAATTTGTGAAGAGAAGGTCAGACTTGCGAGGTTAGGCCGTAAATTGCCCTCTCAGGTATTTTCTTGCGCAGCCGGAAGGTGAGATCATGGACCTCAGAGTAAAACTCTTCAAAAATTTCCGCACTCTGTTGCTTACGGTCCATAATCTCCCTTATGATCTCATAATCTGAGTCGGCGGCTCTGAAATGGCTGAGGAGCTCCCTCTTGAGGTCAAAGTAGCCAAAGGCCGGATCCCCCTCATGGTCCTCAAGCAGCTGCCAGTACCACTTAGCTGCAGCTCCGGCGACGAGGCAGTGGAACTCTGTGAAGAGCTCTTCACGTCCGTACGAGACTTCGTACTGCTCGCATAATTTCTCAATGCGGAACACAAAGCTCTCCACTGTCATTTCCTTACAAGAGCCGTCGAACTTGACATGCCACTTGTCAAGATGAACTCTCTTCCGCCCCTGCACCTCACTGCGGCTGTGCACCATCGATGGACCATCCGATGGTCTCGGCCTCCGACCACCCGACCTCCGATCGACCTGAACGTCCCTCAGCCCCAGAGTGTCCCTCCGCGGAACCGTCCCAGCGTCGCCGAGGCCAGGAGTAGAGGCACCAACTGGCTCCAACCCTTCCGGATTGTGAACCGCCGGCGCCTCCACTGCGGCCACACCCTCCTACCCAGCAAAGCCACGTCTGCACGCATTCGCTGCATCTCTTCTGCGCAATTCACCATCATTTGGTTCTGCTGCATCAGCATGGCCATCATCTGACTTAAGCGGTCAGATCCGGCTGCCGATGCCACACCGCCACCTGATGCCGAACCGAGAAGTTGATCAGCTGCTTCTACGCCTGGAGACGGGACCTGTGGAGGATTCTCTTCCGACATTTCAGACAGCTTTTCCAGCTTCTGACTGAAACTGACGGAGTCCGCTGAAGGGTCCTGCACAACCGACTCCGACCGCAAATCCGGCTGCTGCCTGACACCAAAGCTCGACCGTCCAAACACCAGATTAGCACACCTGTCAAAATAGTTCACCGGGACAAAATCTACTCGGCGCGGTATCCCGGTGTCTATTTGGTTGAGTACTGAGCCAACTATTTGAGTTTCCAGAGCCCTGCTAACACTCCTGGTGATCGGTCTCCTTATGCCGAGATCCCGCCCCGATTCACGCTCCTCCATACACTGAGCACTCCACTCAAACCCACTCACTCACTCCACTCTCACACACCCACTCACCTTATTCCAATCCAGGCCAGATAGAGTGGCTTCAGAGTGGCTCGGAGTGAACTCAATAATCAATGAAAAACCTGCGGCTAAAATTCAGAAGGAAAAGGGAAAAAAAACAATCCGAATGAAATAATACTTGTACTGATTCAAAATTAATTCAAAATGGCAAAAAAAACTACGAATTTAAAAACACAAAAAGGAAAAAGAAAGAAAAAAAAAATGCAACCTAAACCGAAGATCCTCAAAAAAAACAAAAATAATGAAATCAACACTATTTATGTGCTTGGGCTGATGTGCTTGAGCTGGCCATAGAGGAAGTCAAACACCCGTTCGTGTGAGTCAGTCATGTCCCGTCACGTCCTCTAAATTCCACAAAAACCCCCGTCAGTCTATGCTGCAGACTTGGAACGTGACACTACAGCTTTTCGCTAAAGCTACTGCGCTGGATGCCACGCCCCCTACAGCATCTTACCCCCCGTGAGATTTGCGGCGACCCGCCTCACAGCACACGCCGTGAAAAGCTGCTGTACCGGCAGCGGACCGCCAGTAACTCACCATCGTCAACTCCATGCGAGAATCCCCGCGACCGGCACCACTCCCGACAGCACTGGTGCTGTTAGAAGGAACACGATCGCAAAAACTCCCGCCAGCAGAAAATCTGGCAACCCCACCCGCTACCACAAAATCCCACATGAACGGATCCTTATGGTTCGAGGCAGCAACCGAGATTACCAAACCGCCCACACAAAAAAAAAGAAATAGCAGAAGTATGATAAGAGAAGATAGAAGGGTGAAGAAAAAAAACGTTGGGCGCCATTTGTTGTGAGCCTGGTCCAGGTGGCAGTGGCACGGTGGCAGCGGCTCAGCTCGCCGGCTAAAGGGGGGTTGTTGCCACCATAGCCCACAGCAAAACTTCGTGCCAAAAATAATTTTTTTTTTATATATATAAATAAAAGAGAACAAGAAAAAAAAATTTAGAAAGAAAGGGAAATAGGGGAAGAGAGGAAAGAGGAAATTAAAGGATGGTGAGAAAGAAAGAGAATAAGGAAAAGAAGTCCCACGCACCCGTCGTGCATGTGATGAGAGCGCCCCTTTCACCTTATCCTATCACCCTGTCATCTCACAAATTCCCAACCATTTCCCCACCACTCACTTACCTCACCCACCACCATTCTCTTCACCCTACTCATACCATCACTTAAACCGGGCACAATCTTACCCAGCACTCCCATCACCTGCACACATTCACCCCAAACGACACAAGACATCACGAACCCTACCGTCCTGTCCGTCAGTGGTGGAGCCAACCCACCTCTCTTGTGACCAAAAAGGTCACAAACATGGATCACACTCTGGCTCCAGCGTTGTTAGTGTGATCCCCTGCCACTGATTCAGTCAAAAGTCTCATTCCTGTCCGTCCGTCATTTCGGTCCGTACGTCACAACCAGGAGCTCCGGTTCCCTCCGTTCCGGTCCCCCAGCACATCAGCCCAAATGCTTTGCGTTTAGCAACGCATTCTGCTGACTAAGGGAAAAACCAAAAAAAAAAAAACTCCAGTCCCCTTCAGGGCATTGCCAATGGAAGTTGCCAGAAAAAAAAAACAACAAAAATTTTCGTATTTGTTGTTGCTTATAGTTATGTGTACATATATTTATTGCTAAATTTTGTTAAACTCCAATTTATATTTTTAATTCTAATTTATTTCAAGTAAATATATTGGTATTACAATAAGAGATCAATAAAATTCAATTCAATTTATCTCACAGCCTAATACAAATTCAATATTCAGTTAAACTCTTATTTCAAAAAAATTAAAATTTTAATATCCAATTTTAGAACTTTAAAGTTTAAATTTTAAATTAATCTTAAAATTTTAATACCAATTTTTTTTTAAATTAAACAAAAATTTCAACAAATGCTACATTCACTTCAATTTGCAGACAATTTCAATTTTTTTTTTATTCAAAATTATAAAACGAATCCAGTTTTCTGCAATTCAAAATTTCAAATAAAAAAGGTTTATAAAAGCATTGAACATGCACTCACCCGTAGGGAATCCTGCTGATGGTACCACCATGGGGTTCCTGTAGGTATAATTTCTAGAAAAAAAAACTGTATTGTCACATTAATATTTTAAATTGTATTTTTACATTTTAAGATATCAAAAAAAAATGTACAAGAGAAAAAGAAAAAAAAATTGTATATCGCTCCTGCTGTTCCTCAGGACCAGTCCGGGTCCTCACTCCGCCGGATCTCCTTTCCAGACATCTTGTTTCAAAATTTACAGGCCTCTTTTTTCCTTTTTAGACTTTATAATTTAGCATTCAGTTCACTTTTTTTAGTGGCATCCTCCACCAGCTTCAATTGTTTTTTTTTTAAAACTTCAAATTCAACAATTTATTACACAGATTGTGCTGCCTTCTCTTCAATCTTTAACATTAATTGTACACTAACTCCAATTCCCGTACTAGTTTTTCCCAAACAGAATCTTCAGTTTAATCCTTTTTCACAGTCCTTTTTTTCGTTAAATTCTTTAGCGTTAAATTATATTGTTGAATTCACTTTTCCTCCTTTTTTTACTCTGATGCAGGTTCATTAGTTCGTTTTTTTTTTACTCCTTTTTTTTCTATTTTCTCGCTGCTGTAGCTTCACTCCGATTTCACCTGTCTGACTCCACTCATTGCCACAAACGATCTCACTTCACCCACCCCAGACACTTTCTAATCAACCAAAAACTCCCACTCCTCTCATGCACATAACACGTACACACGCACATACGCACTCCTCAGCCACCTACTCACAACTTCTAAGCAGAAGGAGAGCGAAATGCTGCAGGGCCCACTCCTGTGCTGCTGAGCTAAGGTGAGCACGACAGGTAAGTACATACTTACAGCTAGACATAAAACACATCAATTTTTCAAAGCTAAGTGACCACCCAGAAATCAAGGTCAGTTCTAACTTCTAGAACTTTCTTGATTAACGGATTACAGTGGACGAAAACAACGAAAATAGACACAAACAAAACAAGCAGAAAAAACAAATAAGCATGTTGCCAAAACGAAAGCTTAACATATATTAATATTATTTATACTTTTTTCACTTGTGTGACAGCGAAACAGGCGCACACAACAGGCTCGAAGCCGCCGATGCTGCTTGCAGCATGGAGCGTGTTCGTAAAAAAATTATGTGAAGTCTGTTTCACTACCCACCCGAACGTGTGGCCTCGACCCACATCTCATGCTCTATGAATCTTTAGCTGAGCTAGCCAAAGAAACTACTGCTACCTATATTCCAGCAGGACAAAACACCCACTGCCCTCAGACCAACACACATAAAAATTGCACAGCTCCCCTGCCAATGCACTGGCCCATAAACCTAACTATCCTAAATATTGCACTACCCTACTTACAAATCTAGGCTTACTCAACTAAAAATATCACAGATAGAATATCACTAGATCAAATGAACAGTCAAGAAATATTCAGTAAGAATTTACAAAAACGAGTCAAGAAATAAAATAAAGTTAATAAATAAATAAATGTATAATTACCAAAATAAATAAATAAATAAATAACAGAAAACACAAAATGACAAATAGTTACACCCACCTGACAAAATTTACATATAAACCCAAGGCGCGATTACCACAAAATTTACGACACAAACAAATCTTTAGTGTGGTATACGCCCAACTTCTTCCCACTTAACGTTCCCAGCTCATATAGCGAATTGCCAATCTTCTTCTGGATAATGCATTTTACATTTGCTGGGGCCAACTTGGCATTGTAACCCTCCACTTGGTTACTTAGCTTGAAGTTGCGGCGGTATACCACTTGTCCAACATGAAAACATATATCCCTACTACGCGTGTTATACGCTCTTGCACTTCTCTCATGAGCTGACTTTAATGCTTCAAACAACTTTTGCCGGATCAAGTGCTGCTTATCAGCCGGATGTGTTATGACACACTCGTCACCCTTAATAGCATTGACCCTTCTCATGAGCTCATAGGCGCCTGCATGTTGTACCATCTGAGCCCCGAACACTGCGTAGTAGGACGCCATGCCAATTGAACGATGAACTACACTCCTTAGCGCAAAGGCCGCGTCACTAACATGTGCGTCCCAGTGACGTTGGTCTTCCCCCACAAACGAGCGCAACATCTCCAACACTGATCGGTTAACCCGCTCAGAAGCGTTCGCCTGCGGAGAATAGCCCCCGGTTCACATGCTTAACACCATACTTGGACAAAAACGACTTAAACGACTCGGACACAAACTGTTTGCCATTGTCAGAATGGACAAACTCAGGGACGCCAAAGACACGAAACACACTACTTTCTAAGTACTTTACAACATTCACGGTGGTGGCTTCACGCATGGGTTGGAGGAAAACGAACTTTGAAAAATGGTCTAAACACACAAACAAAACAGTATTTCCATCCTTTGTTCTGGGATATGGACCCATGAAATCAATATAAAGACGCTGGAAGGGTCGTTCAGTGATATATTGTTCCCCCATCCGGGGACGGCGCATAGCATTCGTGGCCTTACTTCCTTTGCATATATCACAGTTCTTAATCAAGAATTGCACATCTTTTACCATTCCCGGCCAATAATACTTTTGCCTTAACCGGGCCAGCGTCTTGTGTATTCTTCCATGTCCAGCGGAAGGAGAAGAATGACAAGCCTCCAGAAGCTCAGAACGCAGCTCAGTAGGTACCCACAGCTGCAGGGCATGGTCCTCCTGTACCACGTCCCCAGTCATAAACCCCGTCCGTCTGTACACGTAACCGTCCGAAACTAGTAGGTCAGGCAGTTGGTCCTGGTTCTTCGTAATGTTCTCCCTCAGCTCCTCATATTCCTGCGAAGAGAAAGCTGGGGAGCTGAGGTCTACCTCCAAAGTCCTGTTCATCCGTCCTAACTCTTCCATATACATCCGGGAAAGAGCATCACGCACCACATTTTGAGCTCCTCTTCGGTGCTCAATATTAAAATTGTACGCTTGAAGTTTTAAACTCCATCTGGCAAGCCTGCCAGACAGGTCCTTTTGACTCATCAACCACTTCAAGCTTGCGTGATCCGTAATTATGGTGAAGGGTAGTCCCTCGACATAAGGGCGGAACTTCTTTACGCTCAATATCGCTGCACACTCCATCTCAGTGACACTATAATTCCTCGGAGCCTTATTGAGTTTTGCAGACATGTAGGCGATCGGATGCTCATTCCCTTCTTCATCCATTTGGAAGAGTACTCCCCCTACCCCTCGCGTCGATGCGTCGCACTGTATATAAAAGTGCCTGTCAAAGTCCGGATTCGTCAAAACTGGCGCTGAGATGAGACTCTTTTTAAGTCTGTCAAAGGCCAGCTTTGCATCGTCAGTTAAGGAGAACTTCCTCAGTTGGTCCTTCTTCAAACAGTCATGTAGCGGGGCAGCTACCGTCGCGTAGTCTTTGATAAATCGTCGGTACCAGCCGGACATGCCTAGGAACCTCCTCAACTGTTTAGCCGTCTTGGGCTCCGAAAACTCGTCAATTGCCTCCACCTTACGGCTGTCGGTCCTGATGCACCCGTTCCCGACAACATAGCCCAGATACCTCACTTCCTTGAAGCGAAACGTGCTCTTTTCGAAGTTGATAGTCAGTTTGGCATCCCACAGACATTTGGCCACGCGGTCCAACAGCGCAAGATGCGAGTCAAAACTGGCAGAACACACGAGAAGATCGTCGAGGTAGACAAAGACATTCTACCGCAAGGCCGAGGGAATGACGTTGTCCATCAGCCTACACATTCGCTGCGCGGCATTGCACAGCCCGAAAGGCATCACCGTAAACTGATACAGAGGCCTTCCTGGAACGGTGAACGCCGTCTTACCCCTCGACTTTTCCTCCAGCGGTATCTACCAGAATGCGTCCTTCAGATCAATCGCACTGATGTACCGAGTGTCTTGCAGTCTGCTAAGGATGCCCTCAATGTGAGGTTTATGGGTATGCGTCCTTTACCGTTCGTTCATTTAGTCTTCTTGCATCAAGACACAGTCGGTTCTTCCTCTCTTTCCTCGCCAACGAAACTGGGGAGCTCCAGCTGCTGTTGCCGACCTCGATGACCCCCAGACTCAGCATCCGGTCAAGTTCATCAAAGATCAGCTTCTGGATCGCGGGCGAGATAGGATAATGACGCTGCTTCACGGGCAGCTGCTCGTCCACAACCTCTATTACGTGCTCCTCCATGTCAGTTCGCCCAATACCCAGAACAGGAAACGAAGGAAAACGTGCCTTCACTCTCTCCAGATCCATGGCTTGCTCGCTAGTGAGGAAATGTCGGTCCGTCTCAAACGACAGGTCCGTTGATGTCGGTACCAGTCCGCTCACTGACACTGGACCGGTTGCGTCTCTCACACAAACACTTGGACACCTACTAATTACTGACAACCCGAAGGTTCGCCAGAAGTCAACCCCAAAATAAAAATCTTGCTGTAAAGCCGGAACTATGAGAAAATCCATGTCCTTTGTCAAACCCTCCCACTTCACCGGAAGTGATACCACTCCCTCGACGGCAGTCTCATCACCATTTGCGGTTTTAATTTTTTACCCCTTTACCGGAAGGACTTGTCTGTTTCGTTTTTGTAAAAAGTCATAAACGCCCTTTCCGATACAGTTGGCAGAAGCTCCCGAATCTAGCAAAGCCGTAACGCTATCACCGTCCACCTTCGTCTTAGCGAAAATCTATTATCGCCTTCCAGCGTCACAATGGCGGATACAATTATTTTTTTTAATCCGTCTCAATAACTTCCTTTTCTCGCGCATTTTTGCAAATTTTTCTGTAGTTCCTTCCTTTTGGGTTGGTACCTACCTCGCTCACAAAAATCCTTGCTCGTGAAGTCTCGTACTCAACCTTGCGCTGGTGCAGGCTTTTAACTGGACGGCTTTTCCAATTTGATGGGATCCTTTCTCTGAAGAATCCTGATAGGTTCAGATCATGGAATGCCGACTTACACTTCGCGTCATCCCTCTCCACATTCTTCTTGAAGTGGTCACCCGGTCTCCCACAACTGAAACACAAATTCAAATGAAAGGGAGACGGACAAAGCACTTGATTACCGGACGCTTGCG
Source organism: Sicus ferrugineus (assembly GCA_922984085.1). NCBI lineage: Eukaryota > Metazoa > Arthropoda > Insecta > Diptera > Conopidae > Sicus > Sicus ferrugineus. The sequence goes on along the minus strand of OV277348.1, from coordinate 42,218,852 downwards.
GACTGACGGACGTAGCCTTGGGCAATGACAACAATGGACTGGACGTGTTGGTAGATGGACGAGACACTAACGGATACGACGTTGACACAACTCCAGGATCCCGTACCTGAGAGGGCTTAGAGGCGGCCTGGAGGCGACCCGCCGGACCTGTCCTGGATCTGAAAGGTCCTAAAGCCTCCAATTGGTCCTCAGACTCACCGTCCCCAAGGCAAAACTCCACCTCGCTTACCTGCCTTGCTCTCGACCTGTTCTCCCTTATGATCTTCACAGCTCTCTTACATTCATGCCTCAGGTCGGCAAGATTATCAATTTGTGAAGAGAAGGTCAGACTTGCGAGGTTAGGCCGTAAATTGCCCTCTCAGGTATTTTCTTGCGCAGCCGGAAGGTGAGATCATGGACCTCAGAGTAAAACTCTTCAAAAATTTCCGCACTCTGTTGCTTACGGTCCATAATCTCCCTTATGATCTCGTAATCTGAGTCGGCGGCTCTGAAATGGCTGAGGAGCTCCCTCTTGAGGTCAAAGTAGCCAAAGGCCGGATCCCCCTCATGGTCCTCAAGCAGCTGCCAGTACCACTTAGCTGCAGCTCCGGCGACGAGGCAGTGGAACTCTGTGAAGAGCTCTTCACGTCCGTACGAGACTTCGTACTGCTCGCATAATTTCTCAATGCGGAACACAAAGCTCTCCACTGTCATTTCCTTACAAGAGCCGTCGAACTTGACATGCCACTTGTCAAGATCAACTCTCTTCCGCCCCTGCACCTCACTGCGGCTGTGCACCATCGATGGACCATCCGATGGTCTCGGCCTCCGACCACCCGACCTCCGATCGACCTGAACGTCCCTCAGCCCCAGAGTGTCCCTCCGCGGAACCGTCCCAGCGTCGCCGAGGCCAGGAGTAGAGGCACCAACTGGCTCCAACCCTTCCGGATTGTGAACCGCCGGCGCCTCCACTGCGGCCACACCCTCCTACCCAGCAAAGCCACGTCTGCACGCATTCGCTGCATCTCTTCTGCGCAATTCACCATCATTTGGTTCTGCTGCATCAGCATGGCCATCATCTGACTTAAGCGGTCAGATCCGGCTGCCGATGCCACACCGCCACCTGATGCCGAACCGAGAAGTTGATCAGCTGCTTCTACGCCTGGAGACGGGACCTGTGGAGGATTCTCTTCCGACATTTCAGACAGCTTTTCCAGCTTCTGACTGAAACTGACGGAGTCCGCTGAAGGGTCCTGCACAACCGACTCCGACCGCAAATCCGGCTGCTGCCTGACACCAAAGCTCGACCGTCCAAACACCAGATTAGCACACCTGTCAAAATAGTTCACCGGGACAAAATCTACTCGGCGCGGTATCCCGGTGTCTATTTGGTTGAGTACTGAGCCAACTATTTGAGTTTCCAGAGCCCTGCTAACACTCCTGGTGATCGGTCTCCTTATGCCGAGATCCCGCCCCAATTCACGCTCCTCCATACACTGAGCACTCCACTCAAACCCACTCACTCACTCCACTCTCACACACCCACTCACCTTATTCCAATCCAGGCCAGATAGAGTGGCTTCAGAGTGGCTCGGAGTGAACTCAATAATCAATGAAAAACCTGCGGCTAAAATTCAGAAGGAAAAGGGAAAAAAAACAATCCGAATGAAATAATACTTGTACTGATTCAAAATTAATTCAAAATGGCAAAAAAAACTACGAATTTAAAAACACAAAAAGGAAAAAGAAAGAAAAAAAAAATGCAACCTAAACCGAAGATCCTCAAAAAAAACAAAAATAATGAAATCAACACTATTTATGTGCTTGGGCTGATGTGCTTGAGCTGGCCATAGAGGAAGTCAAACACCCGTTCGTGTGAGTCAGTCATGTCCCGTCACGTCCTCTAAATTCCACAAAAACCCCCGTCAGTCTATGCTGCAGACTTGGAACGTGACACTACAGCTTTTCGCTAAAGCTACTGCGCTGGATGCCACGCCCCCTACAGCATCTTACCCCCCGTGAGATTTGCGGCGACCCGCCTCACAGCACACGCCGTGAAAAGCTGCTGTACCGGCAGCGGACCGCCAGTAACTCACCATCGTCAACTCCATGCGAGAATCCCCGCGACCGGCACCACTCCCGACAGCACTGGTGCTGTTAGAAGGAACACGATCGCAAAAACTCCCGCCAGCAGAAAATCTGGCAACCCCACCCGCTACCACAAAATCCCACATGAACGGATCCTTATGGTTCGAGGCAGCAACCGAGATTACCAAACCGCCCACACAAAAAAAAAAGAAATAGCAGAAGTATGATAAGAGAAGATAGAAGGGTGAAGAAAAAAAACGTTGGGCGCCATTTGTTGTGAGCCTGGTCCAGGTGGCAGTGGCACGGTGGCAGCGGCTCAGCTCGCCGGCTAAAGGGGGGTTGTTGCCACCATAGCCCACAGCAAAACTTCGTGCCAAAAATAATTTTTTTTTTATATATATAAATAAAAGAGAACAAGAAAAAAAAATTTAGAAAGAAAGGGAAATAGGGGAAGAGAGGAAAGAGGAAATTAAAGGATGGTGAGAAAGAAAGAGAATAAGGAAAAGAAGTCCCACGCACCCGTCGTGCATGTGATGAGAGCGCCCCTTTCACCTTATCCTATCACCCTGTCATCTCACAAATTCCCAACCATTTCCCCACCACTCACTTACCTCACCCACCACCATTCTCTTCACCCTACTCATACCATCACTTAAACCGGGCACAATCTTACCCAGCACTCCCATCACCTGCACACATTCACCCCAAACGACACAAGACATCACGAACCCTACCGTCCTGTCCGTCAGTGGTGGAGCCAACCCACCTCTCTTGTGACCAACAAGGTCACAAACATGGATCACACTCTGGCTCCAGCGTTGTTAGTGTGATCCCCTGCCACTGATTCAGTCAAAAGTCTCATTCCTGTCCGTCCGTCATTTCGGTCCGTACGTCACAACCAGGAGCTCCGGTTCCCTCCGTTCCGGTCCCCCAGCACATCAGCCCAAATGCTTTGCGTTTAGCAACGCATTCTGCTGACTAAGGGAAAAACCAAAAAAAAAAAAACTCCAGTCCCCTTCAGGGCATTGCCAATGGAAGTTGCCAGAAAAAAAAAACAACAAAAATTTTCGTATTTGTTGTTGCTTATAGTTATGTGTACATATATTTATTGCTAAATTTTGTTAAACTCCAATTTATATTTTTAATTCTAATTTATTTCAAGTAAATATATTGGTATTACAATAAGAGATCAATAAAATTCAATTCAATTTATCTCACAGCCTAATACAAATTCAATATTCAGTTAAACTCTTATTTAAAAAAAATTAAAATTTTAATATCCAATTTTAGAACTTTAAAGTTTAAATTTTAAATTAATCTTAAAATTTTAATACCAATTTTTTTTTAAATTAAACAAAAATTTCAACAAATGCTACATTCACTTCAATTTGCAGACAATTTCAATTTTTTTTTTATTCAAAATTATAAAACGAATCCAGTTTTCTGCAATTCAAAATTTCAAATAAAAAAGGTTTATAAAAGCATTGAACATGCACTCACCCGTAGGGAATCCTGCTGATGGTACCACCATGGGGTTCCTGTAGGTATAATTTCTAGAAAAAAAAAACTGTATTGTCACATTAATATTTTAAATTGTATTTTTACATTTTAAGATATCAAAAAAAAATGTACAAGAGAAAAAGAAAAAAAAATTGTATATCGCTCCTGCTGTTCCTCAGGACCAGTCCGGGTCCTCACTCCGCCGGATCTCCTTTCCAGACATCTTGTTTCAAAATTTACAGGCCTCTTTTTTCCTTTTTAGACTTTATAATTTAGCATTCAGTTCACTTTTTTTAGTGGCATCCTCCACCAGCTTCAATTGTTTTTTTTTTAAAACTTCAAATTCAACAATTTATTACACAGATTGTGCTGCCTTCTCTTCAATCTTTAACATTAATTGTACACTAACTCCAATTCCCGTACTAGTTTTTCCCAAACAGAATCTTCAGTTTAATCCTTTTTCACAGTCCTTTTTTTCGTTAAATTCTTTAGCGTTAAATTATATTGTTGAATTCACTTTTCCTCCTTTTTTTACTCTGATGCAGGTTCATTAGTTCGTTTTTTTTTTACTCCTTTTTTTTCTATTTTCTCGCTGCTGTAGCTTCACTCCGATTTCACCTGTCTGACTCCACTCATTGCCACAAACGATCTCACTTCACCCACCCCAGACACTTTCTAATCAACCAAAAACTCCCACTCCTCTCATGCACATAACACGTACACACGCACATACGCACTCCTCAGCCACCTACTCACAACTTCTAAGCAGAAGGAGAGCGAAATGCTGCAGGGCCCACTCCTGTGCTGCTGAGCTAAGGTGAGCACGACAGGTAAGTACATACTTACAGCTAGACATAAAACACATCAATTTTTCAAAGCTAAGTGACCACCCAGAAATCAAGGTCAGTTCTAACTTCTAGAACTTTCTTGATTAACGGATTACAGTGGACGAAAACAACGAAAATAGACACAAACAAAACAAGCAGAAAAGACAAATAAGCATGTTGCCAAAACGAAAGCTTAACATATATTAATATTATTTATACTTTTTTCACTTGTGTGACAGCGAAACAGGCGCACACAACAGGCTCGAAGCCGCCGATGCTGCTTGCAGCATGGAGCGTGTTCGTAAAAAAATTATGTGAAGTCTGTTTCACTACCCACCCGAACGTGTGGCCTCGACCCACATCTCATGCTCTATGAATCTTTAGCTGAGCTAGCCACAGAAACTACTGCTACCTATATTCCAGCAGGACAAAACACCCACTGCCCTCAGACCAACACACATAAAAATTGCACAGCTCCCCTGCCAATGCACTGGCCCATAAACCTAACTATCCTAAATATTGCACTACCCTACTTACAAATCTAGGCTTACTCAACTAAAAATATCACAGATAGAATATCACTAGATCAAATGAACAGTCAAGAAATATTCAGTAAGAATTTACAAAAACGAGTCAAGAAATAAAATAAAGTTAATAAATAAATAAATGTATAATTACCAAAATAAATAAATAAATAAATAACAGAAAACACAAAATGACAAATAGTTACACCCACCTGACAAAATTTACATATAAACCCAAGGCGCGATTACCACAAAATTTACGACACAAACAAATCTTTAGTGTGGTATACGCCCAACTTCTTCCCACTTAACGTTCCCAGCTCATATAGCGAATTGCCAATCTTCTTCTGGATAATGCATTTTACATTTGCTGGGGCCAACTTGGCATTGTAACCCTCCACTTGGTTACTTAGCTTGAAGTTGCGGCGGTATACCACTTGTCCAACATGAAAACATATATCCCTACTACGCGTGTTATACGCTCTTGCACTTCTCTCATGAGCTGACTTTAATGCTTCAAACAACTTTTGCCGGATCAAGTGCTGCTTATCAGCCGGATGTGTTATGACACACTCGTCACCCTTAATAGCATTGACCCTTCTCATGAGCTCATAGGCGCCTGCATGTTGTACCATCTGAGCCCCGAACACTGCGTAGTAGGACGCCATGCCAATTGAACGATGAACTACACTCCTTAGCGCAAAGGCCGCGTCACTAACATGTGCGTCCCAGTGACGTTGGTCTTCCCCCACAAACGAGCGCAACATCTCCAACACTGATCGGTTAACCCGCTCAGAAGCGTTCGCCTGCGGAGAATAGCCCCCGGTTCACATGCTTAACACCATACTTGGACAAAAACGACTTAAACGACTCGGACACAAACTGTTTGCCATTGTCAGAATGGACAAACTCAGGGACGCCAAAGACACGAAACACACTACTTTCTAAGTACTTTACAACATTCACGGTGGTGGCTTCACGCATGGGTTGGAGGAAAACGAACTTTGAAAAATGGTCTAAACACACAAACAAAACAGTATTTCCATCCTTTGTTCTGGGATATGGACCCATGAAATCAATATAAAGACGCTGGAAGGGTCGTTCAGTGATATATTGTTCCCCCATCCGGGGACGGCGCATAGCATTCGTGGCCTTACTTCCTTTGCATATATCACAGTTCTTAATCAAGAATTGCACATCTTTTACCATTCCCGGCCAATAATACTTTTGCCTTAACCGGGCCAGCGTCTTGTGTATTCTTCCATGTCCAGCGGAAGGAGAAGAATGACAAGCCTCCAGAAGCTCAGAACGCAGCTCAGTAGGTACCCACAGCTGCAGGGCATGGTCCTCCTGTACCACGTCCCCAGTCATAAACCCCGTCCGTCTGTACACGTAACCGTCCGAAACTAGTAGGTCAGGCAGTTGGTCCTGGTTCTTCGTAATGTTCTCCCTCAGCTCCTCATATTCCTGCGAAGAGAAAGCTGGGGAGCTGAGGTCTACCTCCAAAGTCCTGTTCATCCGTCCTAACTCTTCCATATACATCCGGGAAAGAGCATCACGCACCACATTTTGAGCTCCTCTTCGGTGCTCAATATTAAAATTGTACGCTTGAAGTTTTAAACTCCATCTGGCAAGCCTGCCAGACAGGTCCTTTTGACTCATCAACCACTTCAAGCTTGCGTGATCCGTAATTATGGTGAAGGGTAGTCCCTCGACATAAGGGCGGAACTTCTTTACGCTCAATATCGCTGCACACTCCATCTCAGTGACACTATAATTCCTCGGAGCCTTATTGAGTTTTGCAGACATGTAGGCGATCGGATGCTCATTCCCTTCTTCATCCATTTGGAAGAGTACTCCCCCTACCCCTCGCGTCGATGCGTCGCACTGTATATAAAAGTGCCTGTCAAAGTCCGGATTCGTCAAAACTGGCGCTGAGATGAGACTCTTTTTAAGTCTGTCAAAGGCCAGCTTTGCATCGTCAGTTAAGGAGAACTTCCTCAGTTGGTCCTTCTTCAAACAGTCATGTAGCGGGGCAGCTACCGTCGCGTAGTCTTTGATAAATCGTCGGTACCAGCCGGACATGCCTAGGAACCTCCTCAACTGTTTAGCCGTCTTGGGCTCCGAAAACTCGTCAATTGCCTCCACCTTACGGCTGTCGGTCCTGATGCACCCGTTCCCGACAACATAGCCCAGATACCTCACTTCCTTGAAGCGAAACGTGCTCTTTTCGAAGTTGATAGTCAGTTTGGCATCCCACAGACATTTGGCCACGCGGTCCAACAGCGCAAGATGCGAGTCAAAACTGGCAGAACACACGAGAAGATCGTCGAGGTAGACAAAGACATTCTACCGCAAGGCCGAGGGAATGACGTTGTCCATCAGCCTACACATTCGCTGCGCGGCATTGCACAGCCCGAAAGGCATCACCGTAAACTGATACAGAGGCCTTCCTGGAACGGTGAACGCCGTCTTACCCCTCGACTTTTCCTCCAGCGGTATCTACCAGAATGCGTCCTTCAGATCAATCGCACTGATGTACCGAGTGTCTTGCAGTCTGCTAAGGATGAACTCAATGTGAGGTTTATGGGTATGCGTCCTTTACCGTTCGTTCATTTAGTCTTCTTGCATCAAGACACAGTCGGTTCTTCCTCTCTTTCCTCGCCAACGAAACTGGGGAGCTCCAGCTGCTGTTGCCGACCTCGATGACCCCCAGACTCAGCATCCGGTCAAGTTCATCAAAGATCAGCTTCTGGATCGCGGGCGAGATAGGATAATGACGCTGCTTCACGGGCAGCTGCTCGTCCACAACCTCTATTACGTGCTCCTCCATGTCAGTTCGCCCAATACCCAGAACAGGAAACGAAGGAAAACGTGCCTTCACTCTCTCCAGATCCATGGCTTGCTCGCTAGTGAGGAAATGTCGGTCCGTCTCAAACGACAGGTCCGTTGATGTCGGTACCAGTCCGCTCACTGACACTGGACCGGTTGCGTCTCTCACACAAACACTTGGACACCTACTAATTACTGACAACCCGAAGGTTCGCCAGAAGTCAACCCCAAAATAAAAATCTTGCTGTAAAGCCGGAACTATGAGAAAATCCATGTCCTTTGTCAAACCCTCCCACTTCACCGGAAGTGATACCACTCCCTCGACGGCAGTCTCATCACCATTTGCGGTTTTAATTTTTTACCCCTTTACCGGAAGGACTTGTCTGTTTCGTTTTTGTAAAAAGTCATAAACGCCCTTTCCGATACAGTTGGCAGAAGCTCCCGAATCTAGCAAAGCCGTAACGCTATCACCGTCCACCTTCGTCTTAGCGAAAATCTATTATCGCCTTCCAGCGTCACAATGGCGGATACAATTATTTTTTTTAATCCGTCTCAATAACTTCCTTTTCTCGCGCATTTTTGCAAATTTTTCTGTAGTTCCTTCCTTTTGGGTTGGTACCTACCTCGCTCACAAAAATCCTTGCTCGTGAAGTCTCGTACTCAACCTTGCGCTGGTGCAGGCTTTTAACTGGACGGCTTTTCCAATTTGATGGGATCCTTTCTCTGAAGAATCCTGATAGGTTCAGATCATGGAATGCCGACTTACACTTCGCGTCATCCCTCTCCACATTCTTCTTGAAGTGGTCACCCGGTCTCCCACAACTGAAACACAAATTCAAATGAAAGGGAGACGGACAAAGCACTTGATTACCGGACGCTTGCGGACTGACGGACGTAGCCTTGGGCAATGACAACAATGGACTGGACGTGTTGGTAGATGGACGAGACACTAACGGATACGACGTTGACACAACTCCAGGATCCCGTACCTGAGAGGGCTTAGAGGCGGCCTGGAGGCGACCCGCCGGACCTGTCCTGGATCTGAAAGGTCCTAAAACCTCCAATTGGTCCTCAGACTCACCGTCCCCAAGGCAAAACTCCACCTCGCTTACCTGCCTTGCTCTCGACCTGTTCTCCCTTATGATCTTCACAGCTCTCTTACATTCATGCCTCAGGTCGGCAAGATTATCAATTTGTGAAGAGAAGGTCAGACTTGCGAGGTTAGGCCGTAAATTGCCCTCTCAGGTATTTTCTTGTGCAGCCGGAAGGTGAGATCATGGACCTCAGAGTAAAACTCTTCAAAAATTTCCGCACTCTGTTGCTTACGGTCCATAATCTCCCTTTTGATCTCGTAATCTGAGTCGGCGGCTCTGAAATGGCTGAGGAGCTCCCTCTTGAGGTCAAAGTAGCCAAAGGCCGGATCCCCCTCATGGTCCTCAAGCAGCTGCCAGTACCACTTAGCTGCAGCTCCGGCGACGAGGCAGTGGAACTCTGTGAAGAGCTCTTCACGTCCGTACGAGACTTCGTACTGCTCGCATAATTTCTCAATGCGGAACACAAAGCTCTCCACTGTCATTTCCTTACAAGAGCCGTCGAACTTGACATGCCACTTGTCAAGATGAACTCTCTTCCGCCCCTGCACCTCACTGCGGCTGTGCACCATCGATGGACCATCCGATGGTCTCGGCCTCCGACCACCCGACCTCCGATCGACCTGAACGTCCCTCAGCCCCAGAGTGTCCCTCCGCGGAACCGTCCCAGCGTCGCCGAGGCCAGGAGTAGAGGCACCAACTGGCTCCAACCCTTCCGGATTGTGAACCGCCGGCGCCTCCACTGCGGCCACACCCTCCTACCCAGCAAAGCCACGTCTGCACGCATTCGCTGCATCTCTTCTGCGCAATTCACCATCATTTGGTTCTGCTGCATCAGCATGGCCATCATCTGACTTAAGCGGTCAGATCCGGCTGCCGATGCCACACCGCCACCTGATGCCGAACCGAGAAGTTGATCAGCTGCTTCTACGCCTGGAGACGGGACCTGTGGAGGATTCTCTTCCGACATTTCAGACAGCTTTTCCAGCTTCTGACTGAAACTGACGGAGTCCGCTGAAGGGTCCTGCACCACCGACTCCAACCGCAAATCCGGCTGCTGCCTGACACCAAAGCTCGACCGTCCAAACACCAGATTAGCACACCTGTCAAAATAGTTCACCGGGACAAAATCTACTCGGCGCGGTATCCCGGTGTCTATTTGGTTGAGTACTGAGCCAACTATTTGAGTTTCCAGAGCCCTGCTAACACTCCTGGTGATCGGTCTCCTTATGCCGAGATCCCGCCCCGATTCACGCTCCTCCATACACTGAGCACTCCACTCAAACCCACTCACTCACTCCACTCTCACACACCCACTCACCTTATTCCAATCCAGGCCAGAAAGAGTGGCTTCAGAGTGGCTCGGAGTGAACTCAATAATCAATGAAAAACCTGCGGCTAAAATTCAGAAGGAAAAGGGAAAAAAATAATCCGAATGAAATAATACTTGTACTGATTCAAAATTAATTCAAAATGGCAAAAAAAACTACGAATTTAAAAACACAAAAAGGAAAAAGAAAGAAAAAAAAGCAACCTAAACCGAAGATCCTCAAAAAAAACAAAAATAATAAAATCAACACTATTTATGTGCTTGGGCTGATGTGCTTGAGCTGGCCATAGAGGAAGTCAAACACCCGTTCGTGTGAGTCAGTCATGTCCCGTCACGTCCTCTAAATTCCACAAAAACCCCCGTCAGTCTATGCTGCAGACTTGGAACGTGACACTACAGCTTTTCGCTAAAGCTACTGCGCTGGATGCCACGCCCCCTACAGCATCTTACCCCCCGTGAGATTTGCGGCGACCCGCCTCACAGCACACGCCGTGAAAAGCTGCTGTACCGGCAGCGGACCGCCAGTAACTCACCATCGTCAACTCCATGCGAGAATCCCCGCGACCGGCACCACTCCCGACAGCACTGGTGCTGTTAGAAGGAACACGATCGCAAAAACTTCCGCCAGCAGAAAATCTGGCAACCCCACCCGCTACCACAAAATCCCACATGAACGGATCCTTATGGTTCGAGGCAGCAACCGAGATTACCAAACCGCCCACACAAAAAAAAGAAATAGCAGAAGTATGATAAGAGAAGATAGAAGGGTGAAGAAAAAAAAACGTTGGGCGCCATTTGTTGTGAGCCTGGTTCAGGTGGCAGTGGCACGGTGGCAGCGGCTCAGCTCGCCGGCTAAAGGGGGGGGTTGTTGCCACCATAGCCCACAGCAAAACTTCGTGCCAAAAATAATTTTTTTTTATATATATAAATAAAAGGGAACAAGAAAAAAAAAATTTAGAAAAAAAGGGAAATAGGGGAAGAGAGGAAAGAGGAAATTAAAGGATGGTGAGAAAGAAAGAGAATAAGGAAAAGAAGTCCCACGCACCCGTCGTGCATGTGATGAGAGCGCCCCTTTCACCTTATCCTATCACCCTGTCATCTCACAAATTCCCAACCATTTCCCCACCACTCACTTACCTCACCCACCACCATTCTCTTCACCCTACTCATACCATCACTTAAACCGGGCACAATCTTACCCAGCACTCCCATCACCTGCACACATTCACCCCAAACGACACAAGACATCACGAACCCTACCGTCCTGTCCGTCAGTGGTGGAGCCAACCCACCTCTCTTGTGACCAACAAGGTCACAAACATGGATCACACTCTGGCTCCAGCGTTGTTAGTGTGATCCCCTGCCACTGATTCAGTCAAAAGTCTCATTCCTGTCCGTCCGTCATTTCGGTCCGTACGTCACAACCAGGAGCTCCGGCTCCCTCCGTTCCGGTCCCCCAGCACATCAGCCCAAATGCTTTGCGTTTAGCAACGCATTCTGCTGACTAAGGGAAAAACCAAAAAAAAAACTCCAGTCTCCTTCAGGGCATTGCCAATGGAAGTTGCCAGACAAAAAAAACAACAAAAATTTTCGTATTTGTTGTTGCTTATAGTTATGTGTACATATATTTATTGCTAAATTTTGTTAAACTCCAATTTATATTTTTAATTCTAATTTATTTCAAGTAAATATATTGGTATTACTATAAGAGATCAATAAAATTCAATTCAATTTATCTCACAGCCTAATACAAATTCAATATTCAGTTAAACTCTTATTTCAAAAAAATTAAAATTTTAATATCCAATTTTAGAACTTTAAAGTTTAAATTTTAAATTAATCTTAAAATTTTAATACCAATTTTTTTTTAAATTAAACAAAAATTTCAATAAATGCTACATTCACTTCAATTTGCAGACAATTTCAATTTTTTTTTTTATTCAAAATTATAAAACGAATCCAGTTTTCTGCAATTCAAAATTTCAAATAAAAAAGGTTTATAAAAGCATTGAACATGCACTCACCCGTAGGGAATCCTGCTGATGGTACCACCATGGGGTTCCTGTAGGTATAATTTCTAGAAAAAAAAACTGTATTGTCACATTAATATTTTAAATTGTATTTTTACATTTTAAGATATCAAAAAAAAAAATGTACAAGAGAAAAAGAAAAAAAAAATTGTATCTTGACATCTTGTTTCAAAATTTACAGGCCTCTATTTTCCTTTTTAGACTTTATAATTTAGCATTCAGTTCACTTTTTTTAGTGGCATCCTCCACCAGCTTCAATTGTTTTTTTTTTTTTAAACTTCAAATTCAACAATTTATTACACAGATTGTGCTGCCTTCTCTTCAATCTTCAACATTAATTGTACACTAACTCCAATTCCCGTACTAGTTTTTCCCAAACAGAATCTTCAGTTTAATCCTTTTTCACAGTCCTTTTTTTCGTTAAATTCTTTAGCGTTAAATTATATTGTTGAATTCACTTTTCCTCCTTTTTTTACTCTGATGCAGGTTCATTAGTTCGTTTTTTTTTACTCCTTTTTTTTCTATTTTCTCGCTGCTGTAGCTTCACTCCGATTTCACCTGTCTGACTCCACTCACTGCCACAAACGATCTCACTTCACCCACACCAGACACTTTCTAATCAACCAAAAACTCCCACTCCTCTCATGCACATAACACGTACACACGCACATAAGCACTCCTCAGCCACCTACTCACAACTTCTAAGCAGAAGGAGAGCGAAATGCTGCAGGGCCCACTCCTGTGCTGCTGAGCTAAGGTGAGCACGACAGGTAAGTACATACTTACAGCTAGACATAAAACACATAAATTTTTCAAAGCTAAGTGACCACCCAGAAATCAAGGTCAGTTCTAACTTCTAGAACTTTCTTGATTAACGGATTACAGTGGACGAAAACAACGAAAATAGACACAAACAAAACAAGCAGAAAAAACAAATAAGCATGTTGCCAAAACGAAAGCTTAACATATATTAATATTATTTATACTTTTTTCACTTGTGTGACAGCGAAACAGGCGCACACAACAGGCTCGAAGCCGCCGATGCTGCTTGCAGCATGGAGCGTGTTCGTAAAAAATTATGTGAAGCCTGTTTCACTACCCACCCGAACGTGTGGCCTCGACCCACATCTCATGCTCTATGAATCTTTAGCTGAGCTAGCCAAAGAAACTACTGCTACCTATATTCCAGCAGGACAAAACACCCACTGCCCTCAGACCAACACACATAAAAATTGCACAGCTCCCCTGCCAATGCACTGGCCCATAAACCTAACTATCCTAAATATTGCACTACCCTACTTACAAATCTAGGCTTACTCAACTAAAAATATCACAGATAGAATATCACTAGATCAAATGAACAGTCAAGAAATATTCAGTAAGAATTTACAAAAACGAGTCAAGAAATAAAATAAAGTTAATAAATAAATAAATGTATAATTACCAAAATAAATATATAAATAAATAAATAACAGAAAACACAAAATGACAAATAGTTACACCCACCTGACAAAATTTACATATAAACCCAAGGCGCGATTACCACAAAATTTACGACACAAACAAATCTTTAGCGTGGTATACGCCCAACTTCTTCCCACTTAACGTTCCCAGCTCATATAGCGAATTGCCAATCTTCTTCTGGATAATGCATTTTACATTTGCTGGGGCCAACTTGGCATTGTAACCCTCCACTTGGTTACTTAGCTTGAAGTTGCGGCGGTATACCACTTGTCCAACATGAAAACATATATCCCTACTACGCGTGTTATACGCTCTTGCACTTCTCTCATGAGCTGACTTTAATGCTTCAAACAACTTTTGCCGGATCAAGTGCTGCTTATCAGCCGGATGTGTTATGACACACTCGTCACCCTTAATAGCATTGACCCTTCTCATGAGCTCATAGGCGCCTGCATGTTGTACCATCTGAGCCCCGAACACTGCGTAGTAGGACGCCATGCCAATTGAACGATGAACTACACTCCTTAGCGCAAAGGCCGCGTCACTAACATGTGCGTCCCAGTGACGTTGGTCTTCCCCCACAAACGAGCGCAACATCTCCAACACTGATCGGTTAACCCGCTCAGAAGCGTTCGCCTGCGGAGAATAGCCCCCGGTCCTAACATGCTTAACACCATACTTGGACAAAAACGACTTAAACGACTCGGACACAAACTGTTTGCCATTGTCAGAATGGACAAACTCAGGGACGCCAAAGACACGAAACACACTACTTTCTAAGTACTTTACAACATTCACGGTGGTGGCTCCACGCATGGGTTGGAGGAAAACGAACTTTGAAAAATGGTCTAAACACACAAACAAAACAGTATTTCCATCCTTTGTTCTGGGATACGGACCCATGAAATCAATATAAAGACGCTGGAAGGGTCGTTCAGTGATATATTGTTCCCCCATCCGGGGACGGCGCATAGCATTCGTGGCCTTACTTCCTTTGCATATATAACAGTTCTTAATCAAGAATTGCACATCTTTTACCATTCCCGGCCAATAATACTTTTGCCTTAACCGGGCCAGCGTCTTGTGTATTCCTCCATGTCCAGCGGAAGGAGAAGAATGACAAGCCTCCAGAAGCTCAGAACGCAGCTCAGTAGGTACCCACAGCTGCAGGGCATGGTCCTCCTGTACCACGTCCCCAGTCATAAACCCCGTCCGTCTGTACACGTAACCGTCCGAAACTAGTAGGTCAGGCAGTTGGTCCTGGTTCTTCGTAATGTTCTCCCTCAGCTCCTCATATTCCTGCGAAGAGAAAGCTGGAGAGCTGAGGTCTACCTCCAAAGTCCTGTTCATCCGTCCTAACTCTTCCATATACATCCGGGAAAGAGCATCACGCACCACATTTTGAGCTCCTCTTCGGTGCTCAATATTAAAATTGTACGCTTGAAGTTTTTAACTCCATCTGGCAAGCCTGCCAGACAGGTCCTTTTGACTCATCAACCACTTCAAGCTTGCGTGATCCGTAATTATGGTGAAGGGTAGTCCCTCGACATAAGGGCGGAACTTCTTTACGCTCAATATCGCTGCACACTCCATCTCAGTGACACTATAATTCCTCGGAGCCTTATTGAGTTTTGCAGACATGTAGGCGATCGGATGCTCATTCCCTTCTTCATCCATTTGGAAGAGTACTCCCCCTACCCCTCGCGTCGATGCGTCGCACTGTATATAAAAGTGCCTGTCAAAGTCCGGATTCGTCAAAACTGGCGCTGAGATGAGACTCTTTTTAAGTCTGTCAAAGGCCAGCTTTGCATCGTCAGTTAAGGAGAACTTCCTCAGTTGGTCCTTCTTCAAACAGTCATGTAGCGGGGCAGCTACCGTCGCGTAGTCTTTGATAAATCGTCGGTACCAGCCGGACATGCCTAGGAACCTCCTCAACTGTTTAGCCGTCTTGGGCTCCGAAAACTCGTCAATTGCCTCCACCTTACGGCTGTCGGTCCTGATGCACCCGTTCCCGACAACATAGCCCAGATACCTCACTTCCTTGAAGCGAAACGTGCTCTTTTCGACGTTGATAGTCAGTTTGGCATCCCACAGACATTTGGCCACGCGGTCCAACAGCGCAAGATGCGAGTCAAAACTGGCAGAACACACGAGAAGATCGTCGAGGTAGACAAAGACATTCTACCGCAAGGCCGAGGGAATGACGTTGTCCATCAGCCTACACATTCGCTGCGCGGCATTGCACAGCCCGAAAGGCATCACCGTAAACTGATACAGAGGCCTTCCTGGAACGGTGAACGCCGTCTTACCCCTCGACTTTTCCTCCAGCGGTATCTACCAGAATGCGTCCTTCAGATCAATCGCACTGATGTACCGAGTGTCTTGCAGTCTGCTAAGGATGCCCTCAATGTGAGGTTTATAGGTATGCGTCCTTTACCGTTCGTTCATTTAGTCTTCTTGCATCAAGACACAGTCGGTTCTTCCTCTCTTTCCTCGCCAACGAAACTGGGGAGCTCCAGCTGCTGTTGCCGACCTCGATGACCCCCAGACTCAGCATCCGGTCAAGTTCATCAAAGATCAGCTTCTGGATCGCGGGCGAGATAGGATAATGACGCTGCTTCACGGGCAGCTGCTCGTCCACAACCTCTATTACGTGCTCCTCCATGTCAGTTCGCCCAATACCCAGAACAGGAAACGAAGGAAAACGTGCCTTCACTCTCTCCAGATCCATGGCTTGCTCGCTAGTGAGGAAATGTCGGTCCGTCTCAAACGACAGGTCCGTTGATGTCGGTACCAGTCCGCTCACTGACACTGGACCGGTTGCGTCTCTCACACAAACACTTGGACACCTACTAATTACTGACAACCCGAAGGTTCGCCAGAAGTCAACCCCAAAATAAAAATCTTGCTGTAAAGCCGGAACTATGAGAAAATCCATGTCCTTTGTCAAACCCTCCCACTTCACCGGAAGTGATACCACTCCCTCGACGGCAGTCTCATCACCATTTGCGGTTTTAATTTTTTACCCCTTTACCGGAAGGACTTGTCTGTTTCGTTTTTGTAAAAAGTCATAAACGCCCTTTCCGATACAGTTGGCAGAAGCTCCCGAATCTAGCAAAGCCGTAACGCTATCACCGTCCACCTTCGTCTTAGCGAAAATATATTATCGCCTTCCAGCGTCACAATGGCGGATACAATTATTTTTTTTAATCCGTCTCAATAACTTCCTTTTCTCGCGCATTTTTGCAAATTTTTCTGTAGTTCCTTCCTTTTGGGTTGGGTTTGGGTTTTGGGTACCTACCTCGCTCACAAAAATCCTTGCTCGTGAGGTCTCGTACTCAACCTTGCGCTGGTGCAGGCTTTTAACTGGACGGCTTTTCCAATTTGATGGGATCCTTTCTCTGAAGAATCCTGATAGGTTCAGATCATGGAATGCCGACTTACACTTCGCGTCATCCCTCTCCACATTCTTCTTGAAGTGGTCACCCGGCCTCCCACAACTGAAACACAAATTCAAATGAAAGGGGGACGGACAAAGCACTTGATTACCGGACGCTTGCGGACTGACGGACGTAGCCTTGGGCAATGACAACAATGGACTGGACGTGTTGGTAGATGGACGAGACACTAACGGATACGACGTTGACACAACTCCAGGATCCCGTACCTGAGAGGGCTTAGAGGCGGCCTGGAGGCGACCCGCCGGACCTGTCCTGGATCTGAAAGGTCCTAAAGCCTCCAATTGGTCCTCAGACTCACCGTCCCCAAGGCAAAACTCCACCTCGCTTACCTGCCTTGCTCTCGACCTGTTCTCCCTTATGATCTTCACAGCTCTCTTACATTCATGCCTCAGGTCGGCAAGATTATCAATTTGTGAAGAGAAGGTCAGACTTGCGAGGTTAGGCCGTAAATTGCTCTCTCAGGTATTTTCTTGCGCAGCCGGAAGGTGAGATCATGGACCTCAGAGTAAAACTCTTCAAAAATTTCCGCACTCTGTTGCTTACGGTCCATAATCTCCCTTATGATCTCGTAATCTGAGTCGGCGGCTCTGAAATGGCTGAGGAGCTCCCTCTTGAGGTCAAAGTAGCCAAAGGCCGGATCCCCCTCATGGTCCTCAAGCAGCTGCCAGTACCACTTAGCTGCAGCTCCGGCGACGAGGCAGTGGAACTCTGTGAAGAGCTCTTCACGTCCGTACGAGACTTCGTACTGCTCGCATAATTTCTCAATGCGGAACACAAAGCTCTCCACTGTCATTTCCTTACAAGAGCCGTCGAACTTGACATGCCACTTGTCAAGATGAACTCTCTTCCGCCCCTGCACCTCACTGCGGCTGTGCACCATCGATGGACCATCCGATGGTCTCGGCCTCCGACCACCCGACCTCCGATCGACCTGAACGTCCCTCAGCCCCAGAGTGTCCCTCCGCGGAACCGTCCCAGCGTCGCCGAGGCCAGGAGTAGAGGCACCAACTGGCTCCAACCCTTCCGGATTGTGAACCGCCGGCGCCTCCACTGCGGCCACACCCTCCTACCCAGCAAAGCCACGTCTGCACGCATTCGCTGCATCTCTTCTGCGCAATTCACCATCATTTGGTTCTGCTGCATCAGCATGGCCATCATCTGACTTAAGCGGTCAGATCCGGCTGCCGATGCCACACCGCCACCTGATGCCGAACCGAGAAGTTGATCAGCTGCTTCTACGCCTGGAGACGGGACCTGTGGAGGATTCTCTTCCGACATTTCAGACAGCTTTTCCAGCTTCTGACTGAAACTGACGGAGTCCGCTGAAGGGTCCTGCACCACCGACTCCGACCGCAAATCCGGCTGCTGCCTGACACCAAAGCTCGACCGTCCAAACACCAGATTAGCACACCTGTCAAAATAGTTCACCGGGACAAAATCTACTCGGCGCGGTATCCCGGTGTCTATTTGGTTGAGTACTGAGCCAACTATTTGAGTTTCCAGAGCCCTGCTAACACTCCTGGTGATCGGTCTCCTTATGCCGAGATCCCGCCCCGATTCACGCTCCTCCATACACTGAGCACTCCACTCAAACCCACTCACTCACTCCACTCTCACACACCCACTCACCTTATTCCAATCCAGGCCAGAAAGAGTGGCTTCAGAGTGGCTCGGAGTGAACTCAATAATCAATGAAAAACCTGCGGCTAAAATTCAGAAGGAAAAGGGAAAAAAAAACAATCCGAATGAAATAATACTTGTACTGATTCAAAATTAATTCAAAATGGCAAAAAAAACTACGAATTTAAAAACACAAAAAGGAAAAAGAAAGAAAAAAAAAATGCAACCTAAACCGAAGATCCTCAAAAAAAACAAAAATAATGAAATCAACACTATTTATGTGCTTGGGCTGATGTGCTTGAGCTGGCCATAGAGGAAGTCAAACACCCGTTCGTGTGAGTCAGTCATGTCCCGTCACGTCCTCTAAATTCCACAAAAACCCCCGTCAGTCTATGCTGCAGACTTGGAACGTGACACTACAGCTTTTCGCTAAAGCTACTGCGCTGGATGCCACGCCCCCTACAGCATCTTACCCCCCGTGAGATTTGCGGCGACCCGCCTCACAGCACACGCCGTGAAAAGCTGCTGTACCGGCAGCGGACCGCCAGTAACTCACCATCGTCAACTCCATGCGAGAATCCCCGCGACCGGCCCCACTCCCGACAGCACTGGTGCTGTTAGAAGGAACACGATCGCAAAAACTCCCGCCAGCAGAAAATCTGGCAACCCCACCCGCTACCACAAAATCCCACATGAACGGATCCTTATGGTTCGAGGCAGCAACCGAGATTACCAAACCGCCCACACAAAAAAAAAGAAATAGCAGAAGTATGATAAGAGAAGATAGAAGGGTGAAGAAAAAAAAATGTTGAGCGCCATTTGTTATGAGCCTGGTTCAGGTGGCAGTGGCACGGTGGCAGCGGCTCAGCTCGCCGGCTAAAGGGGGGGTTGTTGCCACCATAGCCCACAGCAAAACTTCGTGCCAAAAATAATTTTTTTTATATATATAAATAAAAGAGAACAAGAAAAAAAAAATTTAGAAAGAAAGGGAAATAGGGGAAGAGAGGAAAGAGGAAATTAAAGGATGGTGAGAAAGAAAGAGAATAAGGAAAAGAAGTCCCACGCACCCGTCGTGCATGTGATGAGAGCGCCCCTTTCACCTTATCCTATCACCCTGTCATCTCACAAATTCCCAACCATTTCCGCACCACTCACTTACCTCACCCACCACCATTCTCTTCACCCTACTCATACCATCACTTAAACCGGGCACAATCTTACCCAGCACTCCCATCACCTGCACACATTCACCCCAAGCGACACAAGACATCACGAACCCTACCGTCCTGTCCGTCAGTGGTGGAGCCAACCCACCTCTCTTGTGACCAACAAGGTCACAAACATGGATCACACTCTGGCTCCAGCGTTGTTAGTGTGATCCCCTGCCACTGATTCAGTGAAAAGTCTCATTCCTGTCCGTCCGTCATTTCGGTCCGTACGTCACAACCAGGAGCTCCGGCTCCCTCCGTTCCGGTCCCCCAGCACATCAGCCCAAATGCTTTGCGTTTAGCAACGCATTCTGCTGACTAAGGGAAAAACCAAAAAAAAAAACTCCAGTCCCCTTCAGGGCATTGCCTATGGAAGTTGCCAGAAAAAAAAACAACAAAAATTTTCGTATTTGTTGTTGCTTATAGTTATGTGTACATATATTTATTGCTAAATTTTGTTAAACTCCAATTTATATTTTTAATTCTAATTTATTTCAAGTAAATATATTGGTATTACAATAAGAGATCAATAAAATTCAATTCAATTTATCTCACAGCCTAATACAAATTCAATATTCAGTTAAACTCTTATTTCAAAAAAATTAAAATTTTAATATCCAATTTTAGAACTTTAAAGTTTAAATTTTAAATTAATCTTAAAATTTTAATACCAATTTTTTTTTAAATTAAACAAAAATTTCAACAAATTCTACATTCACTTCAATTTGCAGACAATTTCAATTTTTTTTTTATTCAAAATTATAAAACGAATCCAGTTTTCTGCAATTCAAAATTTCAAATAAAAAAGGTTTATAAAAGCATTGAACATGCACTCACCCGTAGGGAATCCTGCTGATGGTACCACCATGGGGTTCCTGTAGGTATAATTTCTAGAAAAAAAACTGTATTGTCACATTAATATTTTAAATTGTATTTTTACATTTAAAGATATCAAAAAAAATGTACAAGAGAAAAAGAAAAAAAAATTGTATATCGCTCCTGCTGTTCCTCCGCTGCACCAGTCCGGGTCCTCACTCCGCCGGATCTCCTTTCCAGACATCTTGTTTCAAAATTTACAGGCCTCTTTTTTCCTTTTTAGACTTTATAATTTAGCATTCAGTTCACTTTTTTTAGTGGCATCCTCCACCAGCTTCAATTGTTTTTTTTTTTAAAACTTCAAATTCAACAATTTATTACACAGATTGTGCTGCCTTCTCTTCAATCTTTAACATTAATTGTACACTAACTCCAATTCCCGTACTAGTTTTTCCCAAACAGAATCTTCAGTTTAATCCTTTTTCACAGTCCTTTTTTTCGTTAAATTCTTTAGCGTTAAATTATATTGTTGAATTCACTTTTCCTCCTTTTTTTACTCTGATGCAGGTTCATTAGTTCGTTTTTTTTTACTCCTTTTTTTTCTATTTTCTCGCTGCTGTAGCTTCACTCCGATTTCACCTGTCTGACTCCACTCATTGCCACAAACGATCTCACTTCACCCACCCCAGACACTTTCTAATCAACCAAAAACTCCCACTCCTCTCATGCACATAACACGTACACACGCACATACGCACTCCTCAGCCACCTACTCACAACTTCTAAGCAGAAGGAGAGCGAAATGCTGCAGGGCCCACTCCTGTGCTGCTGAGCTAAGGTGAGCACGACAGGTAAGTACATACTTACAGCTAGACATAAAACACATCAATTTTTCAAAGCGAAGTGACCACCCAGAAATCAAGGTCAGTTCTAACTTCTAGAACTTTCTTGATTAACGGATTACAGTGGACGAAAACAACGAAAATAGACACAAACAAAACAAGCAGAAAAAACAAATAAGCATGTTGCCAAAACGAAAGCTTAACATATATTAATATTATTTATACTTTTTTCACTTGTGTGACAGCGAAACAGGCGCACACAACAGGCTCGAAGCCGCCGATGCTGCTTGCAGCATGGAGCGTGTTCGTAAAAAAATTATGTGAAGTCTGTTTCACTACCCACCCGAACGTGTGGCCTCGACCCACATCTCATGCTCTATGAATCTTTAGCTGAGCTAGCCAAAGAAACTACTGCTACCTATATTCCAGCAGGACAAAACACCCACTGCCCTCAGACCAACACACATAAAAATTGCACAGCTCCCCTGCCAATGCACTGGCCCATAAACCTAACTATCCTAAATATTGCACTACCCTACTTACAAATCTAGGCTTACTCAACTAAAAATATCACAGATAGAATATCACTAGATCAAATGAACAGTCAAGAAATATTCAGTAAGAATTTACAAAAACGAGTCAAGAAATAAAATAAAGTTAATAAATAAATAAATGTATAATTACCAAAATAAATATATAAATAAATAAATAACAGAAAACACAAAATGACAAATAGTTACACCCACCTGACAAAATTTACATATAAACCCAAGGCGCGATTACCACAAAATTTACGACACAAACAAATCTTTAGCGTGGTATACGCCCAACTTCTTCCCACTTAACGTTCCCAGCTCATATAGCGAATTGCCAATCTTCTTCTGGATAATGCATTTTACATTTGCTGGGGCCAACTTGGCATTGTAACCCTCCACTTGGTTACTTAGCTTGAAGTTGCGGCGGTATACCACTTGTCCAACATGAAAACATATATCCCTACTACGCGTGTTATACGCTCTTGCACTTCTCTCATGAGCTGACTTTAATGCTTCAAACAACTTTTGCCGGATCAAGTGCTGCTTATCAGCCGGATGTGTTATGACACACTCGTCACCCTTAATAGCATTGACCCTTCTCATGAGCTCATAGGCGCCTGCATGTTGTACCATCTGAGCCCCGAACACTGCGTAGTAGGACGCCATGCAAATTGAACGATGAACTACACTCCTTAGCGCAAAGGCCGCGTCACTAACATGTGCGTCCCAGTGACGTTGGTCTTCCCCCACAAACGAGCGCAACATCTCCAACACTGATCGGTTAACCCGCTCAGAAGCGTTCGCCTGCGGAGAATAGCCCCCGGTCCTAACATGCTTAACACCATACTTGGACAAAAACGACTTAAACGACTCGGACACAAACTGTTTGCCATTGTCAGAATGGACAAACTCAGGGACGCCAAAGACACGAAACACACTACTTTCTAAGTACTTTACAACATTCACGGTGGTGGCTCCACGCATGGGTTGGAGGAAAACGAACTTTGAAAAATGGTCTAAACACACAAACAAAACAGTATTTCCATCCTTTGTTCTGGGATACGGACCCATGAAATCAATATAAAGACGCTGGAAGGGTCGTTCAGTGATATATTGTTCCCCCATCCGGGGACGGCGCATAGCATTCGTGGCCTTACTTCCTTTGCATATATAACAGTTCTTAATCAAGAATTGCACATCTTTTACCATTCCCGGCCAATAATACTTTTGCCTTAACCGGGCCAGCGTCTTGTGTATTCCTCCATGTCCAGCGGAAGGAGAAGAATGACAAGCCTCCAGAAGCTCAGAACGCAGCTCAGTAGGTACCCACAGCTGCAGGGCATGGTCCTCCTGTACCACGTCCCCAGTCATAAACCCCGTCCGTCTGTACACGTAACCGTCCGAAACTAGTAGGTCAGGCAGTTGGTCCTGGTTCTTCGTAATGTTCTCCCTCAGCTCCTCATATTCCTGCGAAGAGAAAGCTGGGGAGCTGAGGTCTACCTCCAAAGTCCTGTTCATCCGTCCTAACTCTTCCATATACATCCGGGAAAGAGCATCACGCACCACATTTTGAGCTCCTCTTCGGTGCTCAATATTAAAATTGTACGCTTGAAGTTTTTAACTCCATCTGGCAAGCCTGCCAGACAGGTCCTTTTGACTCATCAACCACTTCAAGCTTGCGTGATCCGTAATTATGGTGAAGGGTAGTCCCTCGACATAAGGGCGGAACTTCTTTACGCTCAATATCGCTGCACACTCCATCTCAGTGACACTATAATTCCTCGGAGCCTTATTGAGTTTTGCAGACATGTAGGCGATCGGATGCTCATTCCCTTCTTCATCCATTTGGAAGAGTACTCCCCCTACCCCTCGCGTCGATGCGTCGCACTGTATATAAAAGTGCCTGTCAAAGTCCGGATTCGTCAAAACTGGCGCTGAGATGAGACTCTTTTTAAGTCTGTCAAAGGCCAGCTTTGCATCGTCAGTTAAGGAGAACTTCCTCAGTTGGTCCTTCTTCAAACAGTCATGTAGCGGGGCAGCTACCGTCGCGTAGTCTTTGATAAATCGTCGGTACCAGCCGGACATGCCTAGGAACCTCCTCAACTGTTTAGCCGTCTTGGGCTCCGAAAACTCGTCAATTGCCTCCACCTTACGGCTGTCGGTCCTGATGCACCCGTTCCCGACAACATAGCCCAGATACCTCACTTCCTTGAAGCGAAACGTGCTCTTTTCGACGTTGATAGTCAGTTTGGCATCCCACAGACATTTGGCCACGCGGTCCAACAGCGCAAGATGCGAGTCAAAACTGGCAGAACACACGAGAAGATCGTCGAGGTAGACAAAGACATTCTACCGCAAGGCCGAGGGAATGACGTTGTCCATCAGCCTCCACATTCGCTGCGCGGCATTGCACAGCCCGAAAGGCATCACCGTAAACTGATACAGAGGCCTTCCTGGAACGGTGAACGCCGTCTTACCCCTCGACTTTTCCTCCAGCGGTATCTACCAGAATGCGTCCTTCAGATCAATCGCACTGATGTACCGAGTGTCTTGCAGTCTGCTAAGGATGCCCTCAATGTGAGGTTTATGGGTATGCGTCCTTTACCGTTCGTTCATTTAGTCTTCTTGCATCAAGACACAGTCGGTTCTTCCTCTCTTTCCTCGCCAACGAAACTGGGGAGCTCCAGCTGCTGTTGCCGACCTCGATGACCCCCAGACTCAGCATCCGGTCAAGTTCATCAAAGATCAGCTTCTGGATCGCGGGCGAGATAGGATAATGACGCTGCTTCACGGGCAGCTGCTCGTCCACAACCTCTATTACGTGCTCCTCCATGTCAGTTCGCCCAATACCCAGAACAGGAAACGAAGGAAAACGTGCCTTCACTCTCTCCAGATCCATGGCTTGCTCGCTAGTGAGGAAATGTCGGTCCGTCTCAAACGACAGGTCCGTTGATGTCGGTACCAGTCCGCTCACTGACACTGGACCGTCTGTCCGTTGCGTCTCTCACTCAAACACTTGGACACCTACTAATTACTGACAACCCGAAGGTTCGCCAGAAGTCAACCCCAAAATAAAAATCTTGCTGTAAAGCCGGAACTATGAGAAAATCCATGTCCTTTGTCAAACCCTCCCACTTCACCGGAAGTGATACCACTCCCTCGACGTCAGTCTCATCACCATTTGCGGTTTTAATTTTTTACCCCTTTACCGGAAGGACTTGTCTGTTTCGTTTTTGTAAAAAGTCATAAACGCCCTTTCCGATACAGTTGGCAGAAGCTCCCGAATCTAGCAAAGCCGTAACGCCATCACCGTCCACCTTCGTCTTAGCGAAAATCTATTATCGCCTTCCAGCGTCACAATGGCGGATACAATTATTTTTTTTAATCCGTCTCAATAACTTCCTTTTCTCGCGCATTTTTGCAAATTTTTCTGTAGTTCCTTCCTTTTGGGTTGGTACCTACTTCGCTCACAAAAATCCTTGCTCGTGAAGTCTCGTACTCAACCTTGCGCTGGTGCAGGCTTTTAACTGGACGGCTTTTCCAATTTGATGGGATCCTTTCTCTGAAGAATCCTGATAGGTTCAGATCATGGAATGCCGACTTACACTTCGCGTCATCCCTCTCCACATTCTTCTTGAAGTGGTCACCCGGTCTCCCACAACTAAAACACAAATTCAAATGAAAGGGGGACGGACAAAGCACTTGATTACCGGACGCTTGCGGACTGACGGACGTAGCCTTGGGCAATGACAACAATGGACTGGATGTGTTGGTAGATGGACGAGACACTAACGGATACGACGTTGACACAACTCCAGGATCCCGTACCTGAGAGGGCTTAGAGGCGGCCTGGAGGCGACCCACCGGACCTGTCCTGGATCTGAAAGGTCCTAAAGCCTCCAATTGGTCCTCAGACTCACCGTCCCCAAGGCAAAACTCCACCTCGCTTACCTGCCTTGCTCTCGACCTGTTCTCCTCTATGATCTTCACAGCTCTCTTACATTCATGCCTCAGGTCGGCAAGATTATCAATTTGTGAAGAGAAGGTCAGACTAGCGAGGTTAGGCCGTAAATTGCCCTCTCAGGTATTTTCTTGCGCAGCCGGAAGGTGAGATCATGGACCTCAGAGTAAAACTCTTCAAAAATTTCCGCACTCTGTTGCTTACGGTCCATAATCTCCCTTATGATCTCGTAATCTGAGTCGGCGGCTCTGAAATGGCTGAGGAGCTCCCTCTTGAGGTCAAAGTAGCCAAAGGCCGGATCCCCCTCATGGTCCTCAAGCAGCTGCCAGTACCACTTAGCTGCAGCTCCGGCGACGAGGCAGTGGAACTCTGTGAAGAGCTCTTCACGTCCGTACGAGACTTCGTACTGCTCGCATAATTTCTCAATGCGGAACACAAAGCTCTCCACTGTCATTTCCTTATAAGAGCCGTCGAACTTGACATGCCACTTGTCAAGATCAACTCTCTTCCGCCCCTGCACCTCACTGCGGCTGTGCACCATCGATGGACCATCCGATGGTCTCGGCCTCCGACCACCCGACCTCCGATCGACCTGAACGTCCCTCAGCCCCAGAGTGTCCCTCCGCGGAACCGTCCCAGCGTCGCCGAGGCCAGGAGTAGAGGCACCAACTGGCTCCAACCCTTCCGGATTGTGAACCGCCGGCGCCTCCACTGCGGCCACACCCTCCTACCCAGCAAAGCCACGTCTGCACGCATTCGCTGCATCTCTTCTGCGCAATTCACCATCATTTGGTTCTGCTGCATCAGCATGGCCATCATCTGACTTAAGCGGTCAGATCCGGCTGCCGATGCCACACCGCCACCTGATGCCGAACCGAGAAGTTGATCAGCTGCTTCTACGCCTGGAGACGGGACCTGTGGAGGATTCTCTTCCGACATTTCAGACAGCTTTTCCAGCTTCTGACTGAAACTGACGGAGTCCGCTGAAGGGTCCTGCACCACCGACTCCGACCGCAAATCCGGCTGCTGCCTGACACCAAAGCTCGACCGTCCAAACACCAGATCAGCACACCTGTCAAAATAGTTCACCGGGACAAAATCTACTCGGCGCGGTATCCCGGTGTCTATTTGGTTGAGTACTGAGCCAACTATTTGAGTTTCCAGAGCCCTGCTAACACTCCTGGTGATCGGTCTCCTTATGCCGAGATCCCGCCCCGATTCACGCTCCTCCATACACTGAGCACTCCACTCAAACCCACTCACTCACTCCACTCTCACACACCCACTCACCTTATTCCAATCCAGGCCAGAAAGAGTGGCTTCAGAGTGGCTCGGAGTGAACTCAATAATCAATGAAAAACCTGCGGCTAAAATTCAGAAGGAAAAGGGAAAAAAAAACAATCCGAATGAAATAATACTTGTACTGATTCAAAATTAATTCAAAATGGCAAAAAAAACTACGAATTTAAAAACACAAAAAGGAAAAAGAAAGAAAAAAAAATGCAACCTAAACCGAAGATCCTCAAAAAAAACAAAAATAATAAAATCAACACTATTTATGTGCTTGGGCTGATGTGCTTGAGCTGGCCATAGAGGAAGTCAAACACCCGTTCGTGTGAGTCAGTCATGTCCCGTCACGTCCTCTAAATTCCACAAAAACCCCCGTCAGTCTATGCTGCAGACTTGGAACGTGACACTACATCTTTTCGCCAAAGCTACTGCGCTGGATGCCACGCCCTCTACAGCATCCTACCCCCCGTGAGATTTGCGGCGACCCGCCTCACAGCACACGCCGTGGAAAGCTGCTGTACCGGCAGCAGACCGCCAGTAACTCACCATCGTCAACTCCATGCGAGAATCCCCGCGACCGGCACCACTCCCGATAGCACTGGTGCTGTTAGAAGGAACACGATCGCAAAAACTCCCGCCAGCAGAAAATCTGGCAACCCCACCCGCTACCACAAAATCCCACATGAACGGATCCTTATGGTTCGAGGCAGCAATCGAGATTACCAAACCGCCCACACAAAAAAAAAGAAATAGCAGAAGTATGATAAGAGAAGATAGAAGGGTGAAGAAAAAAAAACGTTGGGCGCCATTTGTTGTGAGCCTGGTTCAGGTGGCAGTGGCACGGTGGCAGCGGCTCAGCTCGCCGGCTAAAGGGGGGGTTGTTGCCACCATAGCCCACAGCAAAACTTCGTGCCAAAAATAATTTTTTTTTATATACATAAATAAAAGAGAACAAGAAAAAAAAAATTTAGAAAGAAAGGGAAATAGGGGAAGAGAGGAAAGAGGAAATTAAAGGATGGTGAGAAAGAAAGAGAATAAGGAAAAGAAGTCCCACGCACCCGTCGTGCATGTGATGAGGGCGCCCCCTTCACCTTATCCTATCACCCTGTCATCTCACAAATTCCCAACCATTTCCCCACCACTCACTTACCTCACCCACCACCATTCTCTTCACCCTACTCATACCATCACTTAAACCGGGCACAATCTTACCCAGCACTCCCATCACCTGCACACATTCACCCCAAACGACACAAGACATCACGAACCCTACCGTCCTGTCCGTCAGTGGTGGAGCCAACCCACCTCTCTTGTGACCAACAAGGTCACAAACATGGATCACACTCTGGCTCCAGCGTTGTTAGTGTGATCCCCTGCCACTGATTCAGTCAAAAGTATCATTCCTGTCCGTCCGTCATTTCGGTCCGTACGTCACAACCAGGAGCTCCGGCTCCCTCCGTTCCGGTCCCCCAGCACATCAGCCCAAATGCTTTGCGTTTAGCAACGCATTCTGCTGACTAAGGGAAAAACCAAAAAAAAAAACTCCAGTCCCCTTCAGGGCATTGCCAATGGAAGTTGCCAGAAAAAAAAAAAACAACAAAAATTTTCGTATTTGTTGTTGCTTATAGTTATGTGTACATATATTTATTGCTAAATTTTGTTAAACTCCAATTTATATTTTTAATTCTAATTTATTTCAAGTAAATATATTGGTATTACAATAAGAGATCAATAAAATTCAATTCAATTTTTCTCACAGCCTAATACAAATTCAATATTCAGTTAAACTCTTATTTCAAAAAAATTAAAATTTTAATATCCAATTTTAGAACTTGTGGCGGACCTGGTGGTCCCCACAAGCATCGAAGCCGCGAGTCGTTGAACGCAAATTAGCGCAAATTCGGTTTGGGGTTTCATTGCCCGCATTCCACATTGTTGCTCATTGCGGAGCGCGATAACGATCGGCGACAGTCATCTGATTCGCTGCAGGCTGTAGCCTGGCGCGCTCATTGCTGACGCTAACGAACGTCGGCGCTGCGATTTGAGACGGCGGAGTAGCTACCCGCCGCCTTGACTCATCAGTGCATCGAGCTCGCTTTCGTCTATTGTAAAGACGCAGCGTCAGCATGCGAGCGCTGGCCAGCGCAGCTCTCCTATCGTTAGCGCTGACGTAGGAGGGTTGTTTATAAGGCCCAGCGCGATGCATCGTGAGAGCATTGCAACAATGTGGAAGTACGTGACCATCGGTCTGTTCTCGGCGACCGTCTTATATTTCGCGGCGAGATATTTTCTGCAATGGTGGTGGTGGCATTCCCTCTGGGATATGCTGCCAACACCATAAAACAGCGAGCGACTTCTTTAAAATTACAGTTGAGTTTTCGGCGTCATCCTAGCGACACTCGGTGCTCTACGCGACTCGCGGCTTAAAGCTAAGTTAACTGCGAAACGTTCGGCTTAAAGTTAACTGCGAAACATTCGGCTTAAAGTTAACTGCGAAACATTCGGTTTAAAGTTAAGTAACTGCGAAGCAGTGTGAACTTGTAAATTTGTGTAGAAATAAAGATCCATTTAAGATTTGTGTAAATAAAGATTTATAGTAACAACTAAGAATAAACCCACAATTGGTGACCCCGACAAGCGGAGTGAACATCATATAAGCCCACAATTCATATGAACCATATAGTTAACGCGGTAGGGCAGTGCGTCGCGCTTATACTTATCGCAGTGCTATTACGGTTAATAAAAGAGCAAACCGAGCAAGGGCAATGTCGGAAGTGAAAGACGACTCAGCGGCGGCGAGCTCGGCGACAGATACGGCCACCGTGGAGGCCGCAGCGAACATCGACCCAGGAGCCTCGGCCGGAGCGACAGCGGCCAATGCAGGTATTGGGGAGCAACCACCGGCGAGCGACGAGGTAAGCCGTATCACAATTAGAGTTCCTCCCTTCTGGCAGACGAACCCGGAGGTCTGGTTCGCGCAAGTAGAGGCGCAATTCGCAACCGCGCGCATTTCCTCGGACGTAGCGCGCTTTAATCTGGTGGTCGGCGCCATGGAAAGTCGTATCCTGGAGCAGGTGTACGACGCGGTTACGCAGCCACCAGCCCGCGAGCGCTACGCGAACCTCAGGAAGCGCCTGCTGGAGCAGTTTGGGGCCTCGGAGCAGCAGAAGCTGAAGATATTGCTCGCAGGGGTCGAGCTGGACGGCAGGCGACCCTCCCAGTTGCTCGGTGAGATGCGGCGGTTAGGCGGCGCAAATCTAACTGACCAATTGCTCGACAGCATGTGGATGAGCCGTCTCCCACGACACATCCGTGCGATCCTACAGGCGTCCAGCGGAGCGTTAGAGGAGAAGGCGAATCTTGCGGACAAAATCGCCGAAGTAGCCAACGAGCCCGGTAGCGAATCTGCATCGCTTATGCAAGCGGCGCGTCCAGTGGACGACATGCAGCAGCGAGTGCAGCGCATCGAGTCAGCACTCGCTTCGCTCAACGTTCGCGAACGACGCGCGCCGACATCATTCGAAGCTGACCTACGGCGAGTTGGGCTGCCAGCGGAGCACGAAGATGCCGCGCTCTATTGCGGTGGCCGTGGCAGGGCGCCGCAACCACCGAAGACGGTGACGTACCGTAACCGGTATCACAGGTCCCCCTCGCGCACACCGTCGGCGCATGAGAAGCGCCGCGACGACGACCTTAACTAGGGGCGAGTCATCTGCTGGTATCATCACGTCCACGGAGAGCGCGCGAAGCTATGCCGGCCTCCGTGCGATTTCGCAAAGCCAGCGACCCAGAATTTGCCCCGCCAAAAAAACTGAGTGCCCCCATATTCCGCCAGCGGGGGCTCGTGAAGCGAGCGTAGTTAACCGAGTTTACGTAAGGGACGCAGCAACAAAGAAGCGATTCCTCGTAGACACGGGTGCCGACGTTTCAGTATTACCGCCAACGCAGCACGAGCTGCTCGATCGACCCGATTCTTACCAGCTTTACGCAGCGAACGGAACGCCCATTCTTACGTACGGCCGGAAGCGAATCGGGCTCGATCTCGGGTTGCGACGAAAATTTACATGGGAATTCGTAATAGCAAAGGTCAAAGCCCCGATATTAGGGATGGATTTCCTGAAGCACTACGGGTTGTTGGTGGATGCGAAGAACGACAAACTGATCGACGGGGTGACAAAACTGGAATGCAGCGGCACACCGGCGGGCGTTATGAAAAGCATTTCAACAGTTAGCGACAACGCACCTTTCTCCAGTTTGGTTCGAGAGTTCCGCGACATTACCGTGATGCGACCCTCAAGCGGAGCGAGCAAGTCAGACGTCACGCATCATATAGTTACGCACGGACCTCCGGTTTACGCGCGCCCCCGGCGCCTGTCTCCGGAGAAACTCGAAGCGGCGGGGGAAGAATTCCGCTATTTGTTGGAAAAAGGAATTTGCGAGGCATCTGACAGCAGTTGGGCGAGTCCGTCACACATGGTAAGGAAGTCCGACGGATCCTGGCGACCATGCGGCGACTACCGAGCGCTCAACGCGATCACCGTTCCCGATCGCTACCCAATTCCGTACATCCAGGATTTCACACATATCTTGTACGGAAAGCGAGTTTTCTCCACCATTGACCTGCAGCGCGCGTATCATCAAATCCCAATCGAGCCCAGCGACGTCCCTAAATCGGCTATTACGACGCCTTTCGGGTTATTTCAATTTAAATATATGACCTTCGGGTTACGAAATGCGGCGCAAACCTTTCAGCGCCACATAGATAATTTGTTGGCAGGCGAGACGGCATACGCATTCGTTTACATCGACGACATTTGCGTCGCGTCCGAGTCATGGGAGCAGCATGAGCGGCACCTGCGGCGGATTTTCCAGCTGCTGCGCGAAAACGGACTCACGATAAATTTGGCGAAGTGCGTCCTCGGGCAAACGACGGTGAAATTCTTGGGTCACACGGTCTCCAGCGAAGGCATTCTACCGAATGATGAGAAGGTAGAAGCGATCAACGACTTCAAGAGACCAGCGACGGCCCGCGAACTGAAACGTTTCCTTGGCATGATAAACTTCTACCGTCGTTTCATTCCGCGCGCGGTGGAAAGCCAGATGA
Source organism: Sicus ferrugineus (assembly GCA_922984085.1). Lineage (NCBI taxonomy): Eukaryota > Metazoa > Arthropoda > Insecta > Diptera > Conopidae > Sicus > Sicus ferrugineus. Next base: position 42,186,349 of record OV277348.1, on the reverse strand, counting down.
TCCTGCAGAGTTTGATGTGCGGCAACCGAAAAAACGACGTCACGCGAATCGAGTGGACATCTGAAGCGGTAAACGCTTTCGAGATGTGCAAGAAAGCGTTGTCACAGGCGACCATGTTGTTCCACCCCGCGCCGAACGCGACTTTATGCTTGAATGTCGACGCGTCGGATACAGCCGTAGGGGCGGTCCTACAGCAGCAAGTGGGTACCGAGTTGCAACCGTTGGGGTTTTACTCGAAAAAACTGACTGACGCCCAGCGAAAATACAGCACCTACGATCGGGAGTTGACGGCAATCTATCAGGCGGTGCGGCATTTTAAGCATATGGTCGAAGGCAGACAATTTACAGTTTTTACGGACCACAAGCCTTTGACGTTCGCCTTCAAGCAGAGCTCGGAGCGGGCAGCGCCACGACAAGCCCGCCAACTGGATTACATCGGTCAGTTCACGACAGACGTCCGACACGTAGCGGGACGAGACAACGAGGTGGCCGATGCATTATCACGAGCCCAGTCGATCACTTACGCAGGCGGCGGCATCGGCTACGAAGAGCTCGCACGGGAACAGCAGCGCGACTCAGAAATTTCGGAATGGTCCGGAGCAACGAAAGCAACGTCAACGCTGCAGCTTCAGCCCCTCACACTTCCGCAATCGAATACGACATTAGTCTGCGACGTAGCACACGGTAAGATCCGACCTTGGGTGCCCTCCCGATGCAGGAAATCGGTCATGGAAAAGATGCATGGACTAGCGCACCCGGGCGCGAAGGCAACCATTGAACTCGTGAGACAACGTTTCGTGTGGCCAGGCATGAGCAAGGATATACGAGAGTTCGTCCGCTGCTGCGGCCCGTGTCAGCAAAGCAAAGTGCAGCGTCATAATCGCGCGGAGGTGGGCAGATATGAAGGCCCAGATGAGCGATTCGAGCACCTAAATATCGATTTAATTGGGCCGCTGCCAGCGTCCCAAGGATACCGCTACTGCCTCACCGTGATCGACAGATTCACCAGGTGGCCTGAGGCAATTCCGCTTACCGACATATCGGCGGAGAGCGTAGCGAAGAACCTCATCTCAGGCTGGTTCGCGAAATTCGGGATCCCGGTGAGGATTTCAACCGATCTCGGACGGCAGTTCGAATCCGAGCTTTTCCGGCAGTTAAACGAGATGCTCGGCGTGCAGCATTATAAAACGACACCATATCACCCGCAAGCGAACGGGATGATCGAGCGCTGGCACAGGACGTTGAAGACAGCGATAATCTGCTACAAGCATGACGAGTGGAGCGAAATATTACCACTCGTGCTGCTTGGGCTGCGCGCCACATTTAAAGAAGACATCGCAGCGACACCAGCGGAGTTAGTTTATGGTACGACGCTCCGGTTACCAGGCGAATTCCTGATGCCCACGCCATCGAAAATTTCTGAGTCCGAGTTCGTAAAGGATTTGAGACGCAAAATGGCGAAGGTAGCGCCAGTCCCAGCCGCGCATCACGACACCACGAGAGTCTTCATCCAACCAGAGCTCAGTACGTGCTCACACGCCTTCGTGAGGATCGACAAAGTCCAGCGACCGTTACAGCCACGTTACGAGGGCCCCTTAAGCGCAGCGAGAAATACTTTACGCTAAGGCTACGCGGAAGAGCTGCGAAGATCGCCATCGACAGGTTGAAAGCTGCGTACACTACTAGCGACAACAGCGAGCCGGCGAAACCGACGACTTCAAGACCAGAGGGCGCAGAGAAGAAGACAAGAAGCGGCCGGCACGTGAAGATTCCGGCGAGATTTGTGCTATCGCAAATGCTTTATTAGGGGGGGAGTACTGTGGCGGACCTGGTGGTCCCCACAAGCATCGAAGCCGCGAGTCGTTGAACGCAAATTAGCGCAAATTCGGTTTGGGGTTTCATTGCCCGCATTCCACATTGTTGCTCATCGCGGAGCGCGATAACGATCGGCGACAGTCATCTGATTCGCTGCAGGCTGTAGCCTGGCGCGCTCATTGCTGACGCTAACGAACGTCGGCGCTGCGATTTGAGACGGCGGAGTAGCTACCCGCCGCCTTGACTCATCAGTGCATCGAGCTCGCTTTCGTCTATTGTAAAGACGCAGCGTCAGCATGCGAGCGCTGGCCAGCGCAGCTCTCCTATCGTTAGCGCTGACGTAGGAGGGTTGTTTATAAGGCCCAGCGCGATGCATCGTGAGAGCATTGCAACAATGTGGAAGTACGTGACCATCGGTCTGTTCTCGGCGACCGTCTTATATTTCGCGGCGAGATATTTTCTGCAGTGGTGGTGGTGGCATTCCCTCTGGGATATGCTGCCAACACCATAAAACAGCGAGCGACTTCTTTAAAATTACAGTTGAGTTTTCGGCGTCATCCTAGCGACACTCGGTGCTCTACGCGACTCGCGGCTTAAAGCTAAGTTAACTGCGAAACGTTCGGCTTAAAGTTAACTGCGAAACATTCGGCTTAAAGTTAACTGCGAAACATTCGGTTTAAAGTTAAGTAACTGCGAAGCAGTGTGAACTTGTAAATTTGTGTAGAAATAAAGATCCATTTAAGATTTGTGTAAATAAAGATTTATAGTAACAACTAAGAATAAACCCACAATTGGTGACCCCGACAAGCGGAGTGAACATCATATAAGCCCACAATTCATATGAACCATATAGTTAACGCGGTAGGGCAGTGCGTCGCGCTTATACTTATCGCAGTGCTATTACGGTTAATAAAAGAGCAAACCGAGCAAGGGCAATGTCGGAAGTGAAAGACGACTCAGCGGCGGCGAGCTCGGCGACAGATACGGCCACCGTGGAGGCCGCAGCGAACATCGACCCAGGAGCCTCGGCCGGAGCGACAGCGGCCAATGCAGGTATTGGGGAGCAACCACCGGCGAGCGACGAGGTAAGCCGTATCACAATTAGAGTTCCTCCCTTCTGGCAGACGAACCCGGAGGTCTGGTTCGCGCAAGTAGAGGCGCAATTCGCAACCGCGCGCATTTCCTCGGACGTAGCGCGCTTTAATCTGGTGGTCGGCGCCATGGAAAGTCGTATCCTGGAGCAGGTGTACGACGCGGTTACGCAGCCACCAGCCCGCGAGCGCTACGCGAACCTCAGGAAGCGCCTGCTGGAGCAGTTTGGGGCCTCGGAGCAGCAGAAGCTGAAGATATTGCTCGCAGGGGTCGAGCTGGACGGCAGGCGACCCTCCCAGTTGCTCGGTGAGATGCGGCGGTTAGGCGGCGCAAATCTAACTGACCAATTGCTCGACAGCATGTGGATGAGCCGTCTCCCACGACACATCCGTGCGATCCTACAGGCGTCCAGCGGAGCGTTAGAGGAGAAGGCGAATCTTGCGGACAAAATCGCCGAAGTAGCCAACGAGCCCGGTAGCGAATCTGCATCGCTTATGCAAGCGGCGCGTCCAGTGGACGACATGCAGCAGCGAGTGCAGCGCATCGAGTCAGCACTCGCTTCGCTCAACGTTCGCGAACGACGCGCGCCGACATCATTCGAAGCTGACCTACGGCGAGTTGGGCTGCCAGCGGAGCACGAAGATGCCGCGCTCTATTGCGGTGGCCGTGGCAGGGCGCCGCAACCACCGAAGACGGTGACGTACCGTAACCGGTATCACAGGTCCCCCTCGCGCACACCGTCGGCGCATGAGAAGCGCCGCGACGACGACCTTAACTAGGGGCGAGTCATCTGCTGGTATCATCACGTCCACGGAGAGCGCGCGAAGCTATGCCGGCCTCCGTGCGATTTCGCAAAGCCAGCGACCCAGAATTTGCCCCGCCAAAAAAACTGAGTGCCCCCATATTCCGCCAGCGGGGGCTCGTGAAGCGAGCGTAGTTAACCGAGTTTACGTAAGGGACGCAGCAACAAAGAAGCGATTCCTCGTAGACACGGGTGCCGACGTTTCAGTATTACCGCCAACGCAGCACGAGCTGCTCGATCGACCCGATTCTTACCAGCTTTACGCAGCGAACGGAACGCCCATTCTTACGTACGGCCGGAAGCGAATCGGGCTCGATCTCGGGTTGCGACGAAAATTTACATGGGAATTCGTAATAGCAAAGGTCAAAGCCCCGATATTAGGGATGGATTTCCTGAAGCACTACGGGTTGTTGGTGGATGCGAAGAACGACAAACTGATCGACGGGGTGACAAAACTGGAATGCAGCGGCACACCGGCGGGCGTTATGAAAAGCATTTCAACAGTTAGCGACAACGCACCTTTCTCCAGTTTGGTTCGAGAGTTCCGCGACATTACCGTGATGCGACCCTCAAGCGGAGCGAGCAAGTCAGACGTCACGCATCATATAGTTACGCACGGACCTCCGGTTTACGCGCGCCCCCGGCGCCTGTCTCCGGAGAAACTCGAAGCGGCGGGGGAAGAATTCCGCTATTTGTTGGAAAAAGGAATTTGCGAGGCATCTGACAGCAGTTGGGCGAGTCCGTCACACATGGTAAGGAAGTCCGACGGATCCTGGCGACCATGCGGCGACTACCGAGCGCTCAACGCGATCACCGTTCCCGATCGCTACCCAATTCCGTACATCCAGGATTTCACACATATCTTGTACGGAAAGCGAGTTTTCTCCACCATTGACCTGCAGCGCGCGTATCATCAAATCCCAATCGAGCCCAGCGACGTCCCTAAATCGGCTATTACGACGCCTTTCGGGTTATTTCAATTTAAATATATGACCTTCGGGTTACGAAATGCGGCGCAAACCTTTCAGCGCCACATAGATAATTTGTTGGCAGGCGAGACGGCATACGCATTCGTTTACATCGACGACATTTGCGTCGCGTCCGAGTCATGGGAGCAGCATGAGCGGCACCTGCGGCGGATTTTCCAGCTGCTGCGCGAAAACGGACTCACGATAAATTTGGTGAAGTGCGTCCTCGGGCAAACGACGGTGAAATTCTTGGGTCACACGGTCTCCAGCGAAGGCATTCTACCGAATGATGAGAAGGTAGAAGCGATCAACGACTTCAAGAGACCAGCGACGGCCCGCGAACTGAAACGTTTCCTTGGCATGATAAACTTCTACCGTCGTTTCATTCCGCGCGCGGTGGAAAGCCAGATGATCCTGCAGAGTTTGATGTGCGGCAACCGAAAAAACGACGTCACGCGAATCGAGTGGACATCTGAAGCGGTAAACGCTTTCGAGATGTGCAAGAAAGCGTTGTCACAGGCGACCATGTTGTTCCACCCCGCGCCGAACGCGACTTTATGCTTGAATGTCGACGCGTCGGATACAGCCGTAGGGGCGGTCCTACAGCAGCAAGTGGGTACCGAGTTGCAACCGTTGGGGTTTTACTCGAAAAAACTGACTGACGCCCAGCGAAAATACAGCACCTACGATCGGGAGTTGACGGCAATCTATCAGGCGGTGCGGCATTTTAAGCATATGGTCGAAGGCAGACAATTTACAGTTTTTACGGACCACAAGCCTTTGACGTTCGCCTTCAAGCAGAGCTCGGAGCGGGCAGCGCCACGACAAGCCCGCCAACTGGATTACATCGGTCAGTTCACGACAGACGTCCGACACGTAGCGGGACGAGACAACGAGGTGGCCGATGCATTATCACGAGCCCAGTCGATCACTTACGCAGGCGGCGGCATCGGCTACGAAGAGCTCGCACGGGAACAGCAGCGCGACTCAGAAATTTCGGAATGGTCCGGAGCAACGAAAGCAACGTCAATGCTGCAGCTTCAGCCCCTCACACTTCCGCAATCGAATACGACATTAGTCTGCGACGTAGCACACGGTAAGATCCGACCTTGGGTGCCCTCCCGATGCAGGAAATCGGTCATGGAAAAGATGCATGGACTAGCGCACCCGGGCGCGAAGGCAACCATTGAACTCGTGAGACAACGTTTCGTGTGGCCAGGCATGAGCAAGGATATACGAGAGTTCGTCCGCTGCTGCGGCCCGTGTCAGCAAAGCAAAGTGCAGCGTCATAATCGCGCGGAGGTGGGCAGATATGAAGGCCCAGATGAGCGATTCGAGCACCTAAATATCGATTTAATTGGGCCGCTGCCAGCGTCCCAAGGATACCGCTACTGCCTCACCGTGATCGACAGATTCACCAGGTGGCCTGAGGCAATTCCGCTTACCGACATATCGGCGGAGAGCGTAGCGAAGAACCTCATCTCAGGCTGGTTCGCGAAATTCGGGATCCCGGTGAGGATTTCAACCGATCTCGGACGGCAGTTCGAATCCGAGCTTTTCCGGCAGTTAAACGAGATGCTCGGCGTGCAGCATTATAAAACGACACCATATCACCCGCAAGCGAACGGGATGATCGAGCGCTGGCACAGGACGTTGAAGACAGCGATAATCTGCTACAAGCATGACGAGTGGAGCGAAATATTACCACTCGTGCTGCTTGGGCTGCGCGCCACATTTAAAGAAGACATCGCAGCGACACCAGCGGAGTTAGTTTATGGTACGACGCTCCGGTTACCAGGCGAATTCCTGATGCCCACGCCATCGAAAATTTCTGAGTCCGAGTTCGTAAAGGATTTGAGACGCAAAATGGCGAAGGTAGCGCCAGTCCCAGCCGCGCATCACGACACCACGAGAGTCTTCATCCAACCAGAGCTCAGTACGTGCTCACACGCCTTCGTGAGGATCGACAAAGTCCAGCGACCGTTACAGCCACGTTACGAGGGCCCCTTAAGCGCAGCGAGAAATACTTTACGCTAAGGCTACGCGGAAGAGCTGCGAAGATCGCCATCGACAGGTTGAAAGCTGCGTACACTACTAGCGACAACAGCGAGCCGGCGAAACCGACGACTTCAAGACCAGAGGGCGCAGAGAAGAAGACAAGAAGCGGCCGGCACGTGAAGATTCCGGCGAGATTTGTGCTATCGCAAATGCTTTATTAGGGGGGGAGTACTGTGGCGGACCTGGTGGTCCCCACAAGCATCGAAGCCGCGAGTCGTTGAACGCAAATTAGCGCAAATTCGGTTTGGGGTTTCATTGCCCGCATTCCACATTGTTGCTCATCGCGGAGCGCGATAACGATCGGCGACAGTCATCTGATTCGCTGCAGGCTGTAGCCTGGCGCGCTCATTGCTGACGCTAACGAACGTCGGCGCTGCGATTTGAGACGGCGGAGTAGCTACCCGCCGCCTTGACTCATCAGTGCATCGAGCTCGCTTTCGTCTATTGTAAAGACGCAGCGTCAGCATGCGAGCGCTGGCCAGCGCAGCTCTCCTATCGTTAGCGCTGACGTAGGAGGGTTGTTTATAAGGCCCAGCGCGATGCATCGTGAGAGCATTGCAACAATGTGGAAGTACGTGACCATCGGTCTGTTCTCGGCGACCGTCTTATATTTCGCGGCGAGATATTTTCTGCAGTGGTGGTGGTGGCATTCCCTCTGGGATATGCTGCCAACACCATAAAACAGCGAGCGACTTCTTTAAAATTACAGTTGAGTTTTCGGCGTCATCCTAGCGACACTCGGTGCTCTACGCGACTCGCGGCTTAAAGCTAAGTTAACTGCGAAACGTTCGGCTTAAAGTTAACTGCGAAACATTCGGCTTAAAGTTAACTGCGAAACATTCGGTTTAAAGTTAAGTAACTGCGAAGCAGTGTGAACTTGTAAATTTGTGTAGAAATAAAGATCCATTTAAGATTTGTGTAAATAAAGATTTATAGTAACAACTAAGAATAAACCCACAAACTCTAAAGTTTAAATTTTAAATTAATCTTAAAATTTTAATACCAATTTTTTTTAAAATTAAACAAAAATTTAAACAAATGCTACATTCACTTCAATTTGCAGACAATTTCAATTTTTTTTTATTCAAAATTATAAAACGAATCCAGTTTTCTGCAATTCAAAATTTCAAAAAAAGGTTTATAAAAGCATTGAACATGCACTCACCCGTAGGGAATCCTGCTGATGGTACCACCATGGGGTTCCTGTAGCTATAATTTCTAGAAAAAAAAAACTGTATTGTCACATTAATATTTTAAATTGTATTTTTACATTTTAAGATATCAAAAGAAAATGTACAAGAGAAAAAGAAAAAAAAAAGGTATGTCGCTCCCGCTGTTCCTCTGCTGCACCAGTCCGGGTCCTCACTCCGCCGGATCTCCTCTCCAGACATCTTGTTTCAAAATTTACAGGCCTCTTTTTTCCTTTTTAGACTTTATAATTTAGCATTCAGTTAACTTTTTTTAGTGGCATCCTCCACCAGCTTCAATTGTTTTTTTTTTAAACTTCCAATCTTTCGTTCTTACCCTCCTTTAATTTCCTCTTTCCTCTTTTCCCCTATTTCCCTTTCTTTCTAAAGTTTTTTTCTTGTTCTCTTTTATTTTAAAAAAAAAAAAAAATTATTTTTGGCACGAAGTTTTGCTGTGGGCTATGGTGGCAACAACCCCCCTTTAGCCGGCTAGCTGAGCCGCTGCCACCGTGCCACTGCCACCTGAACCAGGCTCACAACAAATGGCGCCCAACGTTTTTTTTTTCTTCACCCTTCTATCTTCTCTTATCATACTTCTGCTATTCCTTTTTTTTGTGTGGGCAAGCTTAGCTGCAAATTGATTATTGATGGAGAGGAACTGTGGGATTTCGGGGCACTCCACAAGTACTTCTCATAACAAGTGTGGCCTCCGAAGAAAATTGTATCATCAAAGAATTTGAGCATCGTGAAAAGACTCTCATGGCCACCATAACTGTGTACTGTGAGTCGCCACTCCATCCGACTCACAACAGAAATTCCATTCAAACAAAGGTACTATCCACGAAACCCCGCAATGCAGCAAGTAAGTGATAAAGGGATTGATCAACTACTAGCAGACGGAAAAATTGCATCATCAAAGAGTCCATATAGCTCGCCAATCGTATTAGTTAAAAAGAAGCAGGGAACCTGGCGTCTCTGTGTAGATTACCGCCAGTTGAATAAAATCTCCGTCCGCGACGCATACCCCCTACCGCAAATACAAGCTATATTGGACAAACTGAGAAAGGCGAAGTATATCATCACCATCGACCTAAAGCAAGGCTACTGGCAGATTCCGCTAGAAAAAGCGTCACGAAAATATACGGCTTTCACTGTTCCCGGCCGCGGACTCTACCAATGGACGGTCATGCCATTCGGACTACATTCCGCTCCCGCTACCTTCCAGAGAGTGCTGGACACTGTGATTGGTCCGGAGTTAGAACCGTTCGCGTTCGCATGCCTTGATGATATCATCGTACTGGGAAAAACATTCGAAGAACATATGACAAATCTTCAAACCGTATTCCAGAGGCTTAGAAACGCCAAGTTAAGGGTTAACTTTGAAAAAACCAATTTTTGCAAAAATGAATTACGCTATTTAGGGCACCTGATAACCCCTGACGGCATTCACACCGATCCTGAAAAAATAAAAGCTATACAAGAGCTGCCAGCCCCAGAAAATATTAAGGAACTACGCCAGGTGCTTCGAATCGCATCTTGGTATCGCCGGTTTGTCAAAGAGTTCGCAACTATCACCGCCCCTCTCAGGCAGTTACTCAAGAAGAAGGCACGTTGGCAATGGAGTGAAGAACAGGACACCGCATTTCGAAACCTGAAGCACGCGCTCATTATTGCCCCGGTTCTCCGCTGCCCCGATTACACTCGACCGTTCACCCTTCAAACTGATGCAAGTAACATCGGTCTCGGAGTGGTACTGACCCAGAAGGCAGAAGAACACGAGGTGGTGATAGCATATGCAAGCCGCGCGCTCACCGAATTAGAGAAAAAGTACTCCACCACTGAAAAGAAGTGTCTTGCAGTACTGTTTGGCATACGAAAACTCCGGCCTTACTTAGAAGGGTACAGATTCACCGTCATAACTGATCATCATTCGTTACGTTGGCTGCACACCCTACAAAACCCCTCAGGCAGATTAGCCCGCTGGGCGTTAGAATTACAACAATACGACTTCCACATTGAATATCGAAAAGGAGGGCCTAATGTCGTCGCAGACTCATTGTCACGCCAACCCTTATCAGACACCCCCCAGCTGCTGTACAACCAGGCAACCGACTGGTATCAACACCAGTACAAGAAAGTACAGGAGAATTCTACCGAACATATCGGCTACAAGATCATCGACCAGAAGCTGTATAAGGAAAAATCAAAACAGAAAACCCACAGCAACAAATAGGCTCTCTGCGTACCCCCCAATCAACGACCAGACCAGTTTTACAAGAAATTCATGACAGACCAACGGCAGGGCACCTCGACTACTACAAAACGCTCCGACGAGTCAGAGAGCGGTACTACTGGCCCTACATGCAGCGCGACATACTACGCCACGTCTGCTCCTGTCTGACCTGCGCGCAATATAAGGCGAAGAACCAACCTCCCACCGGACTAATGACAACTACCGTCGCTCACCGACCCAAGATTAACACCGGAGCTGCGGTGTCTATACACATCTTGTTTTCTGCTATCCCGTTGTCAGGGTAGAATGTAGCAAACCAATACAGGTTGCTACAAATATCATATATTTTTACTTTTGTTAAAACCAAAATATATAAGTTCCAGTGAGTTGAAGAATTAGTAGAATTACCAGGAATGATTGAAATTAAGAATTAATATAACTCTTAGAAATTATTTGAATTAAGAATAAGTGGCATTAAAATAATAATAATCACAATAAGCATGCAAATTAACATAAGTTCTCCATAAGCAAGAAAGCACAACCAAACCGGAATCGAACCAGGAAAATGCAAAAACAAAATCAAGCCCCGAAAACACACGCTACATACGCTCAGAGAATAAGACATACATACGCACAAGCGAAGCAGCGGCTATTCTAAAAATAGAACCTTACGACCGGCTTAGTTTCACTTTTTCCTTTCGCTGCACCTTCGCTGCTGTAGGTCTAAAAATACAATCCAGAATTCAGTTCACTCATATTTTCCTCCGTCGCGCATGCGCTGCATACAATTCTCATTTAGTTTTGATCAGCATGCGCTTTTAAAGACTAGTTTGTGCAAGCTCAAGTCAGCCTTCTGCCGGTAAGCAACGACTCAATTCGTGCTTGCTTTTACAGAAATTCCTTTTGCATGGAGCAGTTGACCACCTGGCTCGACAGCCCCAAAATCGCATAACGAGTGGCTCACATATTTTGAAGGGTTCACCAACCCTCTATACATCCAGTAGAGTAGAAGTAGTTGCCGGCGTAGCATAGACGTATTTTAGGAGTAGGGTTGGGCGTATTTAGGACTAGCCGGAATCTTTCCTTCGGGAATTTGAAGGCTTCGGCCGGAATCATTCCTTCGGGAATTTCAAGGCTTCGGCCGGAATCATTCCTTCGGGAATTTCAAGGCTTCGGCCGGAATCAGTTCTGCGGAGCTTTCAACCAAATTGTGAGCGGCCTTCTGCCGCGGAGCATTCAGCTCCACCGAACTTTGTATTCACCAGTATTGTAAGCGGCCTTCCGCCGCGGGGCATTCGGTCCCTCCGTCACCTGTGCACCCGCAACAGTTGTAAGCGGCCTTCTGCCGCGGGGCATTCGGTCCCTCCGTCACCTGTACACCCGCAACAGTTGTAAGCGGCCTTCTGCCGCTGAGCACTCGGCTCCTGTCTTCTGTACTCACAAATCATTGTACGCGGCCTTCTGTCGCCAGGCATTCGGCCTGACAAAAGCATTTGTAACCAGTGGAGTAGCAAGTAAGATTGTACAAGACTTTTTGTGAATTGGATCGAATAAAAGAATAAATAAAAGAAAAAAACGAACACCAACCCGCATACGCCGAGCTGAATATTTCAGTGATAAATTTGCTTGAGAGCAAATCGTGTGCAATTCTTGACCGATGCGGTGGTTGGTACTTTGAGGGTTACGAGATCCCCCAAAATGGACCCTGGGGCGACTGACGCTACCCCAGCTGGAAACAAAAACTCTTTACAGGTTGTTGCTTTGGATATCTCCAAGGCATTTGACCAGGTGTGGCATAAAGCACTCGGTTCTAAACTGGCTGCTTATGGTGTCGGTAACACATTCACTCGATGGATATCGAGTTTCCTCAGCAGCCGTTCTATTCGGGTTGTGATAGACGGCTTTCGGGTCGATTTTAATGCGCGGAAGACCCAATGCTGTTTGTTGACCCACAAGCGTCTGGCGGGCGACAACTTTCCACCTTTAAATATGGGTGGTGTGGATATTAATGAGTCGGAGGCTCTTGATGTTCTGGGCATGTCAATACAATGCGATCTTCGTTGGAACGATCACATTTTTGATGTGTCGAAAGAAGCAGCCAAGTGCTTAGGCTTTTTAAAGCGGTGCAAGGAATACTTCACTTCAACCGACCTTCGTTGTATCTACACCACTTATATCCGGAGTACAACTCGCATATTTGGTCGGGAGCTTCGAAAGCATTTCTTCAGCTTCTGGACCGTATACAAGGTCGTGCGATAAAACTTATAGGGGACAGTAGGGTATCCAGCTCTATTGAAACCTTGGGATGTCTTCGGGATGTGGGGTATGTAACCTTATTCTACCGTTACTTTAATGGTAATTGTTCCTCTGAAGTAGCCAGCCTGATTCCTTCGGCTCAGGTATTCAACAGATCTACTCGGCTTTCCAGAGCGGTGCACCCCTTTTACGTCTTGATCCCGTTCCAACGCACTACCCACTACCGCGAGAATTCGTTTTTCGGTCGCGTAGTTAAGTTGTGGAATAGTCTCCCTGCGCATGTTTTCCCACCCACTTATAACGTCGATGCTTTTAAAAGAGGTGTAAATCGACACTACTCCCACTTTTCCCCTTCCCACTAACCTTTTCCCTTCTAAACCAACGAATGCTTTGCATGGATAAGGGGCATCCCCTGAGTTTGGTTCTATCTGCATTAAAAAAAAGAAAAAATGGCACAGATAAAGAACTGCACAACCATTTATTAAAACCAAAGATGATAACAGAATTGTAAACTAATTAATCGTAACTTAGACAGAACTTAAATTGAAACTTGATTGTAAACTATAAGTAAAATTTAGAATATAATTATATTCAGATAAAGTACACAATGATTAAAAGTAAACATCTACTTCAACATTTACGCACTCTGAAAAATTGTATTTCCTATATAATTTTTCTATTGAGGGTGAGGGTGTTGTGTGCCACACACTTAGTACCTCCGATACCCGAAATGCGCTCATGTACTCGAACGAAAAAGTTACGACTTAACTATAGCCGTGTTTTTTCCAACCGTGTTCTGTGTAGCTTATACACAAAACAATAACAACATCTGCACAACCTTTGCACAGAAACGAAGTCTGGTGTAGAAAACTTGTGTAGGATCGTAAAGTAACTCAATTCTCAGTGTTGCTTACTTTTCCACCAAACTTTGGGGTAAATCGGCATAACAGCTGATTTTAATTGCAAAATCTATTACAATTTTTAAAATTGTTATATATATTAAAATGTATTGAAAATACAATAAGCTGGCATTTATTAATTGCTGCAAAACTTCCTCTCTTCGGTTGCTACTCTTTTCGGTTGCTCTCCGGTGTGACTCAGAAAATTCCACTGATTCTGGTGGACTAGGTTCTGGTTCATTCAAATTTGTTATTTCATCGTTATTTGTAATGCAAATGTTATGCAAAATACATCCTGCTGTTACCAAATTTACACCGATTCTGCTGTTCAGTAAAAAACTGTAGCCGTCTGAAACGACTTTTTTACAACCCAAAAGCGTGTTCGACCACAATTCTTGTGGAAGAGTGAAGGTAGTTAAACTTGCCCTTTTGGCGTGTCAACGCACCGGTATGTCTGTATGGAGATTGCCTGGTGACCGATATATGCTAGCATACGCCAGCGCAAGAAGTTAAAGAAGACTAGTGAAAAACAACAAAAACAAATGCTCAATGAGTGAAAAGTAACGATATTTAAGAAAATAAGTATAATTGGCCAAAAGCCAATATTAATTGGCCAAGAGCCAATATTAATTGGCCAAGAGCCAATAATAATTGGCCAAGAGCCAATAATTTGCCGTCCTCGGTGGCGCAGAAGTGTTAACCTCGCTGCGAGCTCCGGGGATGCGGGTTCGACTCCCGTCTGGGCATGGATATTAATTGTGTTGTTTTCAGCGTACTTAAGGCACAGCCTAGCGCTAATAGTTCTACAAAAAAATTAAAAAATAGTTCTACAATTAAAAAAAACCACTTTCCACTCCCCTCGCTCTATCAATCCTCTTAACAGTAACTCGTGCTATCAGCACAAAAAGCTTTGAAGCTTAGCAGCTCCTGAACTTTGTTATAAAAAAAAAAAAAGATTAAATTTTCTGCAAGCTAGACATTGAGTGAAAATCTAGTGGAAATGAATTTTGAAGTAGATCACAAATTACATATGGAACTTGGAGTAAGATAGAATGGTAATAATATATGTTTTAATATATTCCACTATGTTTACTCTAAGATCAAGAATAGGGCCGGCGCGGATATATAAACCCGTGCGGTCCGAAATAAACTTCAGATCTTAACCGCCAAACTAACCGGCCTTTTAATCTCTACTGCCTTTTTCAAAGGCACGCAACAATATTCTGAGTGCTAGAACTCTTCGGGAGCAAGAACCTTGTATGTCCCAAGGCGTTCACGCCGGACATTTGTTGAGGTCGATCCTTAAATTTACTGGGTGGCTAGGCTATATTCATTTCTGTACTTCGAATCATTACAACGAAAAGCGTTCGAGAGGGTCCTCATCGGAAGCGCAATGGGTGTGAAGCGTTTTGACTGTCTTCAGCTCCAAGGTGGTGATGTATTCGTCTGAAGCGTGAACTCGGGCCAGCGATCATTGCCCTGGGCAAACCAAGCAGGTCCATTCCAGCAGAGGGTGCTGTCAGCGAGATCTTGGTGCGTGGCACCGCGACTGGCTAAATCCGCGGGGTTGTTCTGGGATTCCACATGGAACCATTGCGAATGTGGCACTTTCTCGATGATTTTTGCGACTCGGTTTGCTACGAACGTCGCCCAAACGCACGGGGATTTCTTCAGCCAGGCCAAATGGTGGTGCAGTCGCTCCAATAGTAGATTGTGTAATGGGGCAGCTGCTGCGTAGGCAAGAGAGCGTCAATCATCTCAGCAACTAAAGTGGCTCTACACAATTCTAACCATTTAGAATTGAGATACAAAGGGAGATACAAAGTTTTTATAGGGGCTACACGAGTTTTGGAATATAAGAGCGGGCATAGATGACCCCTGCGTAGGCTTTCTGAGAGGCATCGCAAAAGGCATGGAATTCGACTTCGCTGTCGGGGGTGTAACTCACCCATCGCGGAATACGAATAGCGTATGTGCTGGGAATTCTGTATAAAATTTACCAAGTAATGTGAGTTACTTGAGGCAGAATGTCATCCCATTCGATTTTGTCCAACCGACTTGTTGAATCAAAATTTTTGCTGCAACGATGATCGAAGCCAGCCAACCGGCTGGATCGAACAGCTTGGCGATCAGAGACAACATTTCCCGTTTGGTGTACGCTGATTTGATGACGATGGCTTGGACGTCAAAGTAGAAGTTGTCATGGGTCGCGTTCCAGCGAATTCCAAGCATTTTGGCGGTGCTGGAATATTCAAGCGTCAGGAAATCGGTGTTGAGTAGATGGGATGCAGGCAAGACTGACAGGATGCCTTTATGGTTGGCAGTCCATTTGCGGAGGGAAAAACCTGCTGAGTCGAGGGCCGCTATTCACGGGTCTGGGCAGCTGTCACTAGGTCAGGAGTGGCGCAAGAGGAAGCTTGTGCTTTACATCGTCTGCCAATTGGAGAAGTGTGCGGATGGCATGGAAAGGGGCGCAGTTAACTCCAAACGTTATCATTTGAAGCTCGAAATCAGCGAGTTCGGAATTGTGAGGGTCTCGGAAGAGAATGCGCTGATATGGGGTGTGCTTGGGGTCGACCAATATTTGGCGATACATTTTTTGAATGTCTCCGTTGAAGACATAGCGAAAGAAACGTGAACGCAGAATTAAAAAAAACAGATCTGACTGTAGCACGGAGCCTGTGTGAATTACATCATTTAGGCTTAGTCCACTTGTGGTTGGACTGGACGCGTTGAAGACGACTCTGACCTTTGTTGAGGTGCTTTCGGGTTTGATGACGGCATGGTGAGGTAAATAGTTGTGATTTCTAGGCGCTTGAGGCTCAGGGGCCTGACTACTCTCATGTGGCCTAAATCGTCATACTCATTTAACACCGTGTCGTACTGGCGTTTAAGGTTTTCGTCCTTGCCTAATCGTGCTTCCAGACGCGTATATTGTTTGAGCGCAATATGTCTCGAGGCCCCTAAGCGAAGCGTGTCTAGAAAGCGGATTTTAAAGGGCAGCGACACGATGTAGCGGCCGTCGTCGCGTTTTCGCGACGATCTTCCTGGTGGGTCGCAGCTGAGCGTAAGGTTGGTATTAAGCTGTAGATGCGGTGGCTCTTCTTGTCTTCCTTCCTGGCAGGTTGCAGTTGAGCGTAAGGTTGGTATCAAATGCTGTGCATGGATAGGGGGCATTCCCTGAGCTTGGTTTCATCTGTCATAAAAAAAAAAAATAAAAAATTTTATCTGTAGTTGTTCACTTTCAAGGGAAACACGTTAAAATTATTCACTTCGCTTTGGGTGGGAGCGCACGTTTTCAGCCATTGAACGTTGAAGATAAAAGGAGCTTTGATTTTGCCGGAACCACCGCCATCTATCTGTGAAAGAAAAAAGAGAAGAACGGAACGAGGCGGAATTGGGTCCACTCGAGCCGTGTTCAGCGGAGCTGCTGATTGATTATGGGGTGGGGTTTTGTCGCAAAGGGAAAAGCGACGGGAGACGGTGGGGTTTTCGCGTGAACATCCCGCCCGCCTTGCAGTACTGCAACTTTGCTCAGGTTAGAGACGCACGAGTAGGGGTTCCTCGCTTTAGCTACGGATACGTGATGGTTTTAGGGATTAACCATCAGGTTGGTCAGGGACTCCGCGGGGGGGTTGAGTGACCAGAAGATTGGGCTGCATACGCGGAACTAAAGTGCGCTGCCCGGGGCGGCAACGCATACGTCTCCACCTTACGCGCAGACGTTCCGGATGATCTCGCGGGCGGGCGGCCGGCGTCACGTTACGGGAGAGTGGCGTCCAACACGGCGGTGCGGATAGCGGGGGTGGCTCCTTCGACGGTAGCGTCGATCTCGGCGGCTGAGATTAGGTATACGGGTCATGGAAGGACCAGTCAATCCCGTTATACCGGATTTGGTGGGGAAAAAGCTGCGTTAGGATGGGTTGAGGGTTGAGTTCTTTGAATTTGTCGCGATTCGCTATGCTAACTGAAGCACTTTTTCTACCTTGAACTTGGTCATCGACTGCGAGCATGGCTCAGTGTCATTGACTGCACTCATGTTACGCTGGCGGTCGATGACAGAATTCGAAAACAATTACTTTACCTTGCGAATTTGCTGACGCGCACCAATGTAGCGCTTTTAAGAATTTGGTTTTCTTTTTAATTTAATAATTGTTTCGCAATATTTCTTTGTCAATTAGCAATATTTCTTATACGTATTTTTATTGTTATTTATGCTTAGGTTAAGTGTTTTTATCTATAAATTAAGCGATTCAATAAAGAAATTGTCAGTATTCAACACAGAATCAGAGTGTTTTAACTCAAGCTATTATCAATTGGATTCGGTTCAAGTTCCGAATTTACACTTATAAATAAATAAAAAGGGATTGGAATTGGTTCAAGTTCCAAATTCAATCACCTATTAAATAAACAAAACATTTGGTGACCCCGACGTGATCCTTTAAGGGATCACATAAACGACACACACCGCAGCACAGAGTCTACAAGAAGAATCTACAAGGATAAACCCAACATGGAAGGGCTTACTAAATTGATAACGGAACAACAAGAGGCTGGAAATCAAATCCAGACTATCATACGAAACTACAAGAAGGATTCGGCTTCACGCAAACAAAATGTGAAATATTTCACTGATCGTCTGCAGTGGCTGAGGGAAATCTGGAACGACTTCGTGACGAGAGACAGGATAATTCGAGAGGACGAACATGTGGACCAGGAGGACGCCTATTTCACATCGGACTTCTTCGACCAAATGAAGAAGTTAACGGCAACGTACATCCGAATCTTCAAAGAAGAAAAGAAACAGGTGCCGCCAACAAAGGACCAATTACAAGATGCCAGTCAGGCACAAGGTTCAGAAACAGACATCAAAAATCATAGTGGATTGGTACGAAAGTTTGTCGCAAGATGCAATGCACTAGAACGACTGCTGTCAAACGTAAATAGCAACAGGCAGCCTCAGCCACAGCTATACTACGACATCAAAATAAAAACCATCAAACAAGCATGGGAACAAATTGAAAAAATAAACGATGAGATCTAGACTCAATTTGAAAGTCCCGGTCGGTTATAACATACAGCCATATGTCGATATGGAAGAGCAAGTGCAGCAAACATTAGTCAACTTAGCAGTCATTGCAGAACAACAGAAAACAAGTAGCGATATATCAACAACTTCAACTACAAATAATTCAGCATTGCAAACTAAAATACATCTACCTAAGCTAACAATTCCTAAATTTGATGGAAATTATCTTCATTGGCGTCAGTTCTTCGATCTCTTTTCGCAAATGGTGGACCAACAACCAATTCCCAAAGTTCAAAAAATGTTTTGCTTGAAATCGAACCTTCTTGGAGAAGCCGAAAGATTAATCAGTCACTTAGCCCCTACTGAGGAAAATTATGATGTTGCTTGGACAATGCTGCGACAGCGCTACAACAATAGAAGGGTATTGGTATCAACTCTAATCCAAAAAATCGTCGATCAACCATCAGTATCTGGATCAGTAATGACGTTAAAAGGATTACACGATACAACTCAGGAATGTCTTCTGGCCCTAAACAATTTGGAAATTGCCACGGCACAGTGGGATCCCTTATTATTAAATTTACTTACGAAAAAGCTGGACAGACAGTCATTGATTCGATATGAGCAAACAATTTCGAATCCCAGAGAAGTGCAAACAATTCCCGACTTTCTTACCTTTTTGGAAGGACAATTCTTATCACTGGAAATGATAGGACAAAGGGATAAGGTTCCAGCAGCTCAGAAAACTGCACATGTCCATGCAACATTCGTCTCGAAACCTCAGGGCAATATCAAATGTCGATCATGCAAATGTGGCACGCATCCGTTATTTGCGTGTCCACACTTTCTTCAGCTTGGAGCATCAGACCGATTAAATTTTGTGCGCAAGCAAAATCTTTGTGTAAATTGTTTGAAGGCAGGTCATCTGGCTGGTCAGTGTTCTTCGCGAAGTTGCAGTCGGTGTAATAAAAAACACAACACGTTATTACATTTGGAGCACACTCGAAACTTCAGTACAGGGCAGAACAATCAGCAATTTAAGGACAGCACTCGGCCAACAAACTCTACACCTGTTAAGGCAAATAACGCACCAACTACAGTAGATCCGCCAATGAACAAGGCAACAGGCAGGCGTATGTTATACTAGCCACCGCTGTAGTTTAAATTTCTGCAGCCAATGGCAAGTCATTAAACTTTAAGGCTGTTTTAGATTCCGGTTCGCAAGTTAATCTGGTAACTCAGAGGCTCATCAAGAACCTATCCCTATCGCCCCGAACTTCATCACTTCAAATCGAAGGCATTGGTCGTAAAACTCGCAATTCTAGCTACAGGGTCAATGTAGGACTTCAATCACAAGATGGAACCTTCTACACCAGGCTCGAGGCTTATGTATTACCGCAAATTGTGGCACCACAGCCGACACAGACGTTAGACATTTCAAAATGGTCCATACCAAGTAACGTTAAATTAGCGGATCCAACTTTCGACAAACCGGGCAAAATCGATGTACTCCTAGGAGCAGAGTTCTTTTACGATTTAATGCAAATCGAACAGTTACACTTCGGCAAGGATATGCCCATCCTACAAAATACAAAATTAGGATGGATAGTATCAGGAAAAATGAAGTCAACAACTCATCAACCTGTTACGTGCGGAATCTACCCTAACAGCAACGAGACCACAGACGAGTTAATCGAAAGATTTTGGTTATTAGAGAACACTGAGGACGAGAAAAAACAATTGATGGTGGCAGAGCAGTTATGTGAAAGCAGCTTTACGCAAACAGTATCGAGATCCGCAATTGGACGTTTCATAGTCCGGTTACCATTAGCAGAAAAGGGTGAAGCATTGGGAGAGTAATTTTCAATGGCTCTTAGCCGATTTTATGCTCTTGAGAGACGATAGCAAAAAGATCAAACTCTGAACACAGCCTATTGCAACTTTATGAAAGAGTATTCTCAACTTGGACACATGGAAGAGATCGCACCCAAAGATGTACCAAAGGAACACTATTTCATTCCTCATCACTGCGTTCTAAAGCCGGATAGTAGTACCACTAAATTACGAGTTGTCTTCGATGCTTCAGCAAAGTCTTCTTCAGGACTCTCCTTAAATGACATACTACACGTCGGACCAACGATTCAAGAAGAACTCTTCTCCATTTTAATTCGTTTTCGTCTCCACAAATATGCATTCTCCGCTGATATCGAAAAAATGTATCGGCAAATCTTAATACATCGTGAGGATCAGAGATATCAGTTGATAATTTGGCGAAACCATAGAAAACAAGAGCTAAAGTATTATCGCCTACAAACGGTAACATATGGGACGTCGGCCGCTCCGTATTTAGCTACAAAATGCCTTCACACGCTAGCAAAGCAGAACAAGGTGGATCATCCAACGGGATTTCAAGTGCTATTAGATGACTTTTATATGGATGATTGCTTGAGCGGTGCATACAGTATTGCCGCAACATTAGAAATTCAAGCGCAACTGAGACACATCTTAGATAACGCAGGGTTTAAGCTGCGCAAGTGGTGCGCTAATGATGCGAAATTGCTCGAGAACATCGCATCTCATGACCAAGAAGTTGATCTTGATCTCCACTCTGCACATTCTCCTTACATAAAGACACTAGGTGTAATGTGGCTACCAAGGGATGATCAATTCTCAGTGCGAGTGAAAATGACTCCCACACAATGTTCAACAAAGCGGTCAGTTACTTCAGATCTGGCTCGCATTTTTGATCCTCTGGGAATCCTCGCACCTGTAGTGGTAATTGCCAAAATATTGCTGTGTGCGAGATCTAGAGTTGCCCCACTTAAAAAGCAAACTATACCACGCCTAGAACTATGTGCAGCTGTTTTAGGCGCCGAACTTACAACCAGGGTAAGAACTGATCTGAGATTGCAAGACGCCAAGGCCTTCTTATGGTCGGACTTTTAGGTGGTACTATCTGGATACACTAAACAGCGTCATCCTTTCACACCTTTGTGGCCACTAGGATCGCTAAAATTCAAGAAAGAACAACACCTACGCAGTGGCGGTATGTCAATACGAAGGAAAATCCCGCAGACGTCCTATCAAGAGGCCTAACGGCGGATACATTACCAAATTGCGATATGTGGTTCTACGGTCCATTCTTCTTGCACGGCAATGAATTTCACTGGCCTGCGTCAATTTCGAAACCCTCAAGCCATGAACCTGAATTAGAAAGGAAATCAATCGCAGCAACCTCGTTAATAAGCACGACGGGAAGAGAAGAACTTATATATGGTATTAATTACAGGAATTCTTTTCGCACACTACAACGTATTGTCGCCTATGTCTTGCGGTTCATCAGCAACGTACGACATACTGCACCACGGTTACAGGAAAGAGAATTATCACCACAAGAAATACAAAAGGGCCTACAACTAATAGTACAAACGATACAGCAGTCAGACTTCGCAACATAAATCAAAGCACTTACTCAACACAAGGCATTAGACAAGGCAAATTCAATAAATAGTTTATCACCATTTATGAATGCACACAATCTTCTTCGAGTGGGAGGTCGTCTACAAGCAGCTAGTCTATCATACGATGCAAAACATCCACTACTCTTACCATATAATGATTCATTGTTAAGGTTACTGCTCCAGGGTCTGCATGAAGACAACAAACATTGCGGAGCCCAGGCACTTCTGGCCATATCCAGACAACAATTCTGGATCATAAAAGGCAAATATATGACGAGAGGTGTTATTCAAAATTGTGTTCGATGTAATCGAGCAAAACCTCACCTAATTAAGCAAATAATGGGAAATCTACCAGCAGAAAGAATATAGCCAGCGCGACCGTTTATTACATCAGGAGTAGATTATTGTGGCCCCCACATAAGATTTATCTCGCAATCTTTTGCTGTTTCTCGACAAAAGCTGTTCACCTGGAATTGGTCAGCGATCTAACCACTGAAGCATTTATTGGCGCAATAAAAAGATTTATTAGCAGACGGGGAAGATGTCAAACATTGTATTCTGATAATGCAACAAATTTCGTTGGAGCCAAGAACATGTTGACCGAGTTAAGTGAGACGATCTTTTCGGTCTTTCTTTTCTTTCGGTCGATCTTTTTCATTTTTTAATCGGCGAACCCCTGACTGCTCAGGTAGATGTGTGCGCACCTAAACTGAATACAACCCTTAGTACAAGATGGAAATTAGTGTCTGAGCTAAAGCATGAATTTTGGAAACGATGGAACGTGGAGTATTTAAATCAATTACAACACAGACAAAAATGGACGAAGCAGATCGCTGATATTAAGGAAGTACTATAATCATTAAAACTAGTACTCTAGTAATCATAAAAACTGACAAATTCATTAAAACTGTCTACTCTAGTAATCATTAAAATTGACAACGTTCCAGTACTCAACTGGCCTCTGGGAAGAGTGACCAAAATATACCGCGGTCCTGATGGAGCAGTACGAGTTGTGGACCTAAAAACCGCGTCTGGTATGCTTCGTCGACCAATCCACAATTTAGCTCCATTAATGAAGGAGGATTCTAGCACAGCTGCAACCCCAGATGAAGGGTCAACTACCTCAGTGGCTCAGAAACATTCACGCGAAGGAGCTGAAATTCCACCGAAGCCTCAGAAAAAGCTCACCGAAGGATCTTATACCCCGTCGAAATGAAAACGAATATCTCACACCCCAATGGTGATCAACTGTATAATTGCTCTTTTCTTGCTGCTAATTATATGCGCTGGTTCTATAAGTATAACGAATTTCAACAACGGACTTGGAATATATTTCGATGGAATAGGATTCACTGAGATTTCCCCTACAGCCTGGACATTGTATATTACGATCTTCTACCACTTCAAAACGAACTAAAGGCCTTTGAAAACGGGACAAATGCATTAGACCACATATGTCGGAAACTAAAGGATAATAAACCTCGCCTCGCCTTAACAGCGCACTTTAGAACATTAAGGAACGAAATGCAAGTTGACAGCGATATCCTACATAGTACTCGCAAAAAACGAACAGCATTAGACATTGTTGGAAATGTCGCCCGGTCTCTATTTGAAGTGTTAGATAGTGAATACGCTAAAGAAATGTCCACCACCATCAACAAAGTCCGAAACAATGAACAATTCCTCCTGGAGTTAATGAAAAATGAAACTTCCATTTTAGATCCAACAATAAATATTGTCAAGAGAAAGGAATTGGAATCACGAGCTAATCTGAAACACATTAATGATCAACTTGCTGAACCAATGGATGAAATCGACCATTACAAAATCTTCCAATGGTATATATCGCTTTCCACACAACTCTCAGCAATGGCCGTAAATCTAAGAAGAATTCAAACCGCAATCTTGGATGTAATGACTGCTGTACATCATGAGCGCGTCAGTCCACTACTGCTGACGCCAAAACAACTACAAGAGCAATTAAGGGAAATTAAAACCCATATATCGCCAGGACTGTTGCTCCCCAACGGCGATAACAACCTTTTACAATTGTACAAAACAATGGACATCAAGGGCACATTGACAGACCAACATGCCATATTCAAAATAATGATCCCATTAGTAGGCTTGGAGTCGTATCATCTATTTAATCTGGTACCCATTCCCGCAGTTCGCAATGGAACACTCATGAGAATTCACCCTAGCATGGAGATAATGGCAATCAATGCTCATCGGGATAAATATTTTCCAATGACGTGGGAGGTATTAAGGGCTTGCAATTGATTGGATGACGATATGTACATCTGCTCAAATAGACAACACATCTACGGAATTAACTCACTGGCTCACAGGTGCGAAGTGCTGCTTTTAACCAATAAACCAACAGCAGACTGCAATTATATTCCCACTAATAACAACGATGAATGGCTCCCTACCAGTAAAGGCAATCAATGGATTTTTTCGGTTCATACTAAAACCGAATTAACAGCTGTATGTGGGACTGAGTTACAACAGCCCTCGTTGGTTAACACAGGAATGTTGACATTAAACAACAATTGTACAATACGAAACGCAATGCTGAGCCTTAAGGGGCATTTCACAATAGCTACAGTAATGCACACGTCCTACACACGTTTTGAAGCCCCGGTTGAAGCAGCATCCCTAATAATCAACAAAATTTCAAACGGCAGCAGCAATAGTAACAAAATTATCGAGGGCACCTCAGATTTTGACGCTGTTTTGGAATTCAACAAGTAGGTGAAGAATATACACTTTCCAGAAGCTATTGAAAATAGTACAATCCATCATCACATCATAAGCTACTCTGCATTGGTGCTGACCCTGCTATTATTGGCTTACACCAGCTATAAAATTTGGCATAAGAAGTCACGATCTACAGGACCACCTAAACCACCCCGCTTGAGACCGATCAACGTATAGGCTTGAATACTATTCAACGGGCGGGAGGATATCGCGATTCGCTATGCTAACGGAAGCGCTTTTTCTACCTTGAACTTGGTCATCGACTGCGAGCATGGCTCAGTGTCATTGACTGCACTCATGTTACGCTGGCGGTCGATGACAGAATTCGAAAACAATTAATTTACTTTGCGAATTTGCTGACGCGCACTAATGTAGCGTTTTTTAATAATTTGGTTTTCTTTTTAATTTAATAATTGTTTCGCAATATTTTTTTGTCAATTAGGCAATATTTCTTAAACGTATTTTTATTGTTATTTATGCTTAGGTTAAGTGTTTTTATCTATAAATTAAGCGATTCAATAAAGAATCGTCAGTATTCAACACAGTATTCTACACATAATTGTCAGTATTCAACACAGAATCAGAGTGTTTTAACTCAAGCTATTATCAATTAACCCAAGCTATTATCACTCAAACAATAAAAGGTGTGGATTCGGTTCAAGTTCCGAATTTACACTTATAAATAAATAAAAAGGGATTTGTTGTGGTTACCTCCTGGAAATGATGATCCTCCCAAAGAAAAGACCGGAATGCCCTCTAGTGTTCTTTATTTTTCCTCTCAACTATGCAGCGGCAGACTACGCGATGTGAGCTCACAAACAGAACTCTACTTTTTTAAACATTAAATCATTTTTACTTAAGCTCGCCGACGTAGCCGTCGGCGAAACTAAAGTGGACCGGTATGTCGCAATTCCACTATTTTGCAATATTAAATTCTTAATATTAATATTTGTCAATATTAACGTCGGCAGAATTAAATTGGGAACGATTTAATTCTTCCGCGTTTGCTCTTTGCTTTTTATTTTAGCTAATTTTATTTATTCGGAAAGCTTCTTGGCTTCAGCTCGAGAAAAGCTATTTGGTGGCAATTAGCTTCCACACTTGCTACCATGCAGACGGTGCTGGTTACTATCTTGGCTTTCCAGAGCTTTGCCCGGAGTTTATAATTAGCTTCCACACTTGCTACCATGCAGAGTGCTCGTTGCTAGCTTGGCTTTCGAGCTTCCTAAAACAAAATGCTTGGCTTGCACTAAAGGCTGAACCTGACCTTGACTCACTAACTGAGTTATTAACAAGTGCCAATGTTCTTGCCTTGATAGTGTGAATGCGACATACAACATCCCTCCACCCTTAGGGAAAGAAAAAATTAATATCGTGAAGCGATATCGTGAAGCGATATTAATTTTTTCTGTACAATATGATACAGGAGTGGTTTATTCTAATTCTCTAATATTATGTAACTTAAATCTACTTTAAGTTCTACCTTAGTGTATCCTCGTTGTTCACGTGTGTTGTGGTTGTTGTGTGTGAAGTCACGCATCTCCTGGACTTGTTCCCATGTACTCTCTAAGCTGTACCAAACGCTGTACTTATTGCAGTTGTAGATCCTGGTTCCTGGATTATCCTGTTACACTTAGCGAACCAACAGCACCATGAACTCAGACCACGAAAGTATCCCGTCCACCACAACCATCGGTTTGTACTTCCAACTGCATTCCAATCAGAGAAATTAAACTGCAGCAAATTCGTTGCTATTTTCATTGCGTCTTTTCTAATTACTTAATTAGAAATTCGTCAAGTGCGATCAATGCACCTTCTTCAACGATTGTCTGCACGGAGTTTGTTTATAAACGTGCAATTAAATAGAATCATGCTCTGTAATGATGTAGTGTGATATCCGTAAGTATGGCAGACTACAGCCTGGTTCGGTGTCAAAGACGACCTTTTGTCCCGAGATAAACTTCAGGTGTGGTGTGTTCATTGCCTCTCAGATTGGTGACGACATCCAGGAAATTGATTGGTACGTAGCGGCATTAAAATTTTAGAGTTTCCAGAAAAAAAAAACGCGAATGACATCTCTGGATCAAGTCGGTAGCATAGCAGCGACATGCGAATTTTGGGATTATTGTCGCCGTTGTTGTTGCTGCTTGCTCGATGTTGTTATGGGTGTTGTTGTCTTAACTATATCTACTGAATACAAATTACTGTATTATACAAACAGTATATTTTCACTGTTTACACTCTATTGTATAATGCTATATTAGCGAGTATATAATATTGAATTATAATTACATTTTTAATTTACTTTTACTAAACAATTTATTTAATTTTAGTAATTTCATTAAATATAACTGAATTGAATTGAATTGAAATTTACTGAGCCTTTTTTTTTAGCAAAACTATAAGTTTACAAAAATTGAAATTACAATTGTGGACAACAATTAAAGACTATAATGTATTATCTAAACAACATAATGTATATGTACAGAAGCATCAAACTTGTTAATAAGAAGAGAACATTGAAGAAAACAATAACATGAACATTAAACGCTCTTGCTCCCGGAGCTGACATTTCATTAAATATAACTAATTAAAGTAACTACTAATTAATTTCTCCTTGAAAATACCATATTCTAATACATAACATAGTACATTATTTTTCAATTTATTAATAGTTTTCTTCTTCTTTTACCCATTTTAGCTTCGTTTTAATAAGCAAATTTTCTTGCTTGCTGAAACGATTTTTTTTTCTCTCTTCATTTCCTTTTTAATTTTTACTTTTTCGTTATTAAACGTTCGCAATTAAACGCGTCGCAAGCATAAAGTGCTTGCGGAGTGCAATGCCCTAAAAACGGCTTGAAACAAATCTTCCTCATGTTTGTTTTTTTTTTTTAGGTTTCGAATTTCTTTGCAAGCAGAATTTTAACTGCTAAGTGCAATGCCCTGAGGGTGGCTTGAAGCAATTCTTCCTCAGGTTTTTTTTTCTTTTCTCTGGTTTTGAATTTCTTCAGTTTTCAAAAACCTGGGATGTTGCTGTTTTGGAGCAACTAGTTAATTTGCACCCTTTTTGTACAAATGCTGTAATTTGCGTTTAAGTAAGCGGGTCTTTGCTTACTGAAACGCAGGTAGTTAAAAGTTAGTGATTAGTTTCAATTAGTTATGTTAGTAAAAATTTTGTTTTTTTTTTTTATTTTCTTGTCGTTTGTTTCTTTTTTTAAAACTTCTCCTTTTTTTTATATTTAATTTTTTTTTTCTCTTATCTTATTCTACATATTTTTCTCTTTCTGATTTTTTCTTTTTTTTTTTTCTAAAATCAATTTCTTTTATTAATTCTAAAAATATTTTTTAATGTTTTCTTTTTTTTTTCAAAATATTGTGTATATTTTTTTTCTATTCTTTTCAATATTTAGGGTTAGTTTGTAAGTAAGATTTCGAATTTGCCTGTTAAGGCAAATAACGCACCAACTACAGTAGATCCGCCAATGAACAAGGCAACAGGCAGGCGTATGTTATACTAGCCACCGCGTAGGACTTCAATCACAAGATGGAACCTTCTACACCAGGCTCGAGGCTTATGTATTACCGCAAATTGTGGCACCACAGCCGACACAGACGTTAGACATTTCAAAATGGTCCATACCAAGTAACGTTAAATTAGCGGATCCAACTTTCGACAAACCGGGCAAAATCGATGTACTCCTAGGAGCAGAGTTCTTTTACGATTTAATGCAAATCGAACAGTTACACTTCGGCAAGGATATGCCCATCCTACAAAATACAAAATTAGGATGGATAGTATCAGGAAAAATGAAGTCAACAACTCATCAACCTGTTACGTGCGGAATCTACCCTAACAGCAACGAGACCACAGACGAGTTAATCGAAAGATTTTGGTTATTAGAGAACACTGAGGACGAGAAAAAACAATTGATGGTGGCAGAGCAGTTATGTGAAAGCAGCTTTACGCAAACAGTATCGAGATCCGCAATTGGACGTTTCATAGTCCGGTTACCATTAGCAGAAAAGGGTGAAGCATTGGGAGAGTAATTTTCAATGGCTCTTAGCCGATTTTATGCTCTTGAGAGACGATAGCAAAAAGATCAAACTCTGAACACAGCCTATTGCAACTTTATGAAAGAGTATTCTCAACTTGGACACATGGAAGAGATCGCACCCAAAGATGTACCAAAGGAACACTATTTCATTCCTCATCACTGCGTTCTAAAACCGGATAGTAGTACCACTAAATTACGAGTTGTCTTCGATGCTTCAGCAAAGTCTTCTTCAGGACTCTCCTTAAATGACATACTACACGTCGGACCAACGATTCAAGAAGAACTCTTCTCCATTTTAATTCGTTTTCGTCTCCACAAATATGCATTCTCCGCTGATATCGAAAAAATGTATCGGCAAATCTTAATACATCGTGAGGATCAGAGATATCAGTTGATAATTTGGCGAAACCATAGAAAACAAGAGCTAAAGTATTATCGCCTACAAACGGTAACATATGGGACGTCGGCCGCTCCGTATTTAGCTACAAAATGCCTTCACACGCTAGCAAAGCAGAACAAGGTGGATCATCCAACGGGATTTCAAGTGCTATTAGATGACTTTTATATGGATGATTGCTTGAGCGGTGCATACAGTATTGCCGCAACATTAGAAATTCAAGCGCAACTGAGACACATCTTAGATAACGCAGGGTTTAAGCTGCGCAAGTGGTGCGCTAATGATGCGAAATTGCTCGAGAACATCGCATCTCATGACCAAGAAGTTGATCTTGATCTCCACTCTGCACATTCTCCTTACATAAAGACACTAGGTGTAATGTGGCTACCAAGGGATGATCAATTCTCAGTGCGAGTGAAAATGACTCCCACACAATGTTCAACAAAGCGGTCAGTTACTTCAGATCTGGCTCGCATTTTTGATCCTCTGGGAATCCTCGCACCTGTAGTGGTAATTGCCAAAATATTGCTGTGTGCGAGATCTAGAGTTGCCCCACTTAAAAAGCAAACTATACCACGCCTAGAACTATGTGCAGCTGTTTTAGGCGCCGAACTTACAACCAGGGTAAGAACTGATCTGAGATTGCAAGACGCCAAGGCCTTCTTATGGTCGGACTTTTAGGTGGTACTATCTGGATACACTAAACAGCGTCATCCTTTCACACCTTTGTGGCCACTAGGATCGCTAAAATTCAAGAAAGAACAACACCTACGCAGTGGCGGTATGTCAATACGAAGGAAAATCCCGCAGACGTCCTATCAAGAGGCCTAACGGCGGATACATTACCAAATTGCGATATGTGGTTCTACGGTCCATTCTTCTTGCACGGCAATGAATTTCACTGGCCTGCGTCAATTTCGAAACCCTCAAGCCATGAACCTGAATTAGAAAGGAAATCAATCGCAGCAACCTCGTTAATAAGCACGACGGGAAGAGAAGAACTTATATATGGTATTAATTACAGGAATTCTTTTCGCACACTACAACGTATTGTCGCCTATGTCTTGCGGTTCATCAGCAACGTACGACATACTGCACCACGGTTACAGGAAAGAGAATTATCACCACAAGAAATACAAAAGGGCCTACAACTAATAGTACAAACGATACAGCAGTCAGACTTCGCAACATAAATCAAAGCACTTACTCAACACAAGGCATTAGACAAGGCAAATTCAATAAATAGTTTATCACCATTTATGGATGCACACAATCTTCTTCGAGTGGGAGGTCGTCTACAAGCAGCTAGTCTATCATACGATGCAAAACATCCACTACTCTTACCATATAATGATTCATTGTTAAGGTTACTGCTCCAGGGTCTGCATGAAGACAACAAACATTGCGGAGCCCAGGCACTTCTGGCCATATCCAGACAACAATTCTGGATCATAAAAGGCAAATATATGACGAGAGGTGTTATTCAAAATTGTGTTCGATGTAATCGAGCAAAACCTCACCTAATTAAGCAAATAATGGGAAATCTACCAGCAGAAAGAATATAGCCAGCGCGACCGTTTATTACATCAGGAGTAGATTATTGTGGCCCCCACATAAGATTTATCTCGCAATCTTTTGCTGTTTCTCGACAAAAGCTGTTCACCTGGAATTGGTCAGCGATCTAACCACTGAAGCATTTATTGGCGCAATAAAAAGATTTATTAGCAGACGGGGAAGATGTCAAACATTGTATTCTGATAATGCAACAAATTTCGTTGGAGCCAAGAACATGTTGACCGAGTTAAGTGAGACGATCTTTTCGGTCTTTCTTTTCTTTCGGTCGATCTTTTTCATTTTTTAATCGGCGAACCCCTGACTGCTCAGGTAGATGTGTGCGCACCTAAACTGAATACAACCCTTAGTACAAGATGGAAATTAGTGTCTGAGCTAAAGCATGAATTTTGGAAACGATGGAACGTGGAGTATTTAAATCAATTACAACACAGACAAAAATGGACGAAGCAGATCGCTGATATTAAGGAAGTACTATAATCATTAAAACTAGTACTCTAGTAATCATAAAAACTGACAAATTCATTAAAACTGTCTACTCTAGTAATCATTAAAATTGACAACGTTCCAGTACTCAACTGGCCTCTGGGAAGAGTGACCAAAATATACCGCGGTCCTGATGGAGCAGTACGAGTTGTGGACCTAAAAACCGCGTCTGGTATGCTTCGTCGACCAATCCACAATTTAGCTCCATTAATGAAGGAGGATTCTAGCACAGCTGCAACCCCAGATGAAGGGTCAACTACCTCAGTGGCTCAGAAACATTCACGCGAAGGAGCTGAAATTCCACCGAAGCCTCAGAAAAAGCTCACCGAAGGATCTTATACCCCGTCGAAATGAAAACGAATATCTCACACCCCAATGGTGATCAACTGTATAATTGCTCTTTTCTTGCTGCTAATTATATGCGCTGGTTCTATAAGTATAACGAATTTCAACAACGGACTTGGAATATATTTCGATGGAATAGGATTCACTGAGATTTCCCCTACAGCCTGGACATTGTATATTACGATCTTCTACCACTTCAAAACGAACTAAAGGCCTTTGAAAACGGGACAAATGCATTAGACCACATATGTCGGAAACTAAAGGATAATAAACCTCGCCTCGCCTTAACAGCGCACTTTAGAACATTAAGGAACGAAATGCAAGTTGACAGCGTTATCCTACATAGTACTCGCAAAAAACGAACAGCATTAGACATTGTTGGAAATGTCGCCCGGTCTCTATTTGAAGTGTTAGATAGTGAATACGCTAAAGAAATGTCCACCACCATCAACAAAGTCCGAAACAATGAACAATTCCTCCTGGAGTTAATGAAAAATGAAACTTCCATTTTAGATCCAACAATAAATATTGTCAAGAGAAAGGAATTGGAATCACGAGCTAATCTGAAACACATTAATGATCAACTTGCTGAACCAATGGATGAAATCGACCATTACAAAATCTTCCAATGGTATATATCGCTTTCCACACAACTCTCAGCAATGGCCGTAAATCTAAGAAGAATTCAAACCGCAATCTTGGATGTAATGACTGCTGTACATCATGAGCGCGTCAGTCCACTACTGCTGACGCCAAAACAACTACAAGAGCAATTAAGGGAAATTAAAACCCATATATCGCCAGGACTGTTGCTCCCCAACGGCGATAACAACCTTTTACAATTGTACAAAACAATGGACATCAAGGGCACATTGACAGACCAACATGCCATATTCAAAATAATGATCCCATTAGTAGGCTTGGAGTCGTATCATCTATTTAATCTGGTACCCATTCCCGCAGTTCGCAATGGAACACTCATGAGAATTCACCCTAGCATGGAGATAATGGCAATCAATGCTCATCGGGATAAATATTTTCCAATGACGTGGGAGGTATTAAGGGCTTGCAATTGATTGGATGACGATATGTACATCTGCTCAAATAGACAACACATCTACGGAATTAACTCACTGGCTCACAGGTGCGAAGTGCTGCTTTTAACCAATAAACCAACAGCAGACTGCAATTATATTCCCACTAATAACAACGATGAATGGCTCCCTACCAGTAAAGGCAATCAATGGATTTTTTCGGTTCATACTAAAACCGAATTAACAGCTGTATGTGGGACTGAGTTACAACAGCCCTCGTTGGTTAACACAGGAATGTTGACATTAAACAACAATTGTACAATACGAAACGCAATGCTGAGCCTTAAGGGGCATTTCACAATAGCTACAGTAATGCACACGTCCTACACACGTTTTGAAGCCCCGGTTGAAGCAGCATCCCTAATAATCAACAAAATTTCAAACGGCAGCAGCAATAGTAACAAAATTATCGAGGGCACCTCAGATTTTGACGCTGTTTTGGAATTCAACAAGTAGGTGAAGAATATACACTTTCCAGAAGCTATTGAAAATAGTACAATCCATCATCACATCATAAGCTACTCTGCATTGGTGCTGACCCTGCTATTATTGGCTTACACCAGCTATAAAATTTGGCATAAGAAGTCACGATCTACAGGACCACCTAAACCACCCCGCTTGAGACCGATCAACGTATAGGCTTGAATACTATTCAACGGGCGGGAGGATGTCGCGATTCGCTATGCTAACGGAAGCGCTTTTTCTACCTTGAACTTGGTCATCGACTGCGAGCATGGCTCAGTGTCATTGACTGCACTCATGTTACGCTGGCGGTCGATGACAGAATTCGAAAACAATTAATTTACTTTGCGAATTTGCTGACGCGCACTAATGTAGCGTTTTTTAATAATTTGGTTTTCTTTTTAATTTAATAATTGTTTCGCAATATTTTTTTGTCAATTAGGCAATATTTCTTAAACGTATTTTTATTGTTATTTATGCTTAGGTTAAGTGTTTTTATCTATAAATTAAGCGATTCAATAAAGAATCGTCAGTATTCAACACAGTATTCTACACATAATTGTCAGTATTCAACACAGAATCAGAGTGTTTTAACTCAAGCTATTATCAATTAACCCAAGCTATTATCACTCAAACAATAAAAGGTGTGGATTCGGTTCAAGTTCCGAATTTACACTTATAAATAAATAAAAAGGGATTTGTTGTGGTTACCTCCTGGAAATGATGATCCTCCCAAAGAAAAGACCGGAATGCCCTCTAGTGTTCTTTATTTTTCCTCTCAACTATGCAGCGGCAGACTACGCGATGTGAGCTCACAAACAGAACTCTACTTTTTTAAACATTAAATCATTTTTACTTAAGCTCGCCGACGTAGCCGTCGGCGAAACTAAAGTGGACCGGTATGTCGCAATTCCACTATTTTGCAATATTAAATTCTTAATATTAATATTTGTCAATATTAACGTCGGCAGAATTAAATTGGGAACGATTTAATTCTTCCGCGTTTGCTCTTTGCTTTTTATTTTAGCTAATTTTATTTATTCGGAAAGCTTCTTGGCTTCAGCTCGAGAAAAGCTATTTGGTGGCAATTAGCTTCCACACTTGCTACCATGCAGACGGTGCTGGTTACTATCTTGGCTTTCCAGAGCTTTGCCCGGAGTTTATAATTAGCTTCCACACTTGCTACCATGCAGAGTGCTGGTTGCTAGCTTGGCTTTCGAGCTTCCTAAAACAAAATGCTTGGCTTGCACTAAAGGCTGAACCTGACCTTGACTCACTAACTGAGTTATTAACAAGTGCCAATGTTCTTGCCTTGATAGTGTGAATGCGACATACAACATCCCTCCACCCTTAGGGAAAGAAAAAATTAATATCGTGAAGCGATATCGTGAAGCGATATTAATTTTTTCTGTACAATATGATACAGGAGTGGTTTATTCTAATTCTCTAATATTATGTAACTTAAATCTACTTTAAGTTCTACCTTAGTGTATCCTCGTTGTTCACGTGTGTTGTGGTTGTTGTGTGTGAAGTCACGCATCTCCTGGACTTGTTCCCATGTACTCTCTAAGCTGTACCAAACGCTGTACTTATTGCAGTTGTAGATCCTGGTTCCTGGATTATCCTGTTACACTTAGCGAACCAACAGCACCATGAACTCAGACCACGAAAGTATCCCGTCCACCACAACCATCGGTTTGTACTTCCAACTGCATTCCAATCAGAGAAATTAAACTGCAGCAAATTCGTTGCTATTTTCATTGCGTCTTTTCTAATTACTTAATTAGAAATTCGTCAAGTGCGATCAATGCACCTTCTTCAACGATTGTCTGCACGGAGTTTGTTTATAAACGTGCAATTAAATAGAATCATGCTCTGTAATGATGTAGTGTGATATCCGTAAGTATGGCAGACTACAGCCTGGTTCGGTGTCAAAGACGACCTTTTGTCCCGAGATAAACTTCAGGTGTGGTGTGTTCATTGCCTCTCAGATTGGTGACGACATCCAGGAAATTGATTGGTACGTAGCGGCATTAAAATTTTAGAGTTTCCAGAAAAAAAAAACGCGAATGACATCTCTGGATCAAGTCGGTAGCATAGCAGCGACATGCGAATTTTGGGATTATTGTCGCCGTTGTTGTTGCTGCTTGCTCGATGTTGTTATGGGTGTTGTTGTCTTAACTATATCTACTGAATACAAATTACTGTATTATACAAACAGTATATTTTCACTGTTTACACTCTATTGTATAATGCTATATTAGCGAGTATATAATATTGAATTATAATTACATTTTTAATTTACTTTTACTAAACAATTTATTTAATTTTAGTAATTTCATTAAATATAACTGAATTGAATTGAATTGAAATTTACTGAGCCTTTTTTTTTAGCAAAACTATAAGTTTACAAAAATTGAAATTACAATTGTGGACAACAATTAAAGACTATAATGTATTATCTAAACAACATAATGTATATGTACAGAAGCATCAAACTTGTTAATAAGAAGAGAACATTGAAGAAAACAATAACATGAACATTAAACGCTCTTGCTCCCGGAGCTGACATTTCATTAAATATAACTAATTAAAGTAACTACTAATTAATTTCTCCTTGAAAATACCATATTCTAATACATAACATAGTACATTATTTTTCAATTTATTAATAGTTTTCTTCTTCTTTTACCCATTTTAGCTTCGTTTTAATAAGCAAATTTTCTTGCTTGCTGAAACGATTTTTTTTTCTCTCTTCATTTCCTTTTTAATTTTTACTTTTTCGTTATTAAACGTTCGCAATTAAACGCGTCGCAAGCATAAAGTGCTTGCGGAGTGCAATGCCCTAAAAACGGCTTGAAACAAATCTTCCTCATGTTTGTTTTTTTTTTTTAGGTTTCGAATTTCTTTGCAAGCAGAATTTTAACTGCTAAGTGCAATGCCCTGAGGGTGGCTTGAAGCAATTCTTCCTCAGGTTTTTTTTTCTTTTCTCTGGTTTTGAATTTCTTCAGTTTTCAAAAACCTGGGATGTTGCTGTTTTGGAGCAACTAGGTAATTTGCACCCTTTTTGTACAAATGCTGTAATTTGCGTTTAAGTAAGCGGGTCTTTGCTTACTGAAACGCAGGTAGTTAAAAGTTAGTGATTAGTTTCAATTAGTTATGTTAGTAAAAATTTTGTTTTTTTTTTTTATTTTCTTGTCGTTTGTTTCTTTTTTTAAAACTTCTCCTTTTTTTTATATTTAATTTTTTTTTTCTCTTATCTTATTCTACATATTTTTCTCTTTCTGATTTTTTCTTTTTTTTTTTCTAAAATCAATTTCTTTTATTAATTCTAAAAATATTTTTTAATGTTTTCTTTTTTTTTTCAAAATATTGTGTATATTTTTTTTCTATTCTTTTCAATATTTAGGGTTAGTTTGTAAGTAAGATTTCGAATCGTTGGACATTGTTTTAAGCCATCTATGCCAATGTCATATCCTTTGAATTGGTGAGGATTGCCTTCTTCTCGGCTCAATTTCCAGCGAATGAACTAAAGTTGAATTCGAATATCCTAAATTAGATATTTAACACATATAGAGTAAGACGAATGAAATACTCTAAAATGGAACGGGATTACTTTCACCTCGCGTCCAATATGTCTTAGATATTGGTTTGAGTCTTTAAGTAATGTACTGTGTAATATGTATTGTGTAATGTAATGTGTTCCTTTGAATATGTATTCACATATTAGACGGATCTATTTTTCATATTTCCACATTGTTTCGACTAAATTGATATAGCTGAAAAATGCGTTTAGACTCTTATGGCCAGATTTTCAACCAACGAACGAGGTGATTCTTCGTGATTCTGCTTTCTTATTTTCGCGATATCGTTACTTTGTGATTTTCAAACAACGAGCAGCTCGTTCGTTAAAAACACAACAACACTTTCCATACTTGTTACGAGTTCTCGTTCGTTACATGGTATTTTCAATCATTATTTCAGCGATATGAACTGTCAAAAGTAACGACTGCTAAAAGGCTGTCGTTACTCCATTCTTTCAGCTAAACTGGCGCAAATTTTTGTGAATCTGAAATATCTGATAGAAAAATCTGTAATCTGAACGTGTAACAATGAATTCCAACAAAAAGAGGTTATTTTCTATTTAATGGTGAATTTTAAACAAAATGAAAATTAATTTTAACTTTTTCTTATAATTACGAACAACATGCAGTTCAACCTGCTGCTGCGGGAAATGACCAATAACCCCGAATAAAAATTTTCCGCTTCATAATTCACAATTTTCAGCACTTGAAACACAACACATCAAAAGTAATAACATGTTCAAAAACATAGGGGAAACCAGGGTAAAACAATGAGCGAGTAAGAATGATAAGCAAAAATTAGAAAGCATGCGAAGAAAAGAGAAATCCGAGTGTACCCTTAAAAAATTAAACACATCTTTAAAGTGCCTACGAGAAGCGAACTACTCGCTACGTAAGTGTTTAGAAATCGCATTTTACATTCACGGTGACGAGTAACGATTTCTCGCTTCTTAGTGACAGTGATAATTGAAAATCTGGCCATTAGTGACAAATTCTGATACACGAAATTTAATTAACATTTTAAATTTATTATTATAGTTTTAATAAAATTTTTATTATTAACTCTACTATGTTAAGAGCAATAATATTTACAATTTTTTATTAATTAAGCTGCCCCCCCTTTTTTTTTTTTTTTTTTTTTTTTTTTTTTTATTTAAATTCTAGTCTTCTACGAATTTGTCTTCTTCGATTTTTCACATGTATCGTCATGTAATTCATATTACCTAGTTTTCTTAACTGCAAGTTATTAATATGTGTGAAATCCGATGCGAAATTTTGGTTAAAGGCGAAATCATGTCCGCTTGATTCTAATACGAGTACAAAAATTTTATCATTTTTCAGATTAACCAGTTTTCCCTGGTATATTACTGGTGGAATTCTCTTCTTATGCACGACTGTTTGCATGTCACCTGTGTCTACGTTGAGAACTTCATTCAAAATATTATCTTTAAGTAAGCTATTGTCGGCGTCTGTATCAACTAGCAGAATGAGTTTTTTATTTCTGGCCTCTTCGCAAGGCAACTCAATAAACACGTCATTCATATTAGATTGCTCCCGGTTAGACACTTCTACCTCAACCTTTTTATTTTTATTATGCTTCACTATCAGTGACCCCTCAGTGGTCACACATCCACCAAATGCTCCGCTTAAACTCTTTGTATCCTCCTGGTTTACAACTGTACCCTCCTTTAACGAAACTTCCTTTACCAGGCTTGTATCCGCTCCCGTATCCACCAGTAAAACGAGTTTTCCATTTCTCGCCTCTACGCAAGGCATTTCAATGAACACATCACTTAACGTGGCTAAATTCCAGTTAGATACTTCCTTTATAGTATTTTTATCATCATTATTTAAATTATACGTTAACCATGAACATATTGTTTGCATGTCCTGTTTCCGTAAATTTGAAATGAAAATTCTAAATTTCGTTAATACTTTTGATTTTATATTACTTGCAAGTTTTTTTTTTTTTTTTTTTTTTTTTTATGACAGATGAAACCAAGCTCAGGGGATGCCCCCTATCCATGCACAGCATTTGTTGGTTCCGAAGGGATGACAGGTTAGTGGGAAGGGGGAAAGAGGGAGTAGTGACGGTTTACACTTCGCTTAAATGTTTCGACGCTGTAAGTGGGCGGGAAGACATTCGCAGGGAGATTATTCCACAATCTAACGACGCGACCGAAAAACGAACTCTCACGGTAATGCGTGGTTCGTTGGAACGGAATCGCGACATAAAAGGGGTGCACCGCTCTGGAAAGCCGAGTAGTTCTGCTAAATACCTGAACCGGAGGAATCAGGCTGGCTACTTCAGAGGAACATTTACCGTGAAAGTAGCGGTAAAATAGTGCTACACACCCTACATCACGACGACGCTCCAAGGTTTCAATAGAGCTGGATACCCTACTGTCCCCTATAAGTTTTAACGCACGACATTGGACTCGGTCTAGGAGCTGAAGATATGTTCGCGAAGCTCCCGACCATATATGCGAATTGTACTCCATTTTCGGACGGATATAAGTGGTGTAGATACAACGAAGATCGGTTGGAGTGAAGTACTTCTTACACCGCTTAAGAAAGCCTAAGCACTTGGCTGCTTCTTTCGACACGTCAAAGATGTGATCGTTCCAGCGAAGATCACATTGGATTGACATGCCCAGAACATCAAGAGCCTCCGACTCATTAATATCCACACCACCCATATTTAGAGGTGGGAAGTTGTCACCCGCCAAACGCTTGTGGGTTAACAAACAGCATTGGGTCTTCCGCGCATTAAAATCGACCCGATTCGCTTGACCCCACTCCTGGATTTTGTTGAGGTCAGATTGGAGTGTGTCATTCATAATTCTGCGTTTTCTATTGATCTCCAGAATAGAAGGACGCCTGGAGAATGAATATGAATGACAAATGCTGCTGTCATCAGCAAACGAGTAGACGGGGTTTGATGTCAATGACAGAAGGTCATTGATGAAAATAAGAAAAAGTGTCGGAGACAGGACCGAACCCTGCGGAACTCCAGCATTAATGGAGTGCTCTTCGGAAGCAAAGCCGTCTATCACAACCCGAATAGAACGTCCGCTGAGGAAACTCGATATCCATCGAGTGAAAGTATTACCGACACCATAAGCAGCCAGTTTAGACACGAGTGCTTTATGCCACACCCGGTCAAATGCCTTGGAGATATCCAGAGCAACAACCTTGCTCTCACCGAACCGGTGAATACAACTGCTCTACCGCTCAGTGAGAAACGCCATCAGATCGCCGGTGGAACGGTGAGCACGGAAGCCGTACTGGCGATCGCTGATCATTTCGTTGCTCTCTAGATACCTCATCAATTTAAAATTTACAATGCTCTCCATGACTTTAGAGAGCACTGAGCAGATTGCTATGGGCCGGTAATTTGCAGGATTCGTAGCCTCACCTTTTTTGGGAACTGGCTGCACATTGGCAATCTTCCAGGAAGCTGGAAAAACTCCTGAAGTATAAGATAAATTAAAGAGATTGCGCAATGGGCGAGCCAGTGTTGAGGCGCACTTTCTCAACATATGGGCTGAGATGCCATCCGGTCCCGAGGACTTATTGACATTGAGGTCTGCAAGCACTCTTTTAACAGCTCGCGTTCGAAAATGCATCTGAGGCATAGCATGAGATACACCATCAACCGCGGGCAGTGGTTGACTACTCTCAGGAAGAAAGCAGTTTTCAGCAAACATTTTGGCTAATAAGTTTGCTTTATCAACCGAGTGAGTGAAGATCTGATCGTCCTTAAGGAGAGTTGGAATAGACGATTTCGTCTGATTTTTCACCCTCCCCACAAACGACCAAAAGTTCTTGCTACCCTTATGGTATTCAAGAACTCTGCGTCTAAGGCGCTGCTCGTAAAGAACTTTTTCGCGCCTTAGAGTGGCATTGCACCTACTTCTGGCCTGATTGCGCAGCAGTTTAGTATCAGCAGTTTTATTTAAACGCCAATTCCTAAATGCTTCCTCTTTAGACCTGACTGCTTGTCTGCAAGTCGCATTAAACCAGGAATGGTCTTTTGGTTTAATGGAAATTCTTTTATAAGGTATGAAAGACCTCATACCAAATAAAATTATATTTTCTACTAATTTTGCTGCAGCATTTATGTTTCTATCTCTGAAACACAATTGCCAATTGAAACGGCTGAAAAAGCAGTTCAGCGCATCCCAATTAGCCTTCTCATAAAGCCACACTGTCCGCTTCGGAGCTGGCTGATGAGCGGATTGAAGACTAGAATATGGGAAGGTAGCAGAAATTGTAGCGTGGTCCGAATTACCAAGAGGTGCAAGAACATTCACATCATACTTGCTGTGATGTGAAGTTAGAAAAAGGTCCAGAATATTTTGGTTTTGCCCATCAACGCAGGGAAAGTGCGTTGGTTCCTTCACTAATTGAGTCAAATTATTAGACTCAGCAAATAACTCAACATACAAACCCTCGGGTGTCGTGTGACTCGAATGACGTAGCCAATTGGAATTATGAACATTGAAATCACCAGCAACAACAATTTCACTGTTCGGATACGATTCCAGAATTTTAGAGATCGAATCAGAGAGACTGTCCAGTTTATCAAAAGTTGGCAGCCTCCCTAGACCCGGGCTTCTATAAACGAAGCAGAAGTGCAGGATGTGCGACTGGATTTTGAACTTAACCCACATGGAGCTAAATTCGGCATCCGACGTGCAAAGGTGTTGCTGACACTGGTACGCAACATCACTGCGAATGTATAAGGCGAGGCCTCTGTGAGGTAAAAATAATGGCAGTAGATGGTACCCCGGCATGTGAAAGTCCAGTGGATCTGCACCCTCAGACACCTGGGTCTCACCCAGTGCCATTATATGCGGTTGGTGAGTACAAATATGCGCATAGACCGCGAAGAAATTCGCCCTCAAGCCACGTACATTAGTGGAGTCTATGCGGAATTTTGTCATCGCCGCCCACTGTAGCGAAGTGTAAGGTCAGCCGTACAAGCAGCCACGCGTACGACGCAAGCAAAGCAAAACGCGACAAGACAAGTGTTATGCCTTTATCTTGCCGCGCTTCAGCCCACGCAGCACTCACAGCCGCATGCACACCTAACGGGACCAGGAAGAAGGAGGAGGAATGAAAGCAAACGAAATGCTGAGCTTTACTACGGAGAGCATAAAAAAGCCCCTCGCATGGTTCTCTGCGTTCCGTTTGATTGTGTATTATTTGTTGTAATTGATAGAATTTTTATTTATTTTGTTGTTGAGTTGCTAATAAGTGCACTATTGTTTGTTTATGGAAAACTATTGTTTGGTTAAGTTTATTATTGTAATAAAAGTGTTTCGCGGCGTGGGTAATTGTTTGCACTATTGATTTCGGTTTTGCGCGAACACTAATTAACAACAAGTACTGGCGGGCACACCATCCGCCTCCGTCCGCGGTCACATCACAACTCGTGCTTTT
The DNA here is from genome assembly GCA_922984085.1 of Sicus ferrugineus. Classification (NCBI taxonomy): domain Eukaryota; kingdom Metazoa; phylum Arthropoda; class Insecta; order Diptera; family Conopidae; genus Sicus; species Sicus ferrugineus. Next base: position 42,144,343 of record OV277348.1, on the reverse strand, counting down.
ACACAAGTGCTTTTACATCTGTAATATATTCTGATATATTAAGGCTAGTGCTCCTTGCTTTATATCGTTGAAAATTGAAAAACATTGCTTTTATAATCGATGTGCATGCTAACTGTGTAATTAGCAAGATGATTAGTAATAACTCTGTTCCCATTTCTATTAACATCTTTGCTTTATTGGTTAATTTATTCACTGTCTCATTTACTTTATCGTTTTGTGCTATAATTTTTACTATATTATTATTGTACCTAATGTTTTGATCTCTTTTAGGTTGCAGCATTTTTGAAGTTGGTAACGTATCCACAATCGCTTCCGATGTTGGACGTACGGTTACTGCTTCAGTTATTGAGGCTGGTAACGTATCGACAATCGCTTCCGATGTCGGAGTTACAGTTACTCCTTCACTCGACGAAATTGGTAACGTATCCACAATCGTTTCCGACGTCGGACTTACAGTTACTGTTTCGCTTGGTGAAGTTGGTAATGTATCCACAATCGTTTCCGATGTCTGACTTACCGTTATTACCTCATTTGGCCTCAAATTACTGTCATTATTGGGTTCCCAGATTACTGGCCTGTTCTGGGCCCTTGCCAGTTTCCCTGGCGATTGCCTTGGAATTTTTCCCAATTTCTTCTAGCCTCGCAATCTGCCATCATATGTCCTGGTCTGTTACACCAATGACATATTGTTTGTTTCGTTTCGTTTGGCATGTTCACAGGACTTCGATTCATCTGCGCCCCCTTGAAGGTAGTCGAATTTGGGTTCACTCGGTTATTTTGCTTTTGATTCCATTTCGTTTGGACTTGTTTTTGTTGCCAATTTTGCTGGGGTTGCTTTGGTTGCCAACTTCGTTGGTGTTGGTTCCATTGTTGACTCCCCTGGTTCCAGTTATTAGGCCCTTGATTTTTGTTGTTCGACCCACTTCTGTTGTTTTCATTGTTATTACACCTCCAGTTTGTCTCGTGTCCATATTTTAGACACTTTTGGCAATACGGTGTGTTTTCCCTAATTAAACACTTTTCTCGCGTATGCCCACGTTTATTACAAAATGAACAGACTATTTTCTCCTGTGGTGCTCTCGAAACGTTCTGCCTTTCTTCTAGTCTTTTATAAGCCACTAGATTATGTACAGGCGGTCCTGTGTAGGGTTCTACCGAATTCATATTAATTATGGGTGTAACCGTTGGTTGATGGAGGGAATTACTTCTTTGTATTTCAATCAGCGTGTTCACTGCTATTTCTATCATTTCCTCCATACTTTTCCCTGTAACACTTAGCATGTGAATTCGTAAAGTTGCATCTTTTAACCCTGTTCTAAACGCCTTATTTGCTGACGTCTCTACCATAGATACAAGTGCGCTGTCGCCCTGTCCATTATAGGTATCTTTTATTACTTGTAGCGCCTGTGCTTTTTTGGTATTTAGGCGTCTTGCGTACTGCCGAATGTCCTCATTGTGCAATTGACTGCAATTCTGTAGTTCTGTTAACGTTGAGTCTAACGAAATCGTTGGTAGGTAGGCTCTTCTTAACACTAGGTATAATTCTTCTAGGCTGCTGAAACGTTGTGAGCCTACTAGATCATAAGCGTCTCCATACAATCTTTGTTTGATACAATCTATATACTCTTGTATATTTCCTGTAGTCGCTTCCCTTGTAGCTAACTCACACGCCTGTATAAACTTATACACCTCACCTCTTAAGTCTGGTGACTGTGTCCCTGAAAACAGTGGAACAAGACTGCTTGTTATCTTCGCGATTTCTGCTATACCCATCTTGGTTTGATTTGCCCCTGATTGCTTAAACGTAGGAAATGAAACTGAGTTATATTCCTTTGGACTGACTATAGCAGCGGTAGCTTCTTTATGGTATAGTGTCTGATCGTTAGCTAATTCTATTTCTTGTTTCAGCCGTCTGTTTTCCTCTTTTAATTCTTGGACTCTTCTGTTCGCTTCTTCTAAAGAACTACAGTCTTCTCTTGATTTCTGTGCAAACCCCTGTTCTAGTGTTTTATTTAACGTTTCTTCGGTTAGCCCCTTTTCCTTTAATAATTCCCTTAGTTTTACGTTCTCGTCCTCTAAGTTCCTTAATATATCCTCCTGAAACACTTTATCTACTAAATAATTATCGTACCTATTCTTCAGTGCCTTAAATTCCGATTCCCATACCTTCGAATTTTCTGTCTTATTCTCTATTATCTGGTGTAGGAATTTAAGCAATTCCTCTACTATCGCGTCTGCTCTTTCTACACTTGAAAGGTCTCTTAGGTCCCCTACTCTAGACTCTATCAATTCTAAGTTTTCTTTGTTGCCCACTGTCTCTTTCAAAATTGCCCAAATTTTGGATATAAACTCCCCCAACTGATGTTTCAGATCCTTATGGGTTCTCTCTAATTCTATATATGCTTGTTCTTGCAACGACTCGGCCATTAATTACATTGCTTTTCGTTCTCTTTTAATTTTTTTTTTCCTCTCATACATTTAATATTTTCAATTAAGTAGCATTTAACCTGACTAGTTAGCAAAACTGCAGCAGTCAGCAATCCTCTTGTTTGCTACTACTGACCTAATTTCCCTTTCGGAATAACAAAATCAAGGCCAGCGACAGTGGCTGCATTAAAACGAGCGTCGAATTTTTGACTTGCTCCTCAGAGTCGAACGAAATAAAACCCAAAAAAAAAACCCCACGTTTACAATTTTGCAAACGCTTCCGTTCTGACGCGCTAACAAGCAAAACAATAAAAAAAACACAGTAACTTTTGGCTGAAATGTGATCTCAAGCAGGCGCCGACGCCACTCTTGAGTTTCGCTTCACGTTCATATTCTACAACAAATATCCACTTATTTTCATTTCATTTAATAAAATGAATAAGCGGTCTGCTTCTTATGAGTTAGCTTTCGACTATATTAAAAAAACGCATTCTTAACTTATTTATTGCATTTATTTATTTCATTAATTACTCATTACAACTGTCTCCATTCCTAAAGTATAATTTTTCTGCCCCCTGGAAGTTTTTACACCTGTTGTCGCGCTCTTCCTTCCGATCTACGTTGTTCCAGCCGTTCTTCTAGGCTCCCTATTTCTTCCCATGCTCTGCGTGATGCCTCCCATGGAACTGGATTAGTGGTCTCTCGTACCAGTGCCCTCAGGTATGTTAGGCGTTTCCTGTCCTGCGCTAGTTTACCGCCACGACGCTTCTTCGGTGTTTTCGGTGTCGCAGTTGCCATTCGCTCTCTTTGCTCCAGCTGCCGCTTACGATATTCCTCTATCGTTAATTTTGCTGGTCCTTGTTTCTTTATTTCCGTCGGAATATCCTTCGGTGCCTGTGCCGTACTCTCTGTGGCACGTATTCCATTGAGTCTTCTCAGTACTGGATATGTTCCGTATCTGACCACGAATAATCACTTCTATATTTTGCACAAAAACCATTTAAAATAAACAATAACCTCGCTTGCAATAAAATTTAATTTTTAGAACTCAATTTTATTCAGCAAACGACTCGAAAATTATAGATTTTAGCTCCCGATTTTAATCAGTTCGCTTTAACGGGGCATTTACATACACCACTTCGCGCTGGACAGGCAAAATGCCTGTGGAACTCAGAAAAGCTTACACCGTACATAACTCCGTTAAAGAAACAAATTATCCTTACGGGTTTTTTTTATTGACAAGATTTTGTAAAGAGGTTACTTAATTGAGTGCACGTAAAAAAAAATGTTCCCTTAATAAGGGATCCTTTTAATTCGGAAAAATTAAAAAATAACTTTTTATTCTTATTATTCGCATTACTACCATTATCATATTAAGAATTTATATAATTTTACTCAAAAATTTATTCATTCCCCAACAATTCACTTCTAAATATCACTTTAAAACTATTTAAAACTTTTGAAACTATTTAAAAACCTTCCAAACAACTTCCCATAGTGAAATGGTCGACCTCAGCAAAGGTTTCGTCCGGCTTGCAACGCCATTGGACAGACAAGGGTGCCTGGCTTGACGCTGGCACTCCTTTTATTTATTTTCACTTCATTTCATATATAGGAGTGAATACTATATATTTCATATTTTATTTTCACCAAAATTTTCACTCACTTACCTTTAACTTCCCTCGAGCGATCCTCGGCTCGAAAAACCGGCTGCGCCAAAATGTTGTGGTTACCTCCTGGAAATGATGATCCTCCCAAAGAAAAGACCGGAATGCCCTCTAGTGTTCTTTATTTTTCCTCTCAACTATGCAGCGGCAGACTACGCGATGTGAGCTCACAAACAGAACTCTACTTTTTTAAACATTAAATCATTTTTACTTAAGCTCGCCGACGTAGCCGTCGGCGAAACTAAAGTGGACCGGTATGTCGCAATTCCACTATTTTGCAATATTAAATTCTTAATATTAATATTTGCCAATATTAACGTCGGCAGAATTAAATTGGGAACGATTTAATTCTTCCGCGTTTGGTCTTTGCTTTTTATTTTAGCTAATTTTATTTATTCGGAAAGCTTCTTGGCTTCAGCTCGAGAAAAGCTATTTGGTGGCAATTAGCTTCCACACTTGCTACCATGCAGACGGTGCTGGTTACTATCTTGGCTTTCCAGAGCTTTGCCCGGAGTTTATAATTAGCTTTCACACTTGCTACCATGCAGAGTGCTGGTTGCTAGCTTGGCTTTCGAGCTTCCTAAAACAAAATGCTTGGCTTGCACTAAAGGCTGAACCTGACCTTGACTCACTAACTGAGTTATTAACAAGTGCCAATGTTCTTGCCTTGATAGTGTGAATGCGACATACAACAGATTGGAATTGGTTCAAGTTCCAAATTCAATCACCTATTAAATAAACAAAACAGGATTCATGGTGAGGAAATGAGGAGATATGAGTACTAGTCATTTAGGGAGATTCGCTGGGGTGCGAAAAGCTCGCGGGTGGCGAAGCTTCAGATGGGAGCAATATCATTTTGCTAAGGTTATGTCGTGTTATGGTTCCTTGTTCGGTTCGGACGTCCGCGACACGTGTTCTATCGTCAGAACCGGGATAAACATAAACTATACAACCGAGTCTCCATTTTGTTGACGGAGATCGCAAGCTTTTAACCCCAGCTTCCCAGAGTTCGCCCATGTGCGGAGCGGCAGCGGTAATGAAATGCCATCGCAGGCGTTGATGAGCGTATTGGTAGACAATAGCGTCCTGAGTGGGTTGAATCACTGATTCCCATTCGCGTCGAAGGGTCTTCGTTGGTCCGACGAAATTTCGTCCGTTGTCGGAGTACACATCAGAGGGACATCCTCGGCGAGCGTTGAATCGTCCAAAGGCAGCGAAAAATGTCGGGGTTGACAAGTCGCTGGCAGCTTCGAGGTGTATGGCCTTCGTCGCAAAACACACGAAGACGCAGACATAGCCTTTGGTGATGAGGCAAGCTCTTCCAGTGTAGTTCTTGATGTCTAACGGTCCAGCGAAGTCCAAACCGGTGGCAGCAAAGGGGCGAGAGAGTGTGGTGCGCTCAGGGTGTAGAGCGGCCATAAGTTGGGTGCGTACTTGCTTCTTTTGGAGTAAATAAGGCTTGCAATTATGAATTGTGGCTTTGATCATGTTCTTGGCCTTGGGTATCCAGTACCGCGTGCGGAGCAAGCGCAGCATCAGCTGGTTTCCACCGTGTAAGCTGATATCATGGATAAACCGAACCAAGAGACGGGTGAAGACGCAATTGTAGGGGAGCAAAATGGGGTGGCGTTCATCGTACGGAAGAGATGGACAAGAGATTAACCGTCCGCTCACGCGGATGAGTCCGTCATGTGAGAGAAAAGCGTTAAGCGAGAGAATCGAGCTCTTGCTCTTCAGAGTTTGTTTCGTTTCAAGGCAATGGTATTCGTCGTTGAAATGAACTTTTTGCGCGACAATGATGAGCCGCGTCTGAACGGCTTGAATCTCATCGGACTCGATGAGGGTAGTTTCGTGGCGAAAATGAGAACGGTAATGGGTATGCTGCAGGAACCGAAAAGCATACGCCATTACGCGAACGGCTCGCGGGAAAGAAGAGAATCTTTCTAAGGGGTCCTCATATTGGTGTTAATAGGTGAGATTGGTTGTAACGTTGGGGGCATATGCTTAATAAAAAAAATTCAAAACAAAAAAAGGCCCGCTGTTGAGGGCCGCTTGGCTCACCTGGCCGTGCTCAGGGAAAGTGGGGTTTTTTTTTAACCCCAACAGCGGATTGGATACCCCGGTTACAAACAAACCGACATAGAAGCCAAGACTTACCAAGGCAATACAGCCTCTGGATGAAGGCACAAATGCCTAATCATACCCTGACGGCGGGCAGAGACGAATTATGGAGTGGAAGGAAAAAGAGAGAGCGGAGGAGTAGGTGTTGTTTTTCCTCCCCTCGTCTTTACCCACCCAATCTGGCTGGTGCGGTTGTTGCTGTGCACCAGCCCCTTTTGTGCAGGTCGCTCAGATCGGGGATTCGCTTCCTCTCCTGTCAACTTAGTAATACATAATGATACTCAAAAGTTGTAACTTAATGAGTAATTATATTAATCATAATGTTATTTCGGTAAATTAAACATAAGAAAAACTTACAAAATGATTTCATTTTTGTTATAGAGAAACGGCGAAAACAAATGGAATTTCATTAAATTCTAACGAGTTCATTGATATCTCATTAAAATAACATTACGACAAGGAAAGGGGAAAAACAAAAAGAAAGTTGCTAGATTTCAGAGCAAACAATTGGTAAGCAGTTTTGGTTTTAATACATATTTCAAATTAAAAATCATACATATTTCCATTTAAAAGTAATAAATATTTCATTTGTTACCAGTGGTTATTCAAAATGTTGCAAGGGTTAGAAATGTTATTTCTCCGGGATAAGTTTTGCTTTTACAATATTTTAAATTATTTCATTTAATTTCTGATTTATCATAACTTAGAGAAAAAAAATTTATTAAATTGACAAATTTTTTTGTTTGTTTGTTTTGAAAACCGGTTGTAAACGTGTTTTCAAGAATGAACTCAACTTCAAATTAAGTACAACATACTTTCCTTCACAATACGTGATGCCAATTTACAAAGCGGCCTTTAAAGTAATATAACAAATACACTCGAAATTTATTACATTAAAATTTTCACTCACCTGACTCCGGACAGTTACCTTGTGGCGCCACAGCAACGTGACGAATTGGTGCATAACTTAAAAACTGAAATTATAATTATAATAATTTGATATATTACATAGGCTCCTTTCTTACACATGGTGTCTTACGTATAATATTCTACCATCGTTTATCAGCAGTTTTCTATATCTTTGTTCTATTATTTTCATCAATTAGGAATACTAATATTTCAATTCTGTGACTACAGTTATACTTGCTTACTCTCTCTTAACAATTAGGTTTCATTAGGTTTAGCATTAAAATTCATCTAGCTAAAACCTTTAATACATTACCATAATGCATAAACTATTACTTTTAATATCTAAATTGCTTTCATAAATATTCCTACTTGCAATTCATAGATTTTTAGAGTTCCATACGAACTGATATTAGAATGGAAACTAATATAAAAATTGAAGGAAAAAAAAAAAAAAAAGAAAATAGTCTCTGATTACAGTAATTGAGAACAAAATTCACTCAAATATGGTCGATACACTATAATTAATTATAATACTTAAAGAAATGCCAATGTATTCCGTTGCAGCAGTAGAAATGTTCATCCAGACAGTGGACAGAAAACTCTGCAGACAAATATACCACAAAACACCAGCTATTCGAACTGCAGCTCCAACACGACTCTTATAAATCAGATTCCCAACTCGACTGCGTGGCCTCATTTCGACAACCAACTCCGCTACATCCCTGCTCCGATGCAGCTACTCAAGACTTGGTCACATTGATGATAGAAAATTGAAAGTATATGCTGCTCCTGCAGTAGATGCTCAGAGGATGAACCACAAAACTAACGTCCTGATGAGAAGCGTTTTATGCGCTTTTATATAATCAATATATGGACGTTTTTCGTTTGCTGGCGATGATTAAGAATCCCAAGTCACAAAGTAATACTTTTATTTCTATTTAATTTGCAGTCTTATGGTTTTATACCATATCGAATTTTAATTTAATGCATTAGCAATTAACTTTAGCGGAAGCTTTACACATTTTCAACAAACTATACAGTTTTCACTTGGGCACTCAACAGCACGCGACCGCCTTCACTTCGATCTTCTACTCAACTCTGCTCAGTATAATTTTTCTGTGGCTTCGCCACCGACAATGCAGGCATCGCTGTCCCCCTCTCTCCGATCATGTTCTGCACTCTAAGCAGGTCCCGTAGTATGGCGTGATGCGAAGTTCATGTAAAAAAAACCTTCTAGAACATTCGATCCCGCCACACTACGGGATCCGCTCTCTCAGCCACATGGTGGGGAGAGGCAGACACCGATATCTGCATTGCGGCACGGCGAAATGGAACGCGTGTGAATGCTGATCACAGGGCGACCTCACATGGTTTTGATGGGCTTAGCCTCCAAGTCAGTTTCGAACTCGTGGGGGGGCAGTGTAGTGGGGCCACTGCGTCTTCGCCTGCCGCAGCCATGCAGGTCCTTGCCACCAGAGCGGGGTGTGAAGCAAATCCAGCGGATACATGCCTCTGCGGGCAAGTCCGCTGGATTACTCTCCGAGTCAACGTGGTACCAGTGAGTGTTGTCCGCCACTTCGACAATTTTCGCGACACGATTGGCGACGAACGTCGTCCATGTGCAGGGTGGTCGTTTCAACCACGCCAGCACTATGGTCGAGTCGGTCCAACAGTGAAGGTCATAACGTGGAAAGTCGAGATGGGGCACAATTCCATCAATCATGTCGACCAGGAGAGCAGCTCCGCAGAGTTCCAATCCAGGGATCGATATGGTTTTGATTGGGCCGAACTTCGTTTTGGCAAAGAGCAATGAAGTCGAAGTGATGCCTGAGTTACGAGTGAGCACGTAGATCACGCCAGCGTATGCTTTCTCGGAAGCATCGCAAAAAGCAAGAATTTCCACGGTGCTGCCTGGGGTGAAGTGAATCCATCGGGGTATTTTCAGGAGATTGATATGGGGGTAACATTGAACGAATTGTAGCCAACGTTGTAAAGTGATGGGAGTGAGTGGGTCGTCCCATCCGATGCCGTCCAGCCAGAGTTGTTGCATAATGGTTTTTGCAATGACAATGACTGGAGCAAGCCATCCTGACGGGTCAAACAATCTTGCAATCCGAAATAACACCTCGCGCTTAGTATATGTGGGGGAGAGGTCAAAGGGTTTTGACTCTATGTTGAAGTGATCGGTTTTTGCACTCCAACGGATGCCAAGAGTTTTGGTATTGCTACCATCTTCTAATTCAAGCAAGTCTTTCTTTAGGAGATCTTACGTGACCGTTTGGAGTTCGAAATCTTGCACATCGTCGTGTGGAGAATATCGGAAGAGAATTCGCTGGTAGCGCGACTGCTGGGGATTTATGAGGATTTAGCGATACATTTTTTCAATGTCGCCATTGGAAACGTATTTATAGAGTCGCCATTGGATAATGAGGAAGGTTAAATCCGATTGAAACGCCGGCCCAGGATAGGAGACATCGTTCAGGCTAAGACCGTTGGAGGAGGGGCAGGAGGCATTAAACACAACACGCACCTTGGTCGTGCTGCTGTCGGGTTTGAGAACAGCATGTTGGGGTAGGTAGTAGTTGTCGGAACCGGAAGGGTTCTGGGAGGGGTGGATCTGTGTCATATGGTGCAGATCCGAGTACTCTCGGATCACGGAGTCATATGTTTCTTTAAAACTGGGGGTCTTCAACAATCTCGTTTCGTTTCGGAGAAACTGTTTGAGAGCAATCTCTCTGGATTTCCCGATCTTTATTGAAGAAGGGAAACCTTCCTCGAAGGGCAGCGAAACAATATATCGGCCATCGGGGCGCCTCTGAGTGGTATTTGAATACTAGTCCTCGCAGCGTTGTTCACCCGGGGTGGGTATCCGTTTAGTTTGGACTTCTTCAAGCTCCTAGAATCGCGATAGTTGATGATCCATGGAGACTTCGTTGAAGAAAGAGACTCGTGTGGTAATCGAGGGAGCGGGTAAATCCTGCTTAAGTGGACCAGTGAGAATCCACCCGAAAATGGTTTCTTGAGCGAGTAAAGAGTCAACGATGTTGCAAACAAACAAACAGTTCCTGAAATTGAACGTGGTAATTATGACGCGTTAATGGCAGCGATTGAACGACGATATGGTAGCGACCATAGAAAACAAGTGTTTCAAATGGAGCTGATCGTTACCAATACGGGGATATAGCTCAGTGGTAGAGCATTCGACTGCTTGTAGCGACCATAGAAAACAAGTGTTTCAAATGGAGCTGATCGTTACCAAAAAGCAAACGAGTCGTTACAAGAATATGCAACGGAGATAGAGCGGCTCGCGCATTTGGCCAACGCAGATGCACCAGCGGAAGTAACTGAATTACTTAAAATTCAGGCGTTTATGAGTGGTATACGAGATGCGGATACCAAACGTGCAGTCTACTCCATGCCAAAGAAGACGTTTGCAGAAACAGTGTCATTTGCCTTGACGCAGGAAACAGCATGCCTTTTAAGCAATAAGGCACATAGAGTTCATCGGCTGGAAGTTGAGCCAAGTGAATCCCTAGAGAAAACCATAAGGGATCTCATCCAGACTATTTCTCAGAGGATGCCAACCTCGCGCAAGGGCTTTGAACTAAAGTGTTACAGCTGTGGAACATCAGGACACCTGGCACGGAATTGTAATGCGTCTGGGAGGAAAAACGAAAACGCAAGAAAAAGGAGCAACGAAGATGCAAATGGCGCTTCTGAAGAGAAACGATCACGGACAAATTCAACGGGCCGTGAGCTGGTTCCCGCAACTGATTGCCCCACGGTCTCCGTTTTACAAATACAGCATCGGAAAGGTGGGCAACATGGAAACGCCGATGCACTATCTCGACGCCCATGTGCATTGGAGTGTAAGCATTGCTCCAAGGCTGAAAGAAGCGAAAGAATAGTCGACATCCGATTAACAAATCTGCAACCTGATGATGAATGGGTATCCAGCGCTGTAAGGAAAAGCCAACTGAAGGATGCGGACTTGGTTAAGGTCATGAAAGCGAAAGAAACAGATAAAAGACCAACCAAGGAAGAAATGGCTTTCATAAATATTCCTACTGTCCGGTAGGCCAAGGCGTATTGGGCGCAATGGAATAGCTTGAGGTTGATAAACGGAGTTCTGCATCGTTCATGGGAAGGTAAGATGGTAAACACACTCGCGATTTGGTTGTCCTACCAAAGTCTAGAATAGCAGCTGTATTAGAAGAGTTTCACAATGGACCAAGTGGAGGGCATCTTGGCATCACGAAAACTCTGGAAAAGATTAAACAACGATTTTACTGGGTGAATTGCCAAGAATCAGTTGCTGAATGGATTAAAAACTGCGCGCAATGCATGGCAGCTAAGGGTCCGAAAGTTAGAAGCAGAGGAAGGTTGCAGCAGTACAATGCGGGAGCACCATTTGAAGGCGTTGCGATGGATGTAGCCGGTCCATTCCCTACTAGCGACTCTGGGAACAAATATGTGTTGGTGATCATGGACTATTTCAGTAAGTGGCCAGGAGTATATGCTATACCAAATCAGGAGGCTAAAACTGTAGCCGAAGCTTTTGTGCAGAATTGGGTCACGCGATTTGGAATACCAATTGAGTTGCATTCAGATCAAGGGAGGAACTTTTAGTCTGCTATATTTCAAGAAATGTGCTCATTGTTGGGTATCAAGAAAACTCGAACGACAGCTCTACATCCACAATCGGATGGCATGGTGGAAAGGTTTAACCGTACATTGGAAGAGCATTTACGAAAAGTACTGGGCAAATGTCAGCGCAATTGGGACAAGCACATTCAAATGTTTTTATTGGCTTACCGATCAGCAGTCCATGACACTACGGCCATCCACCTGCGAGGATTATTTTCGGTACAGATTTGAGACTCCCATCAGATTTGAAATATGGAAAGAGCAATCAACTTACTGAAACTGGAGGCAGCTATTGTGAATTGCTTCAGTCCGAAATGGATGAAATACATCAACATGTGAGGCAGCGAACACAGCTAATGAGCAATAAAATGAAGGATCGTTACGACCGAGCTATGAATTCAGAAGGATTTCAAGAAGGCGACTTGGTGCTGCTATACAATCCGCAACGGAAAAAGGGTATGTCTCCAAAGTTGCAAACATCGTGGGAAGGTCCATACAAAGTCATAAAGCGACTGAACTATGTTGTGTATCGCATACAATCCCACACGCAGAGACGAGGTAAAATTAAAGTCGTTCACTTGAAGAGACTAGCCCCATATGGATCAAGGAATTTGGAGTCTGATCGGGACTATCAGACTTAAGTGGAGGGCAGTGTGACGAATTTACAATGAAACTTTCGCGAAAGTTCTGGAAACCATTCAAATCGCGCATAGATAGCTAGTTTCACAACCTTTCACATCTTTGTACGGCGAAATCTAGCGCGAGATAGATCGACAATTTGCTAGAAAATTCTAGAACCTTCCGCAGCAGTATCAACTGCCATATAAATAGACGCAGGGCGTCTCAGAGAGTTAGTTCGAATTTGGTTCTTGAACAGACACCTTGTGAGCATAGCGTCAAGTAATAGGTGTTAATAAGTGCAATAAGAAAAGAATAAAGTTGTGAAATTAAGAACAGCAACACTTTTGAGTTTCAATTAGATTATTCACAATCCAGAGATCGAACCTAAGAGAGAGTCGTACCCGTAAATCTAAATTTACGTAACATATATATATATATATATATATATATATATATATATATATATATATATATATATATATATATATATATATATATATATATATATATATATATATATATATATATATATAGGTATCTAGAGAACAACAAGTTGATCAGAGATCGCGAGTACGGCTTCCGTGCTCACCGTTCCACGGGCGATCTGATGGCTTTTCTCAATGAGCGGTGGAACAGCTGTATTCACCAGTTCGGTGAGAGCAAGGTTGTTGCTCTGGATATCTCCAAGGCATTTGACCGGGTGTAGCATAAACCACTCGTGTCTAAACTGACTGCTTATGGTGTCGGTAATACTTTCACTCGATGGATATCGAATTTCCTCAGCGGCCGTTCTATTCGGGTTGTGATAGACGGCTCTGCTTCCGAAGAGCACTCCATTAATGCTGGAGTTCCGCAGGGTTCGGTCCTGTCTCCGTCTACTCGTTTGCTGATGACAGCAGCATTTGCCATTCATATTCATTCTACAGGCGTCCTTCTATTCTGGAGATCAATAGAAAACATAGAATTATGAATGACACACTCCAATCTGACCTCAACAAAATCCTGGAGTGGGGTCGAGCGAATCGGATCGATTTTAATACGCGGAAGACCCAATGCTCTTTGTTGACCTAAAAGCGTCTGGCGGGCGACAACTTTCCACCTTTAAATATGGGTGGTGTGGATATTAATGAGTCGGAGGCTCTTGATGTTCTGGGCATGTCAATACAATGCGATTTTCGTTGGAACGATCACATTTTTGATGTGTCGAAAGAAGCAGCCTTAGCTTAGGCTTTTTAAAGCGGTGTATGAAATACTTCACTCCAACCAACCTTCGTTGTATCTATACCACCTATATCCGTCCGAAAATGGAGTACAACGCGCATATTTGGTCGGGAGCTTCGAAAACATATCTTCAGCTTCTGGACCAAGTATACAAGGTCATGCGATAAATTTTATAGGGGACAGTAGGGTATCCAGCTCTAGTGAAACCTTGGGATGTCGACGGGATGTGGGGTGTGTTTTATTTTACCTATTTTACCGATACTTTAATGGTAAATGTTCCTTTGAAGTAGCCAGCCTTATTCCTTCGGTTTAGGTATTCAACAGATTTACTCGGCTTTTCAGAGTGGTGCACACCTTTTACGACTCGATCCCGTTCCAACGCACTACCCATTACCGCGAGAATTCGTTTTTCTGTCGCGCAGTTAAGTTGTGGAATAGTGTCCCTGCGCATGTTTTCCCTACCCACTTATAACGGCGAAGAGGCTTTTAAAAGAATTGTAAATCGACCCTACTCCTACATTTCCCCTTCCCACTAACCTTAATCTCGGTGTTATCATTACAATATTAATTTTAGCTTTTTGTCGAAATCTCACCATTCAAGGTTAGGTTTACTTATACCCACAGAATGGGATTTCTTTCAAGCTAAGAGGTACTTATAAATAAGATAGTGTAAATAGGGCTTAACTTAGTTGTAAGAGAAAGGCAACGATGGTGAGTGTGCTTTCACTGGAGAAGATCGAGTGGGACATTTGTTTCGGTCTCTGCAAAATTCTCTAGATGAAAAAAAATTGTCCGACCGAAGCGCCGCTGAAAATAACTTGGCCAAGTTTTTAGACGGCAAAACACAGAAGTCCTACATCGATGGGATTATGAAGCTACCCGAAGAATGGCAAAGGGTCATAGATAATAATGGCCGATATGTACTTAATTAAAATTGATTTTCAATAAAGAATATTTTTGTTAAAAAATGTCTTCATATCTTTAGCTTCTGGACCGTATACAAGGTCATGCGATAAAACTTATTGGGGCAGTAGGGCATCCAGCTATATTGAAACCTTTTGATGTCGGGATGTGGGGTGTGTATTTTAGTAATGGGAACTATCGAATAAAAACTAATGAGTTTTTCGATATTAGAAAAATATTCAAATATTCGATTGTTTAGTAAAAATTTCGAATAATTCACTCATTTAATGATTTTCATAATTACTAAATACTATTGAATAATTCACTCATCCAGTTACTAAATCTATCCACTCTTTAAATTTATTCGAAAGGTTTTAGTAATTCCGAAAATCATTCAGAGTAAATTATTCGATATTTGAGGGAGCCACACAACAGAGCGTTGAACACGCACTGAAAACAAGCACTGAATTATTTAAATTTAACTGTTACATTTTTTGTGATATAACGGAGCTCTTGGGATATACGTACAAATACTATTTTTGCGTGCAACGTAGTAGACAATTTTGTTTTTAATTCTTCTGCACCTTGAAGATTTTCAATTATAGGAGGCATTAATTTATATTATTTATTGGGGAATTCTTAAACACTATGGCCAGAAACATGCGTCCAGACTTAAAGAGGTCATATGCGTGGGAGGATTTCACAAGAAATAGAAACATCGTTCATTGCAATTTGTGCCAATCCAGATGTCACAGCATGTTATGAAATTAATGTTAGTTAGTTGTACTGTACAACTTGTACACCAAGGAATATAGTGTTGGGAACTATCAAATAAAACCTATTCAGTAATTTCATTGTTGAAAAATATTCATACATTCGATAGTTTCACTAAAAACTATCCAGTAATTAATTCACTCATTGAACAATTTTCTCAATTACTAGAAACTATCAAATAATTAACTCATTCACTCATTACATTCATTCGTTAGTTTTTAGTAATACAGAATTTCATTCAATGAATGAAAAATTCGATAGTTTTTAGTAATACAGAAAATCATTTAATGAGTAAATTATTCGATAGATTTTAGTAATAAAGAAAATCATTCAAAGAGTGAATTATTCGATAGTTTTTAGTAATACAGAAAACCATTCAAAGATTGTTAGTTTAGGATAATTTATGTATTTAGGACTCGTTTATTATCAACGACTAGAAGACAAGAAAAAGGAATCAATTAATGGTTCTACTTGCTTAAGATAAATGTAATATAGATTTAATATATATGTAAATTAATATATATGTAAAGGAATCAATTAATGGTTATACTTGCTTAAGATAAATGTAATGTAGATGTAATATATATGTAAATTAAGATAAGGAAAATGTATAAAAACTAATGAATTTGAGAAATGAAATCAGTACTATAAGTATTCAAGGTGTAAACATTTACACTAGGACTAACAGGTTTTTCCGGAAGTTTGTTAATGACTACTCAATTATCGCGAAGCCGTTATCAGATTTAACTAGAAAATGTGTTCCATTTCGATTTGAGGAAAAAAAACAAGAATCTTTCTACCTCCTGAAAAATAAACGACGGTTGCAGTGCCATATTTAGAAAGCGCCAAGCTTTCTAACGGCAAGTGCCAACGTTAGAAAGTAGAGCCCACCGACACCAACAGCTAGGGACGGAAAAATTCCGCAAGCAACAACGCTCTGAGTGAATTGTGAGGGGATCACAAGCGGCATGACGTGCCATCGCGCCAACTCAGGAAGAATAGCATGGAAGCGCACGGATAACGGGATCCCACGAGAGGGAGACAGTCGGGCGCCGTGTGGCGAAGCCACTCACACCGCCGCCGCTGGAAGTCCAGCGGGTGGCTATTTAAGAGACCGATGCGCAGAAATCGCTCTCTGTTCTCTAGCCCTCGCGCGACTAAGCAGTGTATACTCGTGAAAAAGAATTTAATAGTGCAAACCAGACAAAATCACAGTGAATAAGTGCTACAACAGTGATAGCATTCAAAGGACACCATTCGAAGGACACCACTCGAAGGACACCATTCGAAGGACACTTCACAACAGTGCTGTTACTACTGACATAGGACATTGTGACGCAGTGCCGATACCAGTCGAAAGACAATCAACAGAGTGAGTCTTTATCGTATGTATATATATATATATACATACATACATATATATATATATATATATATATATATATATATATATATATATATATATATATATATATATATATATGTCCCCGTAGCATCGAAAATTATTTTATCCACCCTGTATCCCGTGCGGTTTATAAACCGACGGGCTCCCATTCTGGATTCCCCACAATCACGTATCCCGTGTGGTTTGTAAACCGACGGGCTCCCATCCTGGTTTCCCCATAATCTCCTATCCCGTGTGGTTTCTAAACCGACGGACTCTTATCCTTGATTCCCCGCACCCCATACGTCTTCCCCTTGATTCCGACTTACGACGGAACCGTGTAGTTGGCTAACTGATGGTACGTCTTCTCCCCGTGAGGAACGCAGGTGGAATCGAGGTCGACGGTATAGGTTACCATAGCCCAAACTAGAAACCAGTATTTTAGATTAAGATGCTAGCATAGTGCAACTTATCTTTATATAAATAAAGGAATATAGAGAAAAAACCCTTCGTGTTGCATAATCTGAGGGGTTTGGGAGGGATTACGTATAGGTATCATCGGTGGGACTATTGTCGTCGTAAGGTATTGTAACCCTAACCTCTGGACGCGCGACAGCTACTCCGCGCAGCCAAAAGAGGGTTCGTCACACATCAGCAACATCATCAACAACAACAACAACAAAAGTAGCAGCTGTTGACATTAAATCATTTCAAACAAAAATGATGATAATTCAACATAAGGAAGAGGTGAAAAATGCTTATGTTGATATGTGCGATCAGATTTGCAACAAAATGTCTGAGTTCCAGGAGAGGGACAGTGGGTGGACATGAATAAAAATATGTCACCTAGAGATCAATGTCAGCGAGTATCGGCCACTAAAGGGATCGTCATACATCCCACTACCAAAGAAGCTGCAGGACAAGCGTGCGTGCGTCAATGTCAGAAATTATGACGAATATTGTTTTAAAGGGGCCATAATATCGGCCATGTATCCTGTAGCTAAGAATGCATATAGAGCTTCCAGCTATCATGTAAATAATATGGAAGCTTCTAGCATTTTATTGGTAAATGAAGTGCCGTTGAACTTCAGTGGACTGGACTTTCCGTTGGTCGTCACAAAGTCTCCCGATTCGAGGAATTAAATTCGGACGTGAGTATGAATGTGTTTCGATACGATGAGGCGGTCGGTGGCGTTGTGGGACCTTATTACTCCACCACGTAGAAGAAGTCCACCCACATAAACTTCCTGATTCAGGACGAGGAGCGGTCCCACTACGTGTGAATAAAGAGCATGTCAATATATTTTAAATTAAAACTAATGATTAGTGATTTTCATAACACTAATTTTGTGTTTTCTCTTTTCTCTCTTTTCAGATTATTTATGAGTCAGCAGACAAGGAAGGAGCACAGAGGATATTTCTGCAACAGCTGCCTGCAGTATTTGCACAATGCTACTACTGCAGACCAGCACAAAGATGTATGCAAGAAGGTGGTGGCGGTGATGCCTAAACAAGGAGGAGACATCACTTAGCTTTAAGAATTTAGAAAGTAAGTTAGATATACCGGTTGTAGTTTATAGCGATTTTGAGTGTATTTTAAGAAATGTAGATAGTAGTGTAGATGTAAATTTAAATAATAGTAAATAGATGTAAATTTAAATAATAGTAAAAATGTACATAAACATATACCAATAGCTTCTAGTTACTACATAGTTTGTAAGTATAATTCTAATTATAATAAGTTTGTTATATATTCGGGTGAGGATGCCCGCACTAAATTTATTCAAAGTTTAGTGGGCGATCATAAAGAAATTTACAATAATTATTTGAGTGTCGTGAGGCCTATGACTCCCTTAAGTCCGGCAGAACTCAGACATTAGTCTGAGCACAATGTCTGTCACATTTGTGAACAGTCATTGGGGGCAGATAGGGTGGCATATTATTGTCATTTAACGGGAAAGTATAGGGGTCCAGAGCACAACGATTTATTTATTTTTTAAGGAACTCAAATTATTTTATTTATTATTATTTATTAAGGAACTCAATTTATTTGAGGGAGATATAAATGTTATCCCCCTAAATAAAGAATTGTACGTATCCCTGTCGAAGAGGATACGCGTAAGCGAAAAGTAGACCATTGAATCCAGGTTCTTGGATTCTTTTCGTTTTATGGCTTCCAGTTAGGATAGATTGGCCCAAAATATTCCGCCTAATGATTATCACGCGGTGCGCCGAATGTATCCAAACGACGAAGAATTTAATCTTCTTAGGAGGAAAGGTGTATTCCCGTATGAATACATCAATTCAGTTGATCGCCTGCAAGAATCCAGCCTTCCTACTCGGGCTGATTTCTTCAGTCAATTGACTGGTACAGAATGTGCAGTGGAGGATTATGAGCATGCTCAAAGAGTTTGGCAAGTTTTCAGTTGTCAAACTCTGAATGATTACATGATCCTCTATCTGAAAACAGATGTACTTATTTTGGCAGAAATTTTTGAAAATTTCAGAAATGTGTGCAAAAATATTTACAATATGGATCCCTGTCAGTACTACACGGCTCTAGGTTTGTCTTGGGATGCAATGTTGAAAACAACCAATATAGAATTGGAGCTGCCTACTGACGTAGAAATGTATATTTTCGTACAGAAAGACATACGGGGCGGCATTGTTCAATGTAGCAAGAGGCATTCAAAGGCAATAATAAGCATATGGTGGATTACGATACAAGTAACCGACTGGATTAATTTTGGAAGTAGACTTGGACTACACCCAGAGTTTACATGACGCGCATAATGATTGACCATTTTGCGCGGAAAATAAAACTGTGAGTAGCTCCAAGTGTAAAAAGTTGATTGTTGATTTAACCAACAAGACTAGTTATATAATTCACTATAAAAATCTACAGCAATCCCTTCAAAATGGATTAATTTTAAAGAAAGTCCACAAGGTATTGAACATTAAACTCTATTGTTGATTAAATTAAACCAACCAATTAATTAAACTATTGTTGGTTAAAACAATATATTGACTTAAATACCCACCACCGCTGTTTATCCAGAAATACTTTTGAAAATAATTTCTTTAAACTGCTAAATAATGCGGTGTATGGGAAAATAATGTAAAATGTTGCTAAACGGGAAGATGTCAAGATTGTGAATAGTTGGGACAGTCGAAGAAAGCGATTGGGATCTCGCGCACTAATTGCTAAACCCAATTTTCAGAGCTCTTCGCAATTCGCAGAATACATGATTGCGATTCAATTGAGTAGGATTCGTTTACAATAAACCCATTTACTTGGGATTTTCGGTACTTGAATTGCCAAAGTGGAATATGTGTATCTTCCATAACAACTTTATGGTAACGAAATTCCAACAGAGTCTTGGATTGAATTATATGGATACAGATTCAATCATATATTCAATCAAGACTCTAGATTTTTATAGGGATATTCGAGATGATATCGAATCAAAGTTCGATATATCCGAATATCCGGAGGACAATGTATATAATTTTCCTCTAGTAATGCCAAAGTCCTCGGCATGATGACGGATGAGAGTAAGGGGAAAATAATAAGGGAGTTCATAGGCCTCTGCTCAAAAATTTACTCCATAGCCATTGTACATAGTAGAGATATTAAGAAGGCTAAGGGTATTAAAAAGTCTGTGTTGGATAGATTAAGTCTTAGTGATTATAAAAATTGTTTAGTAAATAAGAATATTATGTAGGTATATATTTAGAAGCAAGATTCACCAAATATGCACACAGTTCATAAGATAACTTTAAGTTGTGGTAATGATAAGCGGTATATTAGAAGAGATGGCATCTACACTTATGCGTGGGGTCATCACAAAATAGACTTAGAAATACAATTAGATATAGATGAAGATATTTTTAATTTAAACTTTAAATAATTAAATTTAATTTTAATAATAAGTTTAAAATAATTTGACACTAAAATTTTTTTTAATCTGTGAATATAATTAGAAAATGAGAAAAACAATTTTATTATATTTAAATAAAATATTTATTAATATAAAATATATAGACATTAAGTTTACAATTGTTAGGTTTAAGAAATTTTATAAATAAAAAATGTAAATATGAAATTATAAACATTTTCTTTTATTTATTGATGGAATTTAGGAAATTTTCTTAACAGCATATCAATTTGAAGCGCACAACAGCCATTATGGGAATGGCACATCCTTCGTAGTATGTCTGCTGTAAAATTTCAAAGTTGCTGCAGCCGAATTCTTCAACGTTAAATACGGGCTCTTCTAAAATTTCTTCAACCCATTTGAATTTTTCAGCTCCCTTAACGTATACGGGTATATTTTTAAGATTTTGCTTCACGAAATATTTTACACTACAATAGTCGATGAAGCCATCATTCCATGTGAAACCATGGTGATTACGATATAACCACTGTACTTGTTTTTGAGACTGACGTGTTAATTTGTTAAATCCATATGGGGCTTTTATAATAAAATTCTGGTACTCATTAAACCTGAAGGTGACTGCCAACTATTTGACGATAAATTTATTACAATTGCCTTTCAAGCCCTGCACATCCAGAGTAATAAATTATTTTGTCGTGTATGAGTACACAATAGGCTGATATGTTGGCTGGAATATTCTTTGATGTCTTAAACTCAATTCTAATATCAATCGGACCACTTTTAATCGCTTCGTTTTGATAACTAACATCCACTACAATTATCGGTGCAGTATCCTTGAAATCTTCAGGCAGCTGCAGAGGTTGAGATTTACGAGTAAAATAGATTTGTTGAAATTCAAATCAGAGCATAACGATTACGATCGAAATTCAGATTGAGGTCATCATACGGATATGTATCAGAGTTTAAATGCACTTTAACATCAGACAAATGACAATGTTGAAACTTGTTGTCTCTTCGAAAAGCAATCAGTATAAAGCGTGGTCTTTCATTCTGCGCAGACAATTTAACGTTCCACAGGTGGTTGCTTTGAGCAAGTGATGGATTGAAATGACAATCCCAACTGCGGAATGCTATTGAAAAAGGTCGTCCGCTTTGAATTATTTGAAAGAGTTGTAGTCTAGCAAAATCAGACAACTGCACGTGGGGAACTTTTCATGTAATATTTGTTATACTCAGTTTTAATTTTTAGGTTGCAACACTTGAAGAAATAGCATTTTCGTCTGATTTTGAACGCAATAGTACAAGTTCATGTTAGCATTTAGCATAATTTTATTAAAGTCTTCAGCAAAGCCCAGTGGCATTTTCAATGGTGTACAAAAATTAAAACTTTATTTCAACTCCATCCCTTGTAAACCAACCAGCATTTTTCAGTGTATTACTCTCAGTCGGACTCAAAGAGACGTAATTTTTCAGTTTTGTAGTTACACCCAAGTGACGTGTACGATCAATCTCCAATCCATTCATCTCATAGCGAATTTCATCAAACATGAGTGCCATTCAATTGTTTTTTTAATTTTACGCTTGAAGTTGCATCTCCATTTTCCAAGGTGACTCTATCTTCAATATAAATTAAACTCTCACTGGGTAAAACGTATAGATCTTGGTTTTGAACTGCAATTCTTATCTCATCATTGCTTTTATACGATTGTAGATATGACGAGCAGATATGGTATTCCTTTTTAATGATTTTAAGAGCTATTTCTCTTGAACGTCCAAGTTGTAACTGCGAAGGGAATTCTTCTTTAAACGGCAGCGAGACGATGTAACGCCCATCGGGACGTCTTTGTGTTGTTTTCTCATACAAATCATTGCAGTATTTTTCAATTGGAGTGCGAGGACGCTGTTTTGGGATCTCCTCTAGTTCCCAGAAGCGCGAAACCTGACGGTCGAGGGAGACCTCGTTGAAAAACGAGACCCGCGTGGTAATTGAGGGGGTTGGCAAGTCCTGGGAAAGTGGACCCGTTAGAATCCAGCCGAATATTGTTTCTTGGGCTACGAGTGAACCCAGAATATTTCGTTTAATGCCATCCAGCAGGATTAGAGGGTAAATGTCAGCTCCAATCAAAACATCGATCTGATCACTTTGGTAGAAATGGTCATCAGCCAAAGGAATATTAGGGAGCGATTCACAGAGTTCCGGTCAAGGGAGCAGACGGGAAGATTTCCGGTTAATTTTGGGAGGACGAGAGCCTTGGTTTCTATACGAGTTCCGGAATTGCGAGGAGAGCCAATGTTAAACATACACAGTTTGCTAACTAGGGCTGTGATAGCTTGGTTGACACTTGCCACCCGCGCTTGAATGGTTTTCGTAGGTAGATGTAAGCGCTTTTGAATGCGCTCGGAGAGAAAAGTGGCTTCCGATCCGGGATCTATAAGCCCACGAGCGAGATATGTTTCGTCGCGGTAACAGATATGTACCATTGCAGTAGCGAGTAAAACTTGCTTTGGTCGAGAGGTGAAGCAAGTCAGCACATTGGGTGTTTGAGGGGCTTCAGTGGACTGTAATTGATGTTGAGTTGAAGAGGTGGAGGGGGTCGCTCGGGAGTGCGAGGGGATAATTTGTTGCGCATTATTTTGTGCATTACTTGGCGTAGGGCCACGATGAGTGGAGGTATGAGGGCGCGAGGTTGCGGTGGTAGAGCTCGAAGGGAGCTTTGAATTGGGCATTGGGGTCGCCTCGCGATGTAATAGCGAATGATGTCGTTTATTACATGACATACACGTGTAAATACTTTGACAATCGCGCATTTGGTGCGAATGCGCAAGACAATTCGAACAGAATTTCAACCGTTGAATTGTTGACCAACGGGTTTCTGAGCTCATAGCTAGAAAACGTGGACATTGGCGTAGAGGGTGAGTTTGATCTGTGCATAGTTTGCAGCTAGTCGGGAGCATATTCGCCTGGAAAGTGTGCACAAGTTTTGAAGCGGGGAGATTGCGACCATTGCTGGTCGTTGCCTTTTTAACCGAATCAGCGGATTTGCGAATATCGAAGACTGTTTCCAGGGTTTGGAAATGGGATGTTAAAAACGAATCCATTTCCTTCCACTTCGGAATATCGCGATTTTGGGAAATGGATTGTTCCCACAGAGAGAGGGTGTTTTCGGGGAGACGAGTTGAACAAAGGTGAACTATAATGGCATCCCAACTCTCGACATCTACATCATATAAAGTTAAAGCGGACAGACAGTTATTAATTTCCCGCTGAAGTCGTTTAATTGCAACTCCGGATTCTTTTGAGATTGGGGTGAGGTTAAATAGGGTCCGGAGTTGCGTATTAATGAGTATGCGTTTGTTTTCGAAGCGGTCGATCAAATTGTTCCACGCTTGTTCGAAGCCGCTGTCGATCAGTGGAGATTTTTGAACGATCTCCTTTGCTTCACCTTGGGTTTTTTGGTTTAGGTGGAAAAATTTTTCGACGGGAGAAAGTCGATTATTTCTAATATATAGCGCGGAGAACATGTCTCTAAAGGTTGGCCATGATTGGTAATCACCTTAGACATCAGTATCGCACGGTGGTAAGTTGAGGTTGTGTCCCGAGAAATGGGAAGCGAGAGAGGGGATTGCGACTGCCGCTGAAGCTGAAGATGTAGGTGAGGCAGCGAGATGTTGCTGTGCGTTAATTTTCGCTGAGAAGCGAACATATATCTGATAACAGCGTCGGTACTTTGTTTTGACGACGATTATATCAGCACCACGAGCCTCTGGGTTAGCGTCGTTGATGGGATCCTTCGAGGTGATGAGGTACTCTACGCAAGAGTTGTATGAAGACTTGAGGTCGGACCAGACCGCCTTAAGTTCCTCGAGATGAGTGGCGAGGGAGAATTCCGAATGGTCACGCACTGGAATGGCGAGGTATTCTTCTTCGAATTCTTCTAAAGTTTCGGCAACGCTGAGGAATTTCTGAAGAGGGTCCATCGTTGTGAAAAATTAGATATCAGAGAGGTAGCAAAGAATAAAAAACAACCAAAGGGATTTGGAAGTTATTATATTTTATTTTTAATTTTAAGTTTTATGAGAATTTATTAAGAGACACGATGATCAAAGATTGGAATTTTAATCGTATTTATTTTCCAAATAATTTTTATTTATGTGAATATAGTATATAGCGGGGGGGCTGTATTAGTATAGCTGGGGGGCTGTATTAGTATCACTTCACAAATTTTCACAAGTGATTTAAATGAAACTAGTTCAACTAATTAAAATCTAACCAGTTGAACCACTTTCACAAATGTGTTTTCCCAACCGGGCACTTGCTGCTTGTGCGCTGCTTGTACGACGTTGACGACGATGGCAGCGGATATAGCAGAAAGCAAAACACGAAAAAGTTTGCTTTTGCCCGTAGAAAGGTGGTGGTTTTTTCTTGTTGAGGATCCCACGCTGCTGCGGACTGTACTGCTACTAAAATTCTAGTTGCTAAACTAGAAACGATCAACGGTAAATTTCAAATAACGTTTGAAACCGTTGTGAGTATTTGATGAAAATATAATATATATATATATATATATATATATATATATATATATATATATATATATATATATATATATATATATATATATATATATATATATATATATATGTATATATATATGTATATATATATATATATGTGTGTGTGTGTGTGTATTTTTAGAAATAAAGTTTTCTAAATTTATGGGGAAATCACTGATTTGATGTGCACCACGGGATGGATGCACATAAAACCCGCAAAAAATATGTAATTCGTTTGGGGGGATTAGCACTTGGTCCCACGGCTTGAGTTTCCAGGGAAGGAAAACTAAGGAACCACGTGGTTTTCCAAATGCCGCGCGACGCCGAACCGATGTGATAATTATATATGCACGAGAGTGCATATACTTATGCACTATATTTCACTGGAATGTGAAAGAGGGATTTTGCCGGTAGAGAGTCCGGTTGTGGGGGGGTTTTTCCGGTAGAGAATCCGGCTCGAAGGACCAAAAATGTTCACGCGGGAGTGTGAGGTTCGATATAGTTACAGGAGACTTACCGGCTTGCTCGAAATTTTAGTGATGGTAGTCCGGAATAGGTGACTTCCTGCGGGTGGACGGAGCCGTCGTGGATGTTGCCGGATGCTGATGATGATGATGATGATTAGGCTTTAACTTCCTTTTTTTGTTTCACTGGACACTGGTGCAAGGCGGGTGCTTGCTGACACGGTTTACAAAGGAATGAAATTCCGCCGCTTCCGGAAACCTATGATGAGCTGCTTGCCCTTCTGCTGAGATGCAGAAGAGCCGCTTTCACTCCGAGAGTGAGAGAAAACGGTGGCAGAACTCACCAGGTACCGAACCGCGGAAGAGAGAGACCAAATTAGCATGGCATGGTGAGCTGCTTGCCCTTCTGCTGAGATGCAGAAGAGCCGCTTTCTCTCGCTTCTCTCGCTTCTGAGCGAAAGCGGCGGCAGATCTCACCGCATGCCAAAGAGGTTGGGAGAGGCGAGGGTTGCCGTTGCTAACTGCGGCGAACAGCAGTTTGGCGTAAACAGGTTCTAATGTGATAATTCCACTCTTTCTTCAAAACGTTCTCGTTGCAGTTGGTACAACGAAAGTGAGCTGGTATTGATGATGATGCAGTCGATTTTGAAGGCTGAGGATTGGTTAAATACGCTGCTGTTGCTGACGATGATGATGAATGAGGGTGAAATTTAGTATTATGCCTCTGAAGGGCATCGGGCCGAGAGAACTTTATCCCACGTTCTTTGCACACGAATGCCCGCTTCTCGTGCTTCGACTCAACGTGGCGTTTAAGGTTCAGAGAAGCGCTGACCACACTCACTACAAATAGAGCCTTTCATAGTATTGGAAATGGTGTTGTTGTTGTTGATGCTGTTGTTGTTGTTGCTGTTGTTGTTGTTGCTGTTGGTAGCCATGGTAATAGGGGGGAGTGACGGTGGTGGTGGCGGTGACGGTGGAGGTGATGTTGATGTTGTTGATGTTGTTGATGTTGTTGATGTTGTTGATGTTGTTGATGTTGTTGATGTTGTTGATGTTATTGATGTTGTTGATGTTATTGATGTTGTTGATGTTGTTGATGTTGTTGATGTTATTGATGTTGTTGATGTTGTTGATGTTGTTGATGTTGTTGATGTTGTTGATGTTGTTGATGTTGTTATGTTGTATGTTAACATGTTGTTGATGTTGTTGATGTTGTTGATGTTGTTATGTTGTATGTTAACATGTTGTTGATGTTGTTGATGTTGTTGATGTTGTTGATGTTGTTGATGTTGTTGATGTTGTTGATGTTGTTGATGTTGTTGTTGATGTTGTTGATGTTGTTGATGTTGTTGATGTTGTTGATGTTGTTGATGTTGTTGATGTTGTTGATGTTGTTGATGTTGTTGATGTTGTTGATGTTGTTGATGTTGTTGATGTTGTTGATGTTGTTGATGTTGTTGATGTTGTTGATGTTGTTGATGTTGTTGATGTTGTTGATGTTGTTGATGTTGTTGATGTTGTTGATGTTGTTGATGTTGTTGATGTTGTTGATGTTGTTGATGTTGTTGATGTTGTTGATGTTGTTGATGTTGTTGATGTTGTTGATGTTGTTGATGTTGTTGATGTTGTTGATGTTGTTGATGTTGTTGATGTTGTTGATGTTGTTGATGTTGTTGATGTTGTTGATGTTGTTGATGTTGTTGATGTTGTTGATGTTGTTGATGTTGTTGATGTTGTTGATGTTGTTGATGTTGTTGATGTTGTTGATGTTGTTGATGTTGTTGATGTTGTTGATGTTGTTGATGTTGTTGATGTTGTTGATGTTGTTGATGTTGTTGATGTTGTTGATGTTGTTGATGTTGTTGATGTTGTTGATGTTGTTGATGTTGTTGATGTTGTTGATGTTGTTGATGTTGTTGATGTTGTTGATGTTGTTGATGTTGTTGATGTTGTTGATGTTGTTGATGTTGTTGATGTTGTTGAATTTGTTGAATTTGTTGATGTTGTTGATGTTGTTGATGTTGTTGATGTTGTTGTTGTTGGTTTTGTTGATTTTGCTGCTTATGTTGTTGTTGTTGATGAAGGTGATGGTGCTGAAACTTGCGGACCCGTATTTCAATAAGTCAGATCGGGTAGACATCATAGTTGGTGGAGACTTATATCAAGAAATATTGGAAGTCGGAATTCGAAAGGTCGATAAAGTACTGGTACAAGCAACAAAGTTGGGTTGGATTTTGTCTGGTGTTCTCAAAGTGGCAGGGAATTCAAATAGAATTACAGCAGCGGTAACAACAAATCTGGAAAGGTTTTGGGAAATAGAGGACATTCCTGAGAATAAAATTAACGAAAAAGACCACTGTATTCAATATTACAACGAAACCACCACGCAAGATATCAGCGGCAGATTTATCACAAAATTGCCGTTCAAAAAAGACTATCAACTAGGAGAATCGCGCAAAATGTCTGTGGCAAGATTAATAAATCTGTAAAAGAAGCTGAAAAATAATAACGAATTAAAAGCTGAATATGTGAAGTTTATGAGAGAATACCAAGATTTAGGCCATATGAAGGAAGTAAAAGTACATGCTCAAAGAAATATTATTTACCTCATCACGCAGTAATTCGAGAGTTGAGTACAACTACAAAAGTCCGAGTTGTATTTGACGGATCAGCAAAAACTTCAAATGGTCAAAGCTTAAACGATGTACTAATGGTGGGTCCAAGACTTCAAAAGGATTTATTTGATATCATTGTTAAGTGGAGATTGCGGAATTTCACCCTGTATGCCGACATAGAAAAAATGTACCGGCAAATAAAGATAGCAGAATCAGACCAGCAGTTTCAAACCATCGTATGGAGAGAAAACGAAAACAAGCCAATAAAGGAATATCAGCTCACGACTGTAATTTACGGTACGGATTGTGCACCATTTCTAGCTACGATGTCATTAAAGGAAATCGCAGATAGATGCAAAAATGAAAAAATCAGCAGGGTTATAAGAGAGGATTTTTACATGGACGACTTAATAACCGGAGCAGATACAATAAGCGAATGCATTAAATTAAAGGAGGATACCGCAGACGAATTAAACAAGTATGGATTCCACTTACGAAAATGGGTATCAAATTCCAAGGAGATGGAGAGAAGAGAAGGAGATTCTTGGAATAGATAAACAGGAATCAACCAAAACGTTGGGTATACAGTGGCATACAGGTAACGATGAATTATTATTCAAGTTAGAATTTGAACGGCACGAAGTGATTACCAAAAGACAAGCATTGTCCAACTTAGCAAAAATATTTGATCCAGTAGGCTGGCTGACTCCCATTAGAGTAGTAATAAAACTATATATTCAAAAACTCTGGCTAATGGAAATTGAATGGGATAAAATTCTCAACGAAGAACTCACTAAAGAATGGAAAGAAATAATAGAAAAACTTCTTACCGAGTCAATAAGAATACCGAGATGGGTGCAAGTGTCGAACGAAATGCCGTGGGAACTACATGGATTTGCTGACGCATCAGAGAAAGCATACGGAGCGATTATATATGTTAAAGCTGGAAGGTGCGTATCAATACTGACAGCAAAGAGTAAGGTAAATCCAGTAAAAAACAGGAAAACACTACCAAAATTAGAATTGTGCTCAGCTCACCTATTATCAAAACTAATGAAGAAAATTTCACAAATAACTCAACGAGAAGTAAAGACGATTGCCTGAACTGATTCGATGATAACATTAGGTTGGATCGTGAATAACAAAAATAAGGACACATTCATTCGAAATAAAGTAGCAGAAATTCGGCAATTTATACCAAAAGCGGAGTGGTATAAATTGATAATCCAGCAGATGTGGCTTCACGGGGGATGTTTCCAGAAAAATTAGCGTCTTATGACCTATGGTGGAAGGGTCCAGCATGGCTGTCAGATGAAGAATATATACATCAACAACCAATAGAGCAAGCAATTATGATTACAACAAAAACATCGAACTGGTATCACTTTTTAGATGATCTGATGCCGAGGATATCAAGTTATGCAAAACTTAAAAGAATAGTGGGGTATGTACTTAAATTCACTAGAAAGAGCAAAGCTTTGCATCTACAGACCGCAAGAAATGAGCTGGAAGCAGCAAAAAATATAATTATTCAATATCAGCAGAATAAGGAATTCGGGAGAGAAATAGAGGATCTAAAGCAAAATCGGCAAGTACACAGAAGCAGTAAAATTGCCACATTAAATTCCTTTTTGGATGCACATGGTATTCTCAGAGTTGGAGGAAGAATCGGAAGATCCTGCTTAGAATACAACCAAAAACATCCGATAATACTGGACAAATCGACGTTATCTTCCCTAATTGTTAATCACATCCATATGTTAACATTACATGGGGGAAATAGATTAATGAAGATAACTTTGAGTAGAAGACATTGGATTTTAAGAGTTTCGGATGCCATAAAGAAATGTATTCGGAATTGTCCTAAATGTGTCCGCTATCAACACCAATCAAGTAATCAAATTATGGGAGAATTACCAAAGACACGGGTCACACTGTCATATTCATTTACAGCCACAGGAGTTGACTTTGCAGGACCGATTCATATGAAAACTTCAAAAGGGAGAGGACAGAAATCATACAAGGGATATATAGCTATATTTCAACTAAGTCATGTTGAAATGTGTGTGTCAACTAAGGCTATCCATTTAGAAGCAGTAAGCGACCTTACAACGGAGGCTTTTGTAGCAGCACTGAAGAGGTTTTTTGGACGAAGAGGCAAAAGTAAATACATTTATTCAGATAACGGAACAAACTTCATCGGAGCGTTTAGGTTTCTAGACAAGGATTTTAAAAAAGCAATTAAGGAACTTGCAGAAGTAGGTCCAATATTGGCTGAAGAGAAAATAGAGTGGAAATTTATTCCCCCCGTCAGCTCCTCACTTTGGAGGAATTTGGGAAGCTGGTGTTAAGTCGATAAAGTATCACCTTAATAGAGTAATTGGAGATACTAAGTTGACGTTTGAAGACCGTTTTATGCCAAATTGAAGCGGTACTTAATTCGAGACCACTCTATTCCATCACAAATGAAATCGATGACAGTGATTTATTGACGCCAGGTCACTTTCTAATTGGAAAACCGATGATCGACTGTCCCGAATCGCAAGACGATGGTCTATCATCATTGAACAAGTGGAAGTTACTCCAAAAGATAAGAAGAGATTTCTGGAAAAGATGGAAGGAGGAGTATCTTACCACTCTACAGCAAAGCTATAAGTGGAAAACTCAACAAAATAATTTGGAAAAGGGTCAAATTGTCTTGCTGAAAAATGAATATACTCATCCATCGAGGTGGCCACTAGGGCGAGTTATAGAAACTCATGAAGGAAAAGATGAAAAAATCAGAGTTGTCACATTGAAACTAGAGAACAGTGTAATAAAGCGCCCAATTCATAAATTAGTTCCTCTGCAAATTTCAAAAGAAAAGGACTTCGAAGAAAAGAAGGATAGCAAAGTTCACCTAACAACAATCCAAACGAGCCACAAAAGCGATCCGCAGAAACCCAATAGTAAGCTTTGGATTCTAATTTTCTTACTAATGTTGTTAGGACAATCAAAAGCAGCAACAGTGTATGGCACAATAGGTGCGATATTAACAGAAATTCCAAATAACACTGCAGTTTATAGTGACAAGGTAGGGAAAATAGATAGGATAAACTCGTATTGGAATTTAATAATACATTACGACTTAAAGCCATATTCGCAGGAATTTAGCAAAATAGAATCCTTTATGGAAGTCTTGCGAAAACAATGTGCTAATTGAAAGGAATATAAAGAAATCTGCGAAAAAACTGCAACTGCAATGAGTCAGCGGTATAGAACATTGAGACAAAACAACAATCTGCTGATAAGTAAGAATAGAAAACCCAGAGCACCATTTGAGTTTGTTGGGTCACTCTACCACATGTTGTTTGGCATGATGGACACTGACGACCTAATAGAAACAGAAGAGAACATAAAAAATGTATTCGAAATTCAAAAGGATTTGAAGCACTTAATGGAACATCAGACTTCTATAGTTGACTCAACGGTAAATATATTAAAAAAGACGACCGATGATGTGAACAGGAATTCTCGCAGGATGGATTACCATTTAAGGCTTTTTTATGAAAAAATTACACAACAACAAAATGAAGAAAGAATAATGTTATCATTTCAAGTAATGGCGGCGCGATTAAACATGATGATCGACGAATGTTATAGAGTCCAAACAGCGGTTATCGACATTCTGATAGATATCAATCACGGTCATGTTAATCCCAACCTCCTCACACCAGCACAATTAAAGGGTGAAGTGGAGTATATTAAGGCTCATCTTCCCAGTAATCTAGCGCTGCCTGGAGGTGACTTGACGGTGGAACTAAGGGGTGTTTGTTCTTTCATGAAGGCAAAAGGAATTATAATGAACCAACGCCTAGTAATAAATGCTGAGATACCGCTCATTTATAATAAATTATCCGAGTTATATAGCGGTCCTGATAAGGCAAAAGGGAGAACACATAAAATCCAGCTGCACTCAAACATCTCGCGTCGAATATTCACACCTTTTTTATCATCGGTTAAGCCAACAATACAACTCTGCAGCAACATCTAATCTTGGGACAGCGTCTTACCTTGGGTCAGGCAGTCTTCATATCCAACATTTTTTATTACTTTCTTATCTCTAAAACTGTACCATATTTACTGTAACATATGATGTAAAAGTGTACTCTATATTAGTATATAAGCCAACTAAAAACGAAAAATAAATCAGTATCCTACAAATACTCAGTGTGTTATTACGTATTGTGCGTGTAACATTTGAAAAACCAACAACGCTCCAGATCATGCATACACGCAAAGCCGCATTTCGATCCATTCACTTAAAGTTTACATTAAATTTCTGACGCAGCGTCTAAAAAGCATAGCAATTAAATAATCAGCAATTCTACGTCTGTTTAGGCCTCCTCTGCATAGACAACCAATGCTTACGCAGCCACTGCTTAGGCTGCCGCTACCTGCGCCCGCACTCGTTCATATAGCTATTATATACTACATACATACAAATATTAAAACTACAACAACTACAACATCATACTAACTAAATTTCCTAAAAACAACTCCACTGACCAACCAACCAACTAACCCATTGCGACACAATGCAGAGTTCGCCTTCTCTCGTAAATAAAACGAACAAAACAAAAGCCACACGCTGACAATCACTCTACATATCCATATCCTACCCTCATCCAATCATACCATATCACTAAAACCTTAAGAAAAAATATTAGCCTACGAACTTTTATGTTCGCACAAATGAGATTAAAAAGACAAACACAAGAGCAAAGACAAAACCTACATTTCTAATAACGCTCAATCCGGAACTCCCAGTCAGGCGTTAGTCCATTCAATAAATTTAAAATTCTTGACACTAATTTGTTAGACCGCCTGTGTACCGACACAGTTCTTTGTGAACTCATAAATTAAAATTGTTGACCCGTCTGCGGTATTTAAAGTACTGCACAGCTAAAACAGACGTGTCAAATTTTCCTCAAACATCTCTCTGCGCACGAACCGCATGCGTGCCAAGATACGGAGCACGCAGCCACTTGACATTTTATTACACTTCCCACTAAAAACACAACCTCTGCTTACGCAGCCGCTACGCACGCCCCGTACTCGTTCCCACAGCTCTGTATCCTAAATGCAAATATAAAAACTACCACAACTACAACTACAACGTACTCAATGCGACACAAAAGCCACGGTCGCTTGACCTCATAAAAATCCTACCCTCATCCATTCACACCTCAGCAATAAAACATCTTAATATGATATCCTACAACTACAATTCCCAAGGCAAGCATCTTGCCGCTGCTGGTCTCCCAATACTCACATATCATAACGCACGTCTCTCCCCTCCCTCTCCCTTCTTCCACACCATCTCCCAACCGACCGTCGGTCAAACCCACCGACTGATCGTCTGTCTGTCTGTCTCCGCCAGCCGCCATCTTCCAGCCTTCAATCTCAACCCTCTTTCTCACTCTTACATACACTACGCCCACTGTCTCGCTCCGCACACACAGCGCCCCTTAGGTGGAGAGAAACACCGAAATACACGGGCGGTGCCATTTGGCCCATAACCGGCATATTCATACTACTTATTTGATTTTCTACATCTGCTTTACTCAGTTTTACGGTTCGAAAATTCAAAATACGCCTGGTTTTTACCACGTCATTTAATATTTTTTCATTCATTCCTAGCATCAGATGCAACAGCTGATCAGGTCAGTTCAGATGTATCATTTCCAGATCAGATCAGGTATATCAGATCAGGTCAGGTGCAACAGCTATCAGCTATTAGATCATATCAGTTCAAAGGCTGTTTTCATACTAGTATGAAAGTATCGGGGATGCTTTTATTTATAGCTGGATGTAAATGTCAAAGCCTTTTCTATACCGCCCATCATCAATCGGATCGTCTTTGGTGATTACCAGAAATTCATACTTGTCTTTCTTGTCATAATAATCATGTTGGCATTATCACGTACTAAATGCTTGGGGATGCGTGCATATGTCTGACATAAATAAAAACAATCGATTCATTTGTGTCTGCCCATACAAAAGTATTCTCGAATGTTGTTTTGCTTCTCATAGGCAACATCATCGAATATAATAATAGAGTTGGCTTTTGCTTCATCTGGTTTGAGGACATGTTCCTTGTCGGAAAATGTAAATAGTCCCATATTTTCAATTGGTTTCATTAATTGTTTTAAATAATCATATTTCGGTTGATACAACGACTTTGAGTATAAGTATATATTTGCAAAATTCCGTCCATTAGGACTTTCTATTAAACTCAACATGACATTGGTCTTTCCACAATTTGAAGGCCCGCCAATAAAGCATCTTATTGAATTCGGTAGCAGGGAGCCGTGTCGGGATTTCGTTACGTTGTAAGTAACAGAATCCAGACTTTTAACAAAAATATTTTTATCTTGTTTAACGAAACGCATTTTAGCAATTAATATATTGTAAATATACAATAACCACATTTTATATTAATTTTCATTCAGTACGAGTAGGTGAAAACATATAGAATGGCTATAATTTACAAGAAACATGTCAGTAATCAGTCAATAACCGGAAGAGGTTTATTAAATGGTATTATAAATTCTCTACCAATTGAACTTCATTTAAAAGGATAAAGGAATCAATCCATAGCACGACATAGCTTATGATAAAACACTAGACTTAAATAAGCGCCACGAAGCAGATAAAATTAAGGGCGTGGCAAAGAGTAAAATCAAAACACAGAAAATTGAGTGAGCGAATAAACGCACGATTAGTTACAAACGCAATGAAAGCTAAAGTAAAATTTGGTTTGGGGAGCACGATTAGTAAAATTAAAAGAAAAGAAAATTAGAAGAAAAGTCAAAAAGAAATGTACCAAGAAAATATTCACTAAAGCAGTTAAAAGCGCTCTGAAAATTATTAAACAACGAAAACCCGAAGATATTCCCAGTGCTATAAAAATCACACAAAAGGTTGTGAAAAATTTTTTCGGACGGAAGAAATCCACGATTGACATTCCACGCCTTATACACGTTCCTAAAACAGGAGGGTTTCTACCATTAGTACCGATTTTAACTGCTTTGGGAGCTGTTGGAGGCTTAGCATCTGGAGGAGCTGCGATCGCAAAAGCAGTTAATGAAACAAAAGCCGCACGATAGCAATTGGAAGAAGCGAATAGTCCTAATAAAACTATGGAAGCAATCGCTATGGGAAAAGGCTTATACCTGAAACCATACAAAAAAGGATTGGGCCTGTATTATAGTCCGCAGTCAAAAAACTTTTAAAGAATCTACCCAAAAAAGCCTTCACAGACGTCGACTTGATGAAACATGCAAAGAATCTACCGCATTTCATAGGTATTTTTATGCGAGACAGTCTCCCGAAACGACCTCGTCAGCAAGAATGTGGAATCGTTAATCTGGATACATCAAAGGGCCCTGGTACTCATTGGGTAGCATATTACAAAGACAGGCACTGCAAAGAATATTTTGATAGTTTTGGAAACTTGCCACCACCGCATGAAATAATAAGTTATTTGGGAGATAACGTAAATTACAACTACACCCAACACCAAGACTATAATTCATACAACTGTGGTCATTTATGTCTAAAATTTCTTTATAATTTAAACAAAATAAACAATAAATATAGTTTTGAAAAGTAATAGTATTGACTTTTTATTGAACTTTTAATATAAAAATTATTTATATTTTTATATTTACTTTTTTATATTCTATGTTGGATTTCGATGATGCTGAAGTTGATGATGAAAGTGAAGATGAGGAGGAGGATGAGCTTTTTCATTCCTTACCCGACTTGAATGGGTTTTTTACCACTGTATACTGCAACTTCTTTGTCCATGATTCTTTCATTTCGATATCTTTCTTCTTATCCATTGTACTACTCTTTGTTGTTGCTGTTGTTGGCTTTGTAATTCAAATTCCAAGATGCGACTAAAGCTTTTTGATGATTTTCACCACTATTAATACTTATTTTACCACATGATCGTTATAGCTATGATATATAAATACTGAATTTCAGCTTTGGACATTTAGTCTCTGTTTAGTTTTTATTCGCGGTGCAAACAACGCGAATAAAATAAAGTCAAAAATAATAATAATAGTAAAATGAATCAACTGTACCAAGATGATTGCACGTCTCCCTCATTTACTACTGTGAAGGCCTTAAATGGAAAAAACTTCAATCAGAAAAATATTCTGCATGTTAAGGACATGGGGAAAACCCAGCAGATTTTATACAATAAAAAGTGTGCGCAGGATAAAAACTAAATATGGGGATCGCATTCTAATGGAGCTGGAAGATTGCGTAATTTTTCTACCTCAAAAATTCAACGATATTTGTGCAACTATAGCAGAGTTCAACAACTGAAATTACTACATAATAAAACTGATGGAGGAAGATGGAGAAGATTTTCGATTGGAGGTTCAGGTCGACTTTTCTCAATCGCAACCCCTGCTCGAAACGTATTATACAATTTGTCAAAAAGATTTTAATAAAAAATAATTAAATTTTACAAATATGTCGCCTTTTATTTATAGATTCTTGCATAAAATTATATCAATTTATTTATTCTGGTAATAGTTAAATTTATAGTGCAGCAGAAGCAGGTGTCTGGTCCATCCACAGTTTAACTAGAAGACCAGCAACATGTAGTATAATGATAACCATGTTTCGTGATAATCGCAAAGGCATCTTTGTATTTGGTTAGTTTTGTATAGCCTGTTAAAATGTAATCAAAATGCTCCTCCAGTATATTTTCCCTGTGAGTTACTAAAAACTCATGAACTCGAGTTAAAAATGTTGTCATGTTTACGTGATTCATTTTATTTAGTTAATAGTTGCTTGTTGACTGACTTCTATTTGTTCTATTACATAATTTTATAAACTGAAAAGCTCGCAAGTTACTTACGGTTGTATACTTTTTTCCAAGAATTAATTAAGCTAATTCCAAGAATTAAGAAAATAATAAGATGTAAAATTTACCCATGCACTCTCATTTTCATACTCCGGCTGGAACCCTTATAAAATAAAAAAGAAAAAGAAACATGTCAACAAAAACGAAATTGAAATAAAAAATCTATACTATATATGTTCAATCATGTTCGGCTCAGTTCCAACTAATTTCATTGCATTCTTCGGAAATGTTTACATTAATTTAATTCCTAGCAAATTCAAGGCAAGCCGGAGTTCGGTCCCAAGCAATTAAATAAAAAAGTATAACAACAACACTACCTCTGCATACGCAGCCCCACGCTCTAGATCATGTATGCACGCAAAGCCGCAGTTCGATTCGTTCATTTTATGTTTACATTAAATTTCACTACACTTCTGGGGCGGCGTCTCAAAAGCGAAGCAATTAAATAAACAACAACAACTACAACACTACTTGTGCTTACGCAGCCACTGCTTAGCAAGCTGCCATGCGCGAGCACTCAGCTCTGTATCCTACATACAAACACAAAAAGCACAACAACAACTAAAACAGCATAGTTCCTAAATTTCCTAAAACAAAATAACTCCACTCACCAACCCTATGCTCGACATAAGACACAGTTCGGCTTCTCCAATAAACAAAACGAAAAAAGCCCACCATTATTCACACTCACTGTTACCACTTATGGTCTCCCAGTACTCGCAGACCATAACGCACGTCTCTCCCCTCCCTCTCCAGGTCCAATCGACCGACTGATCGTCTGTCTGTCCGTCTGTCTATCTGTCTGTCCGTCCGTCTGTTCGTCTGTCCATCCGTCTGTCCGCCAGCCGCCAGCTTCCAGCCTTCAATCACAATCCGCTTTCTCACTCTTACATACACTACGCCCACTGTCTTGCTCCGCACACACAGCGCCCTCTTGGAGGAGACTCCTTAGAAATACACAGGAGGAGCTATGGATTAGAAGGTACATATTCCTACTACTAAGGTAGTGACAGTGATGCCTAAGGAGGAGAAGGCATCGCTTAGTTTTAATCATTCAGAACGTAAGTTAGATATACCATTCGTTTTATATGCAGATTTTGAATGCATATTAACAAACGTAGACAGTAGTGTAGATAATAGAAATACCAAAAATATGCATGTACCAATAGCTTTTAGTTATTATATAAAATGTAATCTTAATAATAGTTTAATTAAATTTGTAATTTCTTCG
The DNA here is from genome assembly GCA_922984085.1 of Sicus ferrugineus. Classification (NCBI taxonomy): domain Eukaryota; kingdom Metazoa; phylum Arthropoda; class Insecta; order Diptera; family Conopidae; genus Sicus; species Sicus ferrugineus. The sequence continues at coordinate 42,105,977 of OV277348.1, read as the reverse complement.
GCAGAGGATGCTTCGAAGAAGTTTTTTCATAGTTTAGTGAAGGATAGTATAGATTTATTTAAAAATTATATATTAAAAAAGGAACCTATGAACTTAACTTATTAACACCTTTGCAATTAAGGTTGCAAAATGAAAGTTCTGATTGTCATATTTGTGATCAGGATTTGGGCAGTGATAGAGTGGCAGATCACTCTCATTTAACTGGTGAATATAGGGGACCGGCTCATAATAGTTGCAAACTTAATTTTAAAGTACCACATTTTATTCCAGTTCTATTTCACAACTTTTCGGGGTATGATTGTCACTTGTTCATTAAAGAATTAAGCTCAATTGAAGGTGACATTAACGTCATTCCATTAAACAAGGAATTATATGTTTCATTAACTAAAAAAAATCAGGTTGATGAAGCAAATGTCATGGAACTTAGATTTTTAGATTCTTACCGTTTCATGGCATCAAGCTTGGACGAATTGTGTCCAAATTTATCACCAAGCGATTTTTATGCAGATCGTCAAATGTATTCAAACGGCGATGAATTTAATTTGTTGACGCGAAAAGGTGTATTCCACTATAAATACACCGATTCCGTTGGTCGCTTAAATGAAACATGCCTTCCTTCTAGAGAAAATTTTTTCAGTCATCTAACCAACAGGGAATATTCGAAAAATGATTACGGGCATGCTCTAAAGGTTTGGAATACTTTTCATTGCCAAACCATTAATGATTACATGCTGCTATATCTTAAAACAGATGTTTTAATTTTAACAGATGGTTTTGAAAATTTTAGAAAAATCTGTAAGGGTATTTATAAACTTGATTCCTGGCAGTATTATACTACGCCCGGATTGTCTTTGGATCAATGCTGAAAAGTACTGTATTAGAACTGGATCTTTTGACTGAAACAGATATGTATATTTTCATTCAAAAATGTGTACGGGACGGGATTGTTCAATGCACAAAACGACAATTAAAGGCGAACAGCAAATACATGGGGGTTTTGATAACCAAAAGCCATCAGAATACCTTTTTTTTTTTTTTTTATATCAGATTATAGCAGTAGCCCTTAAGAAGTCAATCTCTTTTTTCATGATTGGCTACTGGTGGAATGGGTGAAGAGGGAGAGGAAGGAAAAGGAAACTTTTCGAATTCTACTAATTCGACTCCGGCAAGTGTTGCGAAGCAAAGCTTTCTAAGAACAGCTATTTTGCTTTATTATTGCAAACACTGCTGGAGTAAACGAATGGTTCTTATTTTCACAACTAGCGCTAGGCGTGGCCTTATGTACGCATTAGAATTTTAGACGTCACGATAAGAAAAGTTAACACCCATGCGCAAGACGGGACTCGAACCCACGTCCCCGGAAAATCGATGGCTAGTGTGCCACACACACCACCACCGAGCCACCGAGAACCTCATGTATTTCGACGCCAACAATTTATATAGGTGGGCAATGTCTGAGTATCTTCCAACTGGTGAATTCGAATGGATTGATGAAGTTGATAATTTCAACATCAACACAATTCTTTCAATTCCAGCGGATTCATCAGTTGGATATATTCTAGAAGTTGATTTACTATATCCTGAAGATCTTCACGACACTCATAACGATCTACCATTTTGTGCAGAAACAAAAAGGACTCCAATGGGTGTTCAGGAAAAATTAATTACTGATTTAAACGACAAGTCTCACTACATAATACACTACAGAAATCTCCAACAGTGTATTAGAAATTATCTACAATTAAATAAAGTACATAGAATTCTTAAATTCAAACAGACTCCATGGTTAAATAAGTATATTGATTTAAATACATATCACCGCACAATGGCTAAAGATAATTTCGAAAAAATTTTTTTCAAATTATTAAATAATGCAGTTTATGGTAAGACCATGGAGAATGTAGATAAGAGAAAAGATGTGAAAATTGTTACTTCTTGGGAAAGTAGATGAAGGCGCTTATTACCTCGTGCTCTAATTGCCAAGCCAAATTTTAGGAATTGTTGTACTAGAATTATCAAAGTGGAAGATGTATGACTTCCATTATGACTACATGCAGCCCAAGTTTTCTGAAAACTTGACTTCAAACTAGATGGAAACCGACTCTTTTATATATAGCATACAAATCGACGACTATTGCAAAAGTATTCTTGATGATATCGATTTAAAATACGATACATCAGAATATTCACCAAATAATTTTGTATTTTACAATTGTAGAAAATTGTAGTGAGACGAAAAAAGCTAAAGGTGTTAAGAAGTCAGTATTAGATAGTTTAAGTTTAAGTAATTATAAGGTCTGTTTATTAAATAAGATGTTCATTTATGGTGATATGTATGTATTTAGGAGTAAAATTCACCGAATATATACGGAAAAAATCCAGAAGATAGCTTTAAGTTTTAATGATAATATGTAGATAATAATAAGATGATAATAAATACGTATGCCTGGGGGCATTATAAAATAGATTTCGAAATAGAATTGGATAGAGATGATGTGTTTCAAAATTTAAATTTTTTGTAATTGTATATAATGTAAAATTTAAATCAGTATAACTGTAAATATAATATTTGGATTAAAAGAAAGCAATTTAAATGTATAAATAAATTTTTATTAATGTATATACTGAAAAAATTAATTTTATAAACTAAAATGTAAAATTGTAAATATAGATATTAAGAAAACAATTGTTAGGTTTAAGATATTTTATTAATAAAAACTTAAAATACAATATTATACACATTTTCTTTTTATTTATTGAAGGAATTTAGAAAATTTCTTAATAGCATAGAATTTTGAAGCGCAGTATGTATGTTGTAAAATTTCAAAGTTGCTGCAGCCCAATTCTTCCACGTTAATGACGGGTCTATTCAAAATTTTTTCAACCCATTTGGCTTTTTCCAATATTCCCCTGATCCAATATTCTTTTACTGAATCCTAAGAGCGGACCAATGCTTCCATCTTTATTAAAGAAAATGTTTTTTTATATCAGATTTGAGCAGTAGCTCTTAAGAGGTCAATCTCTTTTCATGATTGTCTACTGGTGGAATGAGTGACAGAGGGAGTGGAAGGGAAAGGGAACTTTTCGCATTCTACTAATTCGACTCCGGCAAGTGTTGCGAAGCAACAGTGTGCCACATACTACACCACCGAGCCACCGGGAACCGCATGTTTACTGGATCCTACGATAGCTTGCAGTGTATTAGGGTTGGCTGCTGTTTCCAATTTCTCGTGCAGTTTTTCATGTGACTCTATACTTAAATATCTACTTTGAATGTACTGGGCAATATCATCAAGCTTATATATAGTAAACCGACAGGAATTTCAATTGTATGATCTCCAATGTGAAATAAAGTCGACGTTTGGTATGGTGTTGTTACTATAAAAGTCGAACAGACCCACACACATACTTTCCATCTAAATCTATATGGGGAAAGTAATCAGCTGATAAAATGGATTTGTTTCCACTTAAAGTAAGAGTTATTGACATCTTGAATTATTAACTAATGAAATGAAAACACACAAAACAATCTTTTTATACCAGAAAATTTATTTACATATATTTTACAAAATTTGATTACTATCGATCCACGAATTACGTTCATTCGAAAATCCTAGCCACTTGACGAAAACTTTGCTTCCTCTTGTTTTGAGAACTTTCTCCACGAGGTAGCTGTTGGGATATTTTGTTTTCAGTAGTTCAATTTCGTAGTAGTTCATTCTTGATGATATCGATTTAAAATTCGATACATCAAAATATTCACCAAATAATTCTTTCAACATACCGCGTAAAAATTGCAAAGTACTCGGTATGATGAAATATGAAAATAAGGGAAGAATCATTAAGGAATTTGTTAGTCTTAGATCTAAAATGTATTCCTATAGTGTAGAAAAGTGTAGTGAGACGAAAAGAGCTAAAGGTGTTAAGAAGTCAGTATTAGATAGTTTAAGTTTAAATAGTTATAAGGACTGTTTATTAAATAGGAGAATAATGTATGTTGATATTGTCCAGAACTTGATTTGATCTGGAGAATGGTTATAGATTCAGTACTTGAACTAAATCAACTGTTATTTGATGGTAGATGTCACAGAATAAGCACTTGAACCAATTCTGTGTTTGTGACGAAGGAGCGAATAGAGACGCGGTATCAACTTAATCAATACATTCGAATTCACCAGTTGGAAGATACTCATGCATTGCCCATCTATATAAATTGTATAAACGTAGTATAATACAGGAATGAAGTTTATAAATACCCTTACAGATTTTTTTAAAAATTTTCACAACCATCTGTTAAAATTAAAACATCTGTTCTAAGGTATAACAGCATGTAATCATTAATAGTTTGGCAATGAAAAGTATTCCAAACCTTGAGAGCATGTTCGTAATCATTCTCCGAACATTCCCTGTTGGTTAGATGACTGAAAAAATGGTCTCTAAAAGGAAGACATGTTTCATTTAAGCGACCAACGGAATCAATATATTCATAGGGGAATACACCTTTTCGCGTCATCAAATTAAATTCATTGTCGTTTGAATACATTTGACGAACTGTATAAAAATCGCTTGATCACAATTCGTCCAAGCTTAATGCCATAAAACGGTAAGAATCTAAAAATCTAAGTTCCATGATATTTGCTTCATCAACCTGATTTTTTTTAGTTAATAAAACATATAATTCCTTGTTTAATGGAATGACGTTAATGTCACCTTCAATTGAGCTTAATTCTTTAATGAACAAGTGACAATCATACCCCGAAAAGTTGTGAAATAGAACTGAAATAAAATGTGGTACTTTACAATTAAGTTTGCAACTATTATGAGCCGGTCCCCTATATTCACCAGTTAAATGAGAGTGATCTGCCACTCTATCACTGCCCAAATCCTGATCGCAAATATGACATACAGAACTTTGATTTTGCAACCTTAATTGCAAGGTGTTCAGAAGTTCATAGGTTCCTTTTTTAATATATAATTTTTAAATAAATCTAAACTATCCTTCACTAAACTATGAAAAAACTTCTTCGGAGCATCCTCCACAAATTACAAATTTACTTAAACTATTATTAAAATTACAGTTTATATAATAACTAAAAGCTATTGGTACATGCATCTTTTTGCTATTTCTATTATCTGCACTACTATCTACGTTTGTTAATATGCATTCAAATCTGCATATATATATAAGAAATGGTATATCTAGCTTACGTTCTAAGTAATTAAACTTCAGAGGAACATTTACCATGAAAGTAACGGTAAAATAATGATACACACCCTACATCACGACAACGCTCCCAGGTTTCAATAGAGCTGGATACCCTACTGTCCCCTATAAGTTTTAACGCACGACCTTGGACACGGTCTAAAATCTGAAGATATGCTCGCGAAGCTCCCGACCATATATGCGAATTGTACTCCATTTTCGGACGGATATAGGTGGTGTAAATACAAGGAAGTTCGGTTGGAAAGAAGTATTTCTTGGACCGCTTTAAAAAGCCTAAACACTTGGCTGCTTCTTTCGACACGTCAAAGATGTGATCGTTCCAGCGAAGATCGCATTGGATTGACATGCCCAGAACATCAAGGACCTCCGACTCATTAATATCCACACCACCTATATTTAGAGGTGGGAAGTTGTCACCCGCCAGACTTTTGTGGGTCAACAAACAGCATTGGGTCTTCCGCGCATTAAAATCGACCCGATTCGCTCGACCCCACTCCTGGATTTTGTTGTGGTCAGACCGGAGTGTGTCATTCATAATTCTGCGTTTTCTAGTGATCTGCAGAATAGAAGAACGCCTGGAAGATGAATATGAATGACAAATGTTGTCATCAGCAGAGTAGAAGGGGTTTGATGTCAATGACAGAGGGTCATTGATAAAAATGAGAAAAAGTGTTGGAGACATGACCGAACCCTGCGGAACTCCAGCATTAATGGAGTGCTCTTCGGAAGCACAGCCGTCTATCACAACCCGAATAGAACGGCCGCTGAGGAAACTCGATATCCATCGAGTGAATATATTACCGACACCATAAGCAGTCAATTTAGACACGAGTGGTTTATGCCACACCCGGTCAAATGCCTTGAGATATCCAGAGCAACAACCTTGCTCTCATCGAACTAGTGAATACAACTGTTCCATCGCTCATTAAGAAACGCCATCAGATCGCCGGTGGAACGGTGGAACGGTGAGAAGCTGTACTGGCGATCGCTGATCAACTCGTTGCTCTCTAGATACCTCATCAAGTTAAAATTTACAATGCTCTCCATAATTTTGGAGAGCACTGAGCAGACTGCTATGGGCCGGTAATTTGCAGGATTCGTAGCCTCACCTTTTTTGGCAACGCATGTCTGCAAGCACTTTTTTAACAGGAAGAGAGCAGTTTTCAGCAAACATTTTGGCTAATAAGTTTGCCTTATCAACCGAGTTATTGAAGATCTGAGGAGAGTTGGAATGGACGATCTTTAAAGTGGCTTTGCAAATAGAAAATATAATTTTATTTGTTATATATTTTCTACCAATTGAAACGGTTGAAAAAGCAGTTAAGCGCATCCCAATTAGCCTTCCCATAAAGCCACACTTTCCGCTTCGGAGCTGGCTGGTGAGCGGATTGAAGACTAGAATATGGGAAGGTAGCAGAAATTGTAGCGTGGTCCGAATTACCAAGATGTGCAAGAACATTCACATCATACTTACTGTGATGTGAAGTTAGAAAAATGCCCAGAATATTTTGGTTTGGCCCATCAACGGAGGGAAAGTTGGTTCTTTCACTAATTGAGTCAAATTGACTCAGCAAATAACTCAACATACAAACCCTCAGGTGTCGTGTGACTTGAGTGACGTAGCCAATTGGAATTATGAACATTGAAATCACCAGCAACAACAATTTCACTGTTCGGATACGATTTCAGGATTTTAGAGATTGAATCAGAGAGACTGTCCAGTTTATCAAAAGTTGGCAGCCTTTCTAGGCCCGGGCTTCGATAAATAAAGCAGAAGTGCAGGATGTACGACTGGATTTTGAACTTAACCCACATGGAGCTAAATTCGGCATCTGTCGTGCAAAGGTGTTGCTGACACTGGTACGCAACATCACTGCGAATGTATAAGGCGAGGCCTCTGTGTGGTAAAAACAATGGCAGTAAACGGTACCCCGGCATGTGAAAATCCAGTGGATCTGCACCCTCAGACACCTGGGCCTCTCTTAGTGCCATTATATGCAGTTGGTGGGTACAAATATGCGCATAGACCGCGAAAAAATTCGCCCTCAAGCCACGTACATTAGTGGAGTCTATACGGAATTTTGTCTTCGCCACCCACTGTAAGGAAGTGTAAGGTCAGCTTTACAAGCGGTCACGCGTACGTCGCAAGCAATGCAAAACGCGACAAGACATTTGTTATGCCTTTATCTTGCCGCGCTTCAGCCCACCGTGCACTCACAGTCGCATGCACACCTAACGGGACCAGGAAGAAGGAGGAGGAGTGAAAACCTCGCATGGTTCTCTGCGTCCCGTTTGATTGTCTATTTATTTTTTGTAATTTGATCAGATTTTATTTATTTGTTATTAAGTTAAGTTGTTATTAAGTAGTGCAATATTGTTTTGTTTGTTAAAAAGTGTTGTTTGGTGAAGTGTTACTGTTGTGCAGTAAAGTGTTATTGTTGTGTTGAAAGTATTTCGCGGCGTGGGTAATAGTTTTCACTATTGTTTTAGATTTTATTTGCCCGAACATTGATTAAAACAAGTATTGGCGGGCGCACCATCCGCCTCCGTCCGCGGTCACATCACAACTATGGCCCACTTGAAGCAGTATGCGTCATTATTTTTGACGTTAACGCATGCATGCTTCTCCTGCAGCTTTCTTGGTAGTGGGATGTATGACGATCCCTTCTTCACACTTGTTCCCACATATCTTTGTAAATTTTTAGCAACTCCTCAGCTTGTTCAACTAGCGTCGTTCTAGTTTGGAACGATTTCACCTCAACAATTATGTCTTCTTCGTTGGTAATTTTCATGTACCCAGCATAAATTTCAATATTAAATTTATATGATGAGTGTTTTACCAACAAATGTTCCAGAGCCCTCAAAATTGATTCATTAGTCTTTTCTAAGAAATTCTCTGGGATGAACAAACCCTCATTATTGTTTGTTCAAATATGAACACGGGTTTGCTTACGAGAAGCAAGGCGTCTGGTCGTATCCTCGCACCACGACGACCGGGCTTACCAACGCAGAGCGATAACTACAAGAGAGCGTCGTTTCCAAATAGCTGATATGCAACTATTGCTAGTTCAGGATAATTTATAATATGTATTTAGGACTCGTTCATTATCAACGACTAGAAGACAAGAAAAAAGGAATCAATTAATGGTTCTACTTGCTTAAGATAAATGTAATGTAGATGTAATATATATGTAAATTACGATACGGAAAATGTATAAAAACCAATGAATTTGAGAAATAAAATCATTACTAAAAGAGTATTCAAGGTCTAAGCATTTACAGTTGGTCCTTCGAAGCAACCTCAAAGTTTTCCCCCACCAGTGGTAAGAGATTCTGAGAAATTTGAACTAGCCAAAAAGTATAATTTTTTAAAATCGCTAAAAGGGCGAGGAAAATTATATAAAAAATAAAATATTTTCTGTTGCTTTCCCCCACCAGTGGTAAGAGGCTCAGGAATATATATACATAAAAAAGAGAAGCGTATCCGTGGCTGAAACATCGGAAAGTGAATGCGTATCCGAGGCTAAAACATCGGAAAGTGCAAAGTGTGAGTGCAAAAAAAGAGGAACGAAAAGCAACAAGCAATGACGAAGGAAATGGAGCGACTACTTGAGCAGCAGAAAGAACTCGGCGAAGAGTCCATACATCTACGAAATAAAATTACCGGAGAAAAATTCCGATCAGCTCAAGTTAGCGACATTTCAAAGCGTTTGAGAAAAATTAAAGATCAGTTTTCAATTAACAACAACAAGTTATTGGCAAAGGGGATAAATGAGGAACAATACTTCAAGCGAAATTATTTTCAGGCCATTACTGAAAGAGCGTTTAAGCTCTTGCATCAAAAGAAACAGATGAAGAACAGCAAGAGGTATCATCTAGAATAGAGAAAAACCTAGAAGTAAAGGCCAATGAGGAGAAGCAAAATGTTAGCAGTCAGATACAGCTACAAAGAAACTTTAAAAGAAAGATATATAGGCTGCAAGAGCTAATGGATGAAGCCCATGAAGGAATGGACAACAACAAGAGAACAGAATTAACAGTTACAAGAGAAGAAATGGAAGAGCACTTCAAAGAAATAAAACAGGAATACGCAAATTTGTGCAAAATAATTATGAACGAAGATGTTGAGGAAGAATATGAGAACATTGCTCATAAGTACAGGGTTACAATAAAGCAAGTGATAGTTTCACTAGGAAATAGAGAAGCTAAACCAACTATCAATACAATGAAGCTGGAAGACATAAAAATTCCAGCATTTTTTGGGAACATAGCTGAATGGCCATCATTTCACGACTTATTTAAGAATTTAGTACATAGTCAGCAAAATTTGTCGAATGCAGAAAAAATGTATCGCCTAAAGAATTACATTAGAGGTGAAGCTGGAAGGCTTATTCAGCATTTAAAGGTGGCAGATGCCAATTATGAAGCTGCGTGGAGTATATTAACAACAAGGTATGAAAACAAAAGATTGCTATTTATTACACACGTAGATAAGATTTTGGAGCATCCGATGGTAAAAACTGAGTCGGCCTTCAGTGTAAAACAACTGTTGGATACAACAAATGAATGTGTTCAAGCTTTGAAAGGCCTTAACATCAAGATTGATGACGCAGAACCGTTTATCGCAAGGATAATCGTCCGAAAACTAGACAGAGATGGGCTGCGTATTTATGAGGAAAGTGTAAAGAAATGTAACGAAGTTTCTTGCCGGGGTATACTCAGTCTCGCCAGAGTCCCGTACCGAACACTTAAGTAAAAAGCTTTCGGTTATCTTTCCACAGTTTTCGACTATTTATTTACCGTAATTCAAAGTTTTATTTTTCGGTATTTTATTGCTAACAGTATTTCTTAAAACTAGTTCCCTTAATTCTAATGTCAGCTGAATAGCACTCAGTCCGTAAAAATACAAAATCTATATACACACAGATTTCTAGAATACGAGGTTTTATGATTGTCGGCGTCAGCCACTACGAGGTACTAGAATTTACTTTGATTCAGGTTTGGCGTCCGCTTAAAAGCACTCAGCCAGGACGAGGTACTAAAATTTACTTGGAATTGGGATTGGCGTCCGCTTAAGAGCACTCAGCCAGGACGAGGTACTAATGAAATTTACTTGGAATCGGGATTGGCGTCCGCTTAAAAGCACTCAGCCAGGACGAGGTACTAAAATTTACTTGGAATCGGGATTGGCGTCCGCTTAAGAGCACTCAGCCAGGACGAGGTACTAAAATTTACTTGGAATCGGGATTGGCGTCCGCTTAAGAGCACTCAGCCAGGACGAGGTACTAAAATTTACTTGGAATTGGGATTGGCGTCCGCTTAAGAGCACTCAGCCAGGACGAGGTACTAAAATTTACTTGGAATTGGGATTGGCGTCCACTTAAGAGCACTCAGTCAGGACGAGGTACTAAAATTTACTTGGAATTGGGATTGGCGTCCGCTTAAGAGCACTCAGCCAGGACGAGGTACTAAAATTTACTTGGAATTGGGATTGGCGTCCGCTTAAGAGCACTCAGCCAGGACAAGGTTCTAAAATTTAATTGGAATCGGGATTGGCGTCCGCTTAAGAGCACTCAGCCAGGACGAGGTACTAAAATTTACTTGGAATTGGGATTGGCGTCCGCTTAAGAGCACTCAGCCACTACGAGGTACTAGAGGTTCAACGTTCGACGACTTACCACTTGGAGCACGAGATTCCAAAAGAGATCGAATTCAGAGCGGTGGGCCCTTTTATACACCGATCAAAACAACTCCGCTGCAGTCGTTGTTCTTGTGCACATTCTGGAATTTTCTAATGTGCATAGCGGCACACAATATACTTGTTGTTGTTGTGCTAATTTCGAGAAATATTTCTTGTGATTTTGTTGGTAGTTCTTGTTCACATTCCAGAATTTTCTAATCTGCATAGCGGCACACAACGTACTTGTTGTTGTTGTGCTTATTTCTAGAAATAAATTCTTGTGATTTTGTTGGTAGCTTCCCACGCTCTAATTTAATTTTTGCTTGCTTGTTTCGCGTCTCAGTCTGTGTTGTAGTTGTTGTAAACAGTATTCCACCTGATTTTATTAGTAATTTCCCAAGGCTCTTCTTTAATTTTTGCTTGCTGATTTGGCGTGTCGGTCTGTGTTGTAATTGTTGTAAAAAGTATGTGGTTCATGTATTCTGTGTGACTGTGGTTTTTTTAATCCCTTTGTTAGCAAGCGAGTTAATGTGGTTGTTGTTGTTATTGTTAGTTTTGCATATTTTCGCCTTTGCTACGTTGCCTTTTTTTTCTTTTTATTGTTGTTGATAGAATTTATTCCACCTGAAGTTGGGTCCGCACAACCCAGGTCACCGCGTTTTCAGTTTACGTTTACTTAAAACGGGCTCAGTTGGGATGCAGGCCAGGTTCTACACCCGGAGTTGTGAGGAAAAAAATATTTTTTCCTTACACTCCCCCCTTTCTTTCGGATAGCAGGAAAGTGATCCGTTTAGGGGTCAGTGTCACGCGATACTTCGGTTGCATGGTGGTATTCTTTGAGCTCCCCAATGTGAGCCGTGCGAGTTTTCGTATTTCCCTGGGAGCTGAGCTCGACGATAACCAGTGATATATATCTCTGGATCTGGTATGGCCCGTCGTATTTTGGAGCCAGCTTGGCGGTAAACTTGTCCACTGCCTTCGATAGGGGATGACTTCTCAATAATACCCACGTTCCTACTGCCGGGTTACATTGTCTTCGCCGAAGGTTATAGTGTCGGGCTTGGTCCTTGGATGCCCGTTCGATGTTTCTCCTCACGAGGTTGAAGATCTCCTGCAGTTGGTTACCCTTGTGTTCGGGACTCTGTGGTGCTGACCCTGTACCTATGGTAACCTCATCGAAAAGCGATCCTGGAAGCCGCAGTTCTCGTCCCTGTGTGAGGAAAGCGGGGCTGAAACCTGTCGTCTCCGATGCCATGCTGTTGATTGCCAAAGAAATTTCTGTGATCAACTCATCCCATTGGGTTTGCCTATTATCGGCCACTTGTGCAAGAATCCTTTCACGTTTCGGTTGGCTCTTTCTGTTGGGTTCTCCTGGGGGGTATAAGGTGCTGTAAACTGTTGTCGGATTCCTAAATCTTGAAGAAATCGCTGCAGTGTCCTACTGTTGAATTGAACTCCGTTGTCCGTGACGAGAACTTTTGGAACTCCATACCTCGCTAGAATCCTTTCTCGAAACGCCTTCTTCACACTGTCTGCGGTTGCTTGTCTCAGTGGTACGATTTCGGTCCACTTGGAGAATTTGTCAAAGAATACTAGAATCATCGTGTTGCCGTGCTTGCTTCGGGGTAATGGTCCAACGAAGTCGGCACAGACGACTGACCAAGGCTCCTCTGGTAACTGTGTCAGCATTTTCCCGGCGGCTTTGCTCTGCAAAGGTTTATATCGCTGACATGATTCACAGCAGCGCACGTGTTTCCTTATATCCCTGAACATGCCTGGCCAGTAGTACCTGTTGGCTATCCTGGTGACGGTTTTTCTAATGCCTGGATGTCCAGCGCTGGGGTCATCGTGGTTTTCCTTAAGGACTCGGGCACGAAGATACCTCGGAATACAGAGCTTCCATGCGGCACAATCCTCGTCGTTTACCTGCCCTGGGATATGTCGATACAGTTGGCCGTTTTCCATAGTATAATCGGCAAACTTCTCTGGATTCCTCTTAATTTCTGCTATCTTGGTTTCTATCCAGTTGCACTTTTCCCCGTTAGTCGTAGCCGTGCTCAGTTTTTCTACTGGCTGTCTGGAAAGTGCGTCTGCGACCACGTTCCAATTGCCCTTGCGGTATTTCACGTCGAACATGTACTGTTGTAACTCAAGCGCCCATCTTGCTATACGCCCTGAAGGATTTTCCAAAGAGTTCAACCACTTCAGTGAGAGGTGGTCTGTGACGACGCAGAACATGTAGCCTTCTAAATACGGTCGCATTTTCCTGATTCCCCAAACGATCGCGAGGCACTCCTTCTCTGTCGCTGAGTAATTGATTTCGGCCTTGTTTAAATGCCGGCTGGCGTAGGTGATGACCTTCTCTCCCTCATCGGTTTCTTGCGCGAGAACAGCTCCTAACCCGTGGTTGCTCGCGTCAGTCTGCAGCGTAAACGGTTTGGAAAAATCTGGGCACGCCAGTACTGGTGCCTTCGTGAGCTTTTCCTTGAGGTTCTCGAACGCCTGCTGTTGCTCGTCGGTCCATTGCCAGCGTTTGCCCTTCTTAAGAAGGCTGGTGAGTGGGACTACCAATTTGGCGAAGTCCGGTATGAACCGCCGGTACCAGGATGCTATCCCGAGGGATCGCCTAACGCCTCTGACATTTGTTGGGGCCGCCAGTTCCTGAATAGCCGCTACCTTGTCTGGATCTGTGTGAATTCCTCTGCGGCTCACGACGTGACCTAAATATTTCAAATCTTGCTGGAAAAACTCGCACTTCTCCTTGTTGATTTTCAAATTAGCCGCTCTTAAACGTCGAAATACTTCCTGTAAATTGTTCATGTGTTGTTCCAGCGTCTTTCCTATTACAATGATGTCGTCCAGGTAAGCAAACGCGTGTGGTTCCATCTCCGGTCCAATGACTTGGTCCAATCCCGTTTGGAACGTCGCGGGTGCCGAATGTAGGCCGAACGGCATAACTTTCCATTGAAAGAGTCCCCTTCCTGGTACTGTGAACGCGATGTATTTCCTGCTTTCTGGACTCATGGGTATTTGCCAGTAACCGTTCTTGAGATCAAGTGTACTAATGTATTGCGCGTCGCGGAGTCGATCTAGAATATGTTGAATCCTCGGAAGTGGGTATGCGTCAGGCACTGATCTTGCATTTAGCTGATGATAATCCACGCAAAGTCGCCATTGCCCATTCTTCTTTTTAACAAGAACAATTAGTGCACTGTAAGGGCTATGTGAGGGCTCGATACAGCCTTTTTCCAGCAGCTCGTCTATCTCTTTGTTAATTATCGCTTGCATTGCAGGGTTCTTAGGGTAATACCTCTGCTTTATTGGCCTATCATCTCTCATGACGATTTTATGGGTCGTTATGTTGGAAGGTCCTTCCAGCATCTCGAATTTCTCATGCTCTGTTTTTAGGAATTCCTTGATGATGTGTTGGTCTTCTTTTCGCGAATTTTTGGTTTCTACGCCTGGTTCAGAGTGTTGTTCGTTCTCCACATCAGTCTTCTCCAATGGTTTTGCCTCAGGAACTTGGGCGCAATCCGTGTGAACTGTCGAGCAAGTCGCTCGTTCGGCTTTCGAGTCTCCCAGCGTAATCGTCTCACCACCACAGCTAATAGAAGCTCCTATGCCTGTCAGGAAGTCCAAACGCAGGATCACATGGTCTGTCACATCCTGTAGAATCAGAAGTGGGAGCTTACACTCTGTGTCTAGAGTAGCTGTGACGAGTTCCCTTCCTAAGGCTACCTTGGCGTAAATCCGGTCTCGATTGTAGTTTGAGCACTTCGTGGGGTACGAGGAGAGTCTATCTTGTTCGGTTCCAGCAGCCCTCATCCCTGCTGGACACCCTGCGCGTTTCCCGAAGGTTTCTTGCAGCATTCAATCGTCCGGACCCCTCCTTTCCACAAGTCCAACAGAAAAGTTTCCTTGAGTTTCGGCATTCTCGTTGAAAATGTCCGCTTTCGCCACATCTTCTACAGGCTGTTCGAAGGTCTCGCTGTTTTCCTGTGTTTTCTATGGTCATCATCCTGTGCGTCCCTGGTAATTGTCGGTGCTGAGTATGAATTTCTCGTGGAGGTTCGGGTTCCTTTCGTATGCCTTCAAAATCCTCAGCCAATTCAATGAGATCCCCCAACGCAGAGAAATCAGACCTCCTTATGTAAAGAAGATAATCCCTATGGCAATTCTTGTAAATCCTCTGTAGTTTTTGCTCCTCTGTATAGTTCACATGTCGCATTAATGTCTGCATGGCCAGTACATAGTCCTTGAACTTCTCGCGAGGTCCTTGGATCCTTTTCCTAATGTTGTCCTCCAGTTCTTCGAAATATCTCGATGGCAAGAAGAATTTTAGGAAATCGGTTTTAAACAATTCCCATCTTGACCAGCTCCTATTGTTATTCCTGTACCAACAAAGAGCTTTGTCCTTCAGCAATTCCGGCGTGGTTCGTGGCAGCATATGCTTAGGCAACTCGTATGCCTCGGTGAGCTCCTCGACCCTCGACAAGACCATTTACGTACCTTGTCAACTACCTCAGAGTAGCACATCCTACTACGGGCCGCATTCTCTGGCTCGCACCTCGCTGCTATGCAACCACCTGTTGACATGGAAACTTGATTGCCGGGGTTAATGTTAAGCACTTCTGTTGCATTTGCCCTCTGTTCGCTGTGTTCCGGAACCGCACCTTGCAATGATGGCGTCGCCGGTCGCGCACTTGGAGAAACACCGCGATTCCACTGTACTTCAAGTTCGCGTAACCTGTCGATCACCTCGTCGGTCAGATCAGGCGACATCATAAACCCGGAGAGCACTTTACGAAGTTCGTCGATCGTGCCTTTTGATTCCATACCGAATTCGCGTAGAATCTCCTGCAGATTCGCGTAGAATCTCCTGCAGATTCTCTTTTGGAACATTCAGCACCGTTTATATAAATATACCACCGTTTTTATATAAATCCACCGTTTACCCATTTCGATTTTCCGTTTATTTCGTGTAACAGTTTCCGCGTTATTTCTTTGCACGATGTTTTTCTATTTTGTTCCGTTTATTTCGCGTAACTGTTCCTTTGAAATACCGCGTTATTTTTTTTGCACAATGTTTTTTTTTTATTTGAATTCGCCGTTAGCACAGTTTAGCGTTCAATTATTTGTTCGATTTACCGTTCGCTTCGCGTAACTGTTTATAATACCGTTTTTTTCCTAAATTTTCGCGATTCAGCACTATAGTTTTTGATTTTTCTCGGAAACTATTGTCCCCGTTCGGGCGCCATTTTGTAACGAAGTTTCTTGCCGGGGTATACTCAGTCTCCCCAGAGTCCCGTACCGAACACTTAAATAAAAAGCTTTCGGTTATCTTTCCACAGTTTTCGACTATTTATTTACCGTAATTCAAAGTTTTATTTTTCGGTATTTTATTGCTAACAGTATTTCTTAAAACTAGTTCCTTTAATTCTAATGTCAGCTGAATAGCACTCAGTCCGTAAAAATACAAAATCTATATACACACAGATTTCTAGAATACGCGGTTTTATGATTGTCGGCGTCAGCCACTACGAGGTACTAGAATTTACTTTGATTCAGGTTTGGCGTCCGCTTAAAAGCACTCGGCCACGACGAGGTACTGAAATTTACTTGGATTCGGGATTGGCGTCCGCTTAAAAGCACTCGGCCACGACGAGGTACTAATGAAATTTACTTGAAATCGGGATTGGCGTCCGCTTAAGAGCACTCAGCCAGGACGAGGTACTAAAATTTACTTGGAATCGGGATTGGCGTCCGCTTAAGAGCACTCAGCCAGGACGAGGTACTAAAATTTACTTGGAATTGGGATTGGCGTCCGCTTAAGAGCACTCAGCCAGGACGAGGTACTAAAATTTACTTGGAATTGGGATTGGCGTCCGCTTAAGAGCACTCAGCCAGGACGAGGTACTAAAATTTACTTGGAATTGGGATTGGCGTCCGCTTAAGAGCACTCAGCCAGGACGAGGTACTAAAATTTACTTGGAATTGGGATTGGCGTCCGCTTAAGAGCACTCAGCCAGGACGAGGTACTAAAATTTACTTGGAATTGGGATTGGCGTCCGCTTAAGAGCACTCAGCCAGGACGAGGTACTAAAATTTACTTGGAATCGGGATTGGCGTCCGCTTAAGAGCACTCAGCCAGGACAAGGTACTAAAATTTACTTGGAATCGGGATTGGCGTACGCTTAAGAGCACTCAGCCAGGACGAGGTACTAAAATTTAACTGGAATTGGGATTGGCGTCCGCTTAAGAGCACTCAGCCAGGACGAGGTACTAAAATTTACTTGGAATTAAGATTGGCGTCCGCTTAAGAGCACTCAGCCAGGACGAGGTACTAAAATTTACTTGGAATTGGGATTGGCGTCCGCTTAAGAGCACTCAGCCAGGACAAGGTTCTAAAATTTACTTGGAATTGGGATTGGCGTCCGCTTAAGAGCACTCAGCCAGGACGAGGTACTAAAATTTACTTGGAATTGGGATTGGCGTCCGCTTAAGAGCACTCAGCCAGGACGAGGTACTAAAATTTACTTGGAATTGGGATTGGCGTCCGCTTAAGAGCACTCAGCCACTACGAGGTACTAGAGGTTCAACGTTCGACGACTTACCACTTGGAGCACGAGATTCCAAAAGAGATCGAATTCAGCGCGGTGGGCCCTTTTATACACCGATCAAAATAACTCCGTTGCAGTCGTTGTTCTTGTGCACATTCTGGAATTTTCTAATGTGCATAGCGGCACACAATGTACTTGTTGTTGTTGTGCTAATTTCGAGAAATATTTCTTGTGATTTTGTTGGTAGTTCTTGTTCACATTCCAGAATTTTCTAATCTGCATAGCGGCACACAACGTACTTGTTGTTGTTGTGCTTATTTCTAGAAATAAATTCTTGTGATTTTGTTGGTAGCTTCCCACGCTCTAATTTAATTTTTGCTTGCTTGTTTCGCGTCTCAGTCTGTGTTGTAGTTGTTGTAAACAGTATTCCACCTGATTTTATTAGTAATTTCCCAAGGCTCTTCTTTAATTTTTGCTTGCTGATTTGGCGTGTCGGTCTGTGTTGTAATTGTTGTAAAAAGTATGTGGTTCATGTATTCTGTGTGACTGTGGTTTTTTTAATCCCTTTGTTAGCAAGCGAGTTAATGTGGTTGTTGTTGTTATTGTTAGTTTTGCATATTTTCGCCTTTGCTACGTTGCCTTTTTTTTCTTTTTATTGTTGTTGATAGAATTTATTCCACCTGAAGTTGGGTCCGCACAACCCAGGTCACCGCGTTTTCAGTTTACGTTTACTTAAAACGGGCTCAGTTGGGATGCAGGCCAGGTTCTACACCCGGAGTTGTGAGGAAAAAAATATTTTTTCCTTACAGAAAACTAAGGAGATCCAAACACTTGAAGACGCACTTCTTTTCCTGGAGCAGCAATACCAAGCATTAGAAGCATATAAAGGTAAAAAACAAGGCAACAATTTTAAAAAAAACCAAAATCAACCTAGCGCATTCCATATATCACAAAGGAGTTGCGATTATTTTTGCGATATTAATTAATCGTCATGAGCTGGTAAATTGCAGAAAGTTTCAGTCATCCAAAGATTCAGAAAGTTTCAATCATTGAGAGAAGAAATTTTATAAGAAAGAATAAATTATGCGATCGATGCATGAACCATAAATTCGATATAAAATGTATAAACAGTATGGAGAACTGCAAAAATGTGGAAAAAACCATGATACTCTTCTTCATATTGAGGAATTTATAAAGGAGCAAAAGATTCCGGAAAAAAAACACAAATATGGTAACCGGGCAAGAGAAGGGGTCAACAGAGCTACTAGCAACGGCACAAATAAGAGCAAAAGCAGCAGATGGAAGCTTCATCAAACTTAGAGCTCTGATAGATCAAGGTTCGCAGAAGACAACTATTTCTGAAGAAGCAGCCCAGATATTAAAACTACCGAGATTAAAAGAAAAGACACAACTACACGGCCTTGGAGACACAATCGTTGGTATATCAAAATCAAAGCTAAACTTGTAAGTGCGGCCCAGGATTTTAAGCAATGAAAAACTGTTGATTGAAGCATTAGTCCTTAATAAGCTAGCAAGAGCGATTCCAGATAGACCATTTAAGTACTACAATGACGTTTGGATAAATTATACACTAGCAGATCCAAATTTCAACAGATCTGATAGAATAGACATGGTGTTAGGCGGCGATATCTACTCAACGATTTTGCAAGAAGGAATTAATAAAATTGGTAAAATTCTAGGCCAAGCTACAAAACTAGGATGGATACTGTCAGTGGTATTAAAATCATAACCCCGTAATAATAAATTCATCACAGCTATGACAACAAATCTGGAAAAATTTTGGGAAACAGGGGACATCATTGAAGTGGAAGCTCAAAACGAATCTAATAAATGTATTGAACATTACCATAGGAACACCAAACAAGATAAATATGGTAAATTGATTGTAAAGCTATCCTTCCAAGAAGAAAATCAGCTAGGGAATTCACGAAAACAAGCATTGGCAAGATTCCTCAGTATAGAAAACAAATTAGAAAAAATATATCGAGTTAGGTCATATGAAAGAAAAGGTAATCTAACAAGAAGGCAAATATTATCTACCACATCAAGCGGTTATTCGACAAAATAGTTTAACAACAAAAGTCAGAGTAGTTTTCGATAGATCAGCAAGAACCACCAATGGTCGCAGTTTGAAAGATGTGCTCTTAGTTGGCCCTAGACTTCAGAAAGATCTGTTTGAAATTGTTCTAAAATGGAGATTGTGGAGGTACGTAGTAATGGGGGATATAGAAAAGATGTATAGACAGATTAAGATAGCAGAAGAAGATCAGCAATACCAAACGATTCTATGGCGAAAAAGCAGAAACGACCCGATAAAAGAATTCCAACTGACGACAGTTACATATGGCACGGCATGTGCACCATTTTTAGCAACAATGGCCCTACAGGATATAGCCAAAAAATGTGACAATTACAAAATTAGTGAAATCATAAAATCAGACTTTTATATGGACGATCTTCTAACGGGCGCAGATACAATCGAAGAATGTAAAAATTACAAACAAGAAGTTACCAGAGAATTACATAAATATGGATTTAATTTGCGGAAATGGCTATCAAATTGTGAATGTGTAATAGATTATGATGGAGCTGCACAAAAAAATGAGATAATACAGCTGGAAGAAGGCGATGCTATAAAAACTCTAGGATTGCACTGTAACCCTTGCAATGACGAATTTTTATTCAAAATAAATCAGGAGAAAATAAAGGTGTAGCGAACCAACGGGTTGCTACAGATTTCATTAATATTTTATTTTTGTTTAAAACCATAATATAGAAGAAGTTCTATTGAATTAAATAATTATTATCATTTAAATTAAAATAAATAATAATAATAACAATAAGTATCCGAATTAATAACATTAAAATAGTTATAAGTTTACAACAAACAAGAATGCAACCAGAAAATTGTAAAAATAAATTAAGCCCCCGAAAACACACGGTAGTATATACATACGTTTAGAGAGTAGAGCAGCGGCAATTCTAAAAATAGAATCATGCGACCAGCTTATTTTCACGTTCTCTTTTTCTTTGCGCTTTCGCTGCCGCTGATCTAAAAATAGAATCAAGCATTCAGCTCACACATATTTTCTTTCGCCGCGCACACGCTGCTTATGATTTCTACTTTGTTTTTAGCAGCATGTGAATTTAACGAATAGTTTGTGCAAGCCCAGTCAGCCTTCTGCCGGTGAGCAAAGACTTAGGGCCTTATTTTGTATCTGCGAACGGTATGGCTCTTCTACGTTCCTCTTTGTTATATTCGTAAAACAGCTGATCAAAATGTGTGCACAAAATACACACCGCTGACGCTACTGTTGGCGCTACTATACAGCTGCGTTTACAACAACAATTGCATACTTCTTACGTGCTTACGTTGGAAAATGGTATTTTGTAACAACAGAAGCGCTCGTGGTGGCCATTGTAGAGAAGCGGAAGCTAAAATGCTGCCGTTCGCACAGTTTGTGTGTAGAGTTCGACGAGTGAGGGAGTCTTTTGTTCAGTTATTTTTTATTTGTTTTTATTTTTTCATTTCATTTTTATTTAACATATTTTATTTTAATAAAAAAATTAAATAAAATAATTTAAATAATTATTATAAAATAATATAATGGAAATTTCGAAGAAAGTGTAACTGCAATTTTCTTTGAAGTGATCTCTAAAATCCATGCATTGCTTTTCAATGCTGGGTTGCGTACCCTGGCTGGAATGTTTGTTTCCTCGTCATTTTCCTGGTCTGAGCCACTTCATAACAAATCGAATAACATTTTTATTTTTACTTTATAAAAGTACAGCACAAAATAAAAATTTTGCATTATTATTCAAAAAATGCTCTAAGCATCGATTTGCGATTTGTTCCCCGTTTTCAAACACACTGCCTGCCAGCTGGCTTTGATAAACAAAAGTTGATCGAGGCAAAAGAAAACAGGTATAAGAACAAATTCATTGCATGCATCTAATCATAAGAAGGAAAGAGACGTGTGAATGTCGTCTTTGTGTACACTAAATACACAACATTTCCATACCAGCTGACTGGAACGCAAAAGACGTAAAGCCCAGTGCGCTCAACGGGGCTCAACGTAAGAGTTACAAAATACGGCTTTAACAGCAACGGGAACAGAAGCAGAAGCTTAGCCGTCGCTACCGTTCCGCAGATACAAAATAAGGCCCTTAATTCTTGCTTGCTATAACAGAAACTCCTTTTGCGTGGAGCAGTTGGCCTGGTTCGACAGTCCCAACTATCGCATAACGAGTGGCTCATATTTGGAACGGGTTGATCAACTCGTAATACATTGAGTAGAGTAGAAGTAGTTGTTGGCGTATCATAAGCGTATTTTGGAGTATCTTTGGGCGTATTCAGGATTAGCCGGAATCACTCCTTCGGGAGTTACCAGTATTCAGGATTAGCCGGAATCACTCCTCCGGGAGTTACCAGTATTTAGGACTAGCCGGAATCACTCCTTCGGGAGTTACCAATATTTAGGACTAGCCGGAATCACTCCTTCGGGAGTTACCAGTATTTATGACTAGCCGGAATAATTCCCCCGGGAATTTCAAGGCCTCGGCCAGAATCAGTTCTTCGGAGCTTCCACCCGCATTGTGAGCGGCCCTCTGCCGCGGAGCACTCAGCTCCTCTGACACTGTGTTCCCCAGTTTTGTGAGCGGCCCTCCGCCCGCAACCATTGTAAGCGGCCTTCTGCCGCGGAGCACTCGGTTCCCCGTCTCCCGTACATACAAACTATTGTACGCGACCCTCTTTCGCCAGGCATTTGGCCTGACAAACCAATTGTAACCAGAGGCGTAGAAAGTAAGGTTGTAAACTTTAGTAAATTGGATAAAATAATAAATAAAGACGAAAAAACGAACACCAACCCGCATACCGTCCGAGCTGAATTTTCAGTAATAGATTTGCTTCACAGCAAATCGTGTGTAATTCTTGACCGTCTCGGTGGTTGGAACTTTGAGGGTTACGAGATCCCCCAAAATGGACCCTGGGGCGACTGACGCTACCCCAGCCGTAAATATCTTAACTCCAGGGCATTTCCTAATTGGGCATCCGATAATCGACATTCCCGAGCCAATACCAGAATCAAAGATATCTTCTTTAGATAAATGGAAGCTGATCCAAAAAATTAAACAAGACTTTTGGAAAAGATGGAGGGAAGAATACTTACAACAGCGGTATAAATGGAAATACCCGCAGGAAAACTTAGAAAAGAATCAGTTAATGTTGATACAAAATGAGACAACGCATCCATCGAAATGGCCCTTGGGAAGAATATTGGAAGTCCACAAAGGGGAAGATGGTAAAACACGAGTGGTTACGTTAAAACTCCAGAATGGCAATATCAAACGTCCTATACATAAACTATGCCCTCTAATGAATTCAGATTTTTATGATTCTAAGGAATCAGGGAAAGTAAAGGTTAACTTCACAAGGGCCCAAGCGGATATCATAGGTAAGCAGAATGCACATCCACAGAAAATTTGGCTTCTACTATTACTGATGCTAATGGGACAAGCAAAAGCGGCAACACAGAAAGTATATGGAACCATCGGAGCAACGGTATCTACAATTGAAAACCATTGGCCGTACAAATTGATTGAGAACATGGATGTGCAGATAAATTGCGGCAAGGGTAAAGTGAGCTGGCTAAAGCGACCTTCTCAAGGCATCGTGGTACTGAGATCAAGATGTACTGCGAGCTCTCCACAGATCTTCTTAGATGCATCGAAGCATATAGATTCCTATACGAACGTCGCAACTAAAAACATAATATGGGAGAAGGATATCAGCGGACTTGCTTCATGGCATACTAAACCACTTGTTGTATGTCGCATTCACACTATGAAGGCAAGAACATTGGCACTTGTTAATAACTCAGTTAGTGAGTCAAGGTCAAGTTCAGCTTATAGTGCAAGCCAAGCATTTTGTTTTGGGAAGCTCGAAAGCCAAGCTAGCAACCAGCACTCTGCATGGTAGCAAGTGTGGAAGGTAATTATAAACTCCGGGCAAAGCTCTGGAAAGCCAAGATAGTAACCAGCACCGTCTGCATGGTAGCAAGTGTGGAAGCTAATTGCCACCAAATAGCTTTTTTCGAGCTCAAGCCAAGAAGCTTTCCGAATAAATAAAATTAGCTAAAATAAAAAGCAAACAGCAAACGCGGAAGAATTAAATCGTTCCCAATTTAATTCTGCCGACGTTAATATTGGCAAATATTAATATTAAGAATTTAATATTGCAAAATAGTGGAATTGCGACATACCGGTCCACTTTAGTTTCGCCGACGGCTACGTCGTCGAGCTTAAGTAAAAATGATTTAATGTTCAAAAGTAGAGTTCTGTTTGTGAGCCCACAGCGCGTAGACTGCCGCTGCATAGTTGAGAAAAAAAAATAAAGAACACTAGAAGGCATTCCGGTCTTTTCTTTGGGAGGATCATCATTTCCAGGAGGTAACCACCGGTAGGATACCACAACATTTTGGCGCAGCCGGTAGGATACCACAACATTTTGGCGCAGCCGGTAGGATTTTTTTTTTTTTTTTATAGTCGAAAGCTAACTCATAAGAAGCAGACCGCTTATTCATTTTATTAAATGAAATGGAAATAAGTGGATATTTGTTGTAGAATATGAACGTGAAGCGAAATTCAAGAGTGGCGTCGGCGCCTGCTTGAGATCACATTTCAGCCAAAAGTTACTGTGTTTTTTTTATTGTTTTGCTTGTTAGCGCGTCAGAACGGAAGCGTTTGCAAAATTGTAAACGTGGGGTTTTTGTTTTGTGGGTTTTATTTCGTTCGACTCTGAGGAGCAAGTCAAAAATTCGACGCTCGTTTTAATGCAGCCACTGTCGCTGGCCTTGATTTTGTTATTCCGAAAGGGAAATTAGGTCAGTAGTAGCAAACAAGAGGATTGCTGACTGCTGCAGTTTTGCTAACTAGTCAGGTTAAATGCTACTTAATTGAAAATATTAAATGTATGAGAAAAAAAAAAAAAATTAAAAGAGAACGAAAAGCAATGTAATTAATGGCCGAGTCGTTGCAAGAACAAACATATATAGAATTAGAGAGAACCCATAAGGATCTGAAACGTCAGTTGGGGGAGTTTATATCCAAAATTTGGGCAATTTTGAAGGAGACAGTGGGCAACAAAGAAAACTTAGAATTGATAAAGTCTAGAGTAGGGGACCTAAGAGACCTTTCAAGTGTAGAAAGAGCAGACGCGATAGTAGAGGAATTGCTTAAATTCCTACACCAGATAATAGAGAATAAGACAGAAAATTCGAAGGTATGGGAATCGGAATTTAAGGCACTGAAGAATAGGTACGATAATTATTTAGTAGATAAAGTGTTTCAGGAGGATATATTAAGGAACTTAGAGGACGAGAACGTAAAACTAAGGGAATTATTAAAGGAAAAGGGGCTAACCGAAGAAACGTTAAATAAAACACTAGAACAGGGGTTTGCACAGAAATCAAGAGAAGACTGTAGTTCTTTAGAAGAAGCGAACAGAAGAGTCCAAGAATTAAAAGAGGAAAACAGACGGCTGAAACAAGAAATAGAATTAGCTAACGATCAGACACTATACCATAAAGAATCTACCGCTGCTATAGTCAGTCCAAAGGAATATAACTCAGTTTCATTTCCTACGTTTAAGCAATCAGGGGCAAATCAAATCAAGATGGGTATAGCAGAAATCGCGAAGATAACAAGCAGTCTTGTTCCACTGTTTTCAGGGACACAGTCACCAGACTTAAGAGGTGAGGTGTATAAGTTTATACAGGCGTGTGAGTTAGCTACAAGGGAAGCGACTACAGGAAATATACAAGAGTATATAGATTGTATCAAACAAAGATTGTATGGAGACGCTTATGATCTAGTAGGCTCACAACGTTTCAGCAGCCTAGAAGAATTATACCTAGTGTTAAGAAGAGCCTACCTACCAACGATTTCGTTAGACTCAACGTTAACAGAACTACAGAATTGCAGTCAATTGCACAATGAGGACATTCGGCAGTACGCAAGACGCCTAAATACCAAAAAAGCACAGGCGCTACAAGTAATAAAAGATACCTATAATGGACAGGGCGACAGCGCACTTGTATCTATGGTAGAGACGTCAGCAAATAAGGCGTTTAGAACAGGGTTAAAAGATGCAACTTTACGAATTCACATGCTAAGTGTTACAGGGAAAAGTATGGAGGAAATGATAGAAACAGCAGTGAACACGCTGATTGAAATACAAAGAAGTAATTCCCTCCATCAACCAACGGTTACACCCATAATTAATATGAAATCGGTAGAACCCTACACAGGACCGCCTGTACATAATCCAGTGGCTTATAAAAGACTAGAAGAAAGGCAGAACGTTTCGAGAGCACCACAAGAGAACATAGTTTGTTCATTTTGTAATAAACGTGGGCATACGCGAGAAAAGTGTTTAATTAGGGAAAACACACCGTATTGCCAAAAGTGTTTAAAATATGGACACGAGACAAACTGGAGGTGTAATAACAATGAAAACAACAGAAGTGGGTCGAACAACAAAAATCAAGGGCCTAATAACTGGAACCAGGGGAGTCAACAATGGAACCAACACCAACGAAGTTGGCAACCAAAGCAACCCCAGCAAAATTGGCAACAAAAACAAGTCCAAACAAAATGGAATCAAAAGCAAAATAACCGAGTGAACCCAAATTCGACTACCTTCAAGGGGGCGCAGATGAATCGGAGTCCTGTGAACATGCCAAACGAAACGAAACAAACAATATGTCATTGGTGTAACAGACCAGGACATATGATGGCAGATTGCGAGGCTAGAAGAAATTGGGAAAAATTCCAAGGCAATCGCCAGGGAAACTGGCAAGGGCCCAGAACAGGCCAGTAATCTGGGAACCCAATAATGACAGTAATTTAAGGCCAAATGAGGTAATAACGGTAAGTCAGACATCGGAAACGATTGTGGATACATTACCAACTTCACCAAGCGAAACAGTAACTGTAAGTCCGACGTCGGAAACGATTGTGGATACGTTACCAATTTCGTCGAGTGAAGGAGTAACTGTAACTCCGACATCGGAAGCGATTGTCGATACGTTACCAGCCTCAATAACTGAAGCAGTAACCGTACGTCCAACATCGGAAGCGATTGTGGATACGTTACCAACTTCAAAAATGCTGCAACCTAAAAGAGATCAAAACATTAGGTACAATAATAATATAGTAAAAATTATAGCACAAAACGATAAAGTAAATGAGACAGTGAATAAATTAACCAATAAAGCAAAGATGTTAATAGATATGGGAACAGAGTTATTACTAATCATCTTGCTAATTACACAGTTAGCATGCACATCGATTATAAAAGCAATGTTTTTCAATTTTCAGCGATATAAAGCAAGGAGCACTAGTCTTAATATATCAGAATATATTACATATGTAAAAGCACTTGCAAGTAATATAAAATCAAAAGTATTAACGAAATTTAGAATTTTCATTTCAAATTTACGGAAACAGGACATGAAAACAATATGTTCATGGTTAACGTATAATTTAAATAATGATGATAAAAATACTATAAAGGAAGTATCTAACTGGAATTTAGCCACGTTAAGTGATGTGTTCATTGAAATGCCTTGCGTAGAGGCGAGAAATGGAAAACTCATTTTACTGGTGGATACAGGAGCAGATACAAGCCTAGTAAAAGAATGCGCATTAAAGGAAGATGTCGTTATAAATAAAAGGGTTAAAAAGGAATTAAGTGGAGCATTTGGAGGCTGTATAACCACAATAGGGTCCACTAACATATGCCATGATGAGGTACAGCCTTTACGTTTAACGCTACACGTTGTGTCACTTAAACAAGGAGTACCGGCGGACGGCATACTGGGCAGGGACAACATGTGGAACAGATCCATTATAAACACGCTCAGTAAAAACTTAACACTATTTAATGAAAATAAAGAATTTATAATTAAATTGCCATTACTGGGCATCGAAAATACAGTAGATCAAAGAAACAAAAGTAATATAACAATTGAAGCAAGAACAGTTAGAATAACGCCGTTAAAGATCAAAACTAAAGTTATGACTGTGGTTGTTCATAAACAAGAGATTGCCCCAGGAGTCTACCTGGGGGAAACACTAGCAAATGTGGAAAATAAAGAGGTCAAGGTACCCATCCTAAATTCAACGGTAAAAGATTTCATTCTTAGTGACAACTTTGTACCGAAATTTAGTGATTTCCACAAATACAGGCTAAGTGATGTTTCATACAATCAATGGACTACCGTCAACAGTATAAGTAATGCGGACATAGCGCAACGAATAAATACTTTAATGACAGATTTAGATTTGGATCCTTCCTTAAACCAAGAGGAAAGAGAATCCATAATAAAACTATGTGCGAAATATAATGATATTTTTCTTTTGGAGGGTGACCAATTGACATACACCCCCGTACTAACACATAAAATACCAATAAAGGTGGATCAACCACCAATTAACCAAAAGCAGTACCGAATTCCTCAAACACATAGAGAAGAAATGAATAGGCAAATTCATAAATTGCTAAAGGAGGATTTAATATCCCCAAGTGTATCTCCATGGAACTCTCCACTGCTTCTGGTTCCAAAGAAGAGTGGAAAAGACGGAGAAAAGAAATGGCGTCTAGTAGTAGATTATAGAAAATTAAATGAAGCAACAATAAAACAAGTTTTTCCACTTCCTAGGATAGATGAGATATTGGATCAGTTAGGAAGTAGTAGATATTTCTCGACGTTAGACTTGGCAAGTGGGTACCACCAAGTCCTAATGGATAAGGCGGACAAAGAGAAGACCGCATTTAGTTCAGCTTTAGGACATTTTGAGTTCAACCGAATGCCTTTCGGCTTGACCGGCGCCCCAGCGACGTTTCAACGTCTAATGAACCATATTCTGACAGGACTTCATGGTATGGATTGCTTCGTTTATTTAGACGACATAGTCGTATATGCAACCAATTTGGGCCAACATGAAGAGAGGTTAGGCAAAATCTTCGAGGTCATGAGGGAATATAACTTAAAGTTAAACATTAGCAAATGCCAATTTCTACGACGAGAAGTCGTATATTTAGGTCACAAGTGTTCAGAACATGGAGC
Organism: Sicus ferrugineus; assembly: GCA_922984085.1. Lineage (NCBI taxonomy): Eukaryota > Metazoa > Arthropoda > Insecta > Diptera > Conopidae > Sicus > Sicus ferrugineus. Next base: position 42,077,360 of record OV277348.1, on the reverse strand, counting down.
ACTTCCAGACCCCAGCAAGGTGGAGTGTGTCAAAAACATTCCACCTCCTAAAAATAAAAAGGAAGTACAAGCCTTCTTGGGACTTGTGAATTATTATAGAAAATTTATACCGGGAACCGCAAAAATAGCGCTTCCCATTAACAAGTTGTTAAGAAAGGACGCTAAGTTCGTCTGGACAGAAGACTGCCAGAGAGCGTTTGAACAGTTAAAAGAATCAGTCATGTCACCACCAGTGCTAGTATACCCAGACTTTTCAAAAGAATTTCTTTTAACTACCGACGCAAGTAATGAAGCGTTAGGCGCGGTCCTTTCTCAAGGAAACGTAGGCGAAGATAAACCAATAGCTTTCGCTAGCCGAGCGCTGAGCGACACAGAACAAAGATATTCAACAATAGAAAAGGAATTCTTGGCAATAGTTTGGGCCACAAAAAACTTCAGAGCATATCTCCTAGGCAGACATTTTAAAATTTTTACTGATCACCAGCCATTGAAAGGAATAGCCAATTTAAAGGACCAAACATCAAGACTGGCAAGATTCAGACACAAGTTGTCAGAGTATGATTTCGAAATCATATATAAGCCAGGCAAGAAAAATTTATGCGCAGACGCTTTGAGTAGAATTCCTCAAAATCGTAATGTAGTGACAGCAGTCCAGACCCGGTCTGGAACAAGGGAAATAGAAATGAAGTACCAGAAAAGTAGTGATAAAACGGGTACAAGTCCGATGTCTGTAGAACCTGACACTCCAGGTATAACACAAAACGGAAACAAAATTTTATTAGAAAATCCAAACGAAATAGAGACCGTTATAAAAGATTTCCATAATACACCATTAGGAGGTCACCAAGGAGCGGTGAAAACTTACCTAAGAATCAGGCAACAGTATAGGTGGCCAGGAATGCAAAGACAAATCAAAGATTATGTTAAGAAATGTCCGAAATGTCAAGCGAACAAAAGTTCGAGATTAACGAAAATGCCCATGGTGCTAACAGATACACCAATGAAGCCATTTGATAAAGTTTACATGGACATAGTAGGTATTCTACCAGAAACTGTGTCCGGAAATAAGTACATTCTAACTTTTCAGGATGATTTTTCGAAATTTATGGCATGTACAGCTCTCCCAGACGCGGAAGCCAGTACTGTTGCCAGGGCCTTTTATGATGAAGTGATCACGCGTTACGGAATTCCGCGAATTCTAATTACAGATAACGGAACTAATTTCATTTCGAAATTTTTCTCAGATACCTGTAAATTGTTAGGTATTAAAAAATTACATATCACTCCATACCATCCGCAAGCTAATGGTTCATTAGAAAGAAGCCACAGACCTTTAGCGGAATATTTGCGTAGTTTTGCTAAAGAAGACGGGTCGAATTGGGATCAATGGTTAACTGCAGCGATGCATGTTCACAACCACACACCCCACATTACGACCAAACAGACACCGTTCCGTACTTTATTTGGATTCGATACAGAGATGCCGACTAACTTAAAAAGAAAGTGTAGTCCGGTATATAATGCCGAAGATCCGAATAAAGTATTAAAATTTCAAATACAAAGAGCTCACGAAATAGTGAGGAAAAGTCAAGAGAGGGCAAAGCAAATAGCAAAGGAGCAATATGATGCTAAGTTAAATTTAGTAGAATTTAAGGTAGGAGATAGTGTATTGATTAAGAATCAAACTAGGAAGAATAAGTTTTCCCCAGTATGGGTAGGGCCATATAAGGTAGCAAAAATTAAAAGTCCAATTACGACAGTTTTAAATGTTAAAGGGAGGGAAAAGCCTTTCCACAATAACTTACTAAAATTATATAATAGTAGATAAGAAAATATGATTAATCGGAAAGTAGTAATAACAATAGCCACCTTATTATGAGTAAGATAGAATAAATATATAGAATAGGATTGATAAGATTTTATAATTTTTATTTTACATATTATATGGTAATATAATTTTATATTACATATTATATGGTAATATAAAATTATCTTTTTATTATACAGACATTAAGAAAGGAATCAGAGTAAACACTGATGTAAATTATAACTTGAGAATAGAATTGGAAGAAAGAGAAAAAACATTTTTTTTTATTATTTATAGATACATAAACATTTACGCAGTTTTTCGTCACAAGGCAAAATACACGAGAATCAAGAATGATAACGCAAATTCTTTGGGTGCTATTAGCGGTAAGGCAGATGGAGGCACGCCTGCCGGTAGAAATAGAAAAGTTAAAGGAAACGCCACTGGTATTTGAAAGAACTAATCGTGCACTATTTTTCAAGGATACGTGGACAATATTAACGAAAATAGAACGTAACGACTTTCAGGAAGTAATAAACGAACTGGAAGAGTACATAGATAACATGCACAATATATGTGAACATTTAAACAGACAACTAGAAATAAACAAGTTTAAGGAAGCCTGTCTAAACTTGAATCAGCCGTTGAAGGCCACAGTTAAGCAATTGAGAAGAAACGAGGAAATAATTAACCTCACTAGTAAAAATAAAAGAAGGAATAAAAGAGCCCTAGAGTTTGTGGGAGATGCGTTGAACTGGGCCTTTGGAACCATGAGTCAGAAAGACGCAACCGAAATCCACAACCATCTGGAAGATTTAAATAACCGACAGGCGGAAACATATAAAATAATGGAACAACAAGTTACGGTAATGAAGTCAACGTATAATAAAACCACGACAGCGTTAAAACAATCAGCAGAAGAAATAGACAAGCTACAAAGGGATCTAGCCAACACCGTAGCTAACCAAATAGTCATAAATAACCGAAACGAACATAAAATAGCGCAAGTAGAATACTTACTGCGCACAATAGAAATACAAGCCGCAATACAAGCTAGCCTAGTAGAAATACAAGGAAAACAGGAGTTGGAGATTCAAATTCTGGATGACTTTTACAGAGGAACACTGCACCCTTCCATATTACAAGGGGATGATCTCAGGGAGCAAATAGGAAGTTTGGACCTAACGAATAAGGCCAAATGGTTGCTAAGTGATGTGTTCAGGATACATCAACTAGCTAAGGTGAATACTCTAACCACTGCAGGGGATACACTGATAAGAATAACAATACCATTGCCTGAGGAAGAACTTTTTACAATATACAAAATATACCAGATGGTAATATTTACTAATACAACTTACGATTTAACAGTGAAACCAACATTCGAATACATGGCCGAATCAAAGGAAGAATGGCAATTCATGGCTTTGACAAAAAATGATTTAGATAACTGCAACCTCATAACCGATACAATAGAGAAAAACGGAATTACAACACAGGACACGCTAATATGTAAAAGTCGAGGAAAAAAATTAAGTGGTAGGCACCCAACATGCGAAATAGCGTTACAGCAGCATAATAATGAAGATATTAAAAACGTATGCATTGCTACGGCAACCCCGGCAAGCGGGGGAATGATAGTAAAAATGGAAACACCCAATAAATGGCTATACAACTTCAGACGAAACAACATATTTGAAACAACGTGCGGAACTGGATCAAATACAATATCTCTGAAAGGAGCAGGTATATTAACAATAACCGAACAATGCAAAATACATAATCAGGACAGTACAATAGAGTTCGAAGGAAGTCACACTAATGAAATGAGCAAGATACACGACAAAATAGACCATTCCAAATTAATACAGTTCCTAAGGGACAACTTAACAAACGCAACACTGAACACGAAGACCGAAACAAATCTACGACCAATCATAGTAACGGATCATACCAGGCTAAGGCAAACATTGGAGGCCGGGGAGAAGGATCTAGTAGAGTTACATGCAGAAATCAAACGGGCCGAGATGACGCAAACAATTCAACAGAGACAACAGGTAGTCGAAATAGCAGGAGCATCTGCAACAGTGGGAACAATGCTTATGATAGCACTAGTAATTGTATACATACGGCGCAAAACAAAGCGACCAGTCAACACGTCAGTGCAACAAGTTATCCAAAGACCAACCATCGAAGTGATACACGAATCAACACTAAGAGAGGTGCGAAACCAACGAGCAGAATCCAACGCTGAGCGCCCATTCAATTCCAACGCCTAAAGCCAGATGCACGCTAAGCAGTTGAAGTATCCGATTAATGAATATATATATAATGAAATTTAATAAAAAAAAAATATAAATAAGGGAATTTTTTTTTTCTCTCTTGTAACAAAGGCAATAAATAAATTTGTATATGTAAAAATGAATACCACATGTATGTAACGCCATCACTTGAGAACGGGCGGACCGATTTGACTGATTATTATTATTTTGTTGTGTTTCTAGTTTTCAGAACAAGGTTTATATGAAGCTTGTATATAGAGGAAAAAAAAAAACAAACCTCGTTAAAAACTTCGAAGGGAAAAAAAAAATCTGTAACCCAAACGTTGGAAACTAATAAGATAAAAACTCATCTGTTAAATTTTGTTTTTCTTTTCCTTTTATTGCATAATTTTAATAATCTAAAAAGGAATTTATTAAATACAAAGGGAAAATTTAGTGTCTAGTCCAAAACCCGCAGGCTAGGGTATAATTCCGGGATCTCGGGGTCATCCGAGCGAAGAACGCGGAGGAGATCCAAAATCAACCACAGCTTCCGGATAGTAGGGTGTTCATTGAAGTCCTCCTGGAGACCTCGTATCGCCATAATCAGGGGTTCCAGATCCCATCGCCTGTTCTCAACATCCTTCAGCAGGGCAACCATGTAAAGCCCCAGTGGTAGCCGATAGTGTTGCACGGGATAGAGCAAATTGAACATTTTAAGATTTGAAGTACTCGCGTATCACTTGAAGTAAACTAATTATTGACAGAGAAAACCGCGCGAATTTATACTGCATTTCCACAGGGCGAACTTCGATTTTCCCTGAGTATGCAAAACGCTAAGGTGGTAAAAGGTTTTAAAATTGCAATTTCAGCGGGGGAAGTAACTAAAAAAAAAATAAATTGAAATTAAGCGAAATAATCAATATTCGCGAAAACATCCGCAGGAAATGCATAACAGCTTACATTTTTTACACCCTACATTAGATGCGTATGAACACTGGGTATAAGCATTCAGGTCAATGGGTGAATGGGGAGAATAGGTCAGGTTAATATGTGAATACATATTCATAAGGTGCGCATTACATTAAACAATAGATATTACACAGTACACATTCAAAAGACTCAAACCCATATGTGAGACATATTGGAGGCGTAAAGAAATCCAGTCCCATTTTAGATTATTTCAGTGTGTATTATATATTTTCTAGCTAATGAAGGATAGTAGAATTCAACTTTAGTTCATTCACTGGAAATTGAGCCGAGAAGAAGGCAATCCTCACCAATTCAAAGGATATGACATTGGCAAAGATGGCCTAAAACAATGTCCAACGATTCGAAATCTTACTTACAAACTAACCCTAAATATTGAAAAGAATAGAAAAAAAAAATATACACAATATACAAAAGAAAAAAAAAGAAAACATTAAAAAATATTTTAAGAATTAATAAAAGAAATTGATTTTAAAAAAAAAAAAAAAAAAAAAAAAGAAAAAATCAGAAAGAGAAAAATATGTAGAATAAGATAAGAGAAAAAAAAATTAAATATAAAAAAAAGGAGAAGTTTTAAAAAAAGAAACAAACGACAAGAGAATAAAAAAAAAAAAACAAAATTTTTACTAACACAACTAATTGAAACTAATCACTAACTTTTAACTACCTGCGTTTCAGTAAGCAAAGACCTGCTTACTTAAACGCAAATTACAGCATTTGTACACAAAAGGGTACAAATTACCTAGTTGCTCCAAAACAGCAACATCCCAGGTTTTTGAAAACTGAAGAAATTCAAAACCAAAGAAAAGAAAAAAAAACCTGAGGAAGAATTGCTTCAAGCCACCTTCAGGGCATTGCACTTAGCAGTTAAAATTCTGCTTGCAAAGAAATTCGAAACCTAAAAAAAAAAACAAACATGAGGAAGATTTGTTTCAAGCCGTTTTTAGGGCATAGCTCTCCGCAAGCACTTTATGCTTGCGACGCGTTTAATTGCGAACGTTTAATAACGAAAAAGTAAAAATTAAAAAGGAAAAGAAGAGAGAAAAAAAAAATCGTTTCAGCAAGCAAGAAAATTTGCTTATTAAAACGAAGCTAAAATGAGTAAAAGAAGAAGAAAACTATTAATAAATTGAAAAATAATGTACTATGTTATGTATTAGAATATGGTATTTTCAAGGAGAAATTAATTAGTAGTTACTTTAATTAGTTATATTTAATGAAATGTCAGCTCCGGGAGCAAGAGCGTTTAATGTTCATGTTATTGTTTTCTTCAATGTTCTTTTCTTATTAACAAGTTTGATGCTTCTGTACATATACATTATGTTGTTTAGATAATACATTATAGTCTTTAATTGTTGTCCACAATTGTAATTTCAATTTTTGTAAACTTATAGTTTTCCTAAAAAAAAGGCTCAGTAAATTTTAATTCAATTCAATTCAATTATATTTAATGAAATTACTAAAATTATATTTAATTATATTTAATGAAATTACTAAAATTAAATAAATTGTTTAGTAAAAGTAAATTAAAAATGTAATTATAATTCAATATTATATACTCGCTAATATAGCATTATACAATAGAGTGTAAACAGTGAAAATATACTGTTTGTATAAAACAGTAATTTGTATTCAATAGATATAGTTAAGACAACAACACCCATAACAACATCGAGCAAGCAGCAACAACAACGGCGACAAAAACCCCAACATTCGCATGTCGCTGCTAATCTGCCGACTTGATCCAGAGATGTCATTCGCGTTTTTTTTTCTGGAAACTCTAAAATTTTAATGCCGCTACGTACCAATCAATTTCCTGGATGTCGTCACCAATCTGAGAGGCAATGAACACACCACACCTGAAGTTTATCTCGGGACAAAAGGTCGTCTTTGACACCGAACCAGGCTGTAGTCTGTCATACTTACGGATATCACACTACATCATTACAGAGCATGATTCTATTTAATTGCACGTTTATAAACAAACTCCGTGCAGACAATCGTTGAAGAAGGTGCATTGATCGCACTTGACGAATTTCTAATTAAGTAATTAGAAAAGACGCAAGAAAGACGAAGTTGGCTGCAGTTTAATTTCTCTGATTGGAATGCAGTTGGAAGTACAAACCGATGGTTGTGGTGGACGGGATACTTTCGTGGTCTGAGTTCATGGTGCTGTTGGTTCGCTAAGTGTAACAGGATAATCCAGGAACCAGGATCTACAACTGCAATAAGTACAGCGTTTGGTACAGCTTAGAGAGTACATGGGAACAAGTCCAGGAGCTGCGTGACTTCACACACAACAACCACAACACACGTGAACAACGAGGATACACTAAGGTAGAAGTTAAGGTAGATTTAAGTTACATAATATTAGAGAATTAGAATAAACCACTCCTGTATCATATTGTACAGAAAAAATTAATATCGCTTCACGATATTAATTTTTTCTTTCCCTAAGGGTGGAGGGATGTTGTATGTCGCATTCACACTATGAAGGCAAGAACATTGGCACTTGTTAATAACTCAGTTAGTGAGTCAAGGTCAAGTTCAGCTTATAGTGCAAGCCAAGCATTTTGTTTTGGGAAGCTCGAAAGCCAAGCTAGCAACCAGCACTCTGCATGGTAGCAAGTGTGGAAGGTAATTATAAACTCCGGGCAAAGCTCTGGAAAGCCAAGATAGTAACCAGCACCGTCTGCATGGTAGCAAGTGTGGAAGCTAATTGCCACCAAATAGCTTTTTTCGAGCTCAAGCCAAGAAGCTTTCCGAATAAATAAAATTAGCTAAAATAAAAAGCAAACAGCAAACGCGGAAGAATTAAATCGTTCCCAATTTAATTCTGCCGACGTTAATATTGGCAAATATTAATATTAAGAATTTAATATTGCAAAATAGTGGAATTGCGACATACCGGTCCACTTTAGTTTCGCCGACGGCTACGTCGTCGAGCTTAAGTAAAAATGATTTAATGTTCAAAAGTAGAGTTCTGTTTGTGAGCCCACAGCGCGTAGACTGCCGCTGCATAGTTGAGAAAAAAAAAATAAAGAACACTAGAAGGCATTCCGGTCTTTTCTTTGGGAGGATCATCATTTCCAGGAGGTAACCACCGGTAGGATACCACAACACACTGAAGGCTCATATAACCAACGATTCTCAACTAGATGATCTGTCCAAACAGCTGGATAATCTGCACACAACGCAAATCGAACTAAGAAAACTGCACTTCCACACATTAAGCGGACATTCAGCTCTGTTCATCGTACTGGTAACCTTATTTATCATATTAATAATTTTCATTAAGATTTAATGCTGCAAGAGAAGGTCCAGTATACAGATAGATTTTACAACTCCACGCACTCTAGCTGGCCGGCAGAATGTTCAAATATGAACACGGGTTTGCTTACGAGAAGCAAAGCGGCTGGTCGTATCCTCGCACAATGACGACCGGGCTTATCAACGCAGAGTGATAACTACAAGAGAGCATCGTTTCCAAATAGCTGATATGCAACTATTGTTAGTTTAGGATAATTTATGTATTTAGGACTCGTTCATTATCAACGACTAGAAGACAAGAAAAAAGGGATCAATTAATGGTTCTACTTGCTTAAGATAAATGTAACGTAGATGTAATATATATGTAAATTAAGATAAGGAAAATGTATAAAAACCAATGAATTTGAGAAATAAAATCAGTACTAAAAGAGTATTCAAGGTGTAAGCATTTACATTGTTTGTATAAAAAAACGTTTTATGGCCAGATTTTCAATTATCACTGTCACTAAGAAGCGAGAAATCGTTACTCGTCACCGTGAATGTAAAAAGCGATTTCTAAACACTTACGTAGCGAGTAGTTCGCTTCTCCTAGGCATTTCAAAAATGTGTTTAATTTTTTAAGGGTAAACTCGGATTTCTCTTTTCTTCGCATGCTTTCTAATTTTTGCTTATCATTCTTACCCGCTCATTATTTTACCCTGGTTTCCCCTATGTTTTTGAACATGTTGTTACTTTTGATGTGTTGTGTTTCAAGTGCTGAAAATTGTGAATTATGAAGCGGAAAATTTTTATTCGGGGTTATTGGTCATTTCCCGCAGCAGCAGGTTGAACTGCACGTTGTTCGTAATTCTAAGAAAAAGTTAAAATTAGTTTTCATTCTGTTTAAAATTCACCATTAAATAGAAAATAACCTCTTTTTGTTGTAATTCATTGTTACACGTTCAGATTACAGATTTTTCTATCAGATATTTCAGATTCACAAAAATTTGCGCCAGTTTAGCTGAAAGAATGGAGTAACGACAGCCTTTTAGCAGTCGTTACTTTTGACAGTTCATATCGCTGAAATAATGATTGAAAATACCATGTAACGAACGAGAACTCGTAACAAGTATGGAAAGTGTTGTTGTGTTTTTAACGAACGAGCTGCTCGTTGTTTGAAAATCACAAAGTAACGATATCGCGAAAATAAGAAAGCAGAATCACGAAGAATCACCTCGTTCGTTGGTTGAAAATCTGGCCATTAATCCTTTCTTTGAAGGTGGACTTAATGAATTTGAGGTGCTCATTTATTGGGACCCAACAATTCTTCTTATGTTTGTTGGTTCTCAGGTGATAGTTCCAGTCCTTCTGCAAAAGGTTTTCATTGCAGTTGGGACAACGCACTTGTGGTATTAATGTTGCTGCTGCTACTGTTGATGTTGATGGCTAAGGGTGAGTTGAAGATGCTGCTACCGCTAATGATGATGATGATGATGATGCTGCTGCTAATGTTGATGATGCAGCTGCTGCTGATGATGTTGATGGTTGAGGGTGTATTAAAACTTTATGCCTCTCAAGGCTGTCGCGTCGGGTAAATTTCTTTTTTCATTTATTGCACTCGAATACTCGCTTCTCATGTTTTCCCTCAGCATGACGCTTATGATCGTGGTTCAATGTGAAGCGCTCTCCACACTCATTACAGAGGAAGCCTTTCATGTTGTTGTTATAAATATTGTTGGTGACGGTGGCAGCAATGTTGTTGATGTTGTTGCTGCTGTTGGTGGCGGTGGTGATGTTTTTGTTGTTAGTGGAGGTTGCGGTTTGTTATTGTTGTTGTTGTTACTGTTGTTGTTGCTGTTAATCTGTAAATTAAGGGATATACAATATTAAAAACTCACGATCCTGTAAAGCTGTAAAAAAATATTATGAGGGTATTCACAGTCCCCTTCTAAAGATACCATCTGACAACTTTAGAACGATAATAAAATGAAATTGTGAGCACCTCTTTTTGGTATTCCATTCTAAATTTTCCACAATCGCAATAGTTTATTAAAAGAGCGAAATTTTTTTTTATGGCAGATGAAACCAAGCTCACGGGGATGCTCCGTAGCAGTACCCCTTAGCACTTGTTTCTTCGATATGGTAGAACAATTCATCATCTTTTGAGATTGGGGGGAGAGAGAGTGGACTGACTGTATATTTGCAATCTGAGAGTGAGTGGTAGTGTTTTCAGCGATCACACATGCAGAGGTGTAGTGGGAAATTCGAGGGTCGGATTAGCGTTCGGTGCCGTTTGACGACGAACCTGAGAGGGAAAGGGGCGCGAGGTATGCGGGGTAAATTGCGAAGGAGAATTCGAATTAAAGGCCGAAGCCACCTCGCGATGCAAAAGTTAATTGTGCCGTTTATTGCACGATGCACAATTGTAAAGGCTTTTGCAATCTTTAATTTGGTCTGGGTTTGCAAGGCAATTTACACAGAAATTGTATTTTTGAATAATTAATATGCGTTTATTAGAAGGCTCTGGGGATTTCCGAATGTCGGAGACAGTTTCGAGAGTTTTAAAACGGCTTGTGAGAAAAGCGTCCATCTCCTTCCATTTTGGGATTTTGCGTTTTTGAGTGATCGACTGTTTCCAAAGAGAGAGAGAGAGAGAGAGAGAGAGAGAGTGGTTTCGGGAAGTTGAGTCAAACACAAGTGAACAATAATTGCGCCCCAGCTTGTGACGTCAACGTCGTAAAGGGGTGAGGGCTGAGACGCAATTATTAATTTCGCGCTGCAGGTTTTTATGGCGCTTTTTTTTATGGCCGATGAAACCAAGCTCAGGGGATGCAAAGCATTTGTTCATCCCTATCCATGCACAGCATTTGTTGGTTCCGTGGGATGACAGGTTAGTGGGAAGGGGGAAAGAGGGAGTAGTGACGGTTTACACTTCGCTTAAAGGTTTCGACGCTGTAAGTGGGCGGGAAGACATGCGCAGGGAGACTATTCCACAATCTAAAACGCCTCGCACGAGCAATAAAGAAAAATTACTAAATGCGTTATGCTTTAAGAACATGTTAGATATGATGGCACAAAATTCAAGTAAGTATATTATTTAAAGATTCTAAGCCAATTATTTAATTTTCAATTATAGGCAGTGACGACGAGGACGATGATACCGCATTGGACTTCATTGTTAATGCAGCATTAGTTGTAAAATGGCGAAGAAGCTGTCATATGGGCATTCCGAAAACTGCACAATGCTACACCAGGGTTCTTCCCAATTTTGACAACGGCCGTATGCGTCAAATGCTACGCATGCAAACAATTGAATTCAACCACATTTTGGCTTTAATCAAGGAAGACCCTGCTTTTAAAAACAAAAACTCTGTCCCACAATTGCCGACAGAATTTCAATTAAAAACTGCACTATTTCGCTTGGGCTCCAACGGAGATAGCGCATCAATCCGGAAGATTGCAACTTTATTTGGGATCGGAGACGGAGAAACGGTGATAACAATAACAGACCGAGTTTTTGCTGCAGTGGTAAATTTGAAATCAAAGTTTTTATGTTGGCCGTAGCCGAGGAGAGACATACAATTGTTGCAAACACAATGCATGGGCTACCGGGATGTATTGGTTACGTCGATGGCACTGAGATCAGATTGGCGGAATCTTCTATTAGGGACTATGAACTCTACTATAGTACTCTCGCAAAAAGCAATATTCCATCATAATGCAAATAGTGTGTGATTATTCTTTGAAAATTCGACAAGCAACAATTGGATACAGGAGTAGTGTTCATGATGCTAAGATCTTTGCAGGATCGTCAATTGGAAAAAAGCCGCAAAACTTTTTTAACGAACGGCAATGGATAGCTGCAGACTCTGCATATTCTCTAGGCCGAAATGTCATCAACCCCTTTCGACAAAATATCATCGAATTATCTCAAGAAAGAAGAGAAAAATTTAATCAAAACTTTTCAAAGTACAGAGTTCGGGTGGAAAATTGTTCAGGAAAGCTAAAAGAGAAATTCAGCAGCTTAACGAAGCTTCGGTATCGATTAGCTGACGATAAGACTTATAAAAGTTGTTGCAGATGGATTCTGGCTTGTTGCATTTTGCATAACATTTTAGAAGACTTTGGTTCTGTTAAAGACATTAGCTGTGAAAATGTAGAGTATGAATATCCACATGAATTGTATGAAAACATCGATTTAAGAACTGCATTGACTGAATTTGTAAACAATAAATGCTAAAATAAAATTTCCTAAACATGTTTGATTTACTAGAAATGTTAATTTTTATTATTTAACTGTAAGCTTTTCCATTTCGATCCTTTCCTTCATCTCCAATTCCTTAAGAACAATTCTTTCCCGCATTTCTATTTCCATTATTTTTACCCTTTCTTGACTCTTAACTTCTGCTTCTTTATTCTTCAATTCGGCTTCGAATTTCTCCTTGTTGAATCTGAAAATTTGCGCTTGCAGTTCATGTTCTTTCTCCTTAAGCAGCAACTCCTTCTCCTTTATAGCGAGATCCATTTTCATTTTCTCTTTTTTTACATTGACCAAATTAGAGTGGGATTTAAGCATGTCTGCAAGCGGTGTTCGGGAGTAAATTCCCCTACGGGCTGCCTTTGATGTAGTGGGAGGGGTCTCTGGCAATGGTGAACTCTCTTCTGCGGTAGAGATTTCAGAAACGTCGAATTCAGGGGTGGGGATGGTAACAGGGCAGTCCAGGGTGCTGCTATTTACCGAGTCGCAAACTGATGCGTTTACTGTGAATTCCCTGTAGCCGAAAATGTTCTCCAGCTAATCATAAAGGGGGCACATCCTTGCCACCACATCTGAAATCAATAATTGACTTACAATCTGCATAGAAATTCATGAACTTGCCTTTTGTAGTTTCACCAAGCTGCATGGTACCAGCGCCCGTTGCATTCTGCCAGGACTTCGCCTTCACAATGCTTTGCCGCAAGTTCTTCACCTTGCAGCGCACTAATGTCCACTCTAGTTCACTGCCAATTTCTGCCAAGAAGCGCTTATAGTACAATTGGGCCGTAAGTTTTTCGATTGGCCTGTTTTCGCGGAGGAAACTCATTAAGTGTTGCATCTCCCTTTCGCTCTTTCTCCTATATAGAGCTTTACGCACACGGTTTTGCTTCACCTGAAAATGATAATAAACTTGTATCAGTTTATTTTTTCTTCAAAATCTTAAAATTACTTACTTTTTCGTTTCCTACAACTTTTTCCATATTAGTGATTAAAACAGCTGACGAGAGATGCCAGTTTAATACGAAAGAAAAACACGAGCCAGCGTATGGCAATTTTACAACTAGTGCTATCTCTTATTTGCGTACAAAGCAACAACAAAAAAAGTTACCAGATGGAAAACTGTTTTAAAGTTAACAGGCGGCAAAGTTAACACACTAGATAACACGAAACTGTAAACACCCTATGTATATGTAAAAAATATCTTTATACATATATATTTATTTATTATTATTATTATCATTATTACTATTACTATTTTATTATTATTATTATTATTATTATTATTATTATTATTATTATTATTATTATTATTATTATTATTATTATTATTATTATTATTATTATACCTAATATTATTACAATTATAATTATACCTATATTACTATTTATTTACTAATTACTAATTATTGTCATTAACAAATATTTTATTATATTTGTTTTATAAATTTATTTACCTCACAAATAATGCGAAGTTTTCTTTTTCCACTTTTAGTTGTTGGTTCTTGAGTTCAGTTGTTGTTATTAGTGTTTTTTTTGTTGCTGATGATATTTTCTAATTTTGTAGTTTTAAATTATCCACCTTACAAAATGTTTTCTAGGTTTTTCTAAAATATTTTCTATCTTTCACTTTTTTAAAATGTTTTAACCTCTTAAAATGTTCTCTGCACTTTCTAAAAATTTTTTTATTTAAGTTTTCACTTTTTGTTTTAAATTTTTCTTTAAATATTTTCTAAGTTTTTTTACTTTTTAATTAAAGTACTTAACTTCTCTAAACTCTTCGGTGCACTTTTTAAAATTTTTTTATTTAAGTTTTTCTATTCTTGTAAATGTTTTAAGTTTTTCTATTCTTCTATTCTACATTTCCTCCTTTGTTTACTTTTTAAAATGTTTTCGCTTTTTACAATGTTCTGTACACCTTCTCTTTACTGTCTAAAACTTTCCTTTTCTATTTAAGTTTTATAATTTTTAAAATATTTTGTAAAAATTTGCACTTTAAAATTTAACAAACGACGAAGACGAAATCACCTCTATATTCAACAACTTTTCGATGTTACATTCAAATACAGAATGAAGTTTGATTATAAATTTCAGTTCTTTCATACTCCAGCTGAAACCCTTATAAGATAAAAAAAAGAACATATCAACAAAAGTGAAATTGAGATAACGAAGAGATCCGTGTTTGTTCGATCATGTTCGGTTCAGTTCCGCGTAATTTTATCACATTCTTCGGAAATGTTTACATTAATTTAATTCCTGGCAAATTCGAGTCAAGGCACAATTCGAAAATAAGCAATTAAATAAGAAAACTACAACAACAACTACAAGAACAAAAAGGCGAGTATCATATTTCTTAAAATAACAACTGCGCGCTTCAGACCGTGGATGCGAGTCACAGCTCGAACCGCTCCCTTAATGTTTACATTAAGTTTTACTACACTTCTGGGGCAGCGTATCAAAAGCGAAGCAATTAAATAAACAACAATCAAATTTCTGTATACATAGTCATGGATGTGAAGCCACAGTTTCAAGCGAAATTGAAAACATATTTCTTATGTTATTTTTTCTATTTTTTATTTTTCGCTTCTTGACACAGCGTAATCTTTAATAAATCCAGGACAAATATGCTCTCGTCAGCAGATATTAAAGCATGCAAAGCCGCAGCTGCTTCCGCAACCATTTTAAGATAAACCGCAGTTCGATCCCAATGCATGCTAAGCCGCAGTTCATAGTTCCCATGAAATAACATTGCTCCACATGACCGTTCTCTTGCCCGACGAGCTATCACTATACCTTCCGCCACCTCTCCACCCTATCAACAACCCATACCGCCATCCGCCAGCCGCCAGTCCGTCAGTCCGTTAGCCGTCAGTCCGTCTGCTAGGCCAACAGGGTTGCCACCTGGCTCGACCAACAGGGCTGCCACCCCTCGAAAAAATCCCACGAATAATTCCCAAAAAATATTTATTAATAATTTTTTTTTTAATTTTGAAAAGAAAATAATAATAAAAATCCCTCGATCTGGCCACTCTGTCCACCAAAATCCTCGATCTGGAAACTACGTGAGGTTGTTGTTGTAATCCTCATACTCCTTATGAGGATGTAGGCTTTTACCTGTTGTTGTTGTGTGGATTAATCCACATTCTCCTCATGTGGATGTATGCTCTTACCTGTTGGTCCATCCATATTTGGATGTATTCTTTTACCTCGGTTCGCAACCAACGTAGTCCAAACGCACGGGGATTTCTTCAGCCAGGCCAACACGATGGTGGAATCGCTCCAACAGTATATCGTATAATGGTGTAGCTGCAGAGTAGACACGAGTGCGCTTATCATCTCAGCAATTAAAGTGGCTCCACACAATTCTAACCTGGGGAGAGACAAAGTTTTAATAGGGGCTACACGAGTTTTGGAGTATAAAAGGAAACCTCGGATTTCCTATTCAACCCTGATGCTAGCATAAATGACTCCTGCCTAGGCTTTTTGAGAGGCATCGCAAAAGTCATGGAAATCCACTTCGCTGTCGGGGGTGTAACTCACCCATACCGGGATACGAATGGAGCGGATGTGCTGGTAATTCTGTAGAAAATTTAACCAGTTAGTGTAAGTTACTTGAGGCAGAATGTCATCCCATTCGATTTTGTCCAACCAGACTTGTTGAACCATAATTTTTGCTGGAACGATGATCGGAGCCAGCCAACCGGCTGGGTCGAACAGCTTGCCGATCAGAGACAACATTTCCCGTTTGGTGTACGCTGATTTGATGACGATGGCTTGGACGTCAAAGTAGAAGTTGTCATGGGTCGCGTTCCAGTGAGTTCGGAATTATAAGGCTCTCGGAAAAGAATGCGCTGATATGGGGTGTGCTTTGGGTCGACCAATATTTGGTGATACATTTTTTGAATGTCTCCATTGAAGACGTAGCACGGGGCCTGTGTGAATTACATCATTTAGGCTTAGTCCACTTGTGGTTGGACTGGACGCGTTGAAGACGGCTCTGACTTTTTTTGAGGTGCTTTCGAGTTTAATGACGGCATGGTGACGTAAATAGTAATGATTTCTAGGCGTTTGAGGCTCAGGGGGCCTGACTACTCTCATGTGGCTTCAATCTACATACTGATTTAACATCGTGTCGTATTGTGTCTGAAGTTGTCATTCTTGCCTAATCGTGCTTCGAGACGCGTATATTGTTTATTCATGCTTCGAGACGCGTATATTATTTGAGCGCAATATGTCTCGAGGACACTAAGCGGAGCGTGTCTGGAAAGCTGACTTTAAAAGGCAGTGACACGATGTAACGGCCGTCATCGCGTCTTCGCGTTGTTTTAACGAAATTTTCTTCGCAAAACTTTTCGGAGGGGGATATCAGTCTAGTTTTGGGAAGTTCCTCCAGCTCTCAAAAACGTTCGAACTGTTGTTTGAAGGTGTGTAACGAAGTTCCCCGGTCTTCCGGTTTATAGCGTGGATGAGCTCGTCGGATGTCCACGGTTCGTCACAGAAATTTATAATTTTGCTGGGATTTCTGTCTCCAAATACACTTTATTTGTGGCATAAAATATTACACTAATGTGTAGTCTTGGGCGATAGATACAGCGATCTTAACTATGCTGTCTAGGCGAGAGGAGCCGAGCCAAGCTGGGTGCTACTCGGTCAGGTCGAGCGTGTTGTTCTGCTTTTGCTTGTGACGCACCCGCGTATTGCTGCGTGAGCACATGGCCGTAACGTCCGATGAGTCTTTCGTCTCCGGTCACGTCTAGTGTACGAACTATATATACATCGCCGAACAGTCGATCCGGAGACACGCACTGACTACTAGACTGGTACCCGATCCGAAGACACGCGATAACCAGGATAGTCGACAATATATATATTTATGCCTCCCGCTGAAACTTGGCTTACGCTTCGTCAGCGCGCCTGGTCTAAGGTCACGTCACGCGGTTCAAAGATATATCGTGCCGTGCAGACGATCCGAAGACACGCACTGACTACTAGACTGGTATCCGATCCGAAGACACGCGATAACCAGAATAGTCGACAAAATATATTTATATAAATTCACTTGGGAACAGTACCGCGTCCGTTGCGAAGTCGCGTAGAATTTGTCCGGTCTGTGATATTACGGCCGGTACCCGTGGCTGATGTACCGATGATTATCCCAGCAGTCTCCAGGAGAAAATGCGTGCGTCAGCTTAGGCCGTCGATAGATCCAGAGCTCCGGCAGAACACGTCCGTTCGCATCAGCAGTCGATCCAAGAAGAAAACGAGGCAAAACGGAACGATCTGGTTCCGTTTTGCCTCGTTGCAAGCCTCTGCTTGCATTCCATTCTCTTGTGTGCGTATGTATGTTGCTCTGCTTCTGAGGTTGGCTCGCTCTCTCTCGCTTGTCTAATAGAATTCTTAATCTATTACATTTTGGTTTGTGTACCCACTTATCCTAAATGTACTCCTTAACTTACAACCATTAATTCTAATTCTTTTACCTTAATTAACAGAATATCAATATAAAATGCTACAGAATACCAATATAAATAAATATCAGGAAGGCGACGGCTGTCGTTGATTTGTGCGGCGCATTTTGTAAATAAAAATGCGCCGTCACATTCTCCACTTACTTCGGGTTGGGTAAAACAGTCCATGTCACTGCCCCCGCTCTGCTGCTTTTAATGCGGTATGTCTTCCCTCCCACCGTTCGCTTCGTCGAGGCCCGATGATTAGGTACCCATCGGTCCAGAAGGCGTGCGGCTACCTGTTCGATGCAATCGCATACCTCTGGCTCCGGGTCTTTGGTGCTGGCGGTATGGGCCTCTCCCCGTACTGCAGCATCCAGTGGAATGACTTCTTCCAAAAATTCTTCAAGGATTTGGCCGATATCTTCGGGCGAGGTTGGTGTTTCAACGTGTTGGCCCTCTTGACCAGCTGTGGCTGGGGAAGAGCTCGCTGCCATCTCCGCTATCTCTGGCTGCGTCCCATGGAGTATCGCCACTCGACTTTGTTGGTCGAGTCTCACCGCATAACTGGGGTATCCGGCCAATGTTGACTCGTACATCGTCTTGTCTGGGTGGGCCGCTGGGTTGGTCAGGGGGCGCGGGATCTCGTGCGGCCACGTGCCCTTCTCAATGACCTCGTCTGTCCAAATTGTTATAATAGGGTTATAATTTGTTGGACATACCCCGGTCCTTGAATCCAGTCCGGTTCAGCCGTGATGTTTGAAATACCCGCTTCGGGTCGTCACCTTCGCTTTCCGGAGTCTCACACTCATTCCCCGGGTCGCCGTTGGCTTCGTCATCAATAGTTCGATCCATATCTGGTGTTCCGGGCTCGTAATATCCATAAGCGTCCGTGGTTGTGTCTTCGCGTTGTGGAGCCGGGATTTCGTGCTGCCCTGGGGAATCGTCTTCGGTTAGGTACTGGAACTCGATCGGTGAACTATTGTCATCGATGACTATGGTGTCCTCGTTATCTAGGTCGTTTGGCGGGGTCGCCTTGTGCCCTGCTATTCCCTTGGTGTGGTCCGGGAGGCCTACGCCTAAACTCTGTTGGTCGTCTGAGGCCTCTCGTCGAGTCTTCAACGGCGGTTCCTCTTCCGGGTCGGCGATCATTCTTCGCAACCATATACGAGGATGCTTGTCACCTGGGTGGTCGATCACTTCCTCCCAATCGGCGCTGAGTCGACGAGTGCGCGGCTGTTCTCGCTCTGCCTTTTCCCAGTTTTGCCGGAATGCCTGGGCGCTGGCGGTAAATTTATCTTTATTTTCACTGGACATGTTATTCCTTTCGCGGTTGATTGACAACTGACTTGTGTTTTCTTTCATAACGTGGGGCCAGTTTGGCCGCAAATTTGTCCACGGCTTTAGAGAGCGGGTGTTGTTTCAGCAATACCTGTTGCCCGATCTTCGGCTTCCATTCTCGGCGTCGCAGGTTGTATTGTTTAGCCTGATTTTCTGCCGCCTGCCGCGTGTTTTCCTTCGCGATGGCAAAGGCCTGTTGGATGCGTGCTGCGTGCTCTTCGGGGTTACTTGTACTATGCCCCGTTCCTTCGATTCCTTGGTCAAACAATGCGTTTGGCAGACGGGGTTCCCTGCCTTGAACCAGGAATGCGGGGCCGTACCCGGTTGTTTCTGATGTGCTGGAATTGAAGGCTAGGCTGAGTTCCGGGAGGAGTTCGTCCCACTTGGTCTGTTGGGATCTGGCATATTGTGACAACATGGTCTTAATAGTGCGATTGGCTCGCTCGGTAGGATTTTCCTGGGGGGTGTATGGGGCGGTATACCGGTGTTTGATTCCGAGTTCCTGTACAAAGCGTTGAAACGCTCTGCTGGTGAATTGGACGCCGTTGTCTGAGATAAATATATTAGGCACCCCAAACCGGGCCATGATCCGCTCTCAAACATCCTTATCAACGTCTCTTGTGTCGCTTTCCGGCCAGGAATTAACTCCACCCATTTCGAGAACTTATCGGTTAACACCAACAAGGCTCTATTTCCGTGTGTCGACTTTGGTAGCGGCCCGATGAAATCTGCTGTCACCGTCGTCCAGGGTTCCTCCGCGAGGTGGGTCAGCATCTTTCCCGCTGGCTTCTGTTGCAGTACTTTGTAGCTCTGGCAGTTTTCGCATCCTCGCACGTAACGGCTAATTTCACGATACATACCTGGCCAGTAATACTTCTGGGCCACCCGGTCGATGGTTATTCGTATACCCAAGTGTCCTGCCGTAGGCGCGTCATGATTCTCTCGAATTACCTCTCTTCGTAGGTTTCCGGGCACGCACAGCTTCCATTG
Source organism: Sicus ferrugineus (assembly GCA_922984085.1). Lineage (NCBI taxonomy): Eukaryota > Metazoa > Arthropoda > Insecta > Diptera > Conopidae > Sicus > Sicus ferrugineus. Next base: position 42,057,020 of record OV277348.1, on the reverse strand, counting down.
TAACTACGTACAGACCTCGCCATCGAATGTCCTGGATGCATGCCGGTACAGTTTCTCCTTCTGGATGCAATAGTCGGGGTGCTCAGCGGGTCTTTCCTGAACTTCCCCGTACTTCTTCTCATACCAGGACTCAGAAGGGTTTTCTTTGGCGCTGGCACAAACTGCCTCCCAGGGTTGACGAGAGAGTGCGTCGGCCACCACATTTTGCTTGCCACGTCGATATTTTATATCATAGGTGTGTTGTTGTAGCTCGAGGGCCCATCGGGCGATCCGCCCCGAGGGGCTCTCTATCGAGTTGAGCCACTTTAAGGATAAATGATCGGTGATGATGGTGAACGCATACCCCTCGAGGTATGGCCGCATCTTGCGCACGGCCCACACCACCGCCAGGCACTCCTTCTCGGTCGTGGAGTAGTTCTTTTCAGCTCCATTTAGGTGGCGGCTTGCGCAGGCTATTACCCGCTCCTGGCCGTCCAATATCTGCGTGAGCACGGCCCCCAGACCATGGTCGCAGGCGTCCGTCTGTATGAGAAAGCGTTGCTCGAAGTCGGGGCAGGCTAGCACCGGTGCCTCGGTGAGACGGCGCTTTAAGTCCTCGAAGGCGCCTTGCTGATCCTGACTCCATTTGTAGTGTTTCCCTTTCTTTAACAAGGAGGTGAGCGGCTGGGTCGTTTTAGCGAATTCTGGCACAAATCGTCGGTACCATGAGGCAATCCCTAGAAACCTGCGAAGTTCCCGGACATTCTGGGGCGGTCGTAGCTCTCTGATGGCAGCGATTTTGTCAGGATCTGTGTGTATACCCTGCTCACTGATCACGTGTCCCAGATATTTAATTTTCTTTTGGAAGAATTCGCACTTCTCGAAATTTATGCGAAGTTTACGATGATATCGTCCAGGTATGCAAATGCCACGAAGCTGTTACGATGATATCGTCCAGGTATGCAAATGCCACTGGCTCCATGTCCGGACCGATCACGGTGTCGAGTGCTCGTTGGAACGTAGCGGGCGCAGAGTGGAGGCCGAACGGCATCACTTTCCACTGATACAGCCCGCGTCCCGGTACCGTGAAAGCGGTTTAACCCTTGCTGGATTCTTCCATCGGGATCTGCCAATGCCCATTACGCAGGTCAAGACTGCTTATGAACTTGGCATCCCTGAGTCTGTCTAATATGTGATGAATTCGTGGCAGCGGGTAGGCGTCAGGTATGGAGCGGGAGTTTAGTTTTCGGTAGTCAACGCACAGTCGCCATTTCCCCGTCTTCTTTTTAACTAGAACTATCGGCGCGCTATGCGGACTCCGGGATGGCTCGATACAACCTTGCTTCAGGAGCTCGTCGATCTCCTCGTAAATAATCTTTTGCATAGCGGGATTTCGGGGGTAATAGCTTTGCTTAATCGGCCGTTCGTCGCGCATGATGATATGGTGACTTGCCATAGTTGAGGCTCCTTGAATCTCGTTAAACCCGTGCAATTCTTTCTTCAGAAAAACGTCGATCGGTTCTGGTTCGGTCAACTCCGCCCTGGCTATGGTGCATCTGGCCTGGACGGGCCCCGTGGATGGTCCAGTGATTTCGGTGGTGTGGTCGTCACATCGGATGGTCGTTCCCATACGGGCTAGGAAGTCGTACCCTAGTATTAGCTCGTCCACAACATTCGGTAGAATCAGTAGTGTGATCACACAGCTTGTGGTTCCCAAGACCACTGGGATTGTGAGCGCTCCTCTTACTACTTGTGCTTCACCGTTCGCCAGGCAGATTCGCGTGTCTATCTTTTGATATTTTCCTGAAATACGCAAACGGTGCGCCGTCTGGCTGCTCATAAAGCTTCTTGTGGCGCCGGTGTCTAGAGTGGCATCAATACACTCGCATGCGATTGTCACCGTGGCTATTATGCGCTGTCCGTCCGTTTTGAGGTGGTTTGGAGTTCTCGAGGTGCTTTGGCAACATTCGACCGGTGCCTGGTGCCTTTACGACCACACTCCCAGCAAAATAATAGCTGTTTCCCCTGACAACTATACGCGTAATGCCCCTCGCCTCCGCACCTTCGACATGCCGAGCGGGGTTTCTTGACGTGGATGTCTCGCTCGTCTACAACTTGACGGTGGTATTCGTTATTTCATGCTTGCCCTTTTGACTTGTAGGATTCCACCGCTCCCGTGGGTCTTTGTGGGAAAGAGTACGCTTGCTCGTCCGCCCTCAAATTCTCCCAGTCGCCTGCCAGGGTTACCAGCTCTTCTAACGTCTTGAATTCGCTCCTCTTGACGTAGAGTTTTAGCTTACCGCTACTATTACGATAGATCCGTTCCAGGCGTTGTTCTTCTGTTAAATCGGCATGTCGCATTAATCCTTGCAATGCAACCACGAAATCCTTGAAATTTTCCGCTGGTCGCTGTTGTCGTTTCCGTATATCATCTTCCGACCTCTCGAAGAAACGGAACCTTTGTCATACCCTTTGTGGTATGACTTTAACTATTCACTTATCGCGCTTGCAGTTATCTATTTTAAGCGCACAACGGTGTTTGATGTTAGTAAATTGTATGTATTTGGTCAGGGTCCCTGCTCGGGCGCCACTGTAACGAAGTTCCCCGGTCTTCCGGTTTATAGCGTGGATGAGCTCGTCAGATGTCCACGGTTCGTCACAGAAATTTATAATTTTGCTGGGATTTCTGTCTCCAAATACACTTTATTTGTGGCTTAAAATATTACACTAATGTGTAGTCTTGGGCGATAGATACAGCGATCTTAACTATGCTGTCTAGGCGAGAGGAGCCGAGCCAAGCTGGGTGCTACTCGGTCAGGTCAAGCGTGTTGTTCTGCTTTTGCTTGTGACGCACCCGCGTATTGCTGCGTGAGCAAACGGCCGTGACGTCCGAAGAATTGGCCTTGCTTGCGACGCACCTGCGTATTGCTGCGTGAGCACACGGCCGTAACGTCCGATGAGTCTTTCGTCTCCGGTCACGTCTAGTGTACGAACTATATATACATCGCCGAACAGTCGATCCGGAGACACGCACTGACTACTAGACTGGTACCCGATCCGAAGACACGCGATAACCAGGATAGTCGACAATATATATATTTATGCCTCCCGCTGAAACTTGGCTTACGCTTCGTCAGCGCGCCTGGTCTAAGGTCACGTCACGCAGTTCAAGGATATATCGTGCCGTGCAGACGATCCGAAGACACGCACTGACTACTAGACTGGTCAGATAACCAGAATAGTCGACCAAATATATTTATATAAATTCACTTGGGAACACTACCGCGTCCGTTGCGAAGTCACGTGGAATTTGTCCGGTCTGTGATATTACGGCCGGTACCCGTGGCTGATGTACCGATGATTATCCCAGCAGTCTCCAGGAGAAAATGCGTGCGTCAGCTTAGGCCGTCGATAGATTCAGAGCTCCGGCAGAGCACGTCCGTTCGCTTCAGCAGCCGATCCAAGAAGAACGATCTGGTTCCGTTTTGCCTCGTTGCAAGCCTCTGCTTGCTTTCCATTCTGTTGTGTGCGTGTGTATTTTGTTTTGCTTCTGAGGTTGGCTCGCTCTCTCTCGCTTGTCTAATAGAATTCTTAATCTATTACATTTTGGTTTGTGTACCCACTTATCCTAAATGTACTCCTTAACTTACAACCATTAATTCTAATTCTTTTACTTTAATTAACAGAATATCAATATAAAATGCTACAGAATAATTTATATAATAAATATCAGGAAGACGACGGCTGTTGTTGATTTGTGCGGCGCATTTTGTAAATAAAAATGCGCCGTCATAGGTGACTTCGTTGAAGTAAGCCACTTTTATGGGTGCAGTGGCAGATTGCATGATGGGAACCGGGCCGGTTAGGATCTAACCAAACACGGTTTGCTGAGCCCAGCACTTAGTGGCGGATGCCGTCCAGCAGGAATCTGGGTATAAATCGGCTCCGATGAGGCCGTCGACCTGCTCGCTTTTGGAGAAGTTGACATCTGCGAGCTCGATGTCTTGGGAGGCCACTGAGAAGTGACCTGTCTATCGAGTGGGAGGGCAAACGCCCTGTAATTTGTCAGAGCACGAGCGCCATCACGATAATTTGTGAAAATGGGGATCAAGTGGCGAATTCAGAAGAAAGAAATATTTTTGCAGAAACAGTCTCGTTGAGACCTGAAACTACAGCGGTAATTGGTAACTGTTTGGGGGATTTCGCGTAAAACACTTGATGAGTGTCCTGTTGATTTCGCTGCTGTGTGTGGGAAGGAGTGTCTGTATATTCGAGGGAGGTCGCATCGAACAAAGCGGCCTTTTTTGCTGAGAAGCATGATGAGTCGAAACTGGTATAAAGTTCGAATAGGCAGGGGCATGAGTACGCGGAGCTTTATCATACCATTGCTCTCGTTGTGAGACGCGAGGGGTCGAATCAAGTTCAGCATTCGATGGGGATGAAGCATGCTCACTATGCAAAATGGTATGGTGCCTGCCGTTGTATTTGAGGCAATTGAATCTGCTCGTACGGTTTTTCACGGAGTGAAATCTGGCCATGCAGTTGCTGCACAGGCGATTATTCTGAACGACTATTTGACACACTTTCAATTGAAAAGTGTTGACGCGTTTGGAGGCTGGTGACGAGTGAGTTAGAGTTGGGGCTTGCTTGGACTTCGAGGCGGGTGTGCATTAAATATCTTGGACAGTTTCAAGGGTCTGGATACGATGAGTGAGAAACGCATCCACATCTGCCCATTTTGGAATCTCGGTTTTGTTGATAAGGGATTACTCCCAAAGTGAAAGCGTTGCTTCCGGGAGCTTGCTGGAATACAAAAAGACATCGCATCCCACTGCGATGTGTCTGTCCCTTGTAGCGCGAGTGCAGAGAGAATATTATTTATTTCGCGCTGCAGATTCTTAATGTCGCTACTGGTTTCTTGGGTGATGGGGGACAGGCCGAAGAGATGCTTTAAATGAGCGTAAACAAGTAATCGTTTATTTTCGTACCTGTCTGAGAGATTTTTCCATGCCTGGGCTAAACCTTCATTCGTGAGGGGGATTTCTGCACAATCTCTTTCGCTTCACCTTTTGCCTTCTGGTTGAGGTGGAAGAGTTTCTCAACGGGTGCAACTCTGGGATTCTGAATGTAAAAGATCGTGAACATATCCCGAAAAGAGGGCCACGAGAGATAGTCGCCGTGGAATACTTGAGTTAATATTGGCTAATATTGTATTGTAGATGATGGCATTTCAGCTTGAGCAGATGAAAGGGCCGGTGAAACCGAAGGCGGATTGGGCCATTTCTTCAATTTTTCCCGCGCAACGCAAATATACGGCATAACATTGGCGCCGCTTTTCCTATACGCCTTCTAATTCCTTGTCTTTGTCCTTGGTCAAGTCTAACTCTACGAGCATCTTGTCAAAGGCGCTTTTAATTAGCAGCCAGTGCGCTCTAAATTCTTCCCGTTGAATATCGAGTGTGCAAACCGTGTGGTCCGTGGTGGGTGTTTTGTCGAATTCAATCAGAGCATCGGCTATCCTGATGAAAGATGCGAGTGCGGCCATTGTATTTTTTGGGTTCGCTTAGGGGCAGCGAAGGGTTCCAACGCAGTAAGAGAAAGAAGTCGCAAGAACTAAAATGAAACGCACCGAAAACTATTTCGGAAAATTTTTTATTTTATTTTATTATTTATTTCTTTTGTGAAAAAAATCGCCGACCAAATATTGGGAGATTGCAAAGTGCGTCTCGTGCACTTGCCACTGAACACAGTGAGTAGTATGAATAGGCCGGTGCTAATTCAAATGCACCACCCGTGTATTTCGGTGGTGCCACCACCAAAGGGGCGCTATGTGTTTGTGTGTAAGAGTGAGAAAGAGGATTGATGGCTGGACGCTGACGGCTGGCGGCTGGCGGACGGACAGACGATCAGTCGTTTGATAGGGGAGATGGTATGGAAGAAGGGAGAGGGAGGTGAGAGACGTGTGTTATGTTATGTGAGTATTGGGAGAGCAGCAGAGGCAAGATGCTTGCCTTTGGAATTTTTGTTGTAGGATATCATATTAAGATTTTTTTATTGCTGAGGTGTGAATGGATGAGGGTAGGATTTTTATGAGTTAAGCGACTGTGGAATGTGTGCTTGCGGGTGGCAGCTTGCTAAGCAAAGGCTGCGTAAGCAGAGGCTGCCTAAGCAGAAGTAGTGTTGTAGTTGTTGTTGTTTATTTAAATGCTTCGCTTTTGAGACGCCGCTTTAGAAGCGTAGTGAAATTTAATGTAAACATAAAGTGAACGGATCGAACTGTTGCTTCGCGTGAATGTATGATCTGGAGCGTGGGGCTGCCTAAGCAGAGGTAGAGTGTTTGTATTGTTTATTTATAGCTTGGGACCGAACTCCGGCTTGACTCGAATTTGCTGGAATTAAATTAATGTTAACATTCTTCCGAAGAATGTAATGAAATTTTGTTAAGCAGAGCCTGCGTAAGCAGAGGCTGTCTAAGCAGAAGTAGTGTTGTAGTTGTTGTTGTATAATTAATTGCTTGGGAACCGAACTGTGGCTTACCCGAATTTTCTGGAATTAAATTAATGTAAACATTTCCGAAGAATGCAATGAAATTAGGCTGAACTAAACCGAACATGATTGAACAAATACAGATTTTTTAAAATTCAATTTCGTTTTTTTTTGTTGACATGTTTCTTTTTCTTTCTTATTTTTATTTTAGAAGGGTTTCAGTCGGAGTATGAAAATGAATATGCATGTATAAATTTTACATTTTATCATTTTCTTAATTCTTGGAATTAGCTTAATTAATTCTTGGAAAATACGGTATACATCCGTATGTAACGTGGGAGTTTTTCACTTTATAAAATTATGTAAAAGAACAAATAGAAGTCAGTCAACAATCAACTATTAACTAAACAATATTAATCACGTAAACATGACAACGTTTTTAATTCGAGTTCATGAGTTTTTAGTAACTCACAGGGAAAATATACTGGAGGAGCATTTTGATTCAATTTTAAAAGGCTATACAAAACTAATCAAATACAAAGATGCCTTTGTGATTGAGTCACGATATGGATGTCATTATACTACATGTTGCTGGGCTTCTAGTGAAACTGTGGATGGACCAGACTCCTGCATTTGCTGCACTATAAATTTAATTGAATTGAATTGAAATTTTATTGAGCCTTTTTTTCAACAACATTATAAGTTTACAAAAATTCAAATTACAATTGTGGATAAAAATTAAAGACTATAATGTATTATCTAAAAAACATATATGTACAGCAGTATCAAACTTATTAATAAGAAGAGAACATTGAAGAAAACAATAACATGAACATTAAACGCTCTTGCTCCCGGAGCTGACATGTCTATAAATTTAACTATTACCAGAATAAATAAATTGATATAATTGTATGCAAGAATCCATAAATAAAAGGCTTGTTTGCACCGCGAATAAAAACTAAACAGAGACTAAATGTCCAAACCTGAAACTCAGTATTTATATATCATAGCTATAACGATCATGTGGTAAAATAAGTATTAATAGTGGTGAAAATCATCAAAAAGCTTTAGTCGCATCTTGGAATTTGAATTACAAAGCCAACAACAGCAACAACAAAGAGTAGTACAATGGATAAGAAGAAAGACATCGGAATGAAAGAATCATGGACAAAGAAGTTGCAGTATACAGTGGTAAAAAACCCATTCAAGTCGGATAAGGAATGAAAAAGCTCATCCTCCTCATCATCTTCTATATAAAAAAAGATGTATAATAAAAGTTCAATAAAAAGTCAATACTATTAATTTTCAAAACTATATTTATTGTTTATTTTGTTTAAATTATAAAGAAATTTTAGACATAAATGACCACAGTTGTATGAATTATAGTCTTGGTGTTGGGTGTAGTTGTAATTTACATTATCTCCCAAATAATTTATTATTTCATGCGGCGGTTGCAAGTTTCCAAAACTATCAAAATATTCCTTGCAGTGCCTGTCTTTGTAATATGCTACCCAATGAATACCAGGCCCCTTTGATGTATCCAGGTAACGATACTACATTCTTGCTGAAGAGGTCGTTTCGGAAGATTTTTATGTCTCGCATAAAAATACCTCTGAAATGCGGTAGATTCTTTGCATGTTTCATCAATTCGACGTCTGTGAAGGCTCTTTTGGGTAGATTCTTTCAAAGTTTTTTGACTGCGGACTATAATCCTTTTTTGTATGCTTTCAGGTATAAGTCTTTTCCCATAGCGATTGCTTCCATAGTTTTATTACGACGATTCGCTTCTTCCAATTGCTATCGTGCGGCTTTTGTTTCATTAACTGCTTTTGCGATTGCAGCTCCTCCAGATGCTAAGCCTCCAACAGCTTCCAGAGCAGTTAAAATCGGTACTAATGGTAGAAACCCTCCTGTTTTAGCAACGTGTATAATGAATGCTAAGTATGAGAGCAATTGCTTAAATGAGATCTCCCACATTTTTATACATGAAGAATTTATTTATTTGCTAAATTGTGTCATGATTTTAAATGTTGAACATGTTTAAAATTTTCAACATAATCTCAATTAAAATTAAGTAATTTTGTAGACGTTGCTCCAATTTTAACATGAACATTTCAACTAGTTCAACATTACTTTTGGCATTAACCCCGCAATTTCTTATGTAAATTTAATGTGGCGTAACCTGGCAACAATGGTTAGCGTCATGGAAAATCATCAATTAAGTAGAGAAGGTGCATTGTGTGAAAATATTGAAGTTTTAACTAGGAGAATAATTATAATAACGCAAATAAATTCAATATTAAATGTTAACGCAAAAAAATTTCACTGACAAAATGACCACAAACACCGATAGAGTAGAAACGACTGATTTTCTTTTGCGAGCTGTATGACAGATGAACGCATGCAGTCGAATGTTAAAAAATTCGTATGTTTTCATCAACAGTTTTCAAAGCATGTAAAACTAGCAACAACATACGTTGCAAAGACATGGGATGGGATGCGTTCAGTTTTATTTTTTTTTCTGACAAGAGAACATATGTTTTAAGAAAATAACAAAAGGGAATAGAGAATAAAATCGAACTGAACGCAGGAAGTGAGTTGACAGAATAATCCGGTTAGTTTAGTTCCTGGTCCACAAAACTGATAACCCGGTAAATGCAGTTCAATTGGTAGAGAATTTATTACACCATTTAATAAACCTCTTCCGGTTACTGACTGATTATTACTGACAATTTCTTGTAAATTATAGCCATTTTATATCTTTTCACCTACTCGTACTGAATCATATTCATTCTCGAGATTAATAGAAATGCGCGGAAGACCCAATGCTGTTTGTTGACCCACAAGCGTCTGGCGGGCGACAACTTTCCACCTTTAAACATGGGTGGTGTGGATATTAATGAGTCGGAGGCTATTGATGTTCTGGGCATGTTAATACAATGCGATCTTCGTTGGAACGATCACATTTTTGATGTGTCGAAAGAAACAGCCAAGTGCTTAGGCTTTTTAAAGCGGTGCAAAAAATACTTCACTCCAACCGACCTTCGTTGTGTCTACACCACTTATATCCGGCCGAAAATGGAGTATAACTCGCATATTTGGTCGGGAGCTTCGAAAACATATCTTCAGCTTCTGGACCGTATACAAGGTCGAGCGATAAAACTTATAGGGGATAGTAGGGTATCCAGCTCTATTGAAACCTTGGGATGTCGTCGGGATGTAGGGTGTCTAACCTTATTTTACCGTTACTTTAATGGTAATTGTTCCTCTGAGGTAGCCAGCCTGATTCCTTCGGTTCAGGTATTCAACAGATCTACTCGGCTTTCCAGAGCGGTGCCCCACTTTTACGTCTCGATCCCGTTCCAACGCACTACCCACTACCGCGAGAATTCGTTTTTCAGTCGCGTGGAATAAGTTGTGGAATAGTCTCCCTGCGCATGTTTTCCCACCCACTTATAACGTCAATGCTTTTAAAAGAGGTGGAAATCGACACTACTCCCACTTTTCCCCTTCCCACTAACCTTTTCCCTTCTAACCAACGAATGCTTTGCATGGATAGGGGGCATCCCCTGAGTTTGGTTCTATCTGCCATAAAGAAAAAAAAATATATATACTTATACTCAAAGTCGTTGTATCAACCGAAATATGAATATTTAAAACAATTGATGAAACCAATTCAAAATATGGGACTGTTTACATTTTCAGAATGATCTGAATGAATTAGTTGATAGATTACAACTTTTATTATCCTCACAGTCAGCTGGACACAACAATCACAACAATGAATTTATTTCCATCATTGAGGAGTTGATAGAAGCTAATATAATTGTATAAATATGCTGTATTAATAGAGTTGTAGGCCTAATTGACAATGAGCGTCGATAAGTTCGGTCGTCATTCCATGCGAGAAGCATCAAATAATAAATTAAAAAGAAACTTTTCCAAAGTGTTGGGATTTAATTTGGATAATGATAACCATTTAGATCTGCGCTGGAAGCGTTTAAAAAATGTTGGTGAGCCTGTTGAAAATAATGATGCTGTAACAAAATCTTTTGTGAAAAATTTTATGAATCAAATTACCACAGAATTTAAAAAAGAAAGGCAAATACTAAAGGATGTCCTTGACATATACTATAAAGAAATTTTAGACATAAATGACCACAGTTGTATGAATTATAGTCTTGGTGTTGGGTGTAGTTGTAATTTACGTTATCTCCCAAATAATTTATTATTTCATGCGGTGGTTGCAAGTTTCCAAAACTATCAAAATATTCTTTGCAGTGCCTGTCTTTGTAATATGCTACCCAATGAGTACCAGGGCCCTTTGATGTATCCAGATTAACGATTCCACATTCTTGCTGACGAGGTCGTTTCGGGAGACTGTCTCGCATAAAAATACCTCTGAAATGCGGTAGATTCTTTGCATGTTTCATCAAGTCGACGTCTGTGAAGGCTTTTTTGGGTAGATTCTTTAAAAGTTTTTTGACTGCGGACTATAATACAGGCCCAATCCTTTTTTGTATGGTTTCAGGTATAAGCCTTTTCCCATAGCGATTGCTTCCATAGTTTTATTATGACTATTCGCTTCTTCCAATTGCTATCGTGCGGCTTTTGTTTCATTAACTGCTTTTGCGATTACAGCTCCTTCAGATGCTAAGCCTCCAACAGCTCCCAAAGCAGTTAAAATCGGTACTAATGGTAGAAACCCTCCTGTTTTAGGAACGTGTATAAGGCGTGGAATGTCAATCGTGGATTTCTTCCGTCCGAAAAAATTTTTCACAACCTTTTGTGTGATTTTTATAGCACTGGGAATATCTTCGGGTTTTCGTTGTTTAATAATTTTCAGAGCGCTTTTAACTGCTTTAGTGAATATTTTCTTGGTACATTTCTTTTTGACTTTTCTTTTAATTTTCTTTTCTTTTAATTTTACTCATCGTGCTCCCCAAACCAAATTTTACTTTAGCTTTCATTGCGTTTGTAACTAATCGTGCGTTTATTCGCTCACTCAATTTGCTGTCTTTTGATTTTACTCTTTGCCACGCCCTTTCAATTAATATTTTATCTGCTTCGTGACGCTTATTCAAATCTTGTGTTTTATCATAAGCTATGTCGTGCTCTCTACATGCGGCGTCCAGGGGATTGATTCCTTTATCGCCTTTTGCCTAGCGTTGGTTTACCGGATTATTCTGTAAACTCACATCCTGCGATCAGTTCCTGCGTTCAAATTATCACATGATCAAAAACGAGGTATTCTGTAAGCTTTCAGAAACATGGGATGGGAACTCGTAAGAATTGACCGGGTTTTGCTTTTATCTGTCATTCTTCATGTGTTTGTATACTATTTCAATCGGCATAGTGTTACCATGTATAATGAATGCTAAGTATGAGAGCAATTGCTTAAATGAGATCTCTCACATTTTTATACATGAAGAATTTATTTATTTGCTAAATTGTGTCATGATTTTAAATGTTGAACATGTTTAAAATTTTCAACATAATCTCAATTAAAATTAAGTAATTTTGTAGACGTTGCTCCAATTTTAACATGAACATCTCAACTAGTTCAACATTACTTTTGGCATTAACCCCGCAATTTCTTATGTAAATTTAATGTGGCGTAACCTGGCAACAATGGTTAGCGTCATGGAAAATCATCAATTAAGTAGAGAAGGTGCATTGTGTGAAAATATTGAAGTTTTAACTAGGAGAATAATTATAATAACGCAAATAAATTCAATATTAAATGTTAACGCAAAAAAATTTCACTGACAAAATGACCACAAACACCGACAGAGTAGAAACGACTGGTTTTCTTTTGCGATCTGTATGACAGATGAACGCATGCATTCGAATGTTACAAAATTCGTATGTTTTCATCAACAGCTTTGAAAAGCATGTAAAACTAGCAACAACATACGTTGCAAAGGCATGGGATGGGATGCGTTCAGTTTTATTTTTTTTCTGACAAGAGAACATATGTTTTAAGAAAATAACAAAAGAGAATAGAGAATAAAATCGAACTGAACGCAGGATGTGAGTTTACAGAATAATCCGGTTATTTTATTTCCTGGTCCACAAAACTGATAACCCGGTAAATGCAGTTCAATTGGTAGAAAATTTATTACACCATTTAATAAACCTCTTCCGGTTACTGACTGATTATTACTGACATGTTTCTTGTAAATTATAGCCATTTTATATCTTTTCACCTACTCGTACTGAATGAAAATAATATAAAGGTGTGGTTATTGTATATTTATATTAATTGCTAAAATGCGTTTCGTTAAGCAAGACAAAGATACTGTTGTAAAAAATCTGATTTCTGTTACTGACAACGTATCGAAATCCCGACGCAGCTCCCTGCTGCCGAATTCAATAAGATGCCTTATTGTCGGGCCTTCAAATTGTGGAAAGACCAACCTCATGCTGAGTTTAATAGAAAGTCCTAATGGACTGAATTTTGCAAATATTCAGAAATGCATCGATTACTTTTATTTATGTCAAACATATACACGCATCCCCAAGCATTTAGTACGCGATAATGCCAACATGATTATTATGTTTAAGCAAGACGAGATGAACATGAAGCACATATACAATGATCATGTAGGAACAGACATGACTTTTGAAAAATTTCTAAATATATGTAGAGAGTGTTGGAAAGACAAGTATGGATTTCTGGTAATCAGCAAAGACGACCCGATTGATGATGAACGTTATAGAAAAGGTTTTGACATTTACATCCAACTATAAATAAAAGCATCCCCGATACTTTCATACTAGTATGAAAACAGCCTTTGAACTGATCTGATAGCTGATACACCTGATCTAATAACTGATATACCTGACTAATCTGATAGCTGATACACCTTATCTGATACACCTGATCTGATCTGATATACCTGATCTGATCTGATATACCTGATCTGATCTGTTAGCTGTTGAAGCAGATGATAAGAATGAATGAAAAAATATTAAAAGACCTGGTAAAAACCAGACGTATTTTGAAACAATCACAAGACCTCTAAAGGAATTGGTTCGAAACACTACAACACCAGCAACGTCAATAAATAAGAAGAATGCTCTAGATTTTACGCATAATGAGATGCCACTCAAACTAAAAACAAGTACACCACATAAAGCAAAGAAAGAGATCGATTTTACAGACGAGACTCTTGCCAATAGTAATGAAGACGGCGCCTTTTTCTCTCAAATAAATGATACAGAGGAAGATGTAAACAAATCAACTAAAGTCATGGATTTATCTGAGCTGGAACAACAAAATGAACTGTATACTGCATATGGACTGCATAGCGGAACAGATGGTGAATGGAGATTTGGAAACAGTGCTTTCACAATACAAAACGGCTAAATATTAGTATCCGACAAACCGTTTGACACTTCATCCCCCACCTCTTTCAACCTTACACCCGGTCTCTTTCAGTTATTGTTCCACAAGACACCATCAACCTTCATTATAACGAAGCAGATCTACAAGTTTACAAAACAATTTTAAACAATACTAGTGCTCACAAACGTAATTATGATGAAAATGAACAAATGAAGGGGACCAAGGCTTTCAAGTGCATCAACATCATACAAGGATTATTTAGTGATAAATCTTCATCGACATCAACACCATATAAACGTAAAAAAGGAACCGGTTTGATGAGAGTCAATCCGCAAAAACCTAATTGCATTTACTGGGATGATCCGAATGAATTAGTTGATAGATTACAACTTTTATTATCCTCACGGTCAGCTGGACACAACAATCACAACAATGAAATTATTTCCATCATTGAGGAGTTGAGAGAAGCTAATATAATTGTATAAATATGCTGTATTAATAAGTTGTAGGCCTAATTGACAATGAGCGTCGATAAGTTCGGTCGTCATTCCATGCGAGAAGCATCAAATAATAAATTAAAAAGAAACTTTTACAAAGTGTTGGGATTTAATTTGGATAATGATAACCATTTAGATCTGCGCTGGAAGCGTTTAAAAAGTGTTGGTGAGCCTGTTGAAAATAATGATGTTGTAACAAAATCTTTTGTGAAAAATTTTATGAATCAAATTACCACAGAATTTAAAAAAGAAAGGCAAATACTAAAGGATGTCCTTGACATACAGAATATTTTTCTGATTAAAGTTTTTTCCATTGAAGTCCTTCACAACGGTAAATAAGGGAGACGTGCAATCATCTTGGTACAGTTGATTCATTTTACTATTATTATTATTTTTTACTTTATTTTATTCGCGTTGTTTGCACCGCGTATAAAAACTAAACAGAGACTAAATGTCCAAAGCTGAAATTCAGTATTTATATATCATAGCTATAACGATCATGTGGTAAAATAAGTATAAATAGTGGTGAAAATCATCAAAAAGCTTTAGTCGCATCTTGGAATTTGAATTACAAAGCCAACAACAGCAACAACAAAGAGTAGTACAATGGATAAGAAGAAAGATATCGAAATGAAAGAATCATGGACAAAGAAGTTGCAGTATACAGTGGTAAAAAACCCATTCAAGTCGGGTAAGGAATGAAAAAGCTCATCCTCCTCCTCATCTTCACTTTCATCATCAACTTCAGCATCATCGAAATCCAACATAGAATATAAAAAATAAATATAAAAATATAAATAATTTTTATATTAAAAGTTCAATAAAAAGTCAATACTATTACTTTTCAAAACTATATTTATTGTTTATTTTGTTTAAATTATAAAGAAATTTTAGACATAAATGACCACAGTTGTATGAATTATAGTCTTGGTGTTGGGTGTAGTTGTAATTTACGTTATCTCCCAAATAACTTATTATTTCATGCGGTGGTGGCAAGTTTCCAAAACTATCAAAATATTCTTTGCAGTGCCTGTCTTTGTAATATGCTACCCAATGAGTACCAGGGCCCTTTGATGTATCCAGATTAACGATTCCACATTCTTGCTGACGAGGTCGTTTCGGGAGACTGTCTCGCATAAAAATACCTATGAAATGCGGTAGATTCTTTGCATGTTTCATCAAGTCGACGTCTGTGAAGGCTTTTTTGGGTAGATTCTTTAAAAGTTTTTTGACTGCGGACTATAATACAGGCCCAATCCTTTTTTGTATGGTTTCAGGTATAAGCCTTTTCCCATAGCGATTGCTTCCATAGTTTTACTATGACTACTCGCTTCTTCCAATTGCTATCGTGCGGCTTTTGTTTCATTAACTGCCTTTGCGATTGCAGATCCTCCAGATGCTAAGCCTCCAACAGCTCCCAAAGCAGTTAAAATCGGTACTAATGGTAGAAACCCTCCTGTTTTAGGAACGTGTATAAGGCGTGGAATGTCAATCGTGGATTTCTTCCGTCCGAAAAAATATTTCACAACCTTTTGTGTGATTTTTATAGCACTGGGAATATCTTCGGGTTTTCGTTGTTTAATAATTTTCAGAGCGCTTTTAACTGCTTTAGTGAATATTTTCTTGGTACATTTCTTTTTGACTTTTCTTTTAATTTTCTTTTCTTTTAATTTTACTCATCGTGCTCCCCAAACCAAATTTTACTTTAGCTTTCATTGCGTTTGTAACTAATCGTGCGTTTATTCGCTCACTCAATTTGCTGTCTTTTGATTTTACTCTTTGCCACGCCTTTCAATTAATATTTTATCTGCTTCGTGACGCTTATTCAAATCTTGTGTTTTATCATAAGCTATGTCGTGCTCTCTACATGCGGCGTCCAGGGGATTGATTCCTTTATCGCCTCTTGCCTAGCGTTGGTTTACCGGATTATTCTGTAAACTCACATCCTGCGTTCAGTTCCTGCGTTCAAATTATCACATGATCAAAAACGAGGTATTCTGTAAGCTTTCAGAAACATGGGATGGGAACTCGTAAGAATTGACCGGGTTTTGCTTTTATCTGTCATTCTTCATGTGTTTGTATACTATTTCAATCGGCATAGTGTTACCATGTATAATGAATGCTAAGTATGAGAGCAATTGCTTAAATGAGATCTCCCACATTTTTATACATGAAGAATTTATTTATTTGCTAAATTGTGCCATGATTTTAAATGTTGAACATGTTTAAAATTTTCAACATAATCTCAATTAAAATTAAGTAATTTTGTAGACGTTGCTCCAATTTTAACATGAACATCTCAACTAGTTCAACATTACTTTTGGCATTAACCCCGCAATTTCTTATGTAAATTTAATGTGGCGTAACCTGGCAACAATGGTTAGCGTCATGGAAAATCATCAATTAAGTAGAGAAGGTGCATTGTGTGAAAATATTGAAGTTTTAACTAGGAGAATAATTATAATAACGCAAATAATTTCAATATTAAATGTTAACGCAAAAAAATTTCACTGACAAAATTACCACAAACACCGACAGAGTAGAAACGACTGGTTTTCTTTTGTGATCTGTATGACAGATGAACGCATGCAGTCGAATGTTATAAAATTCGTATGTTTTCATCAACAGCTTTGAAAAGCATGTAAAACTAGCAACAACATACGTTGCAAAGACATGGGATGGGATGCGTTCAGTTTTATTTTTTTCTGACAAGAGAACATATGTTTTAAGAAAATAACAAAAGAGAATAGAGAATAAAATCGAACTGAACGCAGGATGTGAGTTTACAGAATAATCCGGTTATTTTATTTCCTGGTCCACAAAACTGATAACCCGGTAAATGCAGTTCAATTGGTAGAGAATTTATTACACCATTTAATAAACCTCTTCCAGTTACTGACTGATTATTACTGACATGTTTCTTGTAAATTATAGCCATTTTATATCTTTTCACCTACTCGTACTGAATGAAAATAATATAAAGGTGTGGTTATTGTATATTTATATTAATTGCTAAAATGCGTTTCGTTAAGCAAGACAAAGATACTGTTGTAAAAAATCTGATTTCTGTTACTGACAACGTATCGAAATCCCGACGCAGCTCCCTGCTGCCGAATTCAATAAGATGCCTTATTGTCGGGCCTTCAAATTGTGGAAAGACCAACCTCATGCTGAGTTTAATAGAAAGTCCTAATGGACTGAATTTTGCAAATATTCAGAAATGCATCGATTACTTTTATTTATGTCAAACATATACACGCATCCCCAAGCATTTAGTACGCGATAATGCCAATATGATTATTATGTTTAAGCAAGACGAGATGAACATGAAGCACATATACAATGATCATGTAGGAACAGACATGACTTTTGAAAAATTTCTAAATATATGTAGAGAGTGTTGGAAAGACAAGTATGGATTTCTGGTAATCAGCAAAAACGACCCGATTGACAATGAACGTTATAGAAAAGGTTTTGACATTTAAATCCAACTATAAATAAAAGCATCCCCGATACTTTCATACTAGTATGAAAACAGCCTTTGAACTGATCTGATAGCTCATACACCTGATCTGATAACTGATATACCTGATCTAATCTGATAGCTGATACACCTTATCTGATAGCTGATACACCTGATCTGATCTGATATACCTGATCTGATCTGTTAGCTGTTGAAGCAGATGATAAGAATGAATGAAAAAATATTAAAAGACCTGGTAAAAACCAGACGTATTTTGAAACAGAAATTTCGCAACCTGAAACTGAGTAAAGCAGATGTAGAAAATCAAATAGAAGAGTCACTTAAGCCAATCACAAGACCTCTAAAGGAATTGGTTCGAAACACTACAACACCAGCAACGTCAATAAATAACAAGAATGCTCTAGATTTTACGCATAATGAGATGCCACTCAAACTAAAAACAAGTACACCACATAAAGCAAAGAAAGAGATCGATTTTACAGACGAGACTCTTGCCAATAGTAATGAACACGGCGCCTTTTTCTCTCAAATAAATGATACAGAGGAAGATGTAAACAAAGCAACTAAAGTCATGGATTCATCTGAGCTGGAACAACAAAATGAACTGTATACTGCATATGGACTGCATAGCGGAACAGATGGTGAATAGAGATTTGGAAACAGTGCTTTCACAATACAAAACGGCTAAATATTAGTATCCGACAAACCGTTTGACACTTCATCCCCCACCTCTTTCAACCTTACACCCGGTCTCTTTCAATTATTGTTCCACAAGACACCATCAACCTTCATTATAACGAAGCAGATCTACAAGTTTACAAAACAATTTTAAACAATACTAGTGCTCACAAACGTAATTATGATGAAAATGAACAAATGAAGGGGACCAAGGCTTTCAAGTACATCAACATCATAAAGGGATTATTTAGTGATAAATCTTCATCGACATCTACACCATATAAACGTAAAAAAGGAACCGGTTTGATGAGAGTCAATCCGCAAAAACCTTATTGCATTTACTGGGATGATCCGAATGAATTAGTTGATAGATTACGACTTTTATTATCCTCACAGTCAGCTGGACACAACAATCACAACAATGAAATTATTTCCATCATTGAGGAGTTGAGAGAAGCTAATATAATTGTATAAATATGCTGTATTAATAGAGTTGTAGGCCTAATGGACAATGAGCGTCGATAAGTTCGGTCGTCATTCCATGCGAGAAGCATCAAATAATAAATTAAAAAGAAATTTTTCCAAAGTGTTGGGATTTAATTTGGATAATGATAACCATTTAGATCTGCGCTGAAAGCGTTTAAAAAGTGTTGGTGAGCCTGTTGAAAATAATAATGCTGTAACAAAATCTTTTGTGAAAAATTTTATGAATCAAATTACCACAGAATTTAAAAGAGAAAGGCAAATACTAAAGGAAAGAATAGAAGGTGACATTGAAGTAGTCTACACAAAACTTCAAGACACTAAAGAAACGTCGACAGTAATATTCAAGATTACACAAAATATATTAGTGAACAAATTGAAATTGATTACACAAAATATATTAGTAAACGAATTGAAAGCTATCTATTTCAACAAGCACAAAAACCCAAATCAATAGCCGCATTGGAGGACAAAATTTTAAAGAAATGCCAAAATGAGTAAAAGGCGGGGTTTCGTAGATGAACTGCACACTCAAGCTCGAAAAAATTTTAAACGTAGACGTGTAATTACTAAAGGGATCGACGACCTCTGGCAAGCGGATTTAGTAGAAATGGGAAGCTATTCCACAGATAACAATGGATTTCACTTCCTTCTCACCGTAATAGATACATTTTCAAAATTTGCCTGGGCTATGCCTTTAAAATCGAAAACATCTGCTAATGTCACCAAAGCCATGAATTACATACCCAGAAATTTACAAACCGACGACGGCAAAGAATTATTTAATCGACAATTTCAAAATTTAATGAGGAAATTCCATGTCAACCATTACTCTTCGTACAGTGTTTTGAAGGCGTCAATTTCAATTTCAATTTCAATTTATTAGTATTATTAATGGAGAGCACACTAAGAGCCAAGCTCTTTTATAGCGCATTTACAGCATACTATGCGTTGTACAATTTTACTTAAACATTAAACATTTTACAAAGAAGTGTTTTTAGAAATATTTATATAGATGTGAAGATAATATTAGAAGAAGTCATAGAGAAGAGAAGATTAGAAGATAGGAGACAAGATGCAAACAGAGCAGGAAATCGAAATAGACATTACAGAGTACAACTGCAAGATTTGCTGACAAAATTAGTTCATCTACAATTAATTTAGGAAATGATTCCTAACCAGCCTTCTGAAGAGGCTTCTCTCACGAACATTCTTAATACTATTAGGTAAACTATTCCATAGTCTAATGGCGCTGACAAAAAAGTACCGACCGGAATTCACATAGTTATATGTAGGTATAATAAGATAACTCGGGAAGAGTAACCAAAGCATAACTTTTATAGAGATAAAAAGGAGTCGATGAGATAAAAAATACAATTTCTGTAGTTAATGTAATTTTGGAAGTTACATCCAAGCAAGGAATATATAAAACTTGAGAGGTGGTCAAATTTCTTAAGGCCATGCATGAAACGTGTTATGTTATTGAATAACACATAAAGTTTGTGGGACGATTTAGAATCAAATTTAGGATAAATTAATTCCGCATAAATCAAGATTGGCATGATTAATTGTAATATTAGTTTACGTCTAATAGCTATAGGAAAACATTCTGGAACAATTGTTGAGCGTTTCAATAGAACACTAAAACAAATGATGTGGAGGGAATTTAGTTACCATGGATCGTATTGATGGATTGATAATTATAAAAATTTGATCAACAAATACAATAAGAAAAAGCATAGAAAAAGAAATATGGCTCTTATTGATGTGAAGCCGTCTAATGAAAGGTGCTATTAAATACAGCCTACAACAATCTGAAAATATTTAGAAAGCCAAAGTACCGGATAGGAGACTATGTACGCATCAGTAAACATAAACACGTTTTTGAAAAAGGCTACACACCGAATTGAACTACAGAAATTTTTAAAATTAAAAATATAAGAATTACAAACCCACCGACGTATATTCTTGAAGACTACCAGGGAAACACAATTGGAGGAGGATTTTACGAAAGCGAACTATTGAAAACAAAATATCGCAGCACATACCTTGTAGAAAAAGTTTTAAAAACTAAAGGTAATAAAGTCTTTGTCAAGTGGCTAGGGTTTTCCAATAAACATAATTCTTGGATCGATAGTAATGAAATTTTGTTGTATAAAAAGATTCCTTTGTGTGTTTTTATTTCATTAGTTGGTCAACATTCAAGATGTCAATAACCCTTACCCTAAGTGGAAACAAATCCATTATATCGGCTGATTACTTTCCGCCTATAGATTTAGATGGGAAGTATGTATGCGGTCTCGTTGACTTTCATAGCTACAACACCATACCAAACCATGAAAATAATTGACCATGAAAATAATTTATTTCACATCGGAGACCATACAATTAAAATTCCTGTTGGTTCATATAAGATCGACGATATTGCCGAGTACATTCAAAATAAATATTTTAGTATAGTGCCACATGAGAAGCTGCATGAGAAACTGGAAATAGCCGCCAACACAAATACACTGCAAGCAAGCGTAGGGTCCAGTGAACATAAAATTTTCTGTAATATATAACGAAGCATTGATTCACTAAAAACGAAGCAGGAAAACTGCACACTTCCGACTTGCCTGTGACTATAACAAAGATCAATGTTATACACATTGAGTGTGACATTATAAGCGGTTCATATATTAACAACACATCGGCGCATACAATTCACATGTTTGCACTGAATGTCAGCTCCGGGTATAAAATAGATGAGATTCCGAAAAATGTCATTTATTTGCCAGTAAGCACTAGACAGATAAGTTCAATTACAATAAAAATTGTTGATCAAAGCGGTAACCTAATTAATTTTTGTGGAGAAACTATAACCCTCAGAATGCATTTAAAACCCCAAGCACAATGATTATCTATAATAAAAGCGCTTACATGGGTGTACCTGCATTCACTTCTACTTTGCCATTTTAAGTAGCAAGGTCACAGAAGCCACAGACAACACCTAACGCTCTACAACGCAAAAAGTTGACATTTGCCAATAAAGATTTTCTAAAATCGTAGGAGTTTCAACTAAAGAGGAACTAAATTAAAATGAGTCAAATACTTGATGTTATACAAAAACCACTATATGATGAAAGCATCATTAAAAAGGAATATCATAGCTACTATCTATCATATCTACAATCCTATAAAAGCAATGATGAGTTAAGGATTGCAGTTCAAAACCAAGGTCTATACGTTTTACCCAGTGAGAGTTTAATTTATATTAAAGGTAGAGTCACCTTGGAAAATGGAGATGCAACTTCAAGCGCAAAATTAGAAAACAATTGTATGGCATTCATGTTTGATGAAATTCGCTATGAGATGAATGGATTGGAGATTGATCGTACACGTCACTTGAGTGTAACTACAACACTGAAAAATTACGTCTCTTTGGGTCCGACTGAGAGTAATACACTGAAAAATGCTGGTTGGTTTACAAAGAATGAAGTTGAAATAAAGTTTTAATTTTTGTACACCATTGAAAATGCTACTGGGCTTTGCTGAAGACTTTAATAAAATTATCCTAAATGCTAAACATGAACTTGTACTACTGCGTTCGAAATCAGACGAAAATGCTATTTCTTCAAGTGTTGCAACCGAAAAATTAAAACTGAGTACAACAAATATTACATGAAAAATTCCTCATGTGCAGTTGGCTGATTTTGCTTGACTACAACTCTTTCAAATAATTCAAAGCGGACGACCTTTATCAATAGCATTCCGCAGTTAGGATTGTCATTTCAATCCATCACTTGCTCAAAGCAACCACCTGTGGAACGTTAAATTGTCTGCGCAGAATGACCACGCTTTATACTGATTGCTTTTCGAAGAGACAACAAGTTTCAACATTGTCATTTGTCTGATGTTAAAGTGCATTTAAACTCTGATACATATCCGTATGATGTCCTCAATCTGAATTTCGATCGTGATCGTTATGCTCTGCTGTATGATATGTATATAAAATTTCAGCAAAGCTATTTTAATCGTGAATCTCAACCTCTGTTGCTTCCTGGAGAATTCAAAGATACTGCACCGATAATTGTAGTGGATGTTAGTCATCAAAACTAAGCAATTAAAGTTGGTCCGATTGATATTAGAATTGAATTTAAGACATCAAAGAATATTCCAGCCAACACATCAACCTATTGTGTACTCATACACGACAAAATAATTGAATATACACCAACGACTGGTGAAATTAAAAAAGTCGTCTAAGTGCAAATGGAGAATGACAAATTTATTACTCTGGATGTGCAGGGCTTCAAAGGCAATTTTATTGAATTTATCGTCAAAGAGTTGGCAGTTACCTTCAGCTTTAATGAGTACCAGAATTTTACTATAAAACCGCCATATGGATTTAACAAATTAACTCGTCAGTCCCAAAAACAAGTAGAGTGGTTATATCGTAATCATCATGGTTTCATATGGAATGATGGCTTCATCGACTATTGTAGTGTAAAACATTTCGTGAAGCAAAATATTAAAAATATACCCGTGTACGTTAAGGGAGTTGAAATATCTAAATGGGTTGAAGAACTTGTAGACGCGCCCGTATTTAACATTGAAGAATTCGGATGCAGAAACTTTGAAACTCTTCGAGATACATACTTACTACAAAGGATGTGCTATTCCCATAATGGGTGTTGTGCGCTTCAAAATGCTCTGCTATTAAGAAAATTCCATTAATAAATAAGAAGAAAATGTTTGCAAGTTACATATTTACACTTTTTTGCATATTTACACTTTTTTATTTATAAAATTTCTTAACCTAACAATTGTAAACTTAATGTCTATATTTACAATATTTACAATATATACATTTATAAAAATTGTTTATAAATTAAATTATTTTGTTTACATTACAATATATTTTATAATTATTATTAAAAAAAATAATTAATAGGTTAAATTATTAAAAATATCATCGTCTATGCCTAGTTGCATTTCTAAATCTATTTTAAATTATCTAAATCAATTCTAAATAAATCTAAATCAATTTAAAAAAAAATCTAAATCAATAAAATCTAAATCAATAAAAAAATATCTAAATCAATTCTAAATCTATCACTTCTAACATAACGCTTATCATCACTAGAACTTAAAGCTATCTTATGAACTAACTGTGTATATATACTATATTATGCATCTTACTTCTAAATATATACATATCAGCATAAACTATATTCTTATTAACTAGACAATTCCTATAATCACTAAGACTTAACCTATTTAATACTAATTTTTTTACTCCCTTAGCCTTTTTGATTTCTTTATTATTTACAATGGCTATGGAGTACATTTTTGAGCGGAGGCCTATGAACTCTCTCATTATTTTCCCCTTACACTCATCCTTCATCACGCCGAGGACTTTGGCATTCCTAAGGGGAAAATTATATACATTGTCCTCCGGATATTCGGATGTATCGAATTTTGATTCGATATCATCTCGAATATCCCTATAAAAATTTAGAATCTTGATTGAATATATGAATGTATCTGTATCCATATAGTTCAACGCAAGACTCTGTTGGATTTCGCTAGCATGAAGTCATAGTGGAAGTTGAAAATCCTAAATAAATGGGCTTGTTGTAAACGGTGCGAATCCTACTCATTTGAATCGCAATCATGTCTTCTGAGTATTGTGAAGAGCTATGAAAATTGGGTTTAGCAATTAGTACGCGAACTCCCGATCGCTTTCCTCGACTTTCCCAGCTATTCACAATCTTGACATCTTTCCGTTTATCAACATTTTCCATTGTTTTCCCGTACACCGCATTGTTTAGCAGTTTAAAGAAATTCTTTTCAAAAGTATTTCTGGCTAAAGTGCGGTGATGGGTATTTAAGTCGATATATTGTTTTAACCAACAAGACTTCTTAAACTTCAATGCCTTGTGGAGTTTCTTTAAAATTAAGCCATTTTGAAGGCATTGTTGTAAATTTTTATAATGAATTATATATATATATAGTCTTGTTGGTTAAATCAACAATCAACTTTTTACACTTGGAGCTACCCACAGTTTTATTTTCCGCACAGAATGGTAAATCATTATGCGCGTCATGTAAACTCTGAGGGTAGTCCAAGTCTACTTCAAAAATAAACCCAGTGGACGAATCCTCTGGCATTGAAAGAATGCTGCTGACGCTAAAATTATTAACGTCAGCAACCCATTCAAATCCCCCATACGGTAAATATTGCGACATTCCCCAACCGTATAGGTTATTGGCATCCAAATACCATAAGTATTCTGACGGATTACTTGAATCGTAATACATCATATACTTATTATTTGCCCTTGAATGCCTCTTGCTACATTGAACAATGCCGCCCCGTATGCCTTTCTGTACGAAAAGATACATTTCAACGTCAGTAAGCAGCTCCAGTTCTATGTTGGTTGTTTTCAACATTGCATCCCAAAACAAACCTGGAGCCGTGTAGTACTTACAGGGATCCAGATTGTAAATATTTTTACACACGTTTCTAAAATTTTCAAAAACGTCTGCCAAAATAAGTACATCTGTTTTCAGATAGAGGATCATATAATCATTCAGTGTTTGACAATTGAAAACTTGCCAAACTCTTTGAGCATGCTCATAATCCTCCACTGCACATTCTGTACCAGTCAATCGACTGAAGAAATCAGCCCGAGTAGGAAGGCTGGTTTCTTGCAGGCGATCAACTGAATTGATGTATTCATATGGGAATACACATTTCCTCCTAAGAAGATTAAATTCTTTATCGTTTGGATTCGGCGCACTGCATGAAAATCATTAGGTGTAAGATTTTGCGCCAATGTATCCAAACTGGAAGCCATAAAGCGAAAAGAATTCAAAAACCTGAGTTCAATTGTCTTCTTTTCGCTTACGCGTATCCTCTTCGACAGGGATACGTACAACTCTTTATTTAGGGGGATAACATTTATATCCCCCTCAAATAAATTGAGTTCCTTAATAAATAAGTGGCAGTCATAGCCAGAAAAATTTTAGAAAAATATAGGGATAAAGTGTGCAATTTGGTATTTCAAATTGCACTCGTTGTGTGCTGGACCCCTATAGTTTCCCGTTAAATTGCAATGATCTGCCACCCTATCTGCCAATGTCTGTTCACAAATGTGACAGATATTGTACTCAGACTGATGTCTGAGTTCTTCCGGACCCAAGAGAGTCATAGGCCTCACGACACACAAATAGTTTTCATAAATATCTTTACAATCCCCCACCAAACTTTGAATAAATTTAGTGGGGGCATCCTCATCCGTATATACAACAAACTTATTCAAATTACTATTATACTTACAAACTATGTAGTAACTGAAAGCTATTGGTATATGTGCATGTACATTACTACTATTTAAACCTACATCTACACCACTACGTACATGTCTTAACATACACTCATAGTCACTGTAAACTACAAAAGGTACATCTAACTTACGTTCTAAATTCTTAAAACTAAGTGATGCCTCCTCCTGTTGGGGCATCACCGTCACCACCTTTTTGCATATCTCCTTATGCTGCTCTGCAGTAGTCGCATTGTGCGAGTACTGCAGGCAGCTGTTACAGAAATATGCTCTGTGTCCTTTTCTCGTGTGCTGACTCATTAATAATCTGAAAAGAGAGAAGAGTAAAAAACACAAAATTAGTGTTATAAAAATCACTAATCATTAGTTTTAATTTAAATTACCTTGACATGTCCTTTATCCACACATAGTGGGACCACTCCTCCTCCTGAATCAGCAGGAGGTTTATGTAGGAGGACTTCTCCTGCTTGGTGGAGTAATAAGGTCCCACGATGCTCCCGATCTCTTCATCGTATCCAAACACATTCACACTAATGTGTGGATTTATTTCTTCAAATCGGGAGACTTGATTCAACGGCAGCGGGAACGTTAATGCGTTGAAGTTCAACAACACTCCATTCTCCAATACTATTAAAGGCTCTTCAATGTTATATACATTATAACTGGAAGCTCTATGTGAATTGCAATCAGATGGGTTTACGGCCGATATTATTGCCCACTTGAAGCAGAATTCGTCGTCACTTCTAACATTGATGCACGCCTGCTTCTCCTGCATTTTTTTGGGAGTTGGATGTACGACGATCCCTTCAGAGGCCGATATTGGTTAACATTAACCTCCAAGTGGCGTATTTTAAGCAGCGACCAGCCACTGTCCCTTTCCTGGAACTCGGACATTTTTTTCCGTAGCTGGTCGTGCATCTCATTATAGATATTTGCCAACTCTTCGGTTCGGTTAACCATTACCATTTTTGATTGAAATGATTTAATTTCAACAATCATTTCATCATCATTAGTTATTTTAACATACTCAGCATATATCTCCATATGGATTTTATATGCTCAGTGTTTCATTAATAACGATTGCAGAGCAGTCAAAACTGCCTCCTCAGCCTTTTTAAAAAACAGCTCCGGTATGAGCAAACCCTCATCATCATTCCCCAACACATATAGTATGTCTCAATTCTGCCATTAAAGGCAGACTTTATTAATTTCAAATGTCCGTTTAGTGGGACCCAACAATTCTTTTTATGTTTATTGGTCCGAACATGATGGGCCAAATCTTTTTGTAAGACGTTTTCGTTGCAGTTGGGGCAAGAATATGAGCTGGTAATGATGATGATGCTGTTGATGTTGAAGGCTGAGGATTGGTTACATACGCTGCTGTTGCTACTGACGATGATGATGAATGAAGGTGAAATTTAGTATTATGCTTTAGTAGTAACTTGAACAAAAATATTTTCATGACTCTGTAACTTGAACACTTCTTTATAACAGATCGGTTTATACATTTAGAGACATGTTCATACAGGCTACAGTAATAAAAATTAAATAAGAATAATTTGCGAATATGCGCGAAAAGAATATGCGCGAAACTGCTCTTAAAAATTTGATACGTAGATCAAAACAAACACCTATAACAAAATATTTTACGTAAATGTTTAAAAAAATGTATAAATAAATGTTTATTTTGTTAAGTCTTGTTTATTTTGCTAAGTAGCGTTCTTCTGACTTTATTTTAGTATATATCTTATATATATATATATATATATATATATATATATATATATATATATATATATATATATATATATATATATATATATATATATATATATATATATATATATATATATATAAGATATATACTAAAATAAAGTCAGAAGAACGCTACTTAGCAAAATAAACAAGACTTAACAAAATAAACATTTATTTATACATTTTTTTAAACATTTACGTAAAATATTTTATATAAATAAATATAAAATATTTTATATAAATAAATATATGTATATATATATATATATATCTTATATATTTTATTTTACACATTTTATACATTTTTTTAAACATTTACGTAAAATATTTTGTTATAGGTGTTTGTTTTGATCTACGTATCAAATTTTTAAGAGCAGTTTCGCGCATATTCGCAAATTATATATATATAGATATATATATATATAGATATATATATATATATATATATATTGCCTATATATATATATATATATATATATATATATATATATATATATATATATATATATATATATATATATATATATATATATATATATATATATATATATATATATATATATATATATATATATATATATATATATATATATATATATATATATATATATATATATATATATATATATATATATATATATATATATATATATATATATATATATATATATATAGTTCCGTGAGGAACTCACCGAAATTGGGTTCCCACAAAACATCATGATAATGATAACAACAACGGCACTTCGTCGCTGGAAGTCCAGGTGGCTATTTAAGAGACCGACACGCATTCACCGACAGCTCCCATCCTGAATCCTTCACAATCTCGTATTCCGTGTGGTTTATTAACCGACGGCTCCCATCCTAAATCCTCCACAATCTCGTATCGCGTGTGGTTTATCAACCGACGGCTCCCGTCCTTGATTCCCCACACCCCATACGTCTTTCCCTTTATTTCGATTTACGACGGAACCGTGTAGTTGGCTAACTGACGGTACGTCCGCTCCCCGTGAGGAACGCAGGTGGAATCGAGGCCGACGGAATAGGTTACTATAAGTTCTGAATAGAAAACCCGTATTTTAGCTTAAGCTGAGTGCAACCTATTTTTAGTTCAATAAAAGATATTACCAAGAAAAACCCTTGTGTTACGTAATTTGAGTGGTCTCGGAGAGATTACATATAGGTACGATCAGTGGGACTATTGCCGTCGTCAGGTATTGTGACCCGAACCACTGGACGCGCGACAGCTACTCCACGCCGCCCGAATAAGGTTTGTCACAATTAGCGCCCGAACAGGGACTCTTGGGATCAAAATTCAGCGACGACAATAGCGGCAGAAATCCCACGTTTTAGAGACCGGAAGTTCGAGAAAGCAAGCAGAAGCCGCACCGGAAAAGCTATAGTTACAGAAAGCCAAGCAGCGCACCCAGCGAGCAAGCAACCGAGACACCATAGAGGTTATAAGATATAGAGTTCGCATCCAGTACATGTTTTTGCGCCACTTTTATTTTGAATTCTTATAAACATGTATATGAAAAAAGGATGCAGCATGTTGCAGAGAACAGAAAAGAACCTTAACATGAAATCACGCGACATTACGCATCATGTGACCAAGGCGAGTATCAGCAAAGAATACACAATCAGATATACGATACATACAGAATATGTATATCTTCTGCTATGAGAATTTGCTTTGTTTTGTTTTTGTTTTTCGTATTTCTTAATTTGCATGAGGGCAGCTCTTGAAAAACCGGTTTTCCAAGTCGTTGTTCGTGTACATTCTGATCTGATTTATATTTTGATGCTCACACGTTTTTGTTGTTGGTTGTTTTGCAAGGCAGCTTAAAATTTATTTTGGCTTCTTTTTAGCTTAAGCAAAGTCGTCCCTCTTGTATAGTGAGATCTGAATCAATTCCGCTAAATCGTAATTGTAGGGTAAAATATACAGAATGCAAAAACAAAAACTGAGTTCAAAGCCGAACTGTAAATGCCCTACAGCAAAAAAGTTTGCAAAAATAGAGTGGGATAAAATATAATAAAAGCCCAAAAAAATAAATAGAAGTAAAAATAAATAACACTAAAAATCAAAAAATTCCAAAAGGAAATAACAGTAAAAATTGCCGAAATTTATTAAGAGAAGTCGGACAAATATCCCAAGTTTTTATATTTGCAAAAAATTTTTCACAAAAAGGAGGTTTTGGAAAACTCTACGCAGCAAGCAATTATTTTTATAATTTATGTAAAATACATTTCTATTAACTTCCATAATTTTTTCCCCAGAATTCAAAGAGATAAAGAACTTTAAAACGGCCATAAAGTTGAAATATATTCGCGAAACCAATGCATCTGCATTATATTAAATGTTTTGCTCACAGAATCAAAAATTTAGAATTTATGTTGCTAATTCTGCATTGTTCCTGGCAAACAAATAAAAGCTCAAATAGTATCCAATCCAAAGATTCAAATATCATATTAACTTGACCTGGTAAATGAATAAAAATTCAAACATTTATATTATTTATCATTTATTGCTGTAGGGCACTTTCTTGCTCCGCTAAATTGTAATTGTAGGGTAAAATATACAGAATACAAAAACAAAAACTGAGTTCAAAGCCGAGCTGTAAATGCCTTACAGCAAAAAAGTTTGCAAACATAGATTGGGATAAAATATAATAAAAGCCCAAAAAAATAAATAGAAATAAAAATAAATAACACTAAAAATCAGAAAAATCCAAAAGGAAATAACAGTAAAAATTGCCGTAATTTTTTATTAAGAGAAGTCGGACAAATATCTGAAGTTTTTATATTTGCAAAAAATTTTTCACAAAAAGGAGATTTTGGAAAAGTCTACGCAACAAGCGATTATATTTATAATTTATGCAAAATACATTTCTATTAGCTTCCATAATTTTTTCCCCAAAATTGAAAGAGATAAGAAACTTTAAAACGACTATAAAGTTGAAATATATTCGCGAAACCAATGCATCTGCATTATATTAAATGGTTTGCTCACAGTATCGAAAATTTAGAATTTATGTTGCTAATTCTGCATTGTTCCTGGCAAACAAATAAAAGCTCAGATAGTAAAAATCCGAAGATTCAAATATTATATTAACTTGACCTGGTAAATGAATAAAAATTCAAACATTTATATTATTTATCATTTATTGCTGTAGGGCACTTTCTTGCCGGCTTTGAAATTAATTTTTGTTTTTGCATATCGTTTATTTTACCCTACAAATCCCATTCTTCAATATCGATTCAGATCTCCATATATTGCACAAGAGTGACGACGTTGCTTAAGCTAAAAAGGAACCAAAATAAATTCTAGCTGCCTTGCAAAACATCCAACAACAAAAACGTGCGAACATCAGTTTGTGACCAACTGCACACATTCATATTCACATATGCTCCTCACTGCCATCGAAACATGTTGGAAACAAATATTTCATATTTGTATGCTTTTTTATTCTTAGCAACCCATGTTGATAAACAATGTTTAGATACTAGGACGTATTAGTACGTCCTAAGCAGACAAAAAATTGACACAAAATTTTACACTGGGTGCGAACTCTATATCTTATAATCTCTATGCTAGGACACACCACGCACGCAAGCCAAGCCACACAACGCACGCAAGCCAAGACACACAATGCACGCAAGCCAAGACACACACCGCACGCAAGACAAGACACATACAGCACGCAAGCCTAGACACGCACCGCAAGAAAACTCACCAAGACGAATTCAGCAGAGCCGCAAACCAGGAAAATTACGAGGCATTGAAGCTGCCCGTAAAATCACGCACGAAATAAATAATAACTAAACAAATATTCAATAAAATAATTAATAAATAAAATTTAACTGAAATATCAATAAAGCAAGTAAAATAATTAATACAGAAAAATAAATACTAAAATACAAAAATTAATATATAAAATCACTAGCTAAGATAATGAATGTCAGCACCGCTAAACCCATCAAAACTGGATGGGTGTACAACGTACAGAAGGAGGAGTTCCAGAAAATTACGGAGGACCTTGGGCTCGAGGCAACAGGGACGGTAGAGGAGTTACGACGACGATTTTACGGTTACGCCACCAGAACAGATTTAAGCGACGCAGAGGAGTTACGCCTGAGAGAACTCGAACAAAAATACAAGTGCTCTTCCTCACCGGGGCCCAGTGGACAGCAACGAGTCAGCCTTACGACGACGACGACGACAACCAGCGCGACGTCACTACCAACGCAATATAACGGTACACTCCTGGCAGCCCAAACGGACGCTCACACCTCGCATGGGTCTGTTATTGACACAGTCCGCAGATGGGCGACGCAGTATGATGGCCGCCAAGATCCACTCGCATTTTTGGAACGGCTTGAAGAATTGGCAAAGGCGTACGGCATCAACCTCGACACTCTGCCCCACACCATGCCGGAGTGGCATGGAACAACAATCGCAACTGGGACAGCTGGCAGGCTTTCCAAAGCGACTTTCGGAAGTTTTTCCTGCCCGCACGGTACTTCGAGGACCTCGAATTCAGAATACCAACTTTATATCCGGCGCAAGGACTTCACGAATTTGGACGAATTAACCGCTTTCGCTGAGGATTTCGAGGACATCGGGAGAAAAAAGGCAAAAGATCCGCCACTACGACCCCGTCCAGAGCAGCACCGACAACTGACGCAAACCTCAACAACAGAATCGCCGCCCCGGCGACTTGCAGAGCAGCCTCGACGAGTTACGCAGGCATCAACAGAAGA
This sequence comes from Sicus ferrugineus, assembly GCA_922984085.1. Lineage (NCBI taxonomy): Eukaryota > Metazoa > Arthropoda > Insecta > Diptera > Conopidae > Sicus > Sicus ferrugineus. The sequence goes on along the minus strand of OV277348.1, from coordinate 42,024,215 downwards.
AATCATCAGGAATCCACGCGCTGCTTGCAGACGCTGCGGAGGGCAGGGGCACTTACAGTACGCGTGTCAGCGTCCCAGTAAAATATTCTGCTGGGAGTGCCACGACATCTGCATCAGCACCGTTGCTTAGCGATGGCAGGAAGATCCTGGCAAAGGTGAAAATCCGAGAAGTGAATTTGGAAGCGACGTTGGACACTGGAGCCACGCGAAGTTTCGTCTGCGCCAATCGGGTAACAGAATTGGGACTCCCCGAGACGTCCGACAGCACAAGAGTAAAGGTTCAGCTGGCCGATGGTGGCGTGCGGGTAGTGCACCGGTCTCTTCGAGCAGAAGTTCAACTGGGCAATAGCACTGGCGTGATAGACCTACTAGTCATGCCAGGAGTGATCGATCCGCTGGTGCTAGGAGTGGACTTCCTGGCAAAAATTGGGACCACTCTACAGTGCGGAGGCCAACGGCTCCAACTCAGGGAACGAGCAGCTTGCCCAACAAAGCGATGCACCCTAACACAGACAACGGACACCTCGGCGGGACAAGAACAAAACCCCAGTAGCAACCGAACAAGACAGGCTTGCAACCCACTGGCAAGCAACCCAACAAACAAGGCTATCGTCAGCAAAGACATTCCCGTCGAGGAACAGGTGGAGAAATTCCTAGACGATGAACTACGTGGCTTCGATGAATTGAAAGGCACGTCAAACATAGCTACACACCGTATAGTAATGAAGGACGAACGGCCCCTCAAGCAGCGCTATTACCCGAGAAATCCCGCTATGCAGAAGGTAATTAATGACGAAGTGGATGAGCTATTGCAGAAGGGAAGCATCGAACCATTAAACAGCCCATTCAGCGCTCCTCTGGTGATGGTCCAGAAGAAGACCGGACAATGGCGCGTCTGCGTTGATTATCGCCAACTAAATGCCCGGTTTGTACCTGATGCGTATCCACTGCCAAGGATACACCACATTCTGGATCGTTTACGAGAAGCGCGGTACATAAGTAGCCTCGATCTCAAAAATGGCTACTGGCAGATTCCTATGCACTCCGAGAGCAAGAAGTATACGGCATTTACAGTACCTGGCCGTGGCCTTTACCAATGGCGTGTGATGCCATTCGGGTTGCACTCCGCGCCGGCCACATTTCAACGAGCGCTCGACCAGGTCATCAGAAAATCGTTGCAAGAACACATGGGAAATCTGAGGGAAATATTACGCCGGTTGAAAGCTGCAAAATTAAAAATCAACAGAGAAAAATGCAAGTTCATCCGAGAGGAAATCAAGTACCTCGGTCACGTAGTGAGTGCGAACGGTATCCACACCGACCCGGACAAAGTCACGGCAATACGAGATTTGCCACCCCATACGGACATACGAGGCATTCGACGTTTTGTAGGCACCGCGTCATGGTATCGCAGATTCATACCCGGTTTCTCTGACATCACGACACCACTTACGACACTTCCCAGGAAAGGCAAACGCTTCCGATGGGACACTGAGCAACAGCAGGCTTTCGAAACAATAAAGAGTAAACTAATCGAAGCGCCCGTCCTCGCGCAGCCGGACTTCAATCAAAAATTTGTCCTCCAAACAGACGCTAGCGAGTATGGCGTGGTGCTAATGCACCACTCGGCGTGGTGCTAACGCAGGAGCAAGAAGGAGAAGCGCGAGTGATTGCGTATGCCAGCCGCCACCTCTCCGACGTGGAACAGCGATACTCAACCACCGAGAAGGAATGTCTCGCGATAGTGTGGGGCATTCGAAAAATGCGACAGTACGTGGAAGGGTACGAATTTATCGTCCTCACTGACCATTCCTCGTTGCGCTGGCTCAACTTCATAGACAATCCTTCCAGGAGCGCGGTGGGCCTTGGTAGGGTACGAATTTATCATCCTCACTGACCATTCCTCTTTGCGCTGGCTCAACTTCATAGACAATCCTTCCAGGAGTGCGGTGGGCCTTGGAGCTGCAGTAGTACCAGTTCCAAGTAAAATATACTAAACCAGTTCCAGACGAGTAAAGTGGAACGTTGTGGCAGATGCCCTCTCTAGGCAGCCAGCGGACGTCCTATTAGTTCAGGACGCCAACTCCGCGGATTGCCGATGGCATGCCACGAAGCTTCAAGACGTAAAGACAAGCCCTGGGAAATTCCCGGTTTGCACAATCCTCGATGGACAACTCTACCGACACTTTCCAGTCTGATCTAGACGATGACTCGCCACCTTGGAAGTTGTGCGCCCCTAAGAATCTGCGACCTCGGGTGCTCGCCGAGAACCACGACAACCCCACCGCTGGACATCACGGGATTCACAAAACAACAATCCGAATTGGCAAACGTTACTACTGGCCCGGCATGACGCGGGATATTAAAAGGTATGTCAACAGCTGCGAATCCTGCCAGAGGTACAAACACTCACAAGAACAACCAGCTGGACACATGCTGACACATCTGAGCAACGAACCATGGTCGACGATCGGTGCTGACTTCATAGGACCGCTGCCGCGTAACCGCAGGGTCACACCATGGCACTGGTCATGTACGACAAGTTTTCCAAGTGGACGGAGATAGTTCCTCTGCGCAAGGCGACAAGTGAGAGCCTTCAGAAAGCCCTGCGTGAGCGAATTGTCTGCCGCTATGGAGTACCAAAGGTTCTCATTTGTGTCAACGGACCACAATTCAGCAGCGCCCTCTTCAAGGAATATTTAAAGAAGATGGGTATCCGTCAGCAATTCACCGCTCCATACATGCCGAAGGAAAACCCAACCGAGAGAGCAAATCGAAACGTTAAACGTATCATTGCACAATTAGCAAAAGGGATCCAACAGCGCTGGGACGAACAACTCCCAGAAATCATGCTAGCCATCCACACCACAGTCTCCGAGTCCACAGGGTACACACCAGCGTTTCTCACACAGGGAAGAGAACCACGATTACCTCGAGCATTATATGACGAAAACACACTAGGCACAGGAAATACGTAACAGAGCCCACATCGACGAGCTCAACGATTACAGGGAATCTTTGAAATTGTACGAAGCAACCTTCGATGCGTAGAACATGCTCAGGCGCGGCACTACAATTTACGACATCGACCTTGGAAACCACAGATTGGCCAGCGAGTTTTGGCGAAAACACATTCTTTGTCCAACGCAGCCGAGAAATTTACCACAAAACTGGCGCCGAAGTACGACGGGCCGTACCGCGTCATTGGATTGGATTGGACACACATCTCCTTGCGACTCCGAAGGGGAAGAAAGAACTCCCGTCAGACCGAGTAGCCCGACACTCGGACCACAGACACGACAGAACAGCCATCCGAACAGACAGATCGACGAGCGGTCGACAAGGGCAGCTAGAATGCACTAACGTTTTCTTATTTCATTATAGCTAACCAACTCGGACCAGACAACCCCCGTCCACAACAGGTGCTGCCTCCATATATATGCGCCAACATCAATTTCCGCTGCGAGGAGCTGCAGCGACGCGCAGCGGCCAACAAGACCAAACGGAGACTGCGATACTACTTCGGCGATATCGAGTGGTGATCGCCCTTGGTTCCCAAGGGACCATTTCCCTCAACCCTCTAAGTGGTGAGAGAGTGTGTGGAACTCACCGAAGGTCAGTTCCGCCGCCGCTTAGCGGCGACAGCAACCACGACGATTGCAGCGCCAACTTACGGCGGCAAGCGCCAACGTTAGAGCCCACCGAAGGTAGAACCCACCGACACCAACAGCCAGGGACGGAAAAAATCCCGCAAGCAACAACGCTCTGAGTAAATTGTGAGAGGATCACAAGCGGAATGACGTGCCATCACGCCAACTCAGGAAGAATAGCATGGAAGCGCACGGATAAAGGGATCCCACGAGTGGGAGACAGCCGGACGCCGTGTGGCGAAGCCACTCACACCGCCGCCGCTGGAAGTCCAGCGGGTTGCTATTTAAGAGACCGACGCACAGAAATCGGTCTCTGTTCTCTAGCCCTCGCGTGACCAAACAGTGTGCAATTTTAATAGTGAAAACGAGAATCAAGTGCTAACGTTCAACCAGTAAACAAGTGCTAACGTTCGAAGGATACCATCCGAAGGACACTTATAGAAAGGGCACCACAACAGCGTTGTTACTCTTCGACGAACTTTTGTGACGCAGTACAATAAAGACGCACTCTGTTGATGGTCTTTCGACTGGCGTTGGTACTGCGTCACAAAAGTTCGTCGAAGAGTAACAACGCTGTTGTGGTATCCTTTCTAAAGTATCCAGTAGCATTGAAAATTTATTCTACCCACCCTGTATCCTCGTGGGGTTTATTAACCGACGGCTCCCATCCTGAATCCTTCATAATCTCGTATCCCGTGTGGTTTATTAACAGACGGCTCCCATCCTGAATCCTCCACAATCTCGTATCGCGTGTGGTTTATCAACCGACGGCTCCCATCCTTGATTTCCCACACCCCATACGTCTTTCCCTTTATTCCGATTTACGACGGAACCGTGTAGTTGGCTAACTGACGGTACGTCCGCTCCCCGTGAGGAACGCAGGTGGAATCGAGGCCGACGGAATAGGTTACTATAAGTTCTGAATAGAAAACCCGTAATTTAGCTTAAGCTGAGTGCAACCTATTTTTAGTTCAATAAAAGATATTACCAAGAAAAACACTTGTGTTACGTAATCTGAGTGGTCTAGGAGGAATTACATAAATGTACGATCAGTGGGACTATTGTCGTCGTCAGGTATTGTGACCGGAACCACTGGACGAGCGACAGCTACTCCACGCCGCCCAAAGAAGGTTCAGGAAATACGTAACAGAGCCCACATCGACGAGCTCAACGATTACAGGGAATCTTTGAAATTGTACGAAGCAACCTTCGACGCGCAGAACATGCTCAGGCGCGGCACTACAATTTACGACATCGACCTTGGAAACCACAGATTGGCCAGCGAGTTTTGGCGAAAACACATTTTTTGTCCAACGGAGCCGAGAAATTTACCACAAAACTGGCGCCGAAGTACGACGGGCCGTACCGCGTCATTGGATTCAGCTCCCCGGTCATTGTACAGCTTAAACTGGAAGGATCGGGTCGGATACGCACTGCACATACCAGCGAAATAAAGCTATATCGAGACGCCCACACATCTCCTTGCGACTCCGAAGGGGAAGAAAGAACTCCCGTTAGACCGAGTAGCCCGACACTCGGACCACAGACACGACAGAACAGCCATCCGAACAGACAGATCGACGAGCGGTCGACAAGGGCAGCTAGAATGCACTAATGTCTTCTTATTTCATTATAGCTAACCAACTCGGACCAGACAACCCCCGTCCACAACAGGTGCTGCCTCCATATATATGCGCCAACATCAATTTCCGTCGTTCATCAATTGCGTCGCTGCAGCTCCTCGCAGCGGCCAACAAGACCAAACGGAGACTGCGATACCACTTCGGCGATATCGAGTGGTGATCGCCCTTGGTTCCCAAGGGACCATTTCCCTCAACCCCCTAAGTGGTGAGAGAGTGTGTGGAACTCACCGAAGGTCAGTTCCGCCGCCGCTTAGCGGCGACAGCAACCACGACGATTGCAGCGCCAACTTACGGCGGCAAGCGCCAACGTTAGAGCCCACCGAAGGTAGAACCCACCGACACCAACAGCCAGGGACGGAAAAAATCCCGCAAGCAACAACGCTCTGAGTAAATTGTGAGAGGATCACAAGCGGCATGACGTGCCATCACGCCAACTCAGGAAGAATAGCATGGAAGCGCACGGATAAAGGGATCCCACGAGTGGGAGACAGCCGGACGCCGTGTGGCGAAGCCACTCACACCGCCGCCGCTGGAAGTCCAGCGGGTTGCTATTTAAGAGACCGACGCACAGAAATCGGTCTCTGTTCTCTAGCCCTCGCGCGACCAAACAGTGTGCAATTTTAATAGTGAAAACGAGAATCAAGTGCTAACGTTCAACCAGTAAACAAGTGCTAACGTTCGAAGGATACCATCCGAAGGACACCTATAGAAAGGGCACCACAACAGCGTTGTTACTCTTCGACGAACTTTTGCGACGCAGTACCAACGCCAGTCGAAAGACCATCAACAGAGTGAGTCTTTATTGAATAGACATATATATATACGTCCCAGTAGCATTGAACATTTCAATTGTGACCTAGCTAGCTTGATTTTATAATGTAATCTTGAACCCAGCTAGCTTGATTCTTTGAATGAAAAAAGTATTTTTCAATTAATTTTTCAAAATGTCCCTGCATCTTCCAAGGCACCTCAAGCCAAAGAGACCTCTCATCAGCTAGGAGGTATCCCAAATAGAAGATGTGAATCTTCAACGTGACGTTCAAAAGCTGCCAGATATTAGGCTCAACATTTTGCTATGTCGTCAACGTTTCATCTTCAAGACGAGAATCCTGCGTATTTCCAATCCAGCTAGACTGGTTCTTTTAAACATTGGTTGTTTCACCAATCTTTTATAAAAAGCCTCTATTCCCTGAGCGTATAGATTGTTTTACCTTGTATCCCCGTGTGGTTTATTAACCGACGGCTCCCATCCTTGATTCCCCACACCCCCTACGTCTTTCCCTTTATTCCGATTTACGACGGAACCGTGTAGTTGGCTAACTGACGGTACGTCCGCTCCCCGTGAGGAACGCAGGTGGAATCGAGTCCGACGGAATAGGTTACTATAAGTTCTGAATAGAAACCCGTATTTTAGCTTAAGCAGAGTGCAACCTATTTTTAGTTCATTAAAAGATATTACCAAGAAAAACCCTTGTGTTACGTAATCTGAGTGGTCTGGGAGGGATTACATATAGGTACGATGGGACTATTGTCGTCGTCAGGTATTGTGATCGGAACCACTGGACGCGCGACAGCTACTCCACGCCGCCCAAAGAAGATTCGTCACAAGTCACAGAGTCGGTAGACTATCAGCGCTATTCGTTTTTCTCCTAATAGAAACACGAAAAACATTGTTTATTTATTATATATATATATATATTTATTTATTTATTATATATTATATTTATTTATTTATTTATTATATATTATATTTATTATTTATTATATATTATATTTATTTATTATATATTATATTATATATTATATTTATTTATTATATATTTATTTATTATATATTATTTATTATATATATATATATATATATATATATATATATATAATAAATATATATATATATATATATATATATATATATATATATATATATTTTTCGAAAGCAAATATTACAGATTTACTAAAGAGCATCAACGAAGGATAACACAACAAAAAATTACAAAAATTTTGTTACTAATGGACAGCTGTACGTGGCGTGCTCGAGAGTCGGTAGACTAGCAGCGCTATTCGTTTTCTCTCCTGATAGAAACACGAAAAACATTGTTTTCAAGAACAAGCTTTCATAGGAAGTCTTTTAATTAAGAAATTAGAGACGTCGTCTGGAAGACCTTTTGTTATTCAGTTTAACAGCACAAGAAAAAACTTCGTCTAAATAAGTCAAATTAGGAAGGTGGCATTCATTGAGTGCACTTAAAACATTACTAAAAATATGGATGCTTTGTGAAGATTGAGCAAAAATATTTGTTAGTGTATTTTCTATATAAGAAATATCGCTGCCAGGAGGAGAACCCTTGTAAATATTGGAAAAATGAGCTAGCAGATGTTGCAGTTTTTCATCGTTATTTTCAATATCGACGCCGCTAACTGAAAGGTTTTTTGTTAATGATTTTTTTTAGCTCCTATTAAACTATAGATTTGTTTATGAGCCCTTGGGCCTGGCACAATTTTGCTCAGTTTAACGCTAAAAATTTTGGACTGTTCAATTTCTACTTGTTTTTTAATAATAATGCTCAACAGTTGAATTTGCTTAGACAGGAGTAAGTAGCTTGGACTTGATCGGTTGAAATTACAATGATAAATACGCTTCAAATCCCTCTTCCAACGATGCTTGATTTTGAACAAATATTTTATATTGTCAGAAATAATAATTTTTTTATTTCTTCTAACAATTCTTTCAGAATGAAGTGTAACCAATGAATTTAAAGAATTAGAAAACAGTGTTATGAAAGCATCCATTTCGTGATTACTTAAATTTCTACAAGGTGGAGGAAAATGATTTATTATTTCATTAGCGAAATCATTTCGAAACGTATCGTAACGGTGAAAAAATGGGGGGAATGGAGAAGAAACTCAAAATCCGTGAATTTAATATGTAATTTAAGAGGGAAATGATCAGAAAAAGTAGGAAGACTGGAAATTTTAAAATTTGGATTTGTGGAGTTTAAAAGATTTGAGCTGATTAGGAAGTGGTCAAGAAAAGACGAACCGTTAGGATAAGAAGGTGTTGAGTCCGATAACCTTGTGAAGCTGAGAATATTGTGCTGTAACCAACTGAAGAGTGCATTACTATTGGTATTGTTAATGGAATCACCCCCGTCAATGTTTTTTGCATTGAAGTCTCCTCCAACAATAGTTCCATCAAAATTTTGAGACAAGCGCGCTAAGATTGATAGCCCATCATAGACTAAAGAATGTGGAGAGTTACATGGAATATAAAACGACCCAAATAAATATTTCTTGGTGATACCATTAACTAGAGTGTCAATTGATATAAATAAATTAGGAAAACTTATTCCAACACCGTTAATTTTCGAAAATTTCGAAGACTTCCTTAACATTATGCTAACCCCAAGCTGAATATTATCACGAAGAAATGTAAAATCCTCCAGGTAAACTTTTTGATTAGCCCTCAAGCGAGTTTCCTGAACAAACGCATGGTCAATGTTATTTAAATTTAACAACTGTAGTAAATCTAATCTTCGGCTCACTTCAATTAGTGACCTAACATTAAATGAAAGAACGTTAAGAAAATCACGGATCATAGGCATCGTTAACTTCTTGTAAAAGAGACATGCAACGTTTCTTAGCTTCGACTTTTAACAGTGATTTGTAATCTGATAAAAATAACACAATTTTGTCTTCTAAAGAAAGCTCCACAGGATGACACAGTGAGTTTGAAATCTCTAAAAATTCCTTAATCAAAGCAGGCCTTGCGGATGTTTTCGGAACAGAATCTTTAAAAAGACTGGCAAAAGACTTGTTAGGAGATATGAAGTTAGAATTGTTAATTGAAGTGCGCACATTAGCTGAAGCCAACATTTTTCTATCAATAGATTCTTTTTTACGATTATTTTTGCCTTCAACGAATTTCTTGAACACTGGGCAACCTCTAAAATTTGACGGATGGCCAGACTGTTGGCAATTCACACAATAAGGCAAATTGTTCGCATTCAAAACAAACTTAAAAGCCCCTGGTAAATGCCTTTGATCACACTTAACGCCACAGAAGGGTCTGTTGCAATTATTGGACATATGACCCCATTTCTGGCATCTACAACACTGCACCTCCTTCTTAGAATTTCTGGGCGATTCCCAAGTGATCCTTTGGTTAAGAAGGAACCTTAGAGCTGTTACTTCATTTGCTGACTTTCCCAAATTCAACGTAATAAGAAATAAACCTGTGTCAATGTTGTTTTTTTTGAATAAATGGTTGAAAACTTTGAAACGTTGGACACTATGTTTGGAACTAAGAAATCGATTGCACTCTTGATCTCCTCAGTTTCAGTATTATGATACAGTCCCCGTAAAACCAACTTAGTATGTTTTAGCTGTTTGGGAGTGTAGGAGTACGACTCTAAATTTTTATCTTTTAAGAGTTGCATCATTTCGGAATGAGCTGATGCACTTTTAAGATAAAGTTTACTCTTATTTTTGTTTTTGTTTACATTTTTAAAAACAATATTTTTATCATTTAATTGCTTAACTAAATGTTTGATATCTACATGATATAGAAAAATTGGAGGACAAAAAGTATTATCAATACTTTTAACATTGGCTTTCTGTTGTGCAGGTTGCCGAGGTCTAACGGTAAACGGGTCAGATTCAATTTCCAGTTTACCTGGTATAGCAAAACGATTTTCTGAACTTATCTGTTTCGGTTGAGAAAGCTGCTCTTGACTCCTCATAGCGTACGATGACAGACCAATTTCATGATTACTTCCTGTTCTGCGGCGTTTATTAACCACATTTTCAAATTCCTTAGTGTTGACATCCGTACAATTCATTGAAGCACTTGTAAAACCATTACGGCGATCAGAAGCCGGTTGAACGTTGACGGCAGACACAACGCCAAATTGAAACATCTGAGACTCGCTTGAACCTCGACCATCTGTAGTAGGAGTAGCATCAAAACATGCATTCGCCAAATCCTGACCCAGAGACTTTTTTGATGACATCAACAAAGACTTATCCGGTGACACTTTTCTAACATTGAGATTGGCTTGTAAAACCATTTAAAAACCGTAAACCACTTTAGACTCTTATGAAGGCGAACTTTTGTGGTCAAAATTATTTGCAAAATGTATCAATACAAAGGCAAAGCAAATAATATTTTTTATTCTTTATATATTAATTTTTATTTTTTAAGCAGAAAAAAAAATCACGACTGACTTTGGCAGCTATCTCCTTTGGCTATATATATATATATATAGGATTCAGGATGGGAGCCGTATATATATATATATATATATATATATATATATATATATATATATATATATATATATATATATATATATATATACGTCCCAGTAGCATTGAAAATTTATTCTACCCACCCTGTATCCCCGTGGGGTTTATTAACCGACGGCTCCCATCCTGAATCCTTCATAATCTCGTATCCCGTGTGGTTTATTAACCGACGGCTCCCATCCTGAATCCTCCACACACAATCTCGTATCGCGTGTGGTTTATCAACCGACGGCTCCCATCCTTGATTTCCCACACCCCATACGTCTTTCCCTTTATTCCGATTTACGACGGAACCGTGTAGTTGGCTAACTGACAGTACGTCCGCTCCCCTTGAGGAACGCAGGTGGAATCGAGGCCGACGGAATAGGTTACTATAAGTTCTGAATAGAAAACCCGCAATTTAGCTTAAGCTGAGTGCAACCTATTTTTAGTTCATTAAAAGATATTACCAAGAAAAACCCTTGTGTTACGTAATCTGAGTGGTCTGGGAGGGATTACATATAGGTACGATGGGACTATTGTCGTCGTCAGGTATTGTGATCGGAACCACTGGACGCGCGACAGCTACTCCACGCCGCCCAAAGAAGATTCGTCACAAGTCACAGAGTCGGTAGACTATCAGCGCTATTCGTTTTTCTCCTAATAGAAACACGAAAAACATTGTTTATTTATTATATATATATATATATATATATATATTATTTATTATATATTATTTATTTATTATATATTATATTTATTATTTATTATATATTATATTTATTTATTATATATTATTTATTATATATATATATATATATATATATATATATATATATATATATATATATATATATATATATATATATATATATATATATATATATATATATATATATATATATATATATATATATATATATATATATATATATATATATAGTTTATTTATTATATATATATATATATATATATATATATATATATATATATATATATATATATATATATATATATATATATATATATATATATATATAGTTTATTTATTATATATATATATATATATATATATATATATATATATATATATATATATATATATATATATATATATATATATATATATATATATATATATATATATATATATATATATATATATATATATTTTTCGAAAGAAAATATTACAGATTTACTAAAGAGCATCAACGAAGGATAACACAACAAAAAATTACAAAAATTTTGTTACTAATGGACAGCTGTACGTGGCGTGCTCGAGAGTCGGTAGACTAGCAGCGCTATTCGTTTTCTCTCCTGATAGAAACACGAAAAACATTGTTTTCAAGAACAAGCTTTCATAGGAAGTCTTTTAATTAAGAAATTAGAGACGTCGTCTGGAAGACCTTTTGTTATTCAGTTTAACAGCACAAGAAAAAACTTCGTCTAAATAAGTCAAATTAGGAAGGTGGCATTCATTGAGTGCACTTAAAACATTACTAAAAATATGGATGCTTTGTGAAGATTGAGCAAAAATATTTGTTAGTGTATTTTCTATATAAGAAATATCGCTGCCAGGAGGAGAACCCTTGTAAATATTGGAAAAATGAGCTAGCAGATGTTGCAGTTTTTCATCGTTATTTTCAATATCGACGCCGCTAACTGAAAGGTTTTTTGTTAATGATTTTTTTTAGCTCCTATTAAACTATAGATTTGTTTATGAGCCCTTGGGCCTGGCACAATTTTGCTCAGTTTAACGCTAAAAATTTTGGACTGTTCAATTTCTACTTGTTTTTTAATAATAATGCTCAACAGTTGAATTTGCTTAGACAGGAGTAAGTAGCTTGGACTTGATCGGTTGAAATTACAATGATAAATACGCTTCAAATCCCTCTTCCAACGATGCTTGATTTTGAACAAATATTTTATATTGTCAGAAATAATAATTTTTTTATTTCTTCTAACAATTCTTTCAGAATGAAGTGTAACCAATGAATTTTAAGAATTAGAAAACAGTGTTATGAAAGCATCCATTTCGTGATTACTTAAATTTCTACAAGGTGGAGGAAAATGATTTATTATTTCATTAGCGAAATCATTTCGAAACGTATCGTAACGGTGAAAAAATGGGGGGAATGGAGAAGAAACTCAAAATCCGTGAATTTAATATGTAATTTAAGAGGGAAATGATCAGAAAAAGTAGGAAGACTGGAAATTTTAAAATTTGGATTTGTGGAGTTTAAAAGATTTGAGCTGATTAGGAAGTGGTCAAGAAAAGACGAACCGTTAGGATAAGAAGGTGTTGAGTCCGATAACCTTGTGAAGCTGAGAATATTGTGCTGTAACCAACTGAAGAGTGCATTACTATTGGTATTGTTAATGGAATCACCCCCGTCAATGTTTTTTGCATTGAAGTCTCCTCCAACAATAGTTCCATCAAAATTTTGAGACAAGCGCGCTAAGATTGATAGCCCATCATAGACTAAAGAATGTGGAGAGTTACATGGAATATAAAACGACCCAAATAAATATTTCTTGGTGACACCATTAACTAGAGTGTCAATTGATATAAATAAATTAGGAAAACTTATTCCAACACCGTTAATTTTCGAAAATTTCGAAGACTTCCTTAACATTATGCTAACCCCAAGCTGAATATTATCACGAAGAAATGTAAAATCCTCCAGGTAAACTTTTTGATTAGCCCTCAAGCGAGTTTCCTGAACAAACGCATGGTCAATGTTATTTAAATTTAACAACTGTAGTAAATCTAATCTTCGGCTCACTTCAATTAGTGACCTAACATTAAATGAAAGAACGTTAAGAAAATCACGGATCATAGGCATCGTTAACTTCTTGTAAAAGAGACATGCAACGTTTCTTAGCTTCGACTTTTGACAGTGATTTGTAATCTGATAAAAATAACACAATTTTGTCTTCTAAAGAAAGCTCCACAGGATGACACAGTGAGTTTGAAATCTCTAAAAATTCCTTAATCAAAGCAGGCCTTGCGGATGTTTTCGGAACAGAATCTTTAAAAAGACTGGCAAAAGACTTGTTAGGAGATATGAAGTTAGAATTGTTAATTGAAGTGCGCACATTAGCTGAAGCCAACATTTTTCTATCAATAGATTCTTTTTTACGATTATTTTTGCCTTCAACGAATTTCTTGAACACTGGGCAACCTCTAAAATTTGACGGATGGCCAGACTGTTGGCAATTCACACAATAAGGCAAATTGTTCGCATTCAAAACAAACTTACAAGCCCCTGGTAAATGCCTTTGATCACACTTAACGCCACAGAAGGGTATGTTGCAATTATTGGACATATGACCCCATTTCTGGCATCTACAACACTGCACCTCCTTCTTAGAATTTCTGGGCGATTCCCAAGTGATCCTTTGGTTAAGAAGGAACCTTAGAGCTGTTACTTCATTTGCTGACTTTCCCAAATTCAACGTAATAAGAAATAAACCTGTGTCAATGTTGTTTTTTTTGAATAAATGGTTGAAAACTTTGAAACGTTGGACACTATGTTTGGAACTAAGAAATCGATTGCACTCTTGATCTCCTCAGTTTCAGTATTATGATACAGTCCCCGTAAAACCAACTTAGTATGTTTTAGCTGTTTGGGAGTGTAGGAGTACGACTCTAAATTTTTATCTTTTAAGAGTTGCATCATTTCGGAATGAGCTGATGCACTTTTAAGATAAAGTTTACTCTTATTTTTGTTTTTGTTTACATTTTTAAAAACAATATTTTTATTATTTAATTGCTTAACTAAATGTTTCATATCTACATGATATAGAAAAATTGGAGGACAAAAAGTATTATCAATACTTTTAACATTGGCTTTCTGTTGTGCAGGTTGCCGAGGTCTAACGGTAAACGGGTCAGATTCAATTTCCAGTTTACCTGGTATAGCAAAACGATTTTCTGAACTTATCTGTTTCGGTTGAGAAAGCTGCTCTTGACTCCTCATAGCGTACGATGACAGACCAATTTCATGATTACTTCCTGTTCTGCGGCGTTTATTAACCACATTTTCAAATTCCTTAATGTTGACATCCGTACAATTCATTGAAGCACTTGTAAAACCATTACGGCGATCAGAAGCCGGTTGAACGTTGACGGCAGACACAACGCCAAATTGAAACATCTGAGACTCGCTTGAACCTCGACCATCTGTAGTAGGAGTAGCATCAAAACATGCATTCGCCAAATCCTGACCCAGAGACTTTTTTGATGACATCAACAAAGACTTATCCGGTGACACTTTTCTAACATTGAGATTGGCTTGTAAAACCATTTAAAAACCGTAAACCACTTTAGACTCTTATGAAGGCGAACTTTTGTGGTCAAAATTATTTGCAAAATGTATCAATACAAAGGCAAAGCAAATAATATTTTTTATTCTTTATATATTAATTTTTATTTTTTAAGCAGAAAAAAAAATCACGACCGACTTTGACAGCTATCTCCTTTGGCTATATATATATATATAGGATTCAGGATGGGAGCCGTATATATATATATATATATATATATATATATATACGTCCCAGTAGCATTGAAAATTTATTCTACCCACCCTGTATCCCCGTGGGGTTTATTAACCGACGGCTCCCATCCTGAATCCTTCATAATCTCGTATCCCGTGTGGTTTATTAACCGACGGCTCCCATCCTGAATCCTCCACACACAATCTCGTATCGCGTGTGGTTTATCAACCGACGGCTCCCATCCTTGATTTCCCACACCCCATACGTCTTTCCCTTTATTCCGATTTACGACAGAACCGTGTAGTTGGCTAACTGACAGTACGTCCGCTCCCCTTGAGGAACGCAGGTGGAATCGAGGCCGACGGAATAGGTTACTATAAGTTCTGAATAGAAAACCCGCAATTTAGCTTAAGCTGAGTGCAACCTATTTTTAGTTCATTAAAAGATATTACCAAGAAAAACCCTTGTGTTACGTAATCTGAGTGGTCTGGGAGGGATTACATATAGGTACGATGGGAATATTGTCGTCGTCAGGTATTGTGATCGGAACCACTGGACGCGCGACAGCTACTCCACGCCGCCCAAAGAAGGTTCGTCACAATATATATATATATATATATATATATATATATATATATATATATATATATATATATATATATATATATATATATATATATATATATATATATATATATATATATATATATATATATATATATATATATATATATATATATATATATATATATATATATATATATATATATATATATATATATTGTTCACGCGAAAAACCCACCGTCTCCCGTCGCTTTTCCCTTGGCGACAAACCCCACACAAATCCATCAGCAACCCCGCTGAACACGGCTCGAGCGGACCCCATTCCGTCTCGTTCCGTTCTCTTTTTCTTCTCGTTCACAGGTAGATGGCGGTGGTTCCGGGAGGAACCAGGCTTCTTTCTCTTTTCGAGTGTAGGCGAACTATGTGCAGGCGGAGTGAAACCCAAACGAGTGAACAACCTCAAACCCATCACCCCCCATCTTTACGAGTGACGGCGAGCACAACTCAGAATTCATCTATCGGTATTGAATCAGCAGCCCACGACGGATCTACCCCGAGATCACGACGCTCCCGAACAAACCGCTTAACGCATCCATCGAGTACCCGAGTGGAGGCATTTGGAAAACCACACAATCTCAATTCTAGCCGCGAGAGAAACGCGCAGCTGCCAACCAACGAAGCCAGAGAACACCAAGTGAGTACCTTTATTATCTTTCTTCCCCCCCCCCCCCATCTTGGATCTTCGAGCCATCCCACGCGCTCGGAGATCGAGAGAAACATTTGGTCCTTCGAGCCAGATCCCCACGAGCTCGGAGACCACCCCCAATTTCTTGACTCTTCGAGCCATCCCACGCGCTCGAGGAGAACACAGAAACATTTGGTCCATTCGAACCGGATTTTACGCCGGCAAAACCCCCCTATCCCCCGTATTACAATTATATTATATAAAATTATAATATTAAAATTATAATATTAAGTGTAAACCCCTTGTTTCGGTTCGGCGTCGCGCAGCATTCATTTGTGATCTCCCCAAAAGAACAAAAATATCGTTCTTTTATATTAAATTGTATGTGCAACCATCCCGTGTTGTACATCAATTTAATATTCCCAAATCGAAAACTTATATTTTTGGAAAAAGAATATTACCAACGGTTCATTCTCGTAGCGGTATCGAGAGTTGCCGTTGGCCCCAAAAGTGTACAAAAAAACCTGCAGCTCCAGCGTGGAATTCTCAGCGCACCAAAAACCACCACCTTTT
Organism: Sicus ferrugineus; assembly: GCA_922984085.1. Classification (NCBI taxonomy): domain Eukaryota; kingdom Metazoa; phylum Arthropoda; class Insecta; order Diptera; family Conopidae; genus Sicus; species Sicus ferrugineus. The sequence goes on along the minus strand of OV277348.1, from coordinate 42,007,314 downwards.
CACAGGCGCAAGCGGGCAGCGCACAAGCAGCGGCTACCCGGTTGGAAACGGCGTTTAGTGGTTTTTCTCATTTTTATTTTTTTTGTGTGCCACTCATTTAACACGAGTGTTTTGAGTTTTCGTTCGGCATACCCCCCCCCCCTCACGGTGTTAAATCATCACAAATCATTTAATAATAAATTTTATTTATCATTTTTATTTTTTTTTTTGTGCCACTCATTTAACACGAGTGTTTTGTGTTTTCGTTCGGCATACCCCCCCCCACGCTGTTAAATCATCACAAATCATTTAATAATAAATTATTATTATTAATAACCCCCCCCAAAAATAAATAAACAATAAAACTTTTTGTATACAAATACAATTTCTCGCACGAGTGATTCGGTTACCATGGATCCCCTTACGAAATTCATCAGCGTGACTGAAACACTGGAGGAGTTCGAGAAGGAATTCAACGACATCCCGGAACGTGAACATTCGGCATCCACCTTGGACACCCATCGTGAGGAACTGAAGGCGGTCTGGTCCGATTTGAAACGAGCATACAACGCATGCTTGGAATCCACCATCATGGCAGCGAATCCATTAGCAGTCGACAATCCCAAAACCGCGGAGGTAACTGTCGTGAAAAGCCAGTACCGACGCAGTTACCAGATCTATGTACGTTTCTCCGCCAAGATCAGCGAGCTGCAGCATCTCGCTGCCCCCCTACCCTCCCCAACTTCGCCATCCTCGTTATCCCGTGCCTCTGCACTGGAGGCAACAGTCCACTCGAATCTCTCCGGCCATAATATTAGCTTACCTCCATGTGACACCGCGATTTTTAACGGCGATTACGAATCATGGCCAACTTTTCGCGATATGTTTTCAGCTCTCTACATCCGCAACAATCGGTTATCCCCCATCGAAAAGTTGTTTCACCTCAACCAAAAGACACGAGGTGAAGCAAAAGAAATAGTTCAAAAATCCCCCCTCACCGACGCCGGTTTTGAGCAAGCTTGGCGGAACCTCACCGATCGCTTCGAGAATAAGCGAATTCTGGTTAACGTTCAACTCCGAACGTTATTCAATTTAACCCCAATCACCAAAGAATCGGGAGTGGCTATTAAACGTCTCCAACGAGAGATTAATAACTGCCTCTCAGCTCTCACTTTGCATGATGTCGATGTGAACAGCTGGGACGCAATTATTGTGCATCTCTGCTCAACTCGCCTCCCCGAACACACCCTCTCGTTATGGGAACAATCTATCACTCTCAAACGCGAAATCCCAAGATGGCGCGAAATGGACGCATTTCTCACCTCCCATTTCCAAACTTTGGAAACTGTTGACGATATCCGGAAGTCCGTCAACCCCCCTAAAAAAGCGTCACCTACCTCTACGCGCGCTCCCCCCAACCCAAAGCCTGTGAATACGTTCCAGGCTAATATGGTTTCGACCAGCTGCAGATTATGCCCTGATCAACCGCACACGCTCCGCAGATGCCCGCGGTTTCTGGCAATGAATTTGGACTCTCGTTGGGCGACAGTCCAACGAATTCATTTTTGTTCCAACTGCTTGGCGCACTCACATCACGCAAAAGAGTGTAAAAGTGCGTTCACGTGTATGTCGTGCAACCAGCGACATCACACACTATTACATCGCGAGGAGGCCTCGGCCCCCCAACCGAACTCTCATTCGGACTCTCCCCATAATACTTCGCTTCGTAAAAACCCCCCTCATCGCGGTTCAAATGCTCATACGCATAATCGCTTGTCGAATCATCCGTCGCACTCTCGAGCGACCCCCTCTACCTCTACCCCTAATATACAGTCCACTGAAGCCCCCTCAACATCCAACGTATTGACGTGCTTCACCTCGCGACCGAAGCAGGTGTTGCTCGCCACTGCGATGATTCATATTTACCATCGCGGTGAGCCATACACAGCGCGTGCGCTCATTGACCCCGGCTCTGAAGCCACCTTCTTAACCGAACGTATCCAGAAGCGATTGAAACTCCCAGTGAAGGCCATCCAGGCCCAAGTGGCGAGTGTCAATCAAACGATTACCGCTCAGGTTTCGAAATTTTGTAATTTCCAGATTGGCTCACCTCGAGCTCCTGGGACTCACCTTCAAGCTTGCGCGCTTGTGCTCCCCAAGTTAACCGGCAATCTCCCGGTTTGCTCTCTCGATACTTCACGCTGTGAATCTCTTCGCGAGCTACCCTTAGCCGATGAGAACTTCTACCGCAGTGATCAAATTGATATGCTTATTGGAGCCGACATCTACCCCCTCATCGTGCGCGATGGAATTAAACGCAACATCGTTGATTCTCTGGTCGCTCAAGAGACCATCTTCGGGTGGATTCTCACTGGTCCACTTAAGCAGGATTTACCCGCTCCCTCGATTACCACACGAGTCTCTTTCTTCACCGAAGTCTCCATGGATCACCAACTATCGCGATTCTGGGAGCTTGAAGAAGTCCAAACTAAACGGATACCCACCCCGGGTGACCAACGCTGCGAGGACTTATATTCAAATACCACTCAGAGGCGCCCCGATGGCCGATATATTGTTTCGCTGCCCTTCAAGGAAGGTTTCCCTTCTTCAATAAAGATCGGGAAATCCAGAGAGATTGCTCTCAGACAGTTTCTCCGAAACGAAACGAGACTGTTGAAGACCCCCAATTTTAAAGAAACATATGACTCCGTGATTCGAGAGTACTCGGATCTGCGCCATATGGCACAGATTCACCCCCCCCCAGAACCCTTCCGGTTCCGACAACTACTACCTACCCCATCACGCTGTTCTCAAACCCGACAGCAGCACAACCAAGGTGCGTGTTGTGTTCAACGCCTCCTGCCCCTCCTCCAACGGTCTCAGCCTGAACGATGTCCTCTATCCTGGGCCGGCCCTGCAATCGGATTTGACATTTCTCATTACCCAATGGCGACTTTATAAATACGTTTTCAATGGCGACATTGAAAAAATGTATCGCCAAATCCGCATAAATCCCCAGCATTCGCGCTACCAGCGAATCCTCTTCCGAAACTCTTCACACGACGATGTGCAAGATTTCGAACTCCAAACGGTCACGTTTGGCGTCAATTGTGCTCCCTATCTGGCCATACGTACTCTACATCAATTGGCGAAGGATGTCGAGAAAAAATACCCCCTCGCTGCTCCTATTCTTAAGAACTCCATGTACGTGGATGACGCGTTATGTGGCGCTCATGACATTGATGTCGCGCTTCGCACCCGACATCAACTGTCTGCCGCTCTTCACTCTGCCGGCTTCACGCTACGAAAATGGACAGCAAATCACCCCGCTCTTCTAATTGGGATCCCACCACAAGATCTCTTAAACAAAGACTTTCTTGAATTAGAAGATGGTAGCAATACCAAAACTCTCGGCCTCCGTTGGAATGCCAAAACTGATCATTTCAACATAGAGTCAAAACCCTTTGACCTCTCCCCCACATATACTAAGCGCGAGGTGTTATCTCGGATTGCACAACTGTTTGACCCGGCAGGATGGCTTGCTCCAGTCATTGTCATTGCAAAAACCATTATGCAACAACTCTGGCTGGACGGCATCGGATGGGACGACCCACTCACTCCCATCACTTTACAACTTTGGCTTCAATTCGTCCAATGTTACCCCCATATCAATCTCCTCAAAATACCCCGATGGATTCACTTCACCCCAGGCAGCACCGTGGAAATTCATGCTTTTTGCGATGCTTCCGAGAAAGCATACGCTGGCGTGATCTACGTGCTCACTCGTAACTCAGGCAGCACTTCGACTTCCTTGCTCTTTGCCAAAACGAAGGTCGCCCCAATCAAAACCATATCGATCCCTCGATTGGAACTCTGCGGAGCTGCTCTCCTTGTCGATATGATTGACGCAATCGTTCCCCATCTCGACTTTCCACAGTATGACCTTCACTGTTGGACCGACTCGACTATAGTGCTGGCGTGGTTGAAACGACCACCCTGCACATGGACAACGTTCGTCGCCAACCGTGTCGCGAAAATTGTCGAGGTGGCGGACAGCACTCACTGATACCACGTCGACTCGGAGAGTAATCCAGCGGATCTTGCCAGCAGAGGCATGTATCCGCTGGATTTGCTTCACACCCCGCTCTGGTGGCAGGGACCTCCATGGCTGCTGCAAGCGAGGACGCAGTGGCCTCACTACACTGCCCCCCACGAGTTCGAAACTGAGTTGGAGGCGAAGCCCATCAAAACCAATTTCACCTATTACCACCAATATGAGGACCCCTTGGAAAGATTCTCCTCTTTCCCGCGAGCCCTTCGCGTATTGGCGTATGCTCTTCGGTTCCTGCAGCATACGCACCCCCATTACCGCCCTCATTTTCGGCGCGAAACTACTCTCATCGACTCCGATGAGATTCAAGCCGTTCAGACGCGGCTCATCAGTGTCGCGCAAAAAGTTCATTTCAACGACGAATATCATTGTCTTGAAATGCAACAAACTCTTAAGCGCAAGAGTTCGATTCTCTCGCTTAACCCATTTCTCTCACACGATGGACTCCTCCGCGTGAGCGGACGGTTAATCTCTTGTCCATCTCTCTCGTACGATGAACGCCACCCTATTTTGCTCCCCTACAATTGCGTCTTCACCCGCCTTTTGGTTCGGTTTATCCACAACATCAGTTTACACGGTGGACACCAGCTGATGCTACGCTTGCTCCGCACGCGGTACTGGATACCCAAGGCTCAAAACATGATTAAAGCCACAATTCATAACTGCAAGCCTTGCTTGCTCCAAAAGAAGCAAGTACGCACCCAACTTATGGCCGCTCTACCCCCTGAGCGCACCACACTCTCTCGCCCCTTTGCTGCCACCGGTTTGGACTTCGCTGGACCGTTCGACATCAAGAATTACACTGGAAGAGCCTGCCTCATCACCAAGGGCTACGTTTGCGTCTTCGTGTGCTTTGCGACGAAGGCCATACACCTCGAAGCTGCCAGCGATTTGTCAACCCCGACATTTCTCGCTGCCTTTGGACGATTCAGCGCTCGCCGAGGATGTCCCTCTGATGTGTACTCCGACAACGGACGAAATTTCGTCGGAGCAGCGAAGACCCTTCGACGAGAATGGGAATCAGTGATTCAACACACTCAGGACGCTATTGTCTCCCAATACGCTCATCAACGCCTGCGATGGCATTTCATTCCCGCTGCCGCTCCGCACATGGGCGGACTCTGGGAAGCTGGAGTAAAAAGCTTCAAACTCCACTTCCGCAGATTCGCTGGCGATCTCCGCTTCACGTTTGAAGAGTTTTCCACCATACTCTCCAAAATCGAAGCTTGTTTGAACTCCAGACCCCTTAAGAGCATGTCAGAAGATCCTTCGGACCTGCAACCCCTAACCCCAGGACATTTTCTAGTCGGCGGCCCGCTCTTGGCTCCGGCAGAACCCGAAATATTACAATCTCCATCCAGAATTGTGAATCGATGGCAGAAGGTCAGAGCTGTCTATCAGCAATTTTGCTCCCGGTGGAAAAACGAATATCTCACCGAACTCCACAAACGCAGCAAATGGAAGTTCCCCCAAACTAATTTAAAAATTAACGACCTGGTTGTCTTACGAGATGACAACCTCCCCCCAACAAAATGGAGACTCGGTCGTATAGTTCATGTTTATCCCGGTTCTGACGATAGAACACGCGTCGCGGACGTCCGAACCGAACAAGGAACCATAACCCGACCCATTAGCAAAATGGTACTGCTCCCCTCTGAGGCGTCGCCAACTGCGAGCTTTTCGCACCCCAGCGAATCCCCCTAAACAACTTTTACTTATATCTTATCTTTTAAGCCAGATTACCCGAAGCGTCTGCACGTAAGGTGGGGACGTATGCGTTGCCGCCCCGTGCAGCGCACTTTAGTTCCGCGGATGCAGCCCAATCTGCTGGTCACTCCACCCCCCGCGGAGTCCCTGACCAACCTGATGGTTAATCCCTAAAACCATCAGGTATCCGCGGCTAAAGCGAGGAACACCTCTTCGTGCGTCTCTAACCTGTGCAAAGTTGCAGTACTGCAAGGCGGGCGGGATGTTCACGCGAAAAACCCACCGTCTCCCGTCGCTTTTCCCTTGGCGACAAGCCCCACACAAATCCATCAGCAACCCCGCTGAACACGGCTCGAGCGGACCCCATTCCATCTCGTTCCGTTCTCTTTTTCTTCTCGTTCACAGGTAGATGGCGGTGGTTCCGGGAGGAACCAGGCTTCTTTCTCTTTTCGAGTGTAGGCGAACTAAGTGCACGCGGAGTGAAACCCAAACGAGTGAACAACCTCAAACCCATCACCCCCCATCTTTACGAGTGACGGCGAGCACAACTCAGAATTCATCTATCGGTATTGAATCAGCAGCCCACGACGGATCTACCCCGAGATCACGACGCTCCCGAACAAACCGCTTAACGCATCCATCGAGTACCCGAGTGGAGGCATTTGGAAAACCACACAATCTCAATTCTAGGCGCGAGAGAAACGCGCAGCTGCCAACCAACGAAGCCAGAGAACACCAAGTGAGTACCTTTATTATCTTTCTTCCCCCCCCCCCCCCCCCATCTTGGATCTTCGAGCCATCCCACGCGCTCGGAGATCGAGAGAAACATTTGGTCCTTCGAGCCAGATCCCCACGAGCTCGGAGACCACCCCCAATTTCTTGACTCTTCGAGCCATCCCACGCGCTCGAGGAGAACACAGAAACATTTGGTCCATTCGAACCGGATTTTTCGCCGGCAAAACCCCCTCTCCCCCGTATTACAATTATATTATATAAAATTATAATATTAAAATTATAATATTAAGTGTAAACCCCTTGTTTCGGTTCGGCGTCGCGCAGCATTCATTTGTGATCTCCCCAAAAGAACAAAAATATCGTTCTTTTATATGTAACGAACCTTCTTGTCTTCTTCTAAGGCTTGGATTAGCTCGCCGGGACTCCAGGGTTCGATTACAAGACAAGAGTATTTAGGTTCAATATCTTTATTCACCTTAGAAATATCTTATTCTAACATTTGTGTTTGGTTTGCTTGTACAGTTGGTAGTCGTACTAGAAATGCAATAATATACTGTCGTCGGTACCTCTACGCGCTTTGCGCTTTATGCTGCTGGGTTGTTGATATCTCACCGCGTTTGTGAGATCACTGGTATTCTGCCGGATTATTGATGTCTCGCTGTTGCTGACTCCTCACTGGGTCTGTGGGATCACTGGTGTTCTGTTGACTTGCTGATATCTCACTGCGTTTGTGAGATCACTTGTGCTCTGCTGACTTGCTGATATCTCACTGTGTTTGTGAGATCACTGATGTTTTACTGACATGCTGATATCTCACTGCGTTTATGAGATCACACGTGTTCTGTTGACTTGCTGATATCTCACTGCGTGTGTGAGATCACTGGCGCTCTGCTGACTTGCTGATATCTCACTGCGTCCGTGAGATCACTGATGTTTTCCTGACATGCTGATATCTCACTGCGTTTATGAGATCACACGTGTTCTACTGACTTGCTGGTATCTCACTGCGTTTGTGAGATCACTGGTTTTCTGCTGACTTGCTGATATCTCACTGCGTTGGTGAGATCACTGGTGTTCTGCTGGGTTGTCGCTATTTCACTTCGTTTTGAGATAACTGGGGGTTACGCGTCTCTGTACGGGTAATTACAGGAGGGCATTTGAGTCACTGCGACTGTGAATTCGTGCCTTTGTGAGTTTTAGCAGGAGGGCATTTGAGCCACTACGACTGCGAATTTAACAGGAGGGCATTTGAGCCACTGCGACTGTGAATTCTTGCCTTTGTGAGTTTTAGCAGGAGGGCATTTGAGCCACTACGACTGCGAATTTAACAGGAGGGCATTTGAGCCACTGCGACTGTGAATTCAACTCTTCGCGAGTACTAACAGGAGGGCATTTGAGCCACTACAACTGTGAATTCGTCCCTTGTGAGTTTTAGCAGGAAGGCATTTGAGCCACTACGACTGCGAATTCGACTCTTTACGAGCTTTAACAGGAGGGCATTTGAGCCACTACGACTGTGAATTCAACTCTTTAAGGGCACTAACAGGAGGGCATTTGAGCCACTACAACTGTGAATTCGTACTGCGCGTTGCCGGCTTGGTCACTTTTCACTACTTCACTCTTTAATTTTCTCGAGTACTGCCAAACTGACAGCACAACTGAACTGGCTGAATCACTGCTTTCACTGAACCGACTGAGCAATTGCACCGTGTGAACTTGCTGAACTTATGAAACGAGCATCAGACTGAGAACTGAACCGAAAGGTAGACTGCACTGAACAACCTCGAGTTCTGTTTTGCAGTCTGTTTTATACTCGTTGGCGTCCGTTTTCCAGAATGTTCGATTTTAACGGAGTGCGGTATTTCGTACTCCGTTAAGCAGTTTTCGTGCAAAAAAAGTATTTTTTCCAAATAGTCGCTTTCCCAAGGTTAAGAAGTTCTACGGTCAGTGAACTTCACTGCCGTCTTCTTACATACATTGTTTTTGCGGTATATAAACTGCAACAGTGGTTCACTCTAGATCAGCTGAGAGCTGATCTGTGTACTTACTGCACTCTCAGCACAAAACAGGTTATTAGTACTCAGCGCACTTTGATTGCTTGCTCTCCTCGCTGGAATCATTTGCATATAGCCGCTCTGACGCTCAGTTGCATCTGCATGTAACATGCACACCACGTCACTTTTGCTTTCTTTCCATTTCTCCGCTGAGCGTCGGTGTGTGGGCGTTTCTAAACGATCGTCTGTAGTAGTAGCGTAAATGCGTGTGCTTTCTGATGAGAACTGTTCTTGGGAACAGTTTCTAAGTCTGTTCGACTGCTTGTTATTTTTGTGCGCCAAATTTGCACAGCAAATTTGGGTCGTCACACTCCCCCTCTACTTCGGGGTAAAAAAGAAAAAATCCTTTTTTTTTCTTTTTTTTCCTCTCTCTTGTCTGCAATTTCTAATTAATTTTCAATGCGGTTCCAATTAATCCATTTAATAAATTCATATATAGCTTAATTCCTTGTGAAACAACGCCTTCCTTTCTTCCGGCGTGAAGTCGCCGAATTTCAAGTGCTCGCGACCTTGCGAATATGCTCGAGTCGTTTGTTTCTCGTTCGCCGGATGTGTAGCCTTCTGCTTATTTTTTATGTCTGCGCCACGGGTGTCCACCTGTGGCCTGTTGTAAGTCTGTCGCCGCGTTTGCGGATTCTGCCTGTGTTTTGCTTTCGGGTCGCTGTTGAATTCTTCGCTAGCTATAGCGATTCTTGCTGGAGCCGGTTTTCCCTTCCTGTAATCGGGTTCTGGCCGACACAATTTCCTTCTGCCTCCGCGTTTGTTTGTTTCTGCTCTTGATTTGGTTGGACCGTCAGCGTCTGTGGTTGGCGGGCTTCCTGTGCTCTGAATCAGACGTACGTTGCCAGAAACTCTCTCGGGAGTATGGTCACTTTGCGCTGCCGCCTGTTGGTACGCCTTGAGCTCGCTCACATGAGCCGTTTTAGGCCGGGTCTCACCTTCTTTCTGTAAACGCACGATCACTGGTGACACGAATCCGATTACCTGGTACGGGCCGTCGAATTTCGGAGACAATTTCGCCGCGAAGCTGTCGATTGCTTTCGACAGCGGGTGCTGTCGCACGAGTACTGATTGCCCAATTTCTGGTTTCCACTGTCGTCGTCGCAAGTTATAGCGGTGCGCCTGATCCTGCGTTGCCTTTTCCAAGTTTCTCACCACCAATTTGAAGACCTCTCTTAGATTTTCCCCCCTCTCTGAGGGCTGTATGGGTTCCTGACCGCTGCCTGGCGTTTGTTCGTCGTAGTAAGTTCCAGGAAGTCTTGGCTCTCGTCCTTGAGTGAGATATGCCGGGCTGTATCCCGTGGACTCAGATACGCTGCTATTAATGGCTAGCGTAATTTCTGGGAGCAGTTCGTCCCAGTTCCGATGCTTGTTGTCCGAAAGTTGTGCAATAATCGTTTTTATCGTTCTGTTGATTCTCTCCGTGGGATTCTCCTGTGGTGTGTATGGAGCAGTATACTGTTGCTTCACACCCATGTCCTGGAGGAAACGACGAAAACTGCGACTCGTAAACTGAGTCCCGTTATCCGTGACCAGAATCTTGGGTACCCCGAACCGGGCTAGAATTCGTTCTCGGAACGCTCGCTGCAAGTGTTCTGTTGAAGCTTTGCGTAACGGTATCATTTCTGTCCATTTCGAAAATTTGTCGAAGAATACGAGAAGCGTTGTGTTTCCGTGTGTAGAACGGGGTAGCGGACCCACAAAATCCGCGCAGAGTATCGCCCAAGGTTCTTCTGCCAATTGAGTGAGCATTTTCCCTGCAGCCTTTTGCTGATTCGGCTTGTAACGTTGACACGATTCACATTGCCGCACATATTTCCTCGCATCCTGGAACATCCCGGGCCAGTAATATTTACTTGTTAGCCGGCATATCGTCTTGCGGACTCCCCCGTGGCCAGCGCACGGATGGTCGTGATTCTCTTTGAGAACTCGGCCTCTCATGGTCTTGGGCACGCACAATTTCCACGGCGTGCAGTCCTCGTCTCCAAGTCGATTTGGAATATGCCGGTACAAATTTCCATTCTCCAAGGTATAATCTGGGAACTTCTCCGGATTTTGTTCCACTTCTTTGACCTTCGCTTGTAACCACTTGCAGTGTTGCTCGCGTGTCTCTGCTGCTGTCACTCTGGCGACGGTTTCTTGCGGCTGACGGGATAGTGCATCCGCGATTACATTCAGCTTCCCCTTCCGGTACTGGATTTCAAAGGAAAACTGCTGTAACTCCAAAGCCCACCTCGCTATTCTCCCGGATGGACTCTCAATAGAATTTAGCCACTTCAGCGCCAGATGATCTGTGATTACGGTGAACCGGTATCCCTCAAGGTAAGCGCGCATCTTGCGAATACCCCACACTATGGCCAGGCATTCTTTTTCTGTTGCCGAGTAATTCTTTTCGGCCTTGTTAAGATGTCGGCTGGCGTACGCGATAACACGCTCCTGACCTTCCAGTTGTTGTGTGAGCACGGCTCCAAGTCCGAAGTCGCTCGCGTCCGTTTGCAGTTGGAATCTCTTGTTGAAATCTGGGCACGCCAGTATTGGTGCCTCTGTGAGTTTTTGTTTGAGGGTTTCAAACGCTTCCTGTTGCGCCTCGCCCCACTTCCAATGTTTCCCTTTACGTAGCAGCGTGGTCATTGGCTGGACGGTCTTGGCGAAATCTGGCACGAACCTGCGATACCATGAGGCAATGCCCAAGCATCTTCGCAATTCTTTGGTGGTGGTTGGCGGTTTCAAATTTTGAATCGCCGAAATTTTCTCCGGGTCTGTCTGGATGCCTTGTTCGCTTACCACATGACCCAGGTATTTAAGTTCTTTCTTAAAGAACTCGCATTTATTCACGTTGAGTTTGAGATTTGCCTGTCTCAAACGCCGGAAAACCTCTCGAAGATTGGCGATGTGCTCTTCCGCGGACGAACCTGTGACAATTATGTCGTCCAGATAGGCGAAAGCTTTAGGCTCCAAATCGGGACCGATAACCTGGTCCAAGGCCCGCTGAAAAGTGGCTGGAGCCGAATGCAGCCCGAAAGGCATCACCCGCCACTGGAAAAGTCCTCTTCCAGGTACAGTAAACGCCGTGTATTGCTTACTGTCTTCTGCCATTGGAATCTGCCAGTACCCGCTCTTCAGATCCAGGCTACTGATATATTTCGCATCTCGCAACCGCTCCAGAATATGTTGAATCCTTGGAATGGGGTATGCATCCGGAATCGAGCGGGCGTTCAGCTGGCGATAATCCACGCATAATCTCCATTCACCCGACTTCTTTTTCACCAATACGATTGGTGCGCTGTAAGGACTGCTTGAAGGTTCTATGCAGCCTTTCTCGAGGAGTTCGTCGATCTCTTTGTCGATGACAGCCTGCATCGCCGGATTTCTGGGAAAATACCGTTGTTTTATAGGACGCTCATCCCGCATCACTATTTTATGCTCCGTAATATTAGAGACGCCTCTCAGGGTTTCAAATTTCTTCAATTCCTTCTGAAGAAAACTCTCCATGTCCTCTGGTTGTCTAGGACCTGATTCTTGTGCTGATGTGCAAATGACTGCGCCATTCGCCTTCTCCTGTTTCTCCGTTGGGCCCAGAGACACGGTTTCGCCTCCGAAGGAGAGTGTCGCTCCTATCCCGCACAGAAAATCCATTCCGAGGAGCACGTCGTCTAGGACTTCCGTCAACACAAGAAAGGACAACTCGCATGTACCATTTCCCATAGCAACTTCTAGAGTGGTACATTCGGACACTTTTCTGGTTGTCCCGTCCGCCATGCGAATTTCCACCTTCACTTTCTCAAACAGCCTCTTTCCCACCAGTCTTTCCGCGAGCGCCCTGCTCACGAAACTTCGCGTCGCTCCCGTGTCCACTGTCGCCTGTATTTGCTTGCCTCGGATGGACACCATGGCCACGATGCGCCGATTGTTAATCCGGAGGGGCTTTAATTTCTGCGAGAGATCCTCTGGCTGGGGCCCGCCTCCTCTCGCTTTCGGCGGGGTCCCAGGTCGTTTCCCTGTCTCTGTCTGCAACAGTCAATGGTTCTGGTTCCTTCTCGGCCACACTCCCAGCAGAAAGTTACGACCGGGTTTCGGCAATCGCGGCGCATGTGACCTTCCTGCCTGCAGCGTCCGCATGCCGTTTTCGGGTTGAAAGGCCTTGAGACCGCCTGGCTCACCGCATGGTTGCGTTCAGATGGCCACTGTCTTGAGGCTACTGGCCGCGTCTGGTATTCTTCTGAAGACTCGTCTGTCTTGGCGAATCGCAAGCACTCGAAATCCTCCGCCAACGAGAGCAACTCCTTCAGCTCCCGGAAATCTTGTCTTTTTATATAAAACTGGTACTCAAACGCAGAGTTTTTGTATATCCTCTCCAGCTTTTCTTTCTCTGTGCACCTGCTATGTCTCATTAGATTTTGCAGGCTAATGACGTAGTCCCTGAACTTCTCGTTTGCGCGCTGTTGTCGACTGCGAATGTCGTCGTCGAGTCTTTCAAAGAAACGCCTGGGTAGGAAGAAGTCCAGGAAGTCTTGCTTAAAAGCCTCCCATGACCGCCAATGATTATTGTTGTTTCGATACCAGAGCAAGGCATTGTCTTCCAGCAGCTCTGGCATCGCGCGTGGCAACAGATTGCTGTCGATGCCATACGTCTCGGCCAGCTCCTCCATCCGCTCTACGAAGGCCAAAGGGTCGACACCGCCATCATACCTCACGGACCATTTTCTCACCTTGTCAATAACATCGGGATACGAATGTCGCTCGACTCTTTCCAACAGGTTACTGTCCGTCACCCGCGGGGTGTTTACGCTCACTCGGCCACTCGGGCTGCGTTCTCTCGTCGGGACATCCATCATTAGCACTTTCGGCAGGTCACTGGGTTCCGGTGTTGTGCGACCGTCTTCCGCTTCATACGCCCTCAACCTTCGTTCCACGCTCTCCTCGTGGTTTCCTTCATTGACGAACTCGACAAGTCTTTTCCTCATGTCATTGAGACTTCCTTCGGCGACGAGTCCAAACTCAGACAAGCACTGAGCCAGCGATTCTTTATTTAGCCGGTATAACCATCCTGTTCGGTATGTTTTGGTCCCAGTCGGCTCCATGATAAGTTTTAATTTATTATATTATATATATTTCTAGTCGAGTCTTTGCTATTGGTGAATATGATATTGTCCCTGTTCGGGCGCCACTTGTAACGAACCTTCTTGTCTTCTTCTAAGGCTTGGATTAGCTCGCCGGGACTCCAGGGTTCGATTACAAGACAAGAGTATTTAGGTTCAATATCTTTATTCTCCTTAGAAATATCTTATTCTAACATTTGTGTTTGGTTTGCTTGTACAGTTGGTAGTCGTACTAGAAATGCAATAATATACTGTCGTCGGTACCTCTACGCGCTTTGCGCTTTATGCTGCTGGGTTGTTGATATCTCACCGCGTTTGTGAGATCACTGGTATTCTGCCGGATTATTGATGTCTCGCTGTTGCTGACTCCTCACTGGGTCTGTGGGATCACTGGTGTTCTGTTGACTTGCTGATATCTCACTGCGTTTGTGAGATCACTTGTGCTCTGCTGACTTGCTGATATCTCACTGTGTTTGTGAGATCACTGATGTTTTACTGACATGCTGATATCTCACTGCGTTTATGAGATCACACGTGTTCTGTTGACTTGCTGATATCTCACTGCGTGTGTGAGATCACTGGCGCTCTGCTGACTTGCTGATATCTCACTGCGTCCGTGAGATCACTGATGTTTTCCTGACATGCTGATATTTCACTGCGTTTATGAGATCACACGTGTTCTACTGACTTGCTGGTATCTCACTGCGTTTGTGAGATCACTGGTTTTCTGCTGACTTGCTGATATCTCACTGCGTTGGTGAGATCACTGGTGTTCTGCTGGGTTGTCGCTATTTCACTTCGTTTTGAGATAACTGGGGGTTACGCGTCTCTGTACGGGTAATTACAGGAGGGCATTTGAGTCACTGCGACTGTGAATTCGTGCCTTTGTGAGTTTTAGCAGGAGGGCATTTGAGCCACTACGACTGCGAATTTCACAGGAGGGCATTTGAGCCACTGCGACTGTGAATTCTTGCCTTTGTGAGTTTTAGCAGGAGGGCATTTGAGCCACTACGACTGCGAATTTAACAGGAGGGCATTTGAGCCACTGCGACTGTGAATTCAACTCTTCGCGAGTACTAACAGGAGGGCATTTGAGCCACTACAACTGTGAATTCGTCCCTTGTGAGTTTTAGCAGGAAGGCATTTGAGCCACTACGACTGCGAATTCGACTCTTTACGAGCTTTAACAGGAGGGCATTTGAGCCACTACGACTGTGAATTCAACTCTTTAAGGGCACTAACAGGAGGGCATTTGAGCCACTACAACTGTGAATTCGTACTGCGCGTTGCCGGCTTGGTCACTTTTCACTACTTCACTCTTTAATTTTCTCGAGTACTGCCAAACTGACAGCACAACTGAACTGGCTGAATCACTGCTTTCACTGAACCGACTGAGCAATTGCACCGTGTGAACTTGCTGAACTTATGAAACGAGCATCAGACTGAGAACTGAACCGAAAGGTAGACTGCACTGAACAACCTCGAGTTCTGTTTTGCAGTCTGTTTTATACTCGTTGGCGTCCGTTTTCCAGAATGTTCGATTTTAACGGAGTGCGGTATTTCGTACTCCGTTAAGCAGTTTTCGTGCAAAAAAAGTATTTTTTCCAAATAGTCGCTTTCCCAAGGTTAAGAAGTTCTACGGTCAGTGAACTTCACTGCCGTCTTCTTACATACATTGTTTTTGCGGTATATAAACTGCAACAGTGGTTCACTCTAGATCAGCTGAGAGCTGATCTGTGTACTTACTGCACTCTCAGCACAAAACAGGTTATTAGTACTCAGCGCACTTTGATTGCTTGCTCTCCTCGCTGGAATCATTTGCATATAGCCGCTCTGACGCTCAGTTGCATCTGCATGTAACATGCACACCACGTCACTTTTGCTTTCTTTCCATTTCTCCGCTGAGCGTCGGTGTGTGGGCGTTTCTAAACGATCGTCTGTAGTAGTAGCGTAAATGCGTGTGCTTTCTGATGAGAACTGTTCTTGGGAACAGTTTCTAAGTCTGTTCGACTGCTTGTTATTTTTGTGCGCCAAATTTGCACAGCAAATTTGGGTCGTCACATATATTAAATTGTATGTGCAACCATCCCGTGTTGTACATCAATTTAATATTCCCAAATCGAAAACTTATATTTTTGGAAAAAGAATATTACCAACGGTTCATTCTCGTAGCGGTATCGAGAGTTGCCGTTGGCCCCAAAAGTGTACAAAAAAACCTGCAGCTCCAGCGTGGAATTCTCAACGCACCAAAAACCACCACCTTTTCACAGGCGCAAGCACTACTCTCTCGTTTTGCGGAGTTGCTTTGTGCTATATCCGCAGCGAGCGTCGGTGACATCGTGCGGGCAGCGCACAAGCAGCGGCTACCCGGTTGGAAACGGCGTTTAGTGGTTTTTCTCATTTTTATTTTTTTTTGTGTGCCACTCATTTAACACGAGTGTTTTGAGTTTTCGTTCGGCATACCCCCCCCCCCACGGTGTTAAATCATCACAAATCATTTAATAATAAATTTTATTTATCATTTTTATTTTTTTTTGTGTGCCACTCATTTAACACGAGTGTTTTGAGTTTTCGTTCGGCATACCCCCCCCCCCCACGCTGTTAAATCATCACAAATCATTTAATAATAAATTATTATTATTAATAACCCCCCCCAAAAATAAATAAACAATAAAACTTTTTGTATACAAATACAATTTCTCGCACGAGTGATTCGGTTACCATGGATCCCCTTACGAAATTCATCAGCGTGACTGAAACACTGGAGGGTTCGAGAAGGAATTCAACGACATCCCGGAACGTGAACATTCGGCATCCACCTTGGACACCCATCGTGAGGAACTGAAGGCGGTCTGGTCCGATTTGAAACGAGCATACAACGCATGCTTGGAATCCACCATCATGGCAGCGAATCCATTAGCAGTCGACAATCCCAAAACCGCGGAGGTAACTGTCGTGAAAAGCCAGTACCGACGCAGTTACCAGATCTATGTACGTTTCTCCGCCAAGATCAGCGAGCTGCAGCATCTCGCTGCCCCCCTACCCTCCCCAACTTCGCCATCCTCGTTATCCCGTGCCTCTGCACTGGAGGCAACAGTCCACTCGAATCTCTCCGGCCATAATATTAGCTTACCTCCATGTGACACCGCGATTTTTAACGGCGATTACGAATCATGGCCAACTTTTCGCGATATGTTTTCAGCTCTCTACATCCGCAACAATCGGTTATCCCCCATCGAAAAGTTGTTTCACCTCAACCAAAAGACACGAGGTGAAGCAAAAGAAATAGTTCAAAAATCCCCCCTCACCGACGCCGGTTTTGAGCAAGCTTGGCGGAACCTCACCGATCGCTTCGAGAATAAGCGAATTCTGGTTAACGTTCAACTCCGAACGTTATTCAATTTAACCCCAATCACCAAAGAATCGGGAGTGGCTATTAAACGTCTCCAACGAGAGATTAATAACTGCCTCTCAGCTCTCACTTTGCATGATGTCGATGTGAACAGCTGGGACGCAATTATTGTGCATCTCTGCTCAACTCGCCTCCCCGAACACACCCTCTCGTTATGGGAACAATCTATCACTCTCAAACGCGAAATCCCAAGATGGCGCGAAATGGACGCATTTCTCACCTCCCATTTCCAAACTTTGGAAACTGTTGACGATATCCGGAAGTCCGTCAACCCCCCTAAAAAAGCGTCACCTACCTCTACGCGCGCTCCCCCCAACCCAAAGCCTGTGAATACGTTCCAGGCTAATATGGTTTCGACCAGCTGCAGATTATGCCCTGATCAACCGCACACGCTCCGCAGATGCCCGCGGTTTCTGGCAATGAATTTGGACTCTCGTTGGGCGACAGTCCAACGAATTCATTTTTGTTCCAACTGCTTGGCGCACTCACATCACGCAAAAGAGTGTAAAAGTGCGTTCACGTGTATGTCGTGCAACCAGCGACATCACACACTATTACATCGCGAGGAGGCCTCGGCCCCCCAACCGAACTCTCATTCGGACTCTCCCCATAATACTTCGCTTCGTAAAAACCCCCCTCATCGCGGTTCAAATGCTCATACGCATAATCGCTTGTCGAATCATCCGTCGCACTCTCGAGCGACCCCCTCTACCTCTACCCCTAATATACAGTCCACTGAAGCCCCCTCAACATCCAACGTATTGACGTGCTTCACCTCGCGACCGAAGCAGGTGTTGCTCGCCACTGCGATGATTCATATTTACCATCGCGGTGAGCCATACACAGCGCGTGCGCTCATTGACCCCGGCTCTGAAGCCACCTTCTTAACCGAACGTATCCAGAAGCGATTGAAACTCCCAGTGAAGGCCATCCAGGCCCAAGTGGCGAGTGTCAATCAAACGATTACCGCTCAGGTTTCGAAATTTTGTAATTTCCAGATTGGCTCACCTCGAGCTCCTGGGACTCACCTTCAAGCTTGCGCGCTTGTGCTCCCCAAGTTAACCGGCAATCTCCCGGTTTGCTCTCTCGATACTTCACGCTGTGAATCTCTTCGCGAGCTACCCTTAGCCGATGAGAACTTCTACCGCAGTGATCAAATTGATATGCTTATTGGAGCCGACATCTACCCCCTCATCGTGCGCGATGGAATTAAACGCAACATCGTTGATTCTCTGGTCGCTCAAGAGACCATCTTCGGGTGGATTCTCACTGGTCCACTTAAGCAGGATTTACCCGCTCCCTCGATTACCACACGAGTCTCTTTCTTCACCGAAGTCTCCATGGATCACCAACTATCGCGATTCTGGGAGCTTGAAGAAGTCCAAACTAAACGGATACCCACCCCGGGTGACCAACGCTGCGAGGACTTATATTCAAATACCACTCAGAGGCGCCCCGATGGCCGATATATTGTTTCGCTGCCCTTCAAGGAAGGTTTCCCTTCTTCAATAAAGATCGGGAAATCCAGAGAGATTGCTCTCAGACAGTTTCTCCGAAACGAAACGAGACTGTTGAAGACCCCCAATTTTAAAGAAACATATGACTCCGTGATTCGAGAGTACTCGGATCTGCGCCATATGGCACAGATTCACCCCCCCCAGAACCCTTCCGGTTCCAACTACTACCTACCCCATCACGCTGTTCTCAAACCCGACAGCAGCACAACCAAGGTGCGTGTTGTGTTCAACGCCTCCTGCCCCTCCTCCAACGGTCTCAGCCTGAACGATGTCCTCTATCCTGGGCCGGCCCTGCAATCGGATTTGACATTTCTCATTACCCAATGGCGACTTTATAAATACGTTTTCAATGGCGACATTGAAAAAATGTATCGCCAAATCCGCATAAATCCCCAGCATTCGCGCTACCAGCGAATCCTCTTCCGAAACTCTTCACACGACGATGTGCAAGATTTCGAACTCCAAACGGTCACGTTTGGCGTCAATTGTGCTCCCTATCTGGCCATACGTACTCTACATCAATTGGCGAAGGATGTCGAGAAAAAATACCCCCTCGCTGCTCCTATTCTTAAGAACTCCATGTACGTGGATGACGCGTTATGTGGCGCTCATGACATTGATGTCGCGCTTCGCACCCGACATCAACTGTCTGCCGCTCTTCACTCTGCCGGCTTCACGCTACGAAAATGGACAGCAAATCACCCCGCTCTTCTAATTGGGATCCCACCACAAGATCTCTTAAACAAAGACTTTCTTGAATTAGAAGATGGTAGCAATACCAAAACTCTCGGCCTCCGTTGGAATGCCAAAACTGATCATTTCAACATAGAGTCAAAACCCTTTGACCTCTCCCCCACATATACTAAGCGCGAGGTGTTATCTCGGATTGCACAACTGTTTGACCCGGCAGGATGGCTTGCTCCAGTCATTGTCATTGCAAAAACCATTATGCAACAACTCTGGCTGGACGGCATCGGATGGGACGACCCACTCACTCCCATCACTTTACAACTTTGGCTTCAATTCGTCCAATGTTACCCCCATATCAATCTCCTCAAAATACCCCGATGGATTCACTTCACCCCAGGCAGCACCGTGGAAATTCATGCTTTTTGCGATGCTTCCGAGAAAGCATACGCTGGCGTGATCTACGTGCTCACTCGTAACTCAGGCAGCACTTCGACTTCCTTGCTCTTTGCCAAAACGAAGGTCGCCCCAATCAAAACCATATCGATCCCTCGATTGGAACTCTGCGGAGCTGCTCTCCTTGTCGATATGATTGACGCAATCGTTCCCCATCTCGACTTTCCACAGTATGACCTTCACTGTTGGACCGACTCGACTATAGTGCTGGCGTGGTTGAAACGACCACCCTGCACATGGACGACGTTCGTCGCCAACCGTGTCGCGAAAATTGTCGAGGTGGCGGACAGCACTCACTGGTACCACGTCGACTCGGAGAGTAATCCAGCGGATCTTGCCAGCAGAGGCATGTATCCGCTGGATTTGCTTCACACCCCGCTCTGGTGGCAGAGACCTCCATGGCTGCTGCAAGCGAGGACGCAGTGGCCTCACTACACTGCCCCCCACGAGTTCGAAACTGAGTTGGAGGCGAAGCCCATCAAAACCAATTTCACCTATTACCACCAATATGAGGACCCCTTGGAAAGATTCTCCTCTTTCCCGCGAGCCCTTCGCGTATTGGCGTATGCTCTTCGGTTCCTGCAGCATACGCACCCCCATTACCGCCCTCATTTTCGGCGCGAAACTACTCTCATCGACTCCGATGAGATTCAAGCCGTTCAGACGCGGCTCATCAGTGTCGCGCAAAAAGTTCATTTCAACGACGAATATCATTGTCTTGAAATGCAACAAACTCTTAAGCGCAAGAGTTCGATTCTCTCGCTTAACCCATTTCTCTCACACGATGGACTCCTCCGCGTGAGCGGACGGTTAATCTCTTGTCCATCTCTCTCGTACGATGAACGCCACCCTATTTTGCTCCCCTACAATTGCGTCTTCACCCGCCTTTTGGTTCGGTTTATCCACAACATCAGTTTACACGGTGGACACCAGCTGATGCTACGCTTGCTCCGCACGCGGTACTGGATACCCAAGGCTCAAAACATGATTAAAGCCACAATTCATAACTGCAAGCCTTGCTTGCTCCAAAAGAAGCAAGTACGCACCCAACTTATGGCCGCTCTACCCCCTGAGCTCACCACACTCTCTCGCCCCTTTGCTGCCACCGGTTTGGACTTCGCTGGACCGTTCGACATCAAGAATTACACTGGAAGAGCCTGCCTCATCACCAAGGGCTACGTTTGCGTCTTCGTGTGCTTTGCGACGAAGGCCATACACCTCGAAGCTGCCAGCGATTTGTCAACCCCGACATTTCTCGCTGCCTTTGGACGATTCAGCGCTCGCCGAGGATGTCCCTCTGATGTGTACTCCGACAACGGACGAAATTTCGTCGGAGCAGCGAAGACCCTTCGACGAGAATGGGAATCAGTGATTCAACACACTCAGGACGCTATTGTCTCCCAATACGCTCATCAACGCCTGCGATGGCATTTCATTCCCGCTGCCGCTCCGCACATTTTTTTTTTTTTTTTTTTTTTTTATGGCAGATAGAACCAAGCTCAGGGGATGCCCCCTATCCATGCAAAGCATTCGTTGGTTTAGAAGGGTAAAGGTTAGTGGGAAGGAGAAGAGTGGGAGTAGTGTCGATTTACACCTCTTTTAAAAGCATCGACGTTATAAGTGGGTGGGAAAACATGCGCAGGGAGACTATTCCACAACTTAACTGCGCGACCGAAAAACGAATTATCGCGGTAGTGGGTAGTGCGATGGAACGGGATCGAAACGTAAAAGGGGTGCACCGCTCTGGAAAGCCGAGTAGATCTGTTGAATACCTGAACCGAAGGGATCAGGCTGGCTACTTCAGAGGAACAGTTACCATTAAAGTAACGGTAAAATAAGGTTACACACCCCACATCCCGACGACATCCCAAGGTTTCAATAGAGCTGGATACCCTACTGTCCCCTATAAGTTTTATCGCACGACCTTGTATACGGTCCAGAAGCTGAAGATATGTTTTCGAAGCTCCAGACCAAATATGCGAGTTGTACTCCATTTTCGGACGGATATATGTGGTGTAGATACAACGAAGGTCGGTTGAAGTGAAGTATTTCTTGCACCGCTTTAAAAAGCCTAAGCACTTGGCTGCTTCTTTCGACACGTCAAAGATGTGATCGTTCCAGCGAAGATCACATTGGATTGACATGCCCAGAACATCATGAGCCTCCGACTCATTAATATCCACACCACCCATATTTCAAGGTGGAAAGTTGTCGCCCGCCAGACGCTTGTGGGTCAACAAACAGCATTGGGTCTTCCGCGCATTAAAATCTACCCGATTCGCTTGACCCCACTCCTGGATTTTGTTGAGGTCAGATTGGAGTGTGTCATTCATAATTCTGCGTTTTCTATTGATCTCCAGAAGAGAAGGACGCCTGGAGAATGAATATGAATGACAAATGCTGCTGTCATCAGCAAACGAGTAGACGGGGTTTGATGTCAATGACAGAAGGTCATTGATAAAAATGAGAAAAAGTGTTGGAGACAGGACCGAACCCTGCGGAACTCCAGCATTTATGAAGTGCTCTTCGGAAGCAAAGCCGTCTATCACAACCCGAATAGAACGGCCGCTGAGGAAACTCGATATCCATCGAGTGAATGTATCACCGACACCATAAGCAGCCAGTTTAGACACAAGTGCTTTATGCCACACTCGGTCGAATGCCTTGGAGATATCCAAAGCAACAACCTTACTCTCACCGAATTGGTGAACACAACTGTTCCACCGCTCAGTGAGGAACGCCATCAAATCGCCTGTGGAGCGGTGAGCACGGAAACCGTACTGGCGATCGCTGACCAATTGGTTGCTCTCTAGATACCTCATCAGGTTAAAATTTATGACGCTCTCCATAACTTTGGAGAGCATTGAACAGATTGCTATGGGCCGGTAATTGGCAGGATTCGTAGCCTCACCTTTTTTGGGAACTGGCTGCACATTGGCAATCTTCCAGGAACTAGGAAAAACTCCTGAAGTGAACGATAAGTTAAACAGATTGCGCAATGGGCGAGCCAATGTTGAGGCGCACTTTCTCAACACGTGGGCTGAAATGCCATCCGGTCCCGAGGATTTATTGACGTTGAGGTTTACAAGCACTCTTTTAACAGCCCGCGTTCGAAAGTGCATCTCAGGCATAATATGAGACACACCGTCGATCACGGGTAGTGGTTGGCTACTCTCAGGAAGAGAGCAGTTTTCAGCAAACATTTTGGCTAATAAGTTTGCCTTATCAACCGAGTGAGTGAAGATCTGATCGTCCTTGAGGAGAGTTGGAATAGACGATCGCGTCTGATTCTTCACCCTCCCCACGAACGACCAAAAGTTCTTGCTACCCTTATGGTATTCAAGAACTCTGCGTCTAAGGCGCTGTTCGTAGAGAACTTTTTCGCGCTTTAGAGTGGCATTGCACATATTTCTGGCCTGATTGCGCAGCAGTTTAGTATCAGCAGTTTTATTTAAACGCCAATTCCTAAATGCTTCCTCTTTAGACCTGACTGCTTGTCTGCAAGTCGCATTAAACCAGGAATGGTCTTTTGGTTTAATGGAAATTCTTTTATTAGGTATGAAAGACCTCATACCAAATAAAATTATATTTTCTACCAATTTTGCTGCAGCATTTATGTTTCTGTCCCTGAAACACAATTGCCAATTGAAACGGCTGAAAAAGGAGTTCAGCGCATCCCAATTAGCCTTCTCATAAAGCCACACTGTCCGCTTCGGAGCTGGCTGATGAGCGGATTGAAGACTAGAATATGGGAAGGTAGCAGAAATTTTAGCGTGGTCCGAATTACCAAGAGGTGCAAGAACATTCACATCATACTTGCTGTGATGCGAAGTTAAAAAAAGGTCCAGAATATTTTGATTTTGCCCATCAACGCAAGGAAAGTGCGTTGGTTCCTTCACTAATTGAGTCAAATTATTAGACTCAGCAAATAACTCAACATACAAACCCTCAGGTGTTGTGTGACTCGAATGACGTAGCCAATTGGAATTATGAACATTGAAATCACCAGCAACAACAATTTCACTGTTCGGATACGATTCCAGGATTTTAGATATCGAATCAGAGAGACTGTCAAGTTTATCAAAAGTTGGCAGCCTCTCTAGACCCGGGCTTCTATAAATGAAGCAGAAGTGCAGGATGTGCGACTGGATTTTGAACTTAACCCACATGGAGCTAAATTCGGCATCCGTCGTGCAAAGGTGTTGCTGACACTGGTACGCAACATCACTGCGAATATATAAGGCGAGGCCTCTGTGTGATGAAAATAATGGCAGTAAGCGGTACCCAGGCAAGTGAAAATCCAGTGGATCTGCACCCTCAGACACCTGGGTCTCACCTAGTGCCATTATATGCGGTTGGTGAGTACAGACATACGCATAGACCGCGAAGAAATTCGCCCTCAAGCCACGCACATTTGTGGAGTCTATACGAAATTTTGTCATCGCCACCCACTGTAAAGAGGTATAAAGTCAGCTGCACAAGCGACCAAGCCTACACCGCAGGCAAAACGAAACGCGACAAGACAAGTGTTATGCCTTTATCTTGCCACGCTTCAGCCCACGGTGCACTCACAGCCTCATGCACAACTAACGGGACCAGGAAGAAGGAGGAGGAGTGAAAATCAACGAAATGCTGAGCTTAACTGCGGAGAGCATAAACAAGCCCCTCGCATGGTTCGCTGCATTCCGTTAAGTTGACTATTGAGTTATGAAATTTTGTTATTAGTGCACATTATTGATTTTTTTGTTTGTTTATTGACTTTTTTGTTTATTAAGGTTTCACTGCATTTCTTTGTTTTATTATGATGATTTAGGATGGGGTAGGGTTTGTTTTCACTATATTTCCGCGCGAGCACTCGTCACGAACACTAAATTGTGGGAGGTGACGTCCTCCTTCGTCCGCGGCGACGACGCAACTTTCAGACATGGGCGGACTCTGGGAAGCTGGAGTAAAAAGCTTCAAACTCCACTTCCGCAGATTCGCTGGCGATCTCCGCTTCACGTTTGAAGAGTTTTCCACCATACTCTCCAAAATCGAAGCTTGTTTGAACTCCAGACCCCTTAAGAGCATGTCAGAAGATCCTTCGGACCTGCAACCCCTAACCCCAGGACATTTTCTAGTCGGCGGCCCGCTCTTGGCTCCGGCAGAACCCGAAATATTACAATCTCCATCCAGAATTGTGAATCGATGGCAGAAGGTCAGAGCTGTCTATCAGCAATTTTGCTCCCGGTGGAAAAACGAATATCTCACCGAACTCCACAAACGCAGCAAATGGAAGTTCCCCCAAACTAATTTAAAAATTAACGACCTGGTTGTCTTACGAGATGACAACCTCCCCCCAACAAAATGGAGACTCGGTCGTATAGTTCATGTTTATCCCGGTTCTGACGATAGAACACGCGTCGCGGACGTCCGAACCGAACAAGGAACCATAACCCGACCCATTAGCAAAATGGTACTGCTCCCCTCTGAGGCGTCGCCAACTGCGAGCTTTTCGCACCCCAGCGAATCCCCCTAAACAACTTTTACTTATATCTTATCTTTTAAGCCAGATTACCCGAAGCGTCTGCACGTAAGGTGGGGACGTATGCGTTGCCGCCCCGTGCAGCGCACTTTAGTTCCGCGGATGCAGCCCAATCTGCTGGTCACTCCACCCCCCGCGGAGTCCCTGACCAACCTGATGGTTAATCCCTAAAACCATCAGGTATCCGCGGCTAAAGCGAGGAACACCTCTTCGTGCGTCTCTAACCTGTGCAAAGTTGCAGTACTGCAAGGCGGGCGGGATGTTCACGCGAAAAACCCACCGTCTCCCGTCGCTTTTCCCTTGGCGACAAGCCCCACACAAATCCATCAGCAACCCCGCTGAACACGGCTCGAGCGGACCCCATTCCATCTCGTTCCGTTCTCTTTTTCTTCTCGTTCACAGGTAGATGGCGGTGGTTCCGGGAGGAACCAGGCTTCTTTCTCTTTTCGAGTGTAGGCGAACTAAGTGCACGCGGAGTGAAACCCAAACGAGTGAACAACCTCAAACCCATCACCCCCCATCTTTACGAGTGACGGCGAGCACAACTCAGAATTCATCTATCGGTATTGAATCAGCAGCCCACGACGGATCTACCCCGAGATCACGACGCTCCCGAACAAACCGCTTAACGCATCCATCGAGTACCCGAGTGGAGGCATTTGGAAAACCACACAATCTCAATTCTAGGCGCGAGAGAAACGCGCAGCTGCCAACCAACGAAGCCAGAGAACACCAAGTGAGTACCTTTATTATCTTTCTCCCCCCCCCCCCATCTTGGATCTTCGAGCCATCCCACGCGCTCGGAGATCGAGAGAAACATTTGGTCCTTCGAGCCAGATCCCCACGAGCTCGGAGACCACCCCCAATTTCTTGACTCTTCGAGCCATCCCACGCGCTCGAGGAGAACACAGAAACATATATATATATATATAGATATAGATATATAGATATAGATATAGATATAGATATATATATATATATATATATATATAGCCAAAGGAGATAGCTGTCAAAGTCGGTCGTGATTTTTTTTCTGCTTAAAAAATAAAAATTAATATATAAAGAATAAAAAATATTATTTGCTTTGCCTTTGTATTGATACATTTTGCAAATAATTTTGACCACAAAAGTTCGCCTTCATAAGAGTCTAAAGTGGTTTACGGTTTTTAAATGGTTTTACAAGCCAATCTCAATGTTAGAAAAGTGTCACCGGATAAGTCTTTGTTGATGTCATCAAAAAAGTCTCTGGGTCAGGATTTGGCGAATGCATGTTTTGATGCTACTCCTACTACAGATGGTCGAGGTTCAAGCGAGTCTCAGATGTTTCAATTTGGCGTTGTGTCTGCCGTCAACGTTCAACCGGCTTCTGATCGCCGTAATGGTTTTACAAGTGCTTCAATGAATTGTACGGATGTCAACACTAAGGAATTTGAAAATGTGGTTAATAAACGCCGCAGAACAGGAAGTAATCATGAAATTGGTCTGTCATCGTACGCTATGAGGAGTCAAGAGCAGCTTTCTCAACCGAAACAGATAAGTTCAGAAAATCGTTTTGCTATACCAGGTAAACTGGAAATTGAATCTGACCCGTTTACCGTTAGACCTCGGCAACAGAAAGCCAATGTTAAAAGTATTGATAATACTTTTTGTCCTCCAATTTTTCTATATCATGTAGATATCAAACATTTAGTTAAGCAATTAAATGATAAAAATATTTTAATGTAAATATATTATTATATTATTTTAAAAATGTAAACAAAAACAAAAATAAGAGTAAACTTTATCTTAAAAGTGCATCAGCTCATTCCGAAATGATGCAACTCTTAAAAGATAAAAATTTAGAGTCGTACTCCTACACTCCCAAACAGCTAAAACATACTAAGTTGGTTTTACGGGGACTGTATCATAATACTGAAACTGAGAAGATCAAGAGTGCAATCGATTTCTTAGTTCCAAACATAGTGTCCAACGTTTCAAAGTTTTCAACCATTTATTCAAAAAAAACAACATTGACACAGGTTTATTTCTTATTACGTTGAATTTGGGAAAGTCAGCAAATGAAGTAACAGCTCTAAGGTTCCTTCTTAACCAAAGGATCACTTGGGAATCGCCCAGAAATTCTAAGAAGGAGGTGCAGTGTTGTAGATGCCAGAAATGGGGTCATATGTCCAATAATTGCAACATACCCTTCTGTGGCGTTAAGTGTGATCAAAGGCATTTACCAGGGGCTTGTAAGTTTGTTTTGAATGCGAACAATTTGCCTTATTGTGTGAATTGCCAACAGTCTGGCCATCCGTCAAATTTTAGAGGTTGCCCAGTGTTCAAGAAATTCGTTGAAAGCAAAAATAATCGTAAAAAAAAATCTATTGATAGAAAAATGTTGGCTTCAGCTAATGTGCGCACTTCAATTAACAATTCTAACTTCATATCTCCTAACAAGTCTTTTGCCAGTCTTTTTAAAGATTATGTTCCGAAAACATCCGCAAGGCCTGCTTTGATTAAGGAATTTTTAGAGATTTCAAACTCACTGTGTCATCCTGTGGAGCTTTCTTTAGAAGACAAAATTGTGTTATTTTTATCAGATTACAAATCACTGTCAAAAGTCGAAGCTAAGAAACGTTGCATGTCTCTTTTACAAGAAGTTAACGATGCGTATGATCCGTGATTTTCTTAACGTTCTTTCATTTAATGTTAGGTCACTAATTGAAGTGAGCCGAAGATTAGATTTACTACAGTTGTTAAATTTAAACAACATTGACCATGCGTTTGTTCAGGAAACTCGCTTGAGGGCTAATCAAAAAGTTTATCTGGAGGATTTTACATTTCTTCGTGATAATATTCAGCTTGGGGTTAGCATAATGTTAAGGAAGTCTTCGAAATTTTCGAAAATTAACGGTGTTGGAATAAGTTTTCCTAATTTATTTATATCAATTGACACTCTAGTTAATGGTGTCACCAAGAAATATTTATTTGGGCCGTTTTATATTTCATGTAGCTCTCCACATTCTTTAGTCTATGATGGGCTATCAATCTTAGCGCGCTTGTCTCAAAATTTTGATGGAACTATTGTTGGAGGAGACTTCAATGCAAAAAACATTGACGGGGGTGATTCCATTAACAATACCAATAGTAATGCACTCTTCAGTTGGTTACAGCACAATATTCTCAGCTTCACAAGGTTATCGGACTCAACACCTTCTTATCCTAACGGTTCGTCTTTTCTTGACCACTTCCTAATCAGCTCAAATCTTTTAAACTCCACAAATCCAAATTTTAAAATTTCCAGTCTTCCTACTTTTTCTGATCATTTCCCTCTTAAATTACATATTAAATTCACGGATTTTGAGTTTCTTCTCCATTCCCCCCATTTTTTCACCGCCTTCAGAAGAACCAATTGGGATACGTTTCGAAATGATTTCGCTAATGAAATAATAAATCATTTTCCTCCATCTTGTAGAAATTTAAGTAATCACGAAATGGATGCTTTCATAACACTGTTTTCTAATTCTTTAAATTCATTGGTTACACTTCATTCTGAAAGAATTGTTAGAAGAAATAAAAAAATTATTATTTCTGACAATATAAAATATTTGTTCAAAATCAAGCATCGTTGGAAGAGGGATTTGAAGCGTATTTATCATTGTAATTTCAACCGATCAAGTCCAAGCTACTTACTCCTGTCTAAGCAAATTCAACTGTTGAGCATTATTATTAAAAAACAAGTAGAAATTGAACAGTCCAAAATTTTTAGCGTTAAACTGAGCAAAATTGTGCCAGGCCCAAGGGCTCATAAACAAATCTATAGTTTAATAGGAGCTAAAAAAAAATCATTAACAAAAAACCTTTCAGTTAGCGGCGTCGATATTGAAAATAACGATGAAAAACTGCAACATCTGCTAGCTCATTTTTCCAATATTTACAAGGGTTCTCCTCCTGGCAACGATATTTCTTATATAGAAAATACACTAACAAATATTTTTGCTCAATCTTCACAAAGTATCCATATTTTTAGTAATGTTTTAAGCGCACTCAATGAATGCCACCTTCCTAATTTGACTTATTTAGACGAAGTTTTTTCTTGTGCTGTTAAACTGAATAACAAAAGGTCTTCTAGACGACGTCTCTAATTTCTTAATTAAAAGACTTCCTATGAAAGCTTGTTCTTGAAAACAATGTTTTTCGTGTTTCTATCAGGAGAGAAAACGAATAGCGCTGCTAGTCTACCGACTCTCGAGCACGCCACGTACAGCTGTCCATTAGTAACAAAATTTTTTTAATTTTTTGTTGTGTTATCCTTCGTTGATGCTCTTTAGTAAATCTGTAATATATATATATATATATGCTTTCGAAATATATATATATATATATATATATATATATATATATATATATATATATATATATATATATATATATATATATATATATATATATATATATATATATATATATATATATATATAGTCACAGAGTCGGTAGACTATCAGCGCTATTCGTTTTTCTCCTAATAGAAACACGAAAAACATTGTTTATTTATTAAACATTGGTTGTTTCACCAATCTTTTATAAAAAGCCTCTATTCCCTGAGCGTATAGATTGTTTTACCTTGTATCCCCGTGTGGTTTATTAACCGACGGCTCCCATCCTTGATTCCCCACACCCCCTACGTCTTTCGCTTTATTCCGATTTACGACGGAACCGTGTAGTTGGCTAACTGACGGTATTTCTATTCAGAACTATATATATATATATATATAATAAATAAACAATGTTTTTCGTGTTTCTATTAGGAGAAAAACGAATAGCGCTGATAGTCTACCGACTCTGTGACTTGTGACGAAACTTCTTTGGGCGGCGTGGAGTAGCTGTCGCGCGTCCAGTGGTTCCGATCACAATACCTGACGACGACAATAGTCCCATCGTAATAAATAAATACGGGTTTTCTATTCAGAACTTATAGTAACCTATTCCGTCGGACTCGATTCCACCTGCGTTCCTCACGGGGAGCGGACGTACCGTCAGTTAGCCAACTACACGGTTCCGTCGTAAATCGGAATAAAGGGAAAGACGTAGGGGGTGTGGGGAATCAAGGATGGGAGCCGTCGGTTAATAAACCACACGGGGATACAAGGTAAAACAATCTATACGCTCAGGGAATAGAGGCTTTTTATAAAAGATTGGTGAAACAACCAATGTTTAAAAGAACCAGTCTAGCTGGATTGGAAATACGCAGGATTCTCGTCTTGAAGATGAAACGTTGACGACATAGCAAAATGTTGAGCCTAATATCTGGCAGCTTTTGAACGTCACGTTGAAGATTCACATCTTCTATTTGGGATACCTCCTAGCTGATGAGAGGTCTCTTTGGCTTGAGGTGCCTTGGAAGATGCAGGGACATTTTGAAAAATTAATTGAAAAATACTTTTTTCATTCAAAGAATCAAGCTAGCTGGGTTCAAGATTACATTATAAAATCAAGCTAGCTAGGTCACAATTGAAATGTTCAATGCTACTGGGACGTATATATATATGTCTATTCAATAAAGACTCACTCTGTTGATGGTCTTTCGACTGGCGTTGGTACTGCGTCGCAAAAGTTCGTCGAAGAGTAACAACGCTGTTGTGGTGCCCTTTCTATAGGTGTCCTTCGGATGGTATCCTTCGAACGTTAGCACTTGTTTACTGGTTGAACGTTAGCACTTGATTCTCGTTTTCACTATTAAAATTGCACACTGTTTGGTCGCGCGAGGGCTAGAGAACAGAGACCGATTTCTGTGCGTCGGTCTCTTAAATAGCAACCCGCTGGACTTCCAGCGGCGGCGGTGTGAGTGGCTTCGCCACACGGCGTCCGGCTGTCTCCCACTCGTGGGATCCCTTTATCCGTGCGCTTCCATGCTATTCTTCCTGAGTTGGCGTGATGGCACGTCATGCCGCTTGTGATCCTCTCACAATTTACTCAGAGCGTTGTTGCTTGCGGGATTTTTTCCGTCCCTGGCTGTTGGTGTCGGTGGGTTCTACCTTCGGTGGGCTCTAACGTTGGCGCTTGCCGCCGTAAGTTGGCGCTGCAATCGTCGTGGTTGCTGTCGCCGCTAAGCGGCGGCGGAACTGACCTTCGGTGAGTTCCACACACTCTCTCACCACTTAGGGGGTTGAGGGAAATGGTCCCTTGGGAACCAAGGGCGATCACCACTCGATATCGCCGAAGTGGTATCGCAGTCTCCGTTTGGTCTTGTTGGCCGCTGCGAGGAGCTGCAGCGACGCAATTGATGAACGACGGAAATTGATGTTGGCGCATATATATGGAGGCAGCACCTGTTGTGGACGGGGGTTGTCTGGTCCGAGTTGGTTAGCTATAATGAAATAAGAAGACATTAGTGCATTCTAGCTGCCCTTGTCGACCGCTCGTCGATCTGTCTGTTCGGATGGCTGTTCTGTCGTGTCTGTGGTCCGAGTGTCGGGCTACTCGGTCTGACGGGAGTTCTTTCTTCCCCTTCGGAGTCGCAAGGAGATGTGTGGGCGTCTCGATATAGCTTTATTTCGCTGGTATGTGCAGTGCGTATCCGACCCGATCCTTCCAGTTTAAGCTGTACAATGACCGGGGAGCTGAATCCAATGACGCGGTACGGCCCGTCGTACTTCGGCGCCAGTTTTGTGGTAAATTTCTCGGCTCCGTTGGACAAAAAATGTGTTTTCGCCAAAACTCGCTGGCCAATCTGTGGTTTCCAAGGTCGATGTCGTAAATTGTAGTGCCGCGCCTGAGCATGTTCTGCGCGTCGAAGGTTGCTTCGTACAATTTCAAAGATTCCCTGTAATCGTTGAGCTCGTCGATGTGGGCTCTGTTACGTATTTCCTGAACCTTCTTTGGGCGGCGTGGAGTAGCTGTCGCTCGTCCAGTGGTTCCGGTCACAATACCTGACGACGACAATAGTCCCACTGATCGTACATTTATGTAATTCCTCCTAGACCACTCAGATTACGTAACACAAGTGTTTTTCTTGGTAATATCTTTTATTGAACTAAAAATAGGTTGCACTCAGCTTAAGCTAAATTACGGGTTTTCTATTCAGAACTTATAGTAACCTATTCCGTCGGCCTCGATTCCACCTGCGTTCCTCACGGGGAGCGGACGTACCGTCAGTTAGCCAACTACACGGTTCCGTCGTAAATCGGAATAAAGGGAAAGACGTATGGGGTGTGGGAAATCAAGGATGGGAGCCGTCGGTTGATAAACCACACGCGATACGAGATTGTGGAGGATTCAGGATGGGAGCCGTCTGTTAATAAACCACACGGGATACGAGATTATGAAGGATTCAGGATGGGAGCCGTCGGTTAATAAACCCCACGAGGATACAGGGTGGGTAGAATAAATTTTCAATGCTACTGGATACTTTAGAAAGGATACCACAACAGCGTTGTTACTCTTCGACGAACTTTTGTGACGCAGTACCAACGCCAGTCGAAAGACCATCAACAGAGTGCGTCTTTATTGTACTGCGTCACAAAAGTTCGTCGAAGAGTAACAACGCTGTTGTGGTATCCTTTCTAAAGGTGTCCTTCGGATGGTGTCCTTCGAACGTTAGGACTTATTCACTGGTTGAACGTTAGCACTTGATTCTCCTTTTCACTATTAAATTGCACACTGTTTGGTCACGCGAGGGTTAGAGAACAGAGACCGATTTCTGTGCGTCGGTCTCTTAAATTGCCATCCGCTGGACTTCCAGCGGCGGCGGTGTGAGTGGCTTCGCCACACGGCGTCCGGCTGTCTCCCTCTCGTGGGATCCCGTTATCCGTGCGCTTCCATGCTATTCTTCCTGAGTTGGCGTGATGGCACGTCATGCCGCTTGTGATTCCCTCACAATTTACTCAGAGCGTTGTTGCTTGCGGGATTTTTCCCGTCCCTGGCTGTTGGTGTCGGTGGGCTCTACTTTCGGTGGGCTCTAACTTTGGCGCTTGCCGCCGTAAGTTGGCGCTGAAACCGTCGTGGCAGCTGTCGCCGCTAAGAGTTGAGTAGTGGGGACCCACTACCGGTGATGTTTTGTGGGAACCCAATTTCGGTGAGTTCCTCACAATGTATATATATATATATATACATACATATATATATATATATATATATATATATATATATATATATATATATATATATATATATATATATATATATATATATATATATATATATATATATATATATATATATATATATATATGCTTTTGCAAATATACAGTGAACTCGCCTTAACGTAAACACAAAGATGCCACGGCTGTTCAAGTTATCGATTTGTTCAAGTTATAGGGTATATATTAAAACTTAAGATATATACTAAAATAAAGTCAGAAGAACGCTACTTAGCAAAATAAACAAGACTTAACAAAATAAACATTTATTTATACATTTTTTTAAACATTTACGTAAAATATTTTGTTATAGGTGTTTGTTTTGATCTACGTATCAAATTTTTAAGAGCAGTTTCGCGCATATTCGCAAATTATTCTTATTTAATTTTTATTACTGTAGCCTGTATGAACATGTCTCTAAATGTATAAACCGATCTGTTATAAAGAAGTGTTCAAGTTACAGAGTCATGAAAATATTTTTGTTCAAGTTACAGAATAGGCAATGGACTAAAACTGGTGTTCAAGTTATTGGATAGTTCAAGTTAAAGGGTGATGACGTTAGGGAGAGTTCACTGTGTATACAAATATAAAAATATGCCCTTAATGGCTCTACAGCGCTTAAATTGGCGGGCACGGTTTTCCTGTTCTAATTCAAATGGCACCACCCGTGTATTTCGGTAGTGCCATCATCGAAGAGGTGCTGTGTGTGTGTGTGTGTGTGTGTAAGAGTGAGGAAGAGGATTGAAGGCTGGACGCTGACGGCTGGCGGGTGGCGGACGGACAGACGATCAGTCGTTTGATAGGGGAGATGGTGTGGAAAAAGGGGGGATGGAGGGGAGAGACGTGTGTTATGGTATGTGAGTATTGGGAGAGCAGCAGCGGCAAGATGCTTGCCTTTGGAATTGTTGTTGTAGGATATCATATTAAGATTTTTTATTGCTGAGGTGTGAATGGATGAAGGTAGGATTTTTATAAATTAAGCGACTGTGGAATGTGTGCTTGCGGGTGGCAGCTTGCTAAGCAGAGGCTGCGTAAGCAGAGGCTGCCTAAGAGTTACATTACACCCTGTATCACAGTCCCAACATGTATTTACAACTTAGATTTACGCTACATTGTAAATCTAAGTGTCACATCGTAAACTTGAATACATTATAAATCTAAAATACCACCCTTGTTTTCTTGTCTTTAACTATAAAATTTCAATCCACTTAAATTCTGTAAACTTCAAGTCATTGCCTCCAGATTGCAACATTTTAACTTTATGTTGCAACACTTCACTTTCAGTTCCAAATATTTTGATTTAGTGAAGTTCAGTTCTAAAATATTATATTGAAAAAGTGACTAATAAAGAAAAGAAAAATTAAAAGGAAACAAAGTATAGTGTTATTATTTAAAACCTTTTGCAAATTTAACTGGCGCAGTCGGCAGGATTGTTGAAATATCGAAGGAAGATCTTGGTATTTGCGTTTTAACGCTTAATCAACAATCTACAATCTTCTAAGAAGAAGGATCAACAGTTTCCTATAATTTACAATCTTCTAAGAGGAGGAATCAGCCATCTATATTCGGCTAAAAGGAAGAATCAGCACGAGAAAAAAAAAAAGAGACAAGAGGGAAATTCCCCAAGGACAGGAAGGACAGCCAAGTAAAAACAAGTTAAAATCAAAGGTCACGTAAGCTAAAAACACCATTATATATATTTAATAGAATTTAAATATAACCTGTGAAATATTTATATAATCGTGAAAAATTCTAAATTTTTGACATTTTTTGGTGAAATTTTTTTTCCCCTTTTAACAAAATGACTGATCCAAAACCAACCAAACAAACAGTAGCTTTAGATCCTATTAAATACCTCAGTACCCTGCCAGACTTTAACGGCAATAATAAGGACATACAAACTTTCATTGAGTTAGTGGACAGAGTAAATCCATTTTTGAACACTTTCGACGACAGTTCACAATTACTTTTTTCCGACATAATTAAAAGTAAACTAAAAGGAAAAGCTAGGGAGGTTATAGAAATAAATAGACAGGCTTCCACTTGGGATGAAATAAAAGAAGTACTTTATAAGAATTTCGGTGATCGACTTAGTTGTGAAGAACTTTTTGACGAAATGCGTGGTGTCGTTTTTAAAACAAATGCAATAGACTTTTATAATGAAATAACAGACAAACTACGAAGACTCAATAATAAATATACAGTGCTACTGGGGAATACAGCTGCAGCTAATGAGTGCGCTGTAAACAATAAGAAAACTGCACTAAATGTTTTTAAGCAAAAAATACCTGAGCCCATGCGTACAATTTTATATTGTAGAAATCCCAGTAATTTAGAATCTGCAATGGATATTTTATACGCAGCCGGACA
Source organism: Sicus ferrugineus (assembly GCA_922984085.1). NCBI lineage: Eukaryota > Metazoa > Arthropoda > Insecta > Diptera > Conopidae > Sicus > Sicus ferrugineus. The sequence continues at coordinate 41,971,543 of OV277348.1, read as the reverse complement.
AGCATATATAAATCCATCCAGTAACCCCTCCAGATTGTAGCGAACCAATAGGTTGCTACAAATTTGATATATATTTTATTTTTGTTTAAAACTAAAATATACATGAATTACGAATAATTATTAGATTTAATTAATATTTACACAACCAGAATTAATTCAATCCCAAAAACCAGAATTGAACCCAGAAATTGTAAAAACAAATTAAACCCCGCAACACACAATAATATATATATACATACGCTCAGAGATCTACCTACGCACAAGCGAAGCAGCGGCTGTTCTAAAAATAGAACCTGACAACCGGCTTAGTTTTGCTTTTTCTTTTCGCGGCACCTTCGCTGCCGCTGATCTAAAAATAGAATCAAGCATTCAGTTTGCACATGTTTTCCTTCGTCGCGCAAGCACTGCATTACAGTTCTCATTTAGTTTTGATCAGCATGCGCTTTTAACGACTCGTTTGTGCAAGCTCAAGTCAGCCGTGTATCGGTAGGCAACGACTTAATTCGTGCTTGCTCACACAGAAACTCTTTTTGCCTGGAGCAGTTGGCCCCCTGGTTCAACAGCCCCAAAATTGCATAAACGAGTGGCTCATATATTTTGAAAGGGTTCACCAACCCGACCTATACATCCAGTAGAGAAAAGTAGTTGCCGGCGTAGTTTAGAAGTATTTTAGGAGTAGCTTTGGGCGTATTTAGGCTTCGGCCGGAATCACTCCTTCGGGAGTTACCGTATTTAGGCTTCGGCCGGAATCACTCCTTCGGGAGTTACCGTATTTAGGACTAGCCGGAATCACTCCTTCGGGAGTTACCATATTTAGGACTAGCCGGAATCACTCCTTCGGGAGTTACCGTATTTAGGACTAGCCGGAACCATTCCTTCGGGAATTTCAAGGCTTCGGCCGGAATCAGTTCTTCGGAGCTTTCAACCGTATTGTAAGCGGCCTTCTGCCGCGGGACACTCGGTCCCTCCGTCACCTGTACACCCACAACTGTTGTAAGCGGCCTTCTGCCGCGGGACACTCGGTCCCTCCGTCACCTGTACACCCGCACCCGTTGTAAGCGGCCTTCTGCCGCGGGACACTCGGTCCCTCCGTCACCTGTACACCCGCACCCGTTGTAAGCGGCCTTCTGCCGCGGAGCACTCGGCTCCGGGACTCACAAAACATTGTACGCGGCCTTCTGTCGCCAGGCATTCGGCCTGACAAAAAGCATTTGTAACCCGTAGCAAGTAAGATTGTAAAGGACTTTTGAGAATTGGAACAAATAAAGATTAAAAAGGAAAAAACGAACACCAACCCGCATACGTCCGAGCTGAATATTTCAGTGATAGATTTGCTTAACCGCAAATCGTGCGCAATTCTTGACCGACGCGGTGGTTGGTGCTTTGAGGGTTGCGAGATCCCCCAAAATGGACCCTGGGGCGACTGACGCTACCCCAGCTGGAAACAAAAACTCGTTACAAGATATAATAATACAAAAAATCATTACACTAATAAAGGACAGCAACCTCAAACAAATAGAACTTATAATAGCCAAAATCAAAATAATCATAATAATAATCGAAATCAATTAATAAATAGAAATTATATTAACCAAAGTCAAAATAATTATAACCGATATCAATCAACAAACAGAAGTAATAACCATAATAATCAAAATTACAATAATCACGAAAACAATAATTATCAACCAATAAATAGAAATAGTAATTATCAAAGAGAACGAAATAATCATAATCCATCACCACCACCTAGAAATTATAATGGCAGCATTGATAGAACTAATCAACCACCCCCAGAACCTATGGACATAAACACTTCTTCTATTACTGAACATGAAAATTTTCGCTTAACAGCCTCAACCGAAACTTACCCTAAATCTAAAACGAGACCTTTAAAATTTATAATAGACACTGGGGCAACACATTCGATTATAAATCCCAACATATGCAACCCCAAATGGAAAGTTCCTACCGAAAAAATCACTCTTAAAACTTTGCAAGCAGAGGTAGAAATTAAAGAAAAGGTAGTCATACCACTGTTTGAAGAATTAGGAGATGCAAACAAAAAGGTGAATATGTATATCTGTAAATTCCATGACCAATACGATGGTTTAATTGGAAATAATATTTTGCGAGAAATAGAAGCAGTTATTGACTACGGAAAAAATAAATTATATGCAGGAAACAAGAGTTTGCCTATTAATTTTAATTTCATAGATAAACGGTTTTTCTTTTTCTCACAAAAAGGTTTATATAAAATCGAGATTCCTATAGACTATGAAAAAGGACTTTTTTATTCCCCTGAGAAAATATCATCAGATAATATAATAAAAATAGAAGAGGGAATTTATAACGCTGAAAATTTTAATACAAAAATAAACGTTACAGTTTTACAAAATTTACCACGACAAGTTCAATTTAAATTAAAACAAATTACCCCAGTCACTAGCGAAAATTTTTATGTATCTCAAAGGAGATCACATAAAAAACCGCTCCTCGAACAATTACGTACTGATCACCTTAACCAAGAGGAAAGGTATCAATTACAAAATATCGTAAAAAGATTTAAAAATTTATTCTATGATGATGAAGGAAAATCTGACTTGACTTTTACAAACGCAATAAAGCATAGAATTCGAACGATCGAACATGCACCCATTCACGTAAAGTCCTATAGATATCCCTATATTCACAAGAGTGAAGTAGAGGAACAAATAAAAGAAATGTTAGAGAAAGGAATCATTAGGCATAGTCACTCTCCATACTCAGCTCCAGTATGGATTGTTCCAAAAAAAATGGATGCTAGCGGTAAACCCAAATGGCGCACCGTCATTGACTATAGGAAACTCAATGAAGTTACTATAGATGACAAATATCCAATTCCTAATATTGATGAAATATTAGAGAAACTTGGAAGATGCCAATATTTCTCCACACTCGACTTGGCGAAAGGATTCCACCAAATCGAGATTGCTGAAGAAGATATTGAAAAAACCGCATTCAGTGTAGAAGGATGACACTACGAATTCCTTCGTATGCCTTTTGGACTGAAAACAGCCCCTGCCACATTTCAACGTTTAATGAACAACGTTTTAGCAGAATTCATTAGTAAAATTTGTCTCGTGTACCTCGATGATATTATCATTTTCTCAACATCGTTGCAAGAGCATATCGATTCAATCACTAAAATATTCAAAAGACTTGAGAGTGTGAATTTGAAGGTACAACTAGTTAAGTGTGAATTCATGAAACGAGAGACCAATTTCCTTGGCCACATAGTGACTAGGGATGGCATTAAACCAAATCCTGAAAAAATCCAGTGCGTGAAAGAATTTCCACTTCCGGAAACACCAAAAGCAATTAAGCAATTCCTTGGACTGACTGGATATTACAGGAAATTTATAAAAGACTACTCGCTTATAGCGAAACCAATGACAAAATACCTAAAGAAAGGAGCAAAAATTAATGTAAATGACCCACAATATTTGGAAAGCTTCGAAACACTAAAAAAACATTTAATCAATGAACCAATTTTACATTACCCTGATCTAAATAAACCTTTCACTCTTAGTACTGATGCAAGTAACTATGCATTAGGCGCGATTCTATCCCAGGAGGGGCATCCAATTTCCTATGCTAGTAGAACCTTAAATGCACATGAGCTCAATTATAGTACAATAGAAAAAGAATTACTTGCCATCGTTTGGGCAACTCGCTACTTCAGACCTTACCTTTTTGGTAACAAATTTTTTATAGAAACTGACCATAGGCCACTAATTTGGCTTTTTTCCATTAAAGAACCAAATTCAAAATTAGTTCGTTGGCGATTGAAACTTGCTGAATATGATTATGAAATAAAATATAAAAAGGGTATCAAAAACTCAAACGTGGATGCACTTTCACGAATTATTGATAAAAACAAGGAAAACCATGAATTGAATGAATCAATCAAAGAAGAAACCAATCACATACAACAAACTTTAAATACAGAAAATAATAATAAAAAAGAAATAATATTAGAAACAACCTGTCCAATAAACATATATAAAAAACAAATTATAATAAAGGAAGCTAATACAGGCTCACTAAAAATTAAAAACTTAAATATATTCGGAAATTCTGGAAAAATAATTTATGCAAAAACCCTGGATGAATTTACAATTATCACAATAATAAAAAACCATTTCCAAATGGATAAAACCAATGCAATAAACATAGAAGATGAAGATTATTTTAATATTTTCAAAACTACAGTAAATAAAACATTTACTAATAAAAATAAATTTAAAATAATAAGATGTACAAAACTACTCACAGATATTACTGACGAAAATGAATTAGCCAAAATAATAGAGAAAGAACACTTAAAAAATAATCATCGGGGAATAAATGAAAATTTCCTTGAATTAAAAGACCAAATTTACCACCCGAAATTAAAAGAAAGAATAACTGCTTTTATTAACAACTGCGAAATTTGCAATCTAGAAAAATATGACAGGAAACCTATCAAACAACAGTTTAAATTAACAGAAACACCGAATGGCCCAAGAGAGGTAATACATGTAGATGTATATTATAGCCTCAATAAAACATTGTTTCTCACAATAATTGACAAATTTTCAAAATATGCACAGGTAATTAAAATCATAGGCCGCACCTGGACCGAACTTAAAAAAGCCATTGTTCAATATTTAAGTACCGTTGGAAGTATCAAAAAACTGATTGTAGATAATGAATTGGGTTTTAAAGCATTACCAATGCAAGAATTCTTAAAACAGGAAAATATAGAAATACATTTCACATCCAGTAATAACCACACATCTAACTCTGACATAGAATGACTTCATAATACAATTAACGAACATCTAAGACTACTTAGACATGACAGTAACGTTAATATTGATACAGTAGAGGAACAAATTTACAAAATTATTAAATTCTATAACAACACTATTCATTCCACTACAGGTAGGAAACCAATAGACTTTTATAATGGAATAATTAATCAAAATGACTTCCCATCAATCAGAGACAAAATACATAGATATAAAGAACACGTAATAAATAAATTAAGGGCCTTATTTTGTATCTGCGGAACGGTAGCGACGGCTAAGCTTCTGCTTCTGTTCCCGTTGCTGTTAAAACCGTATTTTGTAACTCTTACGTTGAGCCCCGTTGAGCGCACTGGGCTTTACGTCTTTTGCGTTCCAGTCAGCTGGTATGGATATGTTGTGTATTTGGTGTACACAAAGACGACATTCACACGTCTCTTTCCTTCTTATGATTAGATGCATGCAATGAATTTGTTCTTATACCTGTTTTCTTTTGCCTCGATCAACTTTTGTTTATCAAAGCCAGCTGGCAGGCAGTGTGTTTGAAAACGGGGAACAAATCGCAAATCGATGCTTAGAGCATTTTTTGAATAATAATGCAAATTTTTTATTTTGTGCTGTACTTTTATAAAGTAAAAATAAAAAAGTTATTCGATTTGTTATGAAGTGGCTCAGACCAGGAAAATGAGGAGGAAACAAACATTCCAGCCAGGGTACGCAACCCAGCATTGAAAAGCAATGCATGGATTTTAGAGATCACTTCAAAGAAAATTGCAGTTACACTTTCTTCGAAATTTCCATTATATTATTTTATAATAATTATTTAAATTATTTGATTTAATTTCTTTTATTAAAAAAAAATACGTTAAATAAAAATGAAATGAAAAAATAAAAACAAATAAAAAATAACTGAACAAAAGACTCCCTCACTCGTCGAGCTCTACATACAAACTGTGCGAACGGCAGCATTTTAGCTTCCGCTTCTCTACAATGGCCACCACGAGCGCTTCTGTTGTTACAAAATACCATTTTCCAACGTAAGCACGTAAGAAGTATGCAATTGTTGTTGTAAACCCAGCTGTACAGTAGCGCCAACAGTAGCGTCAGCGGTGTGTATTTTGTGCACACATTTTGATCAGCTGTTTTACGAATATAACAAAGAGGAACGTAGAAGAGCCATACCGTTCGCAGATACAAAATAAGGCCCTAAATCAAAACCGAATTGAAGCAGACCTACACACAGGTACACAATTTATCAAAGAAATACGAGGAGGTAAAAATCATGCAAAATTTAGGAAAGTAACTGCACGAAAACTAGATTCCGAACATATTATCACAGAAAAAGGACATAAATATCACAAATCACACATTAAAAAACAAAAGAAATATCAGGATAATGAAAACCCCACAATTAAACACAACAAACAAATAATCAAAAAGAATCTATAAATCATAATAAAATAATTTAAATTAACATTCCCATTTCAGGATGAAGATAATAAACATGATTGTGTTTCTTACTATACTGACAATAATAAAATCACAAATAATGGACTATCGTGTCTTAACAAACAATAATGGATATATACCAATTAAATTAGAAGTTAAAGTTGTAGACAATTATATAAAAATATTACATTTTATTAACATGACCAAATATGATGAAACAATTAATATAATAAATAGCAATATACAATCAATATCAACAGTAAACTTAAACAATAAACCCTTACTAGAGACAATACATAATAACTTCATACTCTTAAAAACTAAACTAGAAAATATGACTCCACACTACAAACAAAAAAGAGGACTAATAAATGCCCTAGGTAAAGGACTAAAATTAATAACAGGAACAATGGACAATGACGACGAATGCGAAATTAATAAAGCTTTAGAATCACTCAAAGAACAAGGACAGTTAACAACCAATAAAATCAATGAACTCACAATCCTCAGGAACACACTATCCACCCAAATTAACGACATCACTGAACACATAAACACACAACAGTCGAACATCGAAAATTTTATCAACAAATTTACAGGATATATAGGCAATAAAATAGTAGGCTTAGAGGACGAAATCACATTTTTACAAAACATATATCAAATTGACAATGATATTACACTACTACGGAATCACATAGATGACATAGCTCAGGTTATATTTACCAGCAAATTAGGTATTGTACCTTCAGACATACTATCTTCCACAGAACTTGACATAATAAAAGACTTCGACACTTATACGGACACAAAAAGAACTGTTAGTTTTCAAGAAAAAATTATAATCCTAACCCTTTTGGTCCCACAGTTTTCGAACGCCACCCTTTCAAAAATATCCTTTGAACCAATCCCAAATTCAGAAAATAAATCAATATATCTAGAAAATAATGAAGTATTAGTTGATCAAAACAATAACTTATTCGACATTTCTGTAAAAAACAGACTTAAACGAAACCTAAAAAAGATTAAAAATGATTGTATACAAAACATAATACAATTTAAAGAAGCAAGTTGTAAAATGATACTATGTGAACAAGAAGAATTTAAAGAAATATTACCAGGACTAATTATATTTAAAAATTTTTATAATAAATCTTTAAAATCTGACTGTAATAATTTAATACCTGAAATAGAAGGTACAATTTTAGTCAAATTTGAAAATTGTAAAATAGAAATCGATAACACAATATATGAAAATTCAAACATTAAAATACATGAAGAATTTATATTACCCAATTTCATCACAAAAATAAAAGAGAATTATACACTTCCTAATTTAAAATTAGAAAAATTATATGAAAATCAGATCAAACACAAAACTACGATAGATGACATTATTTACGAGAAAAAAAATACCAATATGATATATATAAGCACAAATGTAATAATATTCATATCAATTATTTGTATTGTAGTTATTCTTTTTATAAATTATAGAAACAAAAAAATGTACATTTCGTCGGTGCCTCAATCTAACGGTGGGGGAGTTACAGTACACCCTGTATCACAGTCCCAACATGTATTTACAACTTAGATTTACGCTACATTGTAAATCTAAGTGTCACATCGTAAACTTGAATACATTATAAATCTAAAATACCACCCTTGTTTTCTTGTCTTTAACTATAAAATTTCAATCCACTGTATTATATCTAATTTTGTGTTTTTTACTCTTCTCTCTTTTCAGATTATTAATGAGTCAGCACACGAGAAAAGGACACAGAGCATATTTCTGTAACAGCTGCCTGCAGTACTCGCACAATGCGACTACTGCAGAGCAGCATAAGGAGATATGCAAAAATGTGGTGACGGTGATGCCCCAACAGGAGGAGGCATCACTTAGTTTTAAGAATTTAGAACGTAAGTTAGATGTACCTTTTGTAGTTTACAGTGACTATGAGTGTATGTTAAGACATGTACGTAGTAGTGTAGATGTAGGTTTAAATAGTAGTAATGCACATATACCAATAGCTTTCAGTTACTACATAGTTTGTAAGCATAATAGTATTCTTATTCTTATTCTTTATTAACAATCAGAATGTACAATAAGAGTTCAGCTCTTTAATAGTACAAAGAAAAGGATATGACATTAAATGTATACATTAAAATGAATGAATTTATAAACTAAACTATAAAAATTAAATTAAATTATATTAATTAACTAGTGCAAAATATAAAATATAAGGAAAAATATAAAGAGAAAAGGTTAAGTTTGAAGATAGAGAAAGAGGAGGTAAACGTTCACGACCGCAGATATTGCGGTTGTGTTACATGCCGGTCTTTAAGTTTTAAAATATTGGCTAATTAGTCTCCTGAATATTCCCGTATTTAAACTACTTTTTATTAACCGTGGCAAATTATTCCACAGGCGAACTGTGTTTACGAAAAACAGTCTCCGAGTATTCAAGTAATTATATTTGGGAGTTATTAGATTGTGGGTGCGGGTTGATTGACAGAACTGAAGCTTATCATACCTAGATACCTAGGCTGTCTGGTGTGAATGAGTCCATATATGAATAAGCAGTTACGGATATTGATATAATTTTGATAACTGCAGCCAAGTAAGAGGTTTCTATGCTGAGATATGTGGTCGAAACGCCTTATCCCGACTACATATCTTGTTAAATTGTTTATCAAAACGTCAACTTTATGACTCGAGGAAGAGTCAAGGTTACAGTATATTAAATCGGAATAAGTTAAGATAACCGGTGTGAAGTCAGCATCCTGCGAATTGGCTGTTAACATATTGAACAGCGTTCTGTTAATAACAGCGACGAATATTATTTAGATTTAAGAGATAATTCCGCGGCGAAAATGTTAAAAGCAGAGGCTTAACAAAAATATTGAACAGAATTTCTTATTTAACAGAAACCTAACAGAGATAGGCAAAGGATTTTATCCAATTGTACAACCCAATCACTATAAATATATAAAATTTTTCCATTTCTTCGTTATTTTGAAGTCCATTTCTTAGTATAAATATATCAATTGACTAAATAAAATATATATTTATTTAAAATAGATTACAATAAATTTGAAAGGAAATAAATAAAAAATTAAACAAAAAAATATTATCTAATTACTAAAAAATGTTGTCTGCTTTGAGGTCAAAGTGTTTCTGCGTCTTCCAAGAAATGTAACAGGAGTAACATTATAACTCCCACAAAAGCTCAAATATAATTGATGCGTGATGGCACCTACACTATCTTATTCGAGACACTCTTGCGAACAATTCAAGACCACTTTTGTCAATTTCCTATCGCTGAGATTCTCACAATCTGCGCAGGATGCTGAGTCTACTCTGTTAACAGTAGTCACATTATAACTCCCACAAAAACCTCAAATATAATTGATGCGTGATGGAACCTATACTACCTTATTCGAGACACTCTTGCGAACAATTCAAGACCACTTTTGTCAATTTCCTATCGCTGAGATTCTCACAATCTGCGCAGGATGCTGAGTCTACTCTGTTAACAGTAGTCACATTATAACTCCCACAAAAACCTCAAATATAATTGATGCGTGATGGCACCTATACTACCTTATTCGAGACACTCTTGCGAACAATTCAAGACCACTTTTGTCAATTTCCTATCGCTGAGATTCTCACAAAAACAATTTTTGAGAGAGGATTGTTTTTTGAGAGAGGATCTTGTTCTTCTTCACCGCACTAGCCCAGAAACATAATTTGTAAAATACTTAAAGAGGACAAGGAGATGGGCTTTAAACACCTTTTTTTATGTTAGATGAAACCAAGCTCAGGGGATGCCCTCTATCCATGCAAAGCATTTTTTGGTTCCGAAGGGTTGACAGGTTAGTGGGAAGGGGGAAAGAGGGAGTAGTGACGGTTTACACTTCGCATAAAGGTTTCGACGCTGTAACTTATGCTTCCAGAAATGCACATGAAATCTTTTGCAAGTCATGTAGCTCCATTATATTAAATATTTAGCAAAGGAAACGAAGGCATTTGCTATAATATTTGCTCGATTCGCAAATATAGTCAGCTGTTTTTACTTACCACACGTACTTTTGGTCGTAAGAGATGCCAACAAACTTTACTTTTGATTGTGGTGTAATTTCCACACCACCTTTTTTTAGCTTCGAATAATTTTTAAAATAGCTAAAAAGTAACTTAAAAATCATTGTCTTACAGTTGTTTAAAAGAATTTGTTTTTCTTTTACAAATTACGAAAACAAGCAAGTTTACATTACGCTTTAATATTTCCAGTTAAGAAATCTTCAAAACCGCGAAGGCTCTTAAATGCAATGAAGTTTTTCTATTAATACTTACTTAAAAATCCATACAGGTAATATTTAATAATTGTGTCTCGTTGGTATCCCTGTCATGAACTCACCCTATAATTTTGTAACGGTGCGGTAACAAGCCGAAATGGTTTACTTTTCTAGCTAACTTCCTTTGCAATAGCCAGTTTTACCTTGTAACAAGGAGACAATTTCACCATAAAACTCACATACCCTGTACACGAGACGCGCGAACGGACATGTTTTTAGTTCGCTCACGAAATGAGAGGAGTTTCCAATCTTGTTTTTTTTGTTTTTGTTTTATAACAGATTTTTACAGTAGCTCTCTTAAGAGAGGCTGCTCTTTTTCGTATGCATTTAGCACGAGCTACTGTTTGTTGGATCGACAGAGGGAGGGGAAGGAAAGGGAATTATTTTTCATACCAATCGACTCCGGCAAGTGTTGCTATACAAGGCTTTAGAAAAACTTTTCCCTTTTATATTGCATACATTGCCGGAGTCAAAGTTTAATTCGTTCTTATAAAAAATAATTGCGCTAGACGAGGCCTTAAGTACGCTAAGAGAGATTTAAACAACACAAATTTTTAGAAGTTAACAACCATGCGCAACAGGCATGACTCGAACCATAGAGGTTAAGATATAGAGTTCGCAACCAGTACATGTTTTTGCGCCACTTTTATTTTGAATTCTTATAAACATGTATATCAAAAAAGGATGCAGCATGTTGCAGAGAACAGAAAAGAACCTTAACATGAAATCAGGCAACATAACGCATCATGTGACCAAGGCGAGTATGAGCAAAGAATACACAATCAGATATACGATACATACAGAATATGTATATTTTCTGCTATGAGAATTTGCTTTGTTTTGTTTTTGTTTTTCCTATTTCTTAATTTGCATGAGGGCAGCTCTTGAAAAACCGGTTTTCCAAGTCGTTTTTAGTGTACATTCTGATCTGATCTACATTTTGATGCTCACACGCTTTTGTTGTTGGTTGTTTTGCAAGGCGGCTTAAAATTTATTTTGGCTTCCTTTTAGCTTAAACAAAATCGTCCCTCTTGTATAGTGAGATCTGAATGGATTCCGCTAAATCGTAATTGTAAGGTAAAATATACAGAATGCAAAAACAAAAACTTAGTTCAAAGCCGAACTGTAAATGCCCTATACAGCAAAAAAGTTTGCAAAAATAGAGTGGGATAAAATATAATAAAATCTAAGAAAGCCCAAAAAAATAAATAGAAGTAAAAATAAATGACGCTAAACATCAAAAAATTACAAAAGGAAATAACAGTCAAAATTGCCGTAATTTTTTATTAAGAGAAGTCGGACAAATATCTGAAGTTTTTATATTTGCAAAAAAATTTTCACAAAAAGGAGATTTTGGGAAAATCTACGCAGCAAGCGATTATTTTTATAATTTATGCAAAATACATTTCTATTAACTTCCATAATTTTTTCCCCAAAATTAAAAGAGATAAGAAACTTTAAAACGACTATAAAATTGAAATATATTCGTGAAACCAATGCATCTGCATTATATTAAATGTTTTGCTCACAGAATCAAAAATTTAGAATTTATGTTGCTAATTCTGCTACGAAAGCATTGTTCCTGGCAAACAAAAAAAAGCTCAAATAGTAAAAATCCAAAGATTCAAATATTATATTAACTTGACCTGGTAAATGAATAAAAATTCAAACATTTATATTATTTATCATTTATTGCTGTAGGGCACTTTCTTGCCGGCTTTGAAATTAATTTTTTTTTCTGCATATCGTTTATTTTACCCTACAACTCCCATTCGTCAATATCGATTCAGATCTCAATATATTGCACAAGAGTGACGACGTTGCTTAAGCTAAAAAGGAGCCAAAATAAATTCTAGCTGCCTTGCAAAACATCCAACAACAAAAACGTCCGAACATCAGTTTGTGACCAACTGCACACATTCATATTCACATATTCTCCTCGCTGCTAACGAAACATGTTGGAATCAAATATTTCAATTTTGGATGCTTTTTTATTCTTAGCAACTCATCTTGATAAACAATGTTTAGATACTAGGACGTATTAGTACGTCCTAAGCAGACAAAAAATTGACACAAAATTTTACACTGGATGCGAACTCTATATCTTATAACCTCTATGGCACTATGCCATCAAGCCACGGAGACACCTAGTTGTTGTCTTTGATTGAAACATTCAGTTTTCTCGTTATTGAAAAACAGAGACGTAGCATGGCTCAAACAGGTGGTGCTCTATATAGTTTGGCAATAGCTTTACAAATGTTTCTTGCTGTTGCGTCAATACATTTTGGTAGAGAAACAACGATAAACAGTTGTAAAAGCGTAGTTGTAAAAAGTTCATGTCTAGGGTAAAAACATACCCAATTAAATTATAGACGCATCCGGCATTGAAATATATAAGAACTTACGATCCGGTTGTGGTACGTGCCTTCTCGTAGCATTAAAAACGCAGACAATTCGTCGCAAAATAATAAGAACAGAGAATTAACAGAGCTCTGTTAGTTGAATTCGCAGGATGCTGAGATTTGAATTCGCAGGATGCTGACTCCACACCGGTGTTAAGATAGGTATAATTAGCTGCATAACTAGTTTTCTTCTAATTTCGGCGGGGACGAATTCAGCAGTATAGCGTAAGTTACTGAGCGCTGCATATGATTTGCTTACTATTTTGTTAACATGGTCGGTGCAGGTTAATGAGGAATTAATACAAATACCCAGGTTAGTAATTTTAGTTACAAGCTTCAATGCAATATTATCAAGATATATGACGGGAATACGGGAGTGGTCAATATGGTTCTTATATATGGGCAATACAAATGACTTAGAAGCATTCAGCTTAAGATGATTAACCTTAGACCAGCGTACAATGCTATCCAAGTCCTCATTCAGTCTGAGACACAAATCATCAACAAGTCCGATGCGGTTCGACAAATACAGCTGCAGGTCGTCTGCATAAGCATGAATAAACCCATTGCGTACTTCAGAAAAGATGTCATTCAAAAATAAGGAGAACAATAGCGGTCCAAGGAAAGAGCCTTGCGGGACTCCTGAACAAACGTGCTTAATGTCAGAGTAGACATCAGAAATTTTAACCCTTTGGTAACGATCAGACAGATAGGACCTTACTAGAGCGGTAGCCATATTGGAAAAATTGTATAAGGTTCGCAGCTTGCTACACAAAGTTCCATGATTCACGCTGTCGAAGGCTTTGGAAAAGTCTAACAGACACAACAGGGTTATATATTCTTTATCATAAGCTAGCCGTATGTCATCAGTTACTTTAAGCATAGCAGTGGCGCAACTGTGCTTTTGACGAAACCCAGATTGCAGTGGATTAAGAAGATTGTGATGGGAGATGTATTCATATATTTGCTCTGCCATAATTGCCTCACAGATTTTAGACAACACTGACAAAATACTAATGGGACGAAAATCAGCAGGAACTTTTTGGGACGAATTCTTGGGTATGGCAATTACTGTAGCTAATTTCCAGCTCATGGGGAAAGATGAAGATGTAAAAACGTGGTTAATAATACCGGTAATAGGAGAGAGTATGTATGGCAATATTATTTTAATAAATTTTATAGAGATTCCATCATCTCCAACAGCTGTAGACTTTATACGTCTTGTATGCCTTATTATGTCAGATGCAGTGACGCCACTAAAACTAAAGAGACCGCAATCGTTAGAGGTGTCACATATGTTATGAAAGTTATCAGGCAATGATCTATTGAGGAAGTATTCATTTAAAATATTCGGTGAGGAAGTACATGTGGGCTTATTTTTTGACCCAGTACCGATACTTTTTAATCGTTGCCAAATTGTCCTTTTTTTTTTTTTTTTTTTTTTTTTTTTTTTTGTATGGCAGATAGAACCAAGCTCAGGGGATGCCCCCTATCCATGCAAAGCATTCGTTGGTTTAGAAGGGTAAAGGTTAGTGGGAAGGGGAAAAGTTGGAGTAGTGTCGATTTACACCTCTTTTGAAAGCATCGACGTTATAAGTGGGTGGGAAAACATGCGCAGGGAGACTATTCCACAATTTAACTGCGCGACCGAAAAACGAATTCTCGCGGTAGTGGGTAGTGCGATGGAACGGGATCGAGACGTAAAAGGGGTGCACCGCTCTGGAAAGCCGAGTAGATCTGTTGAATACCTGAACCGAGGGGATCAGGCTGGCTACTTCAGAGGAACAGTTACCATTAAAGTAACGGTAAAATAAGGTTACACACCCCACATCCCGACGACATCCCAAGGTTTCAATAGAGCTGGATACCCTACTGTCCCCTATAAGTTTCATCGCACGACCTTGTATACGGTCCAGAAGCTGAAGATATGCTTTCGAGGCTCCAGACCAAATATGCGAGTTGTACTCCATTTTCGGACGGATATAAGTGGTGTAGATACAACGAAGGTCGGTTGGAGTGAAGTATTTCTTGCACCGCTTTAAAAAGCCTAAGCACCTGGCTGCTTCTTTCGACACATCAAAAATGTGGTCGTTCCAACGAAGATCGCATTGTATTGACATGCCCAGAACATCAAGAGCCTCCGACTCATTAATATCCACACCACCCATATTTAGAGGTGGGAAGTTGTCACCCGCCAAACGCTTGTGGGTTAACAAACAGCATTGGGTCTTCCGCGCATTAAAATCGACCCGATTCGCTTGACCCCACTCCTGGATTTTGTTGAGGTCAGATTGGAGTGTGTCATTCATAATTCTGCGTTTTCTATTGATCTCCAGAATAGAAGGACGCCTGGAGAATGAATATGAATGACAAATGCTGCTGTCATCAGCAAACGAGTAGACGGGGTTTGATGTCAATGACAGAAGGTCATTGATAAAAATGAGAAAAAGTGTTGGAGACAGGACCGAACCCTGCGGAACTCCAGCATTTATGGAGTGCTCTTCGGAAGCAAAGCCGTCAATCACAACCCGAATAGAACGGCCGCTGAGGAAACTCGATATCCATCGAGTGAATGTATCACCGACACCATAAGCAGCCAGTTTAGACACAAGTGCTTTATGCCACACTCGGTCAAATGCCTTGGAGATATCCAAAGCAACAACCTTACTCTCACCGAATTGGTGAACACAACTGTTCCACCGCTCAGTGAGGAACGCCATCAAATCGCCTGTGGAGCGGTGAGCACGGAAACCGTACTGGCGATCGCTGACCAATTGGTTGCTCTCTAGATACCTCATCAGGCTAAAATTTATAACGCTCTCCATAACTTTGGAGAGCATTGAACAGATTGCTATGGGCCGGTAATTGGCAGGATTCGTAGCCTCACCTTTTTTGGGAACTGGCTGCACATTGGCAATCTTCCAGGAACTAGGAAAAACTCCTGAAGTAAACGATAAGTTAAACAGATTGCGCAATGGGCGAGCCAATGTTGAGGCGCACTTTCTCAACACGTGGGCTGAAATGCCATCCGGTCCCGAGGATTTATTGACGTTGAGGTTTACAAGCACTCTTTTAACAGCCCGCGTTCGAAAGTGCATCTCAGGCATAATATGAGACACACCGTCGATCACGGGTAGTGGTTGGCTACTCTCAGAAAGAGAGCAGTTTTCAGCAAACATTTTGGCTAATAAGTTTGCCTTGTCAACCGAGTGAGTGAAGATCTGATCGTCCTTCAGGAGAGTTGGAATAGACGATCGCGTCTGATTCTTCACCCTCCCCACGAACGACCAAAAGTTCTTGCTACCCTTATGGTATTCAAGAACTCTGCGTCTAAGGCGCTGTTCGTAGAGAACTTTTTCGCGCTTTAGAGTGGCATTGCACGTATTTCTGGCCTGATTGCGCAGCAGTTTAGTATCAGCAGTTTTATTTAAACGCCAATTCCTAAATGCTTCCTCTTTAGACCTGACTGCTTGTCTGCAAGTCGCATTAAACCAGGAATGGTCTTTTGGTTTAATGGAAATTCTTTTATTAGGTATGAAAGACCTCATACCAAATAAAATTATATTTTCTACCAATTTTGCTGCAGCATTTATGTTTCTATCCCTGAAACACAATTGCCAATTGAAACGGCTGAAAAAGGAGTTCAGCGCATCCCAATTAGCCTTCTCATAAAGCCACACTGTCCGCTTCGGAGCTGGCTGATGAGCGGATTGAAGACTAGAATATGGGAAGGTAGCAGAAATTTTAGCGTGGTCCGAATTACCAAGAGGTGCAAGCACATTCACATCATACTTGCTGTGATGCGAAGTTAAAAAAAGGTCCAGAATATTTTGGTTTTGCCCATCAACGCAAGGAAAGTGCGTTGGTTCCTTCACTAATTGAGTCAAATTATTAGACTCAGCAAATAACTCAACATACAAACCCTCAGGTGTTGTGTGACTCGAATGACGTAGCCAATTGGAATTATGAACATTGAAATCACCAGCAACAACAATTTCACTGTTCGGATACGATTCCAGGATTTTAGAAATCGAATCAGAGAGACTGTCAAGTTTATCAAAAGTTGGCAGCCTCTCTAGACCCGGGCTTCTATAAATGAAGCAGAAGTGCAGGATGTGCGACTGGATTTTGAACTTAACCCACATGGAGCTAAATTCGGCATCCGTCGTGCAAAGGTGTTGCTGACACTGGTACGCAACATCACTGCGAATATATAAGGCGAGGCCTCTGTGTGATGAAAATAATGGCAGTAAGTGGTACCCAGGCAAGTGAAAATCCAGTGGATCTGCACCCTCAGACACCTGGGTCTCACCTAGTGCCATTATATGCGGTTGGTGAGTACAGACATACGCATAGACCGCGAAGAAATTCGCCCTCAAGCCACGCACATTTGTGGTGTCTATACGAAATTTTGTCATCGCCACCCACTGTAAAGAGGTATAAAGTCAGCTGCACAAACGGACAAGCCTACACCGCAGGCAAAGCAAAACGCGACAAGACAAGTGTTATGCCTTTATCTTGCCACGCTTCAGCCCACGGTGCACTCACAGCCGCCTGCACACCTAACGGGACCAGGAAGAAGGAGGAGGAGAAGAAAGAAACGAAATGCTGAGCTTTACTGCGGAGGGCATAAATAAGCCCTTCGCTTGGTTCTCTGCATTCCGTTTAATTGTCTATTTGTGATATTTGGTGTTATTGTTTTAGGGAATTTATTGATGTCTATTGTTATGTTTTAATCTGTAATCCAAATCAATGTTATTGCACTGTGACTTTGTTTGTTTGAAAATATTTCTTTATATTTGTTTCTTTGTTTCCGCGAGCACACTGAACACTGCACTGCGGTGGGTAGCTGCATCCACCCTCGTCCGTGGTCACGACACTACTCTGTCGTGACCACGGAGGTAATTTAGGATTTAGCTTGTATGAGTAATAGTCTTGCTTAGATTTTTTTATAAGGATGGTTGCTAAGTTACGAGCTCTTCTATAGTTTTCCCAATTATCATAAGTACTATTCTTTTTCCATTTGGAGCGTAGGATATTCCTAGTGCGAAAAGAATTTCTTACTCTTGTGGTAAACCATGGGCACGATTGATTTATGATACTAATTCTACGTTGCTGAACAAAAGTATTATACAAATAACCGATTACACTATTAAGGAACAATAATTTGTGGTCAACATGTGGGACTCCCCAGAAAGGTGACCAGTCTATAGTCGCAGCAGCATTATACAGAGATGTGAGGTCTATGGCATTGTAATTCCTGAATGAGAAAAAAGTAGACTTCGCTCGCGTATTTAATTGAAAGTCAAGAGAGCAAAATAAAAGATCATGATCAGAAACAAAATCTATCTGTGAGAACAGTAATACAAAATCAGAATTTGACACAAAAACATAATCTAATAAACTGGGTCGAACATTACGGCAGTAGCGAGTCGGCCGGGAATCATTGTCAAATGATAGGCCAGAGGCATATACTAACTCCGAGAGTTCTGACGCAATCGAGTCATTCAACAGAAGATCAATATTAAAGTCACCACAAACAATTGTAAAGTCATACTTCAAGGAGGTACTTGAGATATAGTCAAAGACATTTTCTAATTCATTACTTTTATGCGGGTTGTAAACACAGCAAATAAGAATCTTTGCCCTGTTGTCAGAAACCATCACACAAATGTACTCAACCACGGAGTTTTTGGAGGAGTAAATTATCTCAGAATTGTATGAATCTTTCACATAAATTGCAACGCCACCACCGCGCTTATTTATTCTATCCGCACGATAAAGTTTTAAGCCAGGAATATCAACACTAGCATGGGAGAGACTGGGTTGATACCAGGTCTCAGATATACATACGACGTCAATTGCTGAGTTCTGGAAAACATTTTTTATATAATCATGTTTAATATGGTTTAAATTTCTAGCATTGAAGTGAGCAACATTGAAACCAGAGTGTTGTTTACAGAGGATGTCCAACAACATCTTGTGATTTCCGTTAACACAGCTAGGCTGTTCTGTAACAGCGCTCATAGCAGAGATAGAGTAACAGGAACATCGGAAAACCAATTGTGTGAAGTAAAAAATATTAGTTTCTGTTTGTTGTACAAAATTTCACAGCAAAACCCTTCCGCAGCAGCCATGAACACTATAAATAAAGAGAAAGACAGAGTTATCAGAGGATGGAAAAGGGGATAGAAGACAAAGAGAGTAAGTTTAACATTAGACATAATTACAGAGAATACTTATATGTATATAAGAATTTGAAGTATTAGTTCGCGGCCAGGCAATCAACGCTTTCAGCATCATCCACGAGTACAGGTTCGCCATCAGGATTTTTTTTATGAGTACTTTTCCCCCTACAGTGTATGCAGAGTGCAACTTCTTTTGCCGCTTCAGGAGAAGAGCATGCATTAAGTATAGGTTATTGGCATCCAAATACATTAACTATTCTGACGGCTTACTTGAATCGTAATGCGTCATATACTTATTATTTGCCTTTGAATGCCTCTTGCTACATTGAACAATGCCGCCCCGTATGCCTTTCTGTACGAAAAGATACATTTCAACGTCAGTAAGCAGCTCCAGTTCTACGTTGGTTGTTTTCAACATTGCATGCCAAGACAAACCTGGATCCGTGTAGTACTTACAGGATCCATATTGTAAATAGTTTTACACACGTTTCTGAAATTTTCAAAAATGTCTGCCAAAATAAGTACATCTGTTTTCAGATAGAGGATCATATAATCAATCAGTGTTTGACTTAAATACCCATCACCGCAGTTTAGCCAGAAATACTTTTGAAAAGAATTTCTTTAAACTGCTAAACAATGCGGTGTACGGGAAAACAATGGAAAATGTTGATAAACGGAAAGATGTCAAGATATAACCGCTCTACTTGTTTTTGGGACTGACGTGTTAATTTGTTAAATCCATATGGCGGTTTTATAATAAAATTCTGGTACTTATTAATGCTGAAGGTAACTTTGACGATAAATTCATTAAAATTGCCTTTGAAGCCCTGCACATCCAGAGTAATAAATTTGTCATTCTCCATTTGCACTTAGACTACTTTTTTAATTTCACCAGTCGTTGGTGTATATTCAATTATTTTGTCGTGTATGAGTACACTATAGGCTGATGTGTTGGCTGGAATATTCTTTGATGTCTTAAATTCAATTCTAATATCAATCGGACCACTTTTAATCGCTTCGTTTTGATGACTAACATCCACTACAATTATCGGTGCAGTATCTTTGAAATCTCAAGGAAGCAACAGAAGTTGAGATTCACGATTAAAATAACTTTGTTGAAATTTTATGTACATATCATACAGCAGAGCATAACGATCACGATCGAAATTCAGATTGAAGTCATCATACGGATATGTATCAGAGTTTAAATGCACTTTAACATCAGACAAATCACAATGTTGAAACTTGTTGTCTCTTCGAAAAGCAATCAGTATAAAGCGTGGTCTTTCATTCTGCGCAGACAATTTAACGTTCCACAGGTGGTTGCTTTGAGCAAGTGATGGACTGAAATGACAATCCCAACTGCAGAATGCTATTGATAAAGGTCGTCCGCTTTGAATTATTTGAAAGAGTTGTAGTCAAGCAAAATCAGCCAACTGCACATGAGGAATTTTTCATGTAATATTTGTTGTACTCAGTTTTAATTTTTCGGTTGCAAACTTGAAGAAATAGCATTTTCGTCTGATTTCGAACGCAGTAGTACAACTTCATGTTTAGCATTTAGGATCATTTTATTAAAGTCTTCAGCAAAGCATTTTCAATGGTGTACAAAAATTAAAACTTTATTTCAACTTCATTCTTTGTAAACCAACCAGCATTTTTCAGTGCATTACTCTCAGTTGGACCCAAAGAGACGTAATTTTTCAATTTGTAGTTACACCCAAGTGACATGTACGATCAATCTCCAATCCATTCATCTCATAGCGAATTTCATCAAACATGAATGCCATACAATAGTTTTTTAATTTTGCGCTTGAAGTTGCATCTCCATTTTCCAAGGTGACTCTACCTTTAATATAAATTAAACTCTCACTGGGTAAAACGTATAGACCTTGGTTTTGAACTGCAATCCTTATCTCATCATTGCTTTTACCCGATTGTAGATATGACGAGTAGCTATGGTATTCCTTTTTAATGATGCTTTCATCATATAGTGGTTTTTGTATAACATCAAGTATTTGACTCATTTTAATTTAGTTTCTCTTTAGATGAAAACACAAAGATTTTAGAAACTCTTTATTGGCAAATGTCAACTTTTTGCGTTGTAGAGCGTTAGGTGTTGTCTGTGGCTTCTGTGACCTTGTTATTTCAAATGGCAAAGTAGAAGTGAATGCATTGTTCTTGGGGTTTTAAATGCAGTCTGAGGGTTATAGTTTCTCCACAAAAATTAATTAGGTTACGCTTTGATCAACAATTTTTATTGTAATTGAACTTATCTGTCTAGTGTTTACTGGCAAATAAATGACATTTTTCGGAATCTCGTCTATTTTATACCCGGGGCTGACATTCAGTGCAAACATGTAAATTGTATGCGCCGATGTGTTGTTAATATATGAACCGCTTATAATGTCACACTCAATGTGTATAACATTGATCTTTGTTATAGTCACAGGAAAGTCGGAAGTGTGCAGATTTCCTGCTTCCAATACTTTTTTAATGAAGCCCAACAGTGAATCAATGCTTCGTTCTTTATTACAGAGAATTTTATGTTCACTGGACCCTACGATTGCTTGCAGTGTATTTGGGTTGGCGGCTATTTCCAGTTTCTCATGAGGCTTCTCATGTGGCACTATACTAAAATATTTATTTTGAATGGCAATATCGTCGAGCTTATATGAGCCAACAGGAATTTTAATTGTATGGTTTCCGATATGAAATAAATTGTTTTCATGGTCAACGTTTTGTATGGTGTTGTAGCTATGAAAGTCAACGAGACCGCATACATATTTCCCATCTAAATCTATAGGCGGAAAGTAATCAGCCGATATAATGGATTTGTTTCCACTTAGGGTAAGGGTTATTGACATCTTGAATGTTGACCAACTAATGAAATAAAAACACGCAAAGGAATCTTTTTATACAAGAAAATTTATTTACAAAATTTCATTACTATCGATCCAAGAATTATGTTTATTGGAAAACCCAAGCCACTTGACAAAGACTTTACTCCCTTTAGTTTTTAAAACTTTTTCTACAAGGTATGTGGTGGGATATTTTGTTTTCAATAGTTCCTTTTCGTAAAATCCTCCTCCAATTGTGTTTCTCTGGTAGTCTTCAAGAATATACGTCGGTGGGTTTGTAATTCTTATATTTTTAATTTTAAAAATTTAATTTCTGTAGTCCAATTCGGTGTGTAGCCTTTTTCAAAAACGTGTTTATGTTTACTGATGCGAACATAGTCTCCTATCCGGAACTTTGGCTTTCTAAATATTTTCAGATTGTTGTAGGCTGTATTTAATAGCACCTTTCATTAGACGGCTTCACATCAATAGGGGACATATTTATTTTTCTATGCTTTTTCTTATTGTATTTGTCGATAAAATTTTTATAATTATCAATCCATCGATACGTTCCATGGTAACTAAATTCCCCCCACATAATTTGTTTTAGTGTTCTATTGAAACGCTCAACAATTGTTCCAGAATGTTTTCCTATAGCTATTAGACGTAAACTAATATTACAATTAATCATGCCAATCTTGACTTATGCGGAGTTAATTTATCCTAAATTTGATTCTAAATCGTCCCACAAACTTTATATGTTATTCAATAACATAACACGTTTCATGCATGGCCTTAAGAAATTTGACCACCTCTCAAGTTTTAGATATTCCTTGCTTGGATGTAACTTCCAAAATTACATTAACTACAGAAATTGTATTTTTTTACACCAACTCATTATCTCATCGACTCCTTTTTATCTCTATGAAAAGTTATGCTTTAGTTACTCTTCCCGCTCGAGTTATCTTATTATACCTACATATAACTATGTGAATTCCGGTCGGTTATTTTTTGTCAGCGCCATTAGACTATGGAATAGTTTACCTAATAGTATTAAGAATGTTCGTGAGAGAAGCCTCTTCAGAAGGCTGGTTAGGAATCATTTCCTAAATTAATTGTAGATGTCGCCGACGCTCGCCTGAATGCTGTTTGCCAGTGAACGCGCTCACCGCAGTTTGCTTTCGATCGCTCGCTTTCTTCGTCGTTCTTCGCACCGTTATTCGACTTTGGCCTTGAAAACAACTTCTAGAGCAAACGGTTTGCCTTATACATTTTTAGTCGTCAGCCAGCCGAGGGAGAGCAAATTTCGGTGAGTGATTTCTAATATATATATATATGTGTTCCACAAAATTTCATTGTTAAGCGTAAGCCAAAATTTTCTTGTAATCAATCAATATAGATTAAAACCAATTGCGTACAGAACTGCGCCTTTTGAGTTAAACCCGCAAATCCCTCAGACGACTACAATTTTTTAATCGCACCTTTGGCCATAGTGCGTGTTTGTTCGAATGGAGAGAACTCCTCCCAAGATAAAGCGAAGCCAGCGGCTGATGGAGCGCGCAGTCGCGAATAATTTAACTGCCGACGCAGACGCGAGCAGTGGAATAGATTGCTGGGCCGAGTCAACGGTATCGCATTCAAGCGCCGTTAGCGCTGCACCGGTATTGGCCGTTAGTGCAACGCAATTATCTGCCACCGATGCTGCGCCAGCACACGCCGCCAGTGCAGCGCAATCATTCTCTGCCAGCGCCGCGCCAACATCCACCGGTAGTGCAGCTCAAGTACTTGCATTCAGCGCCACGCCAGCATCGGCAACTAGCGCGGCAAAATCTATCGCAGCCGGAGCAGCGACAGCATTAACCGATACCGCAAGCCCATTAGTTACGGCATATGCCACGCCGTCATGTGCCGCGCCACCGCCTGCAGCGCCATCATCTATGCCGCCATTGCTTGCCGCGCCATCATATGCAGCGCCACTGCACTGACTGCATCCGCCACGCCGTCATATACCGTGCCACCCCCTGCCGCACCAACATCTATGCCGCCATTGCTTGCCGCGCCATCATATGCAGCGCCACCGTTTGCCGTGACTGCATCCGCCACGCCGTCATATACCGTGCCACCCCCTGCCGCACCAACATCTATGCCGCCATTGCTTGCCACGCCCTCATACGCGGCGTCATTGTTTGCCGTATCATCATCCGCCACGCCATCAGTCGCAGTGCCATCATTCAACACGCAATCATCCGCTTACGCCATAGACGTGTCACAAGTGCATGCCGCCACCGCAGTGCGCACGTCACCAGTTGCTCCTCCGTCCAACGCCGAGACGGAAATGACCAACAGCGCAGGGAGCGCTGTCAGGCCAGAAACAGCGCAGCTAGAGCTCATGGTTAGGTCAATGCAAATACAGATGGAGGCACTGCAGAACGAACTGAGAGAAGCTTACGCCAGCAGGAATGTACAGCGCTACCCAACAACGACACCGTCTCCAATCAACGCGCGTTGTACTGAAGCCAACTCATACTTTAGACCGATGTTGCCGAGCGCACCCGTAGTCAACTCTGCCACCGCTCAGTACGCCCACCCTATTCCGCCAAGAAAACTAGTAGACCTTCCGCAGTTCTCCGGACAACCGGAAGATTGGCCAGCCTTTTACATGGCTTTCACAGAGTCAACAGCTGCTTACGGCTACTCCAAATTTGAAAACAACCAGCGCCTGCACAAAAGTCTGACGGGAGAAGCTAGGGAAACGGTGAAGTCGCTGTTGATTCATCCAAACAACGTGAACGACTTGATTGAGCAGCTAAGAATTCGATTTGGTCGGCCAGACCAGCTGATCCGCAGCCAATTAAATCAGGTCCGAGAGATAGTACCGATTCCTGAACACGCCATCGCCCGAATTGTGCCATTTGCAATTAAAGTGAAGAATCTAACGGCATTCCTCGCGACAGCTGGCGGTCAGCAACATTTGGCAAATCCGATTCTATTGGAAGAGTTGGTCGCCAAACTGCCCATGAGTAGAAAGGTGAAATGGGCTCGGCACGCCGCCAGCATACAGCCATACCCGTCGGTCGATAACTTCAGCGATTGGCTAAACGATCTCGCCAATGTCATTTGTGTGGTGCAATCCAACGAGGTTCGTGAGCCGAAGAAACGTGCCGTGTTGCACACGTCCGAAAGCCAGAAAGACAGCAGCCGCTGCCCGATATGCCAGAGCAGCCACACAACGATTAAGTGTGAACGTTTCAACAAAGCACCCGTATCAGAGAGGTGGAACCTGGCCAAAAGAGCCAGACTATGTTTTACATGCTTGCGTTCTGGGCATGCGTCACGCGACTGTCGTATTCGTACGCGATGCTCCATCGATGGCTGCGCAAGGAGGCATCATGTTCTCCTTCACGAGCCACTACCAAGGAAAGCGCCAGTAGCCCAGCCAACATCTTCGACAGCACGCCAGACGAATCATCAACCCACGCCAGAAGAAGCCGTATTTACTTGCGCGACGCGCACCGCTAACGACACCAAGCTCCTATTTAGAGTCCTGCCAGTCACCCTCTACGGGCCAAACAGAAGCTTGGACACTTATGCACTTCTGGATGAGGGTTCATCTGTAACAATGCTAGATGAATCTCTACTGAGAGATCTTGGACTCCAAGGTGAGCAGTGTCAGTTGGACGTACAGTGGATAGGAGGACGAGCAGCGCACGAATCTTCTACGACAGTGAGTCTGCACATCAGCGGTTTGAACATGCGGAGAAGATACCTACTACAGAACGTGTTTGGAATTCCAGCTTTATCGCTGCCAACTCAGACCTTGACCGAGGAAGACGTCGCTGGCTTTAACCCCGAAAGATGGCCAGTGCTTTTGTACAGAAATGCTGAGCCCAAGATATTGATCGGGTTGGACCACTGCCATTTGGGCGTACCCATAAGAGGAAGCAAGCCAGAGAAGGTCAAACCGTTTGTAGTCAAGACGAAGCTTGGCTGTGTTGTATTCGGCCAGTCGTCCAGCCGCGCGAACCCAAATCGTACCTGTATGTTTACAAATGCACAAGCCGAGAATTCGCTACAAAAATTGGTATCAGAATACTTCGAACTAGACAGCTTTGGCGTTAGACCATCGCCGCCGGTCCTCAGTAAGGAAGACGCCAGAGCAAGGCAGATCCTGGAAAAAACCACGAAAATGATAAACGGTCGATTTCAGACAGGACTCTTATGGAAGGAGGACTCCTTTAACATGCCTGACACCTATCACATGGCGTTGAATCGATTAGTGCAAATAGAAAAGAAAATGAAACGCGATGAAGCCTTTGCGGCGATGTATAACTCAGTTATTGAAAGCTATATCTCAAAGGATTACGCTAGGAAACTGCCACTAGAAGAGATTGCAATCCGTCAGCCGAGAAACTGGTTCTTGCCACACTTCGGAGTGTTCAATCTGAATAAACCTTCGAAATTCAGGCTAGTATTCGACGCCGCGGCTGAAGCGGAAGGAAAGTCATTAAACTCATTTCTACTCAAAGGCCCTCAGAACCTTCGTCAGCTGCCAGCCATTTTATTCCATTTTCGCGAAGGAGCCGTTGCCGTGTGTGCCGACATCAAAGAAATGTACCACCAGGTCAAGGTGCAGCCAGCCGATAGGTGCGCTCAACGATTTTTATGGCGAAATGGCGACGCGAACCGAACACCTGACATCTACGAAATGTCAGTAATGACATTTGGAGCTGCATGTTCGCCATGCGCTGCCGAACATGTAAAGACCGTGAGCGCGTTAAATCAGCGGTGTCAGCAAAACGAGCGGGCAGTAAAGGCGATTCTAGAGCGCCATTACGTAGACGATTACGTCGACAGCTTCGACACGGTAGAGCAGGCAGTCGACGTCGCAAAGAAAGTCCGCGCTATTCACGCAAGTGGTGGGTTCGAACTAAGAGGATTCACCTCGAACTCGTCGCACGTCGTTGAATCCCTTGAGGGCGAGCCAAAGACCCTGCAATTTTGCGGAAGCGAAGGGTTGCCATCGGAGAAGATCCTGGGAATGTACTGGCAGCCGACATCAGATTGCTTCAACTACAACCTCAGGTTTCATCGCGTGAAAGCTGACATCATCTCTGGTCACAGGCGTCCGACCAAAAGAGAGCTGCTCAGCGTGGTGATGTCGATTTTCGACCCGCTAGGATTCCTCAGCCACTTCACAATTTGTGCTAAAATTTTGATGCGTGAAGTGTGGCGATGCCAGATTCGCTGGGATGAAGCGGTGCCTAATGGAATCTTCAAGTTGTGGGACCGGTGGCGCAAACGACTCTCCGACGTGGTCAACTTCCGGGTCCCGCGATTTTATTTTTATAAAGGGTCTCCAATAAACTTGCAACTTCACGTTTTCGTCGACGCCAGCGAAGAAGCTTTCGCCGCAGCGGCCTACTGGCGGTACGGAGCCTCCGCCAAAGTTGGTGTCAGCTTAATATGCGCAAAGACAAGATGCGCGCCGCTGAGGCGAATGACGACTCCGCGATTGGAACTTCAAGCTGCAGTTTTAGGTTGTCGATTGGCGAAAACTATCATGGAAGAGCACGGGATAAAACAACAAAAACTGATCATGTGGACCGATTCATCAACAGTAGTGAGATGGATTACCAGCAAGAATCGCCGCTATAAACCGTTCGTCGCTCACCGGATAGCTGAGGTCTTAGACTCCACCAGCGAATCTAATTGGAGATGGATTCCTACAGCCGAGAACGTCGCTGACGAGGCGACTCGGTGGAACGATCACGCTCACTTGGAGCCGTCTTCGCGCTGGCTACAGGGACCCGACTTTCTGCTGATGAGTGAAGCTACGTGGCCGGTGGCGAACGAAGTATGCCGACAGCTTGAAGCGGACGAAGAAGAGATCGGCCATCGATGTGTTCTAGTCGTAGTGAGTAATAACTTGATACAATTTAATCGTTTCTCGAGTTTCCGCAGGCTGGTTCGAACAGTAGCCTGGGTAATCCGATTCACTCATTCATGCCGCCGAATCAAAGAAAACAGCTCGCCTCATGGTCTCACGGCGCGCGAGTTGGAAGCGGCCGAAATGCTAGTCTGCCGAATCGTCCAAAACGACGGCTTCGCTGACGAACTAAAGGCCAATAAGAACGGAAACCCCGTAAGCCGCGGCAGCCAGCTGTATCATTTAACGCCGTACATCGACGATGAAGGACTCTTGCGAGTAGATGGTCGAATTGACGCTGCGAGCTGGTTGCCGCTCAGCGTAAGACGTCCGATCATCTTGCCGCCTGAACACCGATTCACGATGCTCGTGGTACTTCACTATCACCAAATGGCTAAGCATCAAAATTCCGAAATGGTAATATGCGAAGTGCGCCGAAAGTATTGGATACCGCGTCTTCGCAACCTACTGCGCAAGGTACAGGCTAGCTGCGGGATTTGTAAGATCTCGCGCGCCCAACCACGTCAGCCGATCATGGGGCCGCTGCCAGCTGATAGATTAACGCCGTACGTCAGGCCGTTTACGTACACCGGGCTTGATTACTTCGGGCCAGTTTTAGTAACCATCGGACGACGGCACGAGAAGAGGTGGATCGCACTCTTCACTTGTTTAACGATCAGAGCGGTGCACCTCGAAGTGGCCCACGATCTATCAACGGATGCGTGCATCGTGGTCATCCGTAATTTTATCAATCGCCGCGGAGTTCCTGTGAGGATGCGCTCTGACAACGGCACCAACTTCGTTGGTGCGAATAATGAGGCCGTCAAGTTTGAAGACGTGTTCGAATGCGGCCGACTTCAAGATGAGTTAACCTCTAGAGGAGTCGAATGGCTGTTCAGCTCGCCCGCTAATCCATCTGAGGGAGGTGTATGGGAGAGAATGGTCCAGAGCGTAAAGAGAGTGCTACGCCACACTTTGAAAGAAGTAGCGCCGCAGGAGTACGCACTCCAATGCTTCGTCATCGAGGCCGAAAATGTCATCAACTCGAGGCCGTTGACGCATCTGCCAGTAGACCCGGCAGACAGCGAACCGCTCACACCCAATCACTTTCTGTTAGGCTCGGCGAACACGGCTCGGCGAACACGGCTCGAACGCCGGGCGTACCAGAACCGAATACGAATCCACGCCACCTCCGAAAACAGTGGCTCATCAGTCGTCAGCTCCGAGATGCCTTTTGGAAGCGCTGGATAATGGAGTACCTGCCAACGTTAACACGCCGTTCGAAGTGGTGTGAACGCGCGAAACCATTGGCAGTGGGAGACTTAGTTCTGGTTTGCGACGTCAACTCACCCAGGCATCAATGGAATCGTGGCAGAATTGTGCAGCTCTACGCCTGTTCAGATGGAGTATGCAGGAAGGCGGATGTCGGCACGGCAAAGGGAATTGTGCGACGTCCTGTGTCCAAGCTCGCCGTCCTGGATATCGTTAGTGAATCGGGATCGATTCACGGGGGCGGGGATGTCGCCGACGCTCGTCTGAATGCGCCCGCCGCTGTTTGCCAGTGAACGCGCTCACCGCAGTTTGCTCTCGATCGCTCGCTTTCTTCGTCGTTCTTCGCACCGTTATTCGACTTTGGCCTTGAAAACAACTTCTAGAGCAAACGGTTTGCCTTATACATTTTTAGTCGTCAGCCAGCCGAGGGAGAGCAAACTGCGGTGAGTGATTTCTAATATATATATATATGTGTTCCACAAAATTTCATTGTTAAACGTAAGCCAAAATTTTCTTGTAATCAATCAATATAGATTAAAACCAATTGCGTACAGAACTGCGCCTTTTGAGTTAAACCCGCAAATCCCTCAGACGACTACAGTAGATGAACTAATTTTGTCAGCAAATCTTGCAGTTGTACTCTGTAATGTCTATTTCGATTTCCTGCTCTGTTTGCCTCTTGTCTCCTATCTTCTAATCTTCTCTTCTCTATGACTTCTTCTAATACTATCTTCACATCTATATAAATATTTCTAAAAACACTTCTTTGTAAAATGTTTAATGTTTAAGTAAAATTGTACAACGCATAGTATGCCGTAAATGCGCTATAAAAGAGCTTGGCTCTTAGTGTGCTCTTCATTAATAATAATAATAAATTGAAATTGAAATTGACGCCTTCAAAACACTGTACGAAGAGTAATGGTTGACATGGAATTTCCTCATTAAATTTTGAAATTGTCGATTAAATAATTCTTTGCCGTCATCGGTTTGTAAATTTCTGGGTATCCGTCCCAAATTTAATACGGTTTTCATGGCTTTTGTGACATTAGCAGATGTTTTCGATTTTAAAGGCATAGCCCAGACAAATTTTGAAAATTTATCTAAATGTGTGTATCTATTAGGGTGAGAAGGAAGCGAAATTCATTGTTATCTGTGGAATAGCTTCCCATTTCTACTAAATCCGCTTGCCAGAGGTCGTCGATCCCTTTAGTAATTACACGTCTACGTTTAAAATCTTTTCGAGCTAGAGTGTGCAGTTCATCTACGAAACCCCGCTTTTTACTCATTTTCGCATTTCTTTAAAATTTTGTCCTCCAATGCGGCTATTGATTTGGGTTTTTGTGCTTGTTGAAATATATAGCTTTCAATTCGTTTACTAATATATTTTGTGTAATCAATTTCAATTTGTTCACTAATATATTTTGTGTAATCTTGAATATTACTGTCGACGTTTCTTTAGTGTCTTGAAGTTTTGTGTAGACTACTTCAATGTCACCTTCTATTCTTTCCTTTAGTATTTGCCTTTCTCTTTTAAATTCTGTGGTAATTTGATTCATAAAATTTTTCACAAAAGATTTTGTTACAGCATTATTATTTTCAACAGGCTCACCAACACTTTTTAAACGCTTTCAGCGCAGATCTAAATGGTTATCATTATCCAAATTAAATCCCAACACTTTGGAAAAATTTCTTTTTAATTTATTATTTGATGCTTCTCGCATGGAATGACGACCGAACTTATCGACGCTCATTGTCCATTAGGCCTACAACTCTATTAATACAGCATATTTATACAATTATATTAGCTTCTCTCAACTCCTCAATGATGGAAATAATTTCATTGTTGTGATTGTTGTGTCCAGCTGACTGTGAGGATAATAAAAGTCGTAATCTATCAACTAATTCATTCGGATCATCCCAGTAAATGCAATTAGGTTTTTGCGGATTGACTCTCATCAAACCGGTTCCTTTTTTACGTTTATATGGTGTAGATGTCGATGAAGATTTATCACTAAATAATCCCTTTATGATGTTGATGTACTTGAAAGCCTTGGTCCCCTTCATTTGTTCATTTTCATCATAATTACGTTTGTGAGCACTAGTATTGTTTAAAATTGTTTTGTAAACTTGTAGATCTGCTTCGTTATAATGAAGGTTGATGGTGTCTTGTGGAACAATAACTGAAAGAGACCGGGTGTAAGGTTGAAAGAGGTGGGGGATGAAGTGTCAAACGGTTTGTCGGATACTAATATTTAGCCGTTTTGTATTGTGAAAGCACTGTTTCCAAATCTCCATTCACCATCTGTTCCGCTATGCAGTCCATATGCAGTATACAGTTCATTTTGTTGTTCCAGCTCAGATAAATCCATGACTTTAGTTGATTTGTTTACATCTTCCTCTGTATCATTTATTTGAGAGAAAAAGGCGCCGTCTTCATTACTATTGGCAAGAGTCTCGTCTGTAAAATCGATCTCTTTCTTTGCTTTATGTGGTGTACTTGGTTTTAGTTTGAGTGGCATCTCATTATGCGTAAAATCTAGAGCATTCTTGTTATTTATTGACGTTACTGGTGTTGTAGTGTTTCGAACCAATTCCTTTAGAGGTCTTGTGATTGGCTTAAGTGACTCTTCTATTTGATTTTCTACATCTGCTTTACTCAGTTTCAGGTTGCGAAATTTCTGTTTCAAAATACGTCTGGTTTTTACCAGGTCTTTTAATATTTTTTCACACATTCTTATCATCTGCTTCAACAGCTAACAGATCAGATCAGGTATATCAGATCAGATCAGGTGTATCAGCTATCAGATAAGGTGTATCAGCTATCAGATTAGATCAGGTATATCAGTTATCAGATCAGGTGTATCAGCTATCAGATCAGTTCAAAGGCTGTTTTCATACTAGTATGAAAGTATCGGGTATGCTTTTATTTATAGTTGGATGTAAATGTCAAAACCTTTTCTATAACGTTCATCATCAATCGGGTCGTCTTTGCTGATTACCAGAAATCCATACTTGTCTTTCCAACACTCTCTACATATATTTAGAAATTTTTCAAAAGTCATGTCTGTTCCTACATGATCATTGTATATGTGCTTCATGTTCATCTCGTCTTGCTTAAACATAATAATCATGTTGGCATTATCGCGTACTAAATGCTTGGGGATGCGTGTATATGTTTGACATAAATAAAGCTAATAAAGCAATCGATGCATTTGTGTCGGCCCATACAAAAGTATTCTCTAATGTTATTTTGCTTCTCACAAGCAACATCATCGAATATCATTATTGAGTTGGTTTTTGCTTCATCTAGTTTGAGAACGTGTTCGTTGTCGGAAAATGTAAATAGTCGCATATTTTCAATTGGTTTCGGTGAGCTGATGGCCCTGGCAGCCAATGCTCCAATTTTTTTGTGTTAGTCTTATAACTTGTTATAAGATTAATTTAATAAATAATAATAATAATAATCAATTGGTTTCATTAATTGTTTTAAATAT
This sequence comes from Sicus ferrugineus, assembly GCA_922984085.1. NCBI lineage: Eukaryota > Metazoa > Arthropoda > Insecta > Diptera > Conopidae > Sicus > Sicus ferrugineus. The sequence continues at coordinate 41,938,784 of OV277348.1, read as the reverse complement.
TCATATTTCGGTTTATATAGTACAACGACTTTGAGTATAAGTATATATTTGCAAAATTCAGTTCATTAGGACTTTCTATTAAACTCAGCATGACGTTGGTCTTTCCACAATTTGAAGGCCCGACAATAAAGCATCTTATTGAATTCGGCAGCAGGGAGCCGTGTTGGGATTTCGATACGTTGTCAGTAACAGAATCCAGTTTTTTTACAACAATATCTTTGTCTTGCTTAACGAAACGCATTTTAGCAATTAATATAAATATACAATAACCACACCTTTATATTATTTTCATTCAGTATGAGTAGGTGAAAAGATATAAAATGGCTATAATTTACAAGAAACATGTCAGTAATAATCAGTCAGTAACCGGAAGAGGTTTATTAAATGGCGTAATAAATTCTCTACCAATTGAACTGCATTTACCGGGTTATCAGTTTTGTGGACCAGGAACTAAACTAAACCAACGCTGGGCAAGAGGCGATAAAGGAATCAATCCCCTGGACGCCGCATGTAGAGAGCACGACATAGCTTATGATAAAACACAAGACTTGTGTAAGCGTCACAAAGCAGATAAAATATTAATTGAAAGGGCGTGGCAATGAGTAAAATCAAAAGACAGCAAATTGAGTGAGCGAATAAACGCACGATTAGTTACAAACGCAATGAAAGCTAAAGTAAAATTCGGTATAGGGAGCACGATGAGTAAAACTCTTAAGAAAATTAAGAGAGAGGTCAAAAAGAAATGTAGCAAGAAAATATTCACTAAAGCAGTTAGAAGCTCTCTGAAAATTATTAAACAACAAAAACCCGAAGATATTCCCAGTGCCATAAAAATTGCGCAAAAGGAGGAGCTGCAATCGCAAAAGTAATTAATGAAACAAAAGCTGCACGACAACAGTTGGAAGAAGCAAATCGACATAATAAAACTATGGAAGCAATCGCCATGGGAAAAGGCTTATACTTGAAGCCATACAGAAAAGGATTGGGTCTATATTATAGTCCGCAACCAAAAAACTTTATCATAGCTATAACGATCATGTGGTAAAATAAGTATTAATAGTGGTGAAAATCATCAAAAAGCTTTAGTCGCATCTTGGAATTTGAATTACAAAGACAACAACAGCAACAACAAATAGTAGTACAATGGATAAGAAGAAAGATGTCGAAATGAAAGAATCATGGACAAAGAAGTTGCAGTATACAGTGGTGAAAAAACCGTTCAAGTCGGATAAGGAATGGACAACCTCATCATCATCATCATCATCTTCCCCTTTATCATCAACTTCGGCATCATCGAAATCCAACATAGAATTTAAAAAGTTTAAATAATGTTTATATTAAAAGTTCAATAAAAAGTCAATACTATTAATTTTCAAAAATATATTTATTGTTTATTTTGTTTAAATTATAAAGGAATTTTATACATAAATGACCACAGAATGAAAAAATATTAAAAGACGTGGTAAAAACCAGGCGTATTTTGAATTTTCGAACCGTAAAACTGAGTAAAGCAGATGTAGAAAATCAAATAGGTAGTATGAATATGCCGGTTCTGGGCCAAATGGCACCGCCCGTGTATTTCGGCGGTTCTCTCCACCTAAGGGGCGCTATGTGTGCGGAGCGAGACAGTGGGCGTTGTATATGTAAGAGTGAGAAAGAGGATTGAGATTGAAGGCTGGAAGATGGTGGCTGGCGGAGACAGACAGACGACAGACAGACGATCAGTCGGTGGGTTGGACCGACGGTCGGTTGGGGAGATGGTGCGGAAGAAGGTAGAGGGAGGGGAGAGACGTGCGTTATGATATGTGAGTATTGGGGGACCAGCAGCGGCAAGATGCTTGTCTTGGGAATTGTAGTTGTAGGATATCATATTAAGATGTTTTATTGCTGAGGTGTGAATGGATGAGGGTAGGATTTTTATGAGCCCAAGCGACGTAAAGCGTAGCGTAGTTGTAGTTGTTGTAGGTTTTATATTTGCATTTAAGTTATAGAGCTGTGGAAACGAGTACGGGGCGTGCGTAGCGGCTGCGTAAGCATAGGTTGTGTTGTTAGTGGGAAGTGTAATAAAATGTCAAGTGGCCGCGTGCTCCGTATCTTGGCACGCATGCGGTTCGTGCGCAGAGAGATGTTTGAGGAAAATTTGACACCTCTGTTTTAGCTGTGCAGTACTTTAAATACCGCAGACGGGTCAACAATTTTAATTTATGACTTCACAAAGAATACCGAAACAGGCGGTCTAACAAATTAGTGTCAAGAATTTTAAATTTATTGAATGGACTAACGCCTGACTGGGAGTTCCGGATTGAGTGTTATTAGAAATGTAGGTTTTGTTTTCGCTCCTGTGTTTGTCTTTTTAATATCATTTGTGCGAACATAAAAGTTCGTAGGCTAATATTTTTTCTTAAGGTTTTAGTGATATGGTGTGATTGGATGAGGGTAGACTAGGGATATGTAGAGTGAGTGTCAGCGTGTGACTTTTGTTTTGCTCCTTTTGTTTATTGGAGAAGGTGTTTGTAATTTTAATAATGAAGGGAGGTCGATGATTTTATTTCATGACTTGTCAAAAAATACCTTTTTTTAAAAAATCGACACAGGTGGTCTAACAAATTAGTGTAAACATTTCAAAATTAATTGCATATTAAGGCTTTTAGTGATATGGTATGATTGGATGAGGATAGGATATGGATATGTAGCGTGATTGTCAGCGTGTGGCTTTTGTTTTGTTCGTTTTGTTTACGAGAGAAGGCGAACTCTGCCTTGTGTCGCAATGGGTTAGTTGGTTGGTTGGTCAGTGGAGTTGTTTTTAGGAAATTTAGGAAGTATGATGTTGTAGTTGTTGTAGTTTTGATATTTGTATGTAGGATACAGAGCTATATGAACGAGTGCGGGCGACGGTAGCGGCAGCCTAAGCAGTGACTGCGTAAGCATTGGTTGTCTATGCAGAGGCTGCCTAAACTGACGTTGTTTATTTAATTGCTTTGCTTTTTAGACGCTGCGTCAGAAATTTAATGTAAACATTAAGTGAATGGATCGAAATGCGGCTTTACGTGTATGCATGATCTGGAGCGTGGGACGGCGTAAGAAGAGGTAGTGTTGTTGTTGTTTATTTAATTGCTTGGGATCGAACTGTGGCTTTACTCGAATTTGCCGGAATTAAATTAATGCAAACCTTTCCGAAGAATGCAGTGAAATTAGGCGGAACTGAGCCGAACATGATTGAACTTGTACAGATTTTTTAATCTCAATTTAACAAGGGTTCAGCTGGATATCCTTACGAGAGACCAGCAGCCACTGTCCCTTTCCTGAAACTCAGACATTTTCTTGTAAATCTGATAAATCATATTATGGTAGCTGCTTTCGAGATCTTCTCTTGTCTGTATTAAAGTCATTTTGGTTTGGAACGATTTGACACCCACAACCATACCTAACGATTTGACACCTACAAACCAGCCATTGACAACAGAGGCTGCCTAAACAGACGTTGTTTATTTAACTGCTTTGCTTTTTAGACGCTGCGTCAGAAATTTAATGTAAACATTACGCGAATGGATCGAAATGCGGCTTTGCGTGTATGCATGATCTGGAGCGTGGGACGGCGTAAACAGAGGTAGTGTTGTTCTTGTCTATTTAATTATTGACCCGTCTGCGGTATTTAAAGTACTGCACAGCTAAAACATAGGTGTAAAATTTTCCTCAAACATCTCTCTGCACACGAACCGCATGCGTGCCAAGATACGGAGCACGCAGCCACTTGACATTTTATTACACTTCCCACTAACAACACAACCTCTGCTTACGCAGCCGTTACGCACGTCCCTTACTCGTTCCCACAGCTCTATATCCTAAATGAAAATATAAAACCTACAACAACTACAACTACAACGTACTCAATGCGACACAAAAGCCACGGTCGCTTGAGCTCATAAAAACCCTACCCCCATCCATTCACACCTTAGCAATAAAACATCTTAATATGATATCCTACAACAACAATTCGCAAGGCAAGCATCTTGATGCTGGTCTCCCAATACTCACATATCATAACGCACGTCTCTCGCCTTCCTCTCCCTTCTTCCTCACCATCTCACCAACCGACCGACTGATCGTCTGTTCGTCTGTCTGTCTGTCTGTCTGTCTGTCTGTCTGTCCGTCTGTCTGTCCGTCTGTCTATCTATCCGTCTGTCTGTCTCCGTCTGTATGTCCTTCCGTCTGTCCGTCCGTATGTCCGTCCGCCAGCCGCCAGCCACCAGCTTCCAGCCTTCAATCTCAATTCTCTTTCTCACTCTTACATATACAACGCCCACTGTCTCGCTCCGCACACACAGCGCCCGTTAGGTGGAGAGCACCGTCGAAATACAGGGCGGTGCCATTTAGCCCAGAATCGACATATTCATACTACTCAAATAGAGGAGTCAGTTAAGCCAATTGTTGTGGTATCTTTCCGCTGAAGGACACCCACGACATATAAGATTACCCTTAATGAATGTTGTGGTATCCTTCCGTTGAAGGATACCCGCGGCAAAGCAAACACTACTTTTTAAAATTTTAATGCGGACACGACGTCCGCTCTTTATTAAATTCCAAATTAGACTCTTGCTTAAAATTAAAACAAACTACTAGCCAGCTCGGTTGAGCCAGCTAAGTGGGTCAATATCATAACGCACGTCTCTCCCCTCCCTCTACCTTCTTCCGCACCATCTCCCCAACCGACCGTCGGTCCAACCCACCGACTGATCGTCTGTCTGTCGTCTGTCTGTCTCCGCCAGCCACCATCTTCCAGCCTTCAATCTCAATTCTCTTTCTCACTCTTACATATACAACGCCCACTGTCTCGCTCCGCACACACAGCGCCCGTTAGGTGGAGAGCACCGTCGAAATACAGGGCGGTGCCATTTAGCCCAGAATCGACATATTCATACTACTCAAATAGAGGAGTCAGTTAAGCCAATTGTTGTGGTATCTTTCCGCTGAAGGACACCCACGACATATAAGATTACCCTTAATGAATGTTGTGGTATCCTTCCGTTGAAGGATACCCGCGGCAAAGCAAACACTACTTTTTAAAATTTTAATGCGGACACGACGTCCGCTCTTTATTAAATTCCAAATTAGACTCTTGCTTAAAATTAAAACAAACTACTAGCCAGCTCGGTTGAGCCAGCTAAGTGGGTCAATCGCTGCATTTTGTCCCATTGTGCAATATGCCTTTCTTGCAGAATTGGAATTCTGCTAGAAATTATTGGCTGTTGGGCAAGTGGGAGTTTCGCAACTCAAACTTTAATGTCTCGCTTACGGAACTTGGATTCCGCAAGCGGACTTGCTATTTTGGAGAAAAAATACTCTTGCGCAATTTATATTCTACTTTAAATTTATTGAACTGTGATCGAGTTGCGACCACAGTTTGGCCTAAAAGTATGCCTTCCAAAAAATAACTGCAAGCCTCCTCGTTGGAAGTATGCAGCGTAAACGGTCAAAGTACCGTATTAATCAAAATACTTGCGCTGGTTTTAGGGTGTGCAGATTGTCCCACAACATCCCTCCACCCTTAGGGAAAGTTGTTACATATAGTAGTTATACAGGTACATATAGTAGTTATACAGGTGTGGTTTATTTTAATTCTCTAATATTATCTAACTTAACTCTACCTTAAGTTCTACATTAGTGTATCCTCATTGTTCACGTGTGTTGTGGTTGTTGTATGTGTAGTCATGCAGCTCCTCGACTTGTTTCCATGCGATATCTAGGCTGTACCAACCGCTGCGCTTATCGCAGTTGTAGATATTGGGTCCTGGATGATCCTGTTATACTTAGCGAACCAACTGCACCATGAACTCTGACCACGAAAGTATCCCGTGCACCACAACCATCGGTTCGTACTCTGAACGGCATTCCAATCAGAGAAATTAAACTGCAGCCAACTTCATTGCTATTTTCATTGCGTCCTTTCCAATTCACTAATTAGATTCGTCAGGTGCAATCAATTAGCCTTCTGTAACGACTATTTGGACGGAATTTGTTTGCAAAAGTGCAATTGAGCAGAATCAAGCTCGGAAGGGATATAGTGTAATATTCGTAGCTGTGGGACTACAGCCTGGTTCGGTGTCAAAGATGACCTTTTGTCCCGAGGTAAACTTCAGGTGTGGTGTGTTCATTGTCTCTCAGATCGGTGACGACATCCAGGAAATTGATTGGTAAACAGTGGCATTTAAATTTTCTGAGTTTCCGCAAAAGACGCGAATGACATTCCTGGATCAAGTCGGTAGCATAGCAGCGACATGCGAGTTTTGGGGATTTTGTCGCCGTTGTTGTTGCTGCTTTTATTACTAGCGATGCTGTTGTTGCTGACGGCCTTAGTTGGTACTCATGTTCATGCGTTTTAAGCACTATTTGTGTTTTTCCGTTATTGTATTTGATGTCGCGGCGGTTGTTGTTGTTGTTTTTCTTTTTGTTATTGTTGTTGACTTAATCATATTTATTACAAATTATATTTCCTTAACTACTTATACTGTATGATATAAGTTTATAAAGTATATCCAATTCATTTCGTTATCACCATTTAATTAATTTACACATTCCAACTGTTTAGAAATTTTTTAAAAATCTCATGAGAAATTAATTCCAGAATTCGTATCGATAAATATAAGACTGAAATTATTTATTATCTACCCTATTCTAATAATTATCCTTAACAAAGGTGTTAATGAAAATTAATTTGTTCTTAAAATAGGTTACAATATGTTATAGTCGTCTTAAATTCATGTCTTAAAAATTACACAAATCGTTAATTGGTTATAAATGCAATAATCTCTTTTTTTTTTAAATTCAATTAATTTATTACATTGATTAATTTAAGATATTTAATCTCTGGAATTATTTACATAATTTTTCTTCTTTTTATTTCAGCCTTATTCTTTTTTTTTCGTTTGAATAAGCAAATTTGTCTTGCTTGCTGAAACGATTTCTTTTTCTCCTTTCTTATCTTTTAATAGGTGCAAACAAATACTTTGCAAGCATAATTTTAATTGCTAAGTACAATGCCCTGAAGGTGGCTTGAAGCAATTCTTCCTCAGGTTTTTTTTTCTGGTTTTGAAGTTCTTCAGTTTAAAAAAAAAAACAAAAACCTGGGACGTTGCTGTTTTGGAGCAACGAGGTAATTTGTGCCTTCTTCTGTACGAATGTTGTGCATGTTGTTTGCGTTTAAGTAAGCAGGTCTTTGATTACTGAAACGCACGTAGTTAAAGTTAGTGGTTAGTTTTAATTAGTGGTGTTAGTAAAATTCGCGTTTTTTTGTGTTTCCTTATTTTTTCTTGTCTTTCCCTTTTTTTTAAACTTTTTGTATTTCATTTTTTGTCTACATCTTTTTCTCTTTCTGTATTTTTCTTTTCTTTTTTGTTTTAAATCAATTTCTTTTTATTCTAACTTAATATTAATCCTTATAACATTTTTTAATATAATATGTTTTCGTTTTTTTTTCTTTTTTAGTATATTGTGTATATTTCTTTTTTCCCTTTTATTGTTTTCAATATTTAGGGTTAGTTTGTAAGTAGGATTTACGAAACGTTGGACATTTTAGGCCATCTTTGCCAATGCCATATCCTTTGTAGTGGTGAGGATTGCCTTCTTCTCGGACCAATTTCCATCGAATGAACTACAGTTGAATTCGATTATCCTAAATTAGCTAGAAAATATCTAAAATGACTGAAATAATCTATTCTCCCTATTCACCCATTGACCTGAATGCGTATATCCAGTGTCCATACGCATCCAATGTAGGGTGTGTGCATTTAATAATGTCAGCTGTTTTGCGTTTCCTGCGGATGTTTTCGCGAATATTGATTATTTCGCGTAATTTTAATTTATTTTTTAGTTAGTTTCCCCTGCTGAAATTGCAATTTTAAAAACCTTCCTACTACATTAGCGTTTTGCATACTCAGGGAAAATCGAAGTTCGCCCTATGGAAATGCAGTGTCAGGAACAAATTAAGCACAACTTAATTTCTTCCCCACATAATTCTGTTACCTGTAAATTTTCTACTTATATATATAATATATATATATACCCGGAATATATGGTAATTTAATTGCAAACTACCGTTTCTGCATATTAATATGTATGTAACAAAGTAAGCAAAGTAGCAAAGTAGCAAGCAAAGTAGAAAAGAGATTTGACAAAAATTGAGAGTCGTTAGAAAGTAGCACCATCGCCTGAGTGGATCGAGAGAACTCGACCACAGATACGACCACGCAGGCAAGAAAGAGACAACAAGCGTCTTACAATAAGCGCGTAGGAATACCATCGCCACTATAAAAGGCGCTTCACCACGAGGAATCAGTCTCTTTGACGTGAACTCCCGGCCTGGACAGTAGTCTTCTGGGATCCCTCTTCGGTAAGTCATTTCAACATCGACGCCAGCAGAGCCTCGATTTCGGCAGAGCCACAACGTCGACGCCAGCAGAGCCTCGACTTCGGCAGAGCCACAACGTCGACGCCAGCAGAGCCTCGACTTCGGCAGAGCCACAACGTCGACGCCAACAGGGCCTCGCGGTCAACACTTACATTAGTACGTCGCCTGTGGAGTTGTACTCCCGCGGCCAACAGTTTGCATCAGAGCGTCGCCTGTGGAGTTGTACTCCCGCGGCCCAACGATTCTCATCAGCACGTCGCCTTGTGGAGTTGCACTCCCGCGGCCAACACTCACATTAGAACGTCGCCTGTGGAGTTGTACTCCCGCGGCCAACAGTTTGCATCAGAGCGTCGCCTGTGGAGTTGTACTCCCGCGGCCCAACGTTTCTCATCAGCGCGTCGCCTTGTGGAGTTGTACTCCCGCGGCCAACACTTACATTAGCACGTCGCCTGTGGAGTTGTACTCCCGCGGCCAACAGTTTGCATCAGAGCGTCGCCTGTGGAGTTGTACTCCCGCGGCCCAACGTTTCTCATCAGCACGTCGCCTTGTGGAGTTGTACTCCCGCGGCCAACACTTACATTAGCACGTCGCCTGTGGAGTTGTACTCCCGCGGCCCAACGTTTCTCATCAGCACGTCGCCTTGCGGAGTTGTACTCCCGCGGCCAACACCCGGTTCGCTCGTACCCCAGTGGAGCGGGGACAGGTTCTTTCACCACAGCGTCCACCTATGAAGGCTATCAGAGACCATACATATATTTTGTACCCATTTATACATTTTAATACCATTTCCAAATATTCTATATAAGCTTAATTGTTGAATTCGAATTTATTGAATTAATCTAGAAATTAATAAAAGAGAGAATTCATTGAAGGAAGCCTTGTGTCTCAATCAAATAAATAACTGGACGGATCCTGGACTCGGCTGAGTCACATACCCTGGCCAGAGAGGGAAAAGTTTCGTTACAGTGGCGCCCGAGCAGGGACGTTAAGGCTTCCAACATCTCGACGAGACACGAACATCGAAATAACTCATCACAGAGTGCCGTTCAAAGACGCACGCCATGAAGATCACCTGGATTTACTTACTACGCAAGGACGAGCTAATAACCTACGCGAAGGAATTTCAACTCGACGAATGTGGAACCGTCGAGGACTTAAGAAAACGGCTGGCCACTTTTGCGGCAGACTTGAAGGACGACGAAAAGGTTATGGCGCGACTAGAAGAACTGGAAAGGATTCACCAGCAAGCGAAGTCCCCGCACCGAATGGGGACGGCACAACAGCATCAGCCAGAAACAGCGAAAACTCTAGAACTGCCCACCACCGTTTCAGCAGCAAGTCAAGTGGGTGAATGCGGGCCGCCGTCGAGGGAACGCACGACAGATCACGCCGACGTCATGGACAAAGTGCGGAAGTGGTCAGTTAGATATGACGGTGGTCGCGATCCTCTCGCGTTTATCGAAAGGTTGGAAGAACTGGCCACCGCGTATGGGATAAGCCGAGACTTGCTACCAAGGACAATGCCGGAACTTCTTCGAGACCGAGCTCTGATCTGGTTCCGCAACAGAATAATGGATTGGCAAACCTGGGGTCAATTCAAAACGGCATTTTTGAAATTCTTTCTGTCCACCCGTTATTTCGAGGGACTCGAGGACCACATACGTAACCGGCACCAAAAACCAGACGAACCCTTCAAGGACTACGTGCTCGACCTGTACGACGCTATGCGTCATGTCAACTGGGCCGAGGAGGTGAAGCTTGAACGCCTCTATCGAAACGCGCGGAAGGACGTGCAACTTTACGTGAAACGGCGCGACTTCATGAGCCTCGAGGAACTCATCGTTCTAGCAGAGGACCTTGAAGAAATACATGGACGGCAACCGGAACCCACAAACCACCGGCCACGTGAGCGAGAAGTGAAGCATCGACAGCTGGCACCCCCGGCCGAAGTGAGTATAAACCCAGCCACTGCATGTCGACGATGCGGGCAAGACGGCCACACGGAACGGTATTGTCACAACCGCCGTATCCTGTTTTGTTGGACTTGCGGACGTCGCGGACTCCGCACTATCGAATGCTGCCAACGACCTCCGCCGGGAAACGAGGACGGACCACGCCAGGCAGGAGGGAAGGCGGGTCCAGCAACTACGACCCCTCGCCGGGTCAACTAAGCCTCCTACACCACGACAGTACTCATTTAACTGCAGAAGTCATAGTGGAACACCTCAAGAAAAGAGCGGTGTTGGACACGGGAGCGACAAGGAGCTTTGCCAGCCAAGCTTTTGTGCAGGAGCTCGGTCTTCCGGTGAGCCGAACTACTTCCACCAACTACATTCGCCTAGCCGACAACACACGAAGGATGACCAACGAATGCCTCCAGGTAAGAATCAAACTCGGCACATGTGAGATCGATGTGGAGCTGTTGATTATGGCCGGGGCATCGGACGACTTGCTTCTGGGCCTGGACTTCTTGGCGAAGGCTGGGGCCGTCATCAGCTGCGGCGGACAGACGGTCACCCTGCGAGAGACACACGGACAGAAACGGCGAGAGGAGTGGACGTGCACGGCTCTCAAGGAGGAGGACCCTCCATCGCTGAGCATCGATCATTTCCTGCGGCACGAACTCGCGAAATTCAATGAGGTACAAGGAACATGCAACATTACGTCGCACAAGATTGCCATGAAAGATGAGCGGCCGATTAAGCAGAGATACATCCCACGCAACCCGGCCATGCAGGAAGTAATAAGCAGAGAGGTCGACGAACTTCTGGCTAAAGGATGCATCGAGCCGTCACACAGTGCCTATAGTGCCCCGATAGTCCTGGTCAAAAAGAAAACAGGCACTTGGAGACTCTGCATTGACTACCGGCAGCTAAACGACAGATCAATTCCTGACGCGTATCCACTTCCGCGTATACATTACATACTCGACCGACTACGAAACGCAAAGGTTATCAGCAGCCTGGACCTTAAAAACGGGTATTGGCAAATACCAATGGACAACGACAGCAAGAAGTACACAGCATTTACGGTCCCGGGGCGAGGCCTCTTCCAATGGAAGGTCATGCCATTCGGCCTCCATTCTGCTCCGGCGACATTCCAGAGGGCGTTGGATAAAGTCATTGGACCTGACTTAGAACCACATGCTTTCGCATATCTGGATGACATTATAGTTACAAGCAGCTCAGTGGAGGAACACGTGGGCCACCTGCAGGAAGTCTTCCGAAGGTTGCAGTCTGCGAACCTGAAATTGAACCCAGAGAAATGTGAGTTCTTCAAAAAGCACACTAAGTATTTGGGACACGTGGTACGTGAACGCGGCATCGAAACGGACCCAGACAAAATTTCCGCCATCAAGACGCTGAAACCACCCTCCAACGTACGCGAACTGCGACAGTGCCTGGGAATTGCGTCCTGGTATCGCCGATTTGTACCAGAATTCGCAACTGTAGTACACCCGATGACCACTCTGCTGAAAAAGGGCAGACATTGGAAGTGGCAAGACGAACAACAGAAGGCCTTCGATAAGCTGAAGGGAATGCTTGTCAATGCACCAGTCCTGACCTGTCCGGACTTTACCAAGCGATTTATCCTCCAAACGGACGCCAGCGAGGTCGGCCTGGGAGCCGTGTTAACGCAAGACGACGATGGGAGAGAAGCGGTAATCGCCTATGCCAGTCGCCGCCTCAACCCAGCCGAACGAAATTACACCACTACGGAAAAGGAGTGCTTGGCGATCATATGGGGCATCAGGAAAATGCGGTGCTACCTCGAGGGGTACCAGTTTACGGTGGTTACAGACCGTCTCTCCCTTAAGTGGCTCAATTCGATAGAGAATCCATCGGGCCGGATCGCAAGGTGGGCGTTAGAACTGCAGCAATATAGGTTCGACGTCCAATACAGAAGAGGGAAACTCAACGCAGTGGCCGACGCATTGTCGCGACAACCAGTAGACACCCTCCGCCGCACAGGAATTGACGAAGAAAAGTGTAAGAAGTGTCCTTGGTTAGAAAAGAAGATATCCGCTATTCACGACAACCCCGAGAAATACCCAGATTTCCTCGAGCAGGATGGGAATCTGTACAGGCACATAGCGCAACGCGAATACGACGAGGAATGCACCCCGTGGAAGATGTGCGTCCCCAGCTTCCTCCGCCAACGTGTGTTATACGAGAACCACAGTCTTCCCAGCGCAGGCCACTTAGGAATTCGGAAGACCACCGCCAGGATCATGGACAGATACTACTGGCCAGGCATGTCACGAGACATCAAAAACTTTGTGCAACGATGTGAATCATGCCAGAAGTTCAAAGTGGACCAACAACTGAAGGCTGGGAAAATGCTGAGTCAAATCGCCGATGAGCCGTGGGCCAACGTTTGCACGGACTTCATTGGACCACTTCCCCGGTCAAAGCACGGTAATAATACGATTCTAGTATTTTTCGACAGGTTCTCCAAGTGGATTGAAGCCGTACCACTGCGCAAAGCCTCAACGCCAAATCTTATAAAGGCTTTCCGAGAGAGGATACTGGCCCGTTACGGCACCCCAAAAGTTTTAATTTCAGACAACGGCGTCCAGTTCACAAGCCGAGCGTTCGAAAGCTTTCTCACAGAAATAGGAACCAAGCACCAGTATACAGCCCCATACACCCCACAAGAGAACCCAGCAGAACGAGCAAACAGAACTTTGAAGACCATGATCGCCCAATTCGCTGATGGACAACAGAACGCCTGGGACGAGTTGATTCCCGAAATCACATTGGCCCTGAATTCAAGCAGATCGGATGTGACTGGCTATAGTCCTGCCTATCTCACGCAAGGACGAGAGCTGCGGTTGCCGGGATCTTTATTCGACCAGAAAACATTTGGCACGGGACAATCGCCCGAGGAGGCGGATAACAAGGCCAAGCGACTCACAGAAATATTTGCGATCGTCAGGAAAAGACTGACCCAAGCCGCCTCCGATCAGGCTCGTCATTACAACTTGCGCCGACGCCACTGGACACCGAATATTGGGCAGCTCGTCCTTAAACGAACCCATCCGCTCTCGAAGGCCGCCGACAGCTTTGCAGCCAAATTGGCACCAAAATATGATGGCCCCTACAAGGTAATCGCGTTCACATCCCCGTTGATTGTACAACTCCAAGAAGTAAATAGTGCCTCCAAGAAGACGAAGACAGCACACATCAGCGAGCTCAAAAGCGTACCCACCGACGCAGCTCCCACGGCCGACGCATGCAACCACGGCAGAATAGGAAGAACACAGCGAGGCAGGAACGCCATCAAGCTGGCCCGTGTCAGCGGGGGCATCCGCTATGACATAAAGATCACGCGGACTGGCAGGATCGTCGTCGCCACCACCCCCTCGATCAAGTAAGAGGGAGATGTCAGGAACAAATTAAGCACAACTTAATTTCTTCCCCACATAATTCTGTTACCTGTAAATTTTCTACTTATATATATAATATATATATATACCCGGAATATATGGTAATTTAATTGCAAACTACCGTTTCTGCATATTAATATGTATGTAACAAAGTAAGCAAAGTAGCAAAGTAGCAAGCAAAGTAGAAAAGAGATTTGACAAAAATTGAGAGTCGTTAGAAAGTAGCACCATCGCCTGAGTGGATCGAGAGAACTCGACCACAGATACGACCACGCAGGCAAGAAAGAGACAACAAGCGTCTTACAATAAGCGCGTAGGAATACCATCGCCACTATAAAAGGCGCTTCACCACGAGGAATCAGTCTCTTTGACGTGAACTCCCGGCCTGGACAGTAGTCTTCTGGGATCCCTCTTCGGTAAGTCATTTCAACATCGACGCCAGCAGAGCCTCGATTTCGGCAGAGCCACAACGTCGACGCCAGCAGAGCCTCGACTTCGGCAGAGCCACAACGTCGACGCCAGCAGAGCCTCGACTTCGGCAGAGCCACAACGTCGACGCCAACAGGGCCTCGCGGTCAACACTTACATTAGTACGTCGCCTGTGGAGTTGTACTCCCGCGGCCAACAGTTTGCATCAGAGCGTCGCCTGTGGAGTTGTACTCCCGCGGCCCAACGATTCTCATCAGCACGTCGCCTTGTGGGGTTGCACTCCCGCGGCCAACACTCACATTAGAACGTCGCCTGTGGAGTTGTACTCCCGCGGCCAACAGTTTGCATCAGAGCGTCGCCTGTGGAGTTGTACTCCCGCGGCCCAACGTTTCTCATCAGCGCGTCGCCTTGTGGAGTTGTACTCCCGCGGCCAACACTTACATTAGCACGTCGCCTGTGGAGTTGTACTCCCGCGGCCAACAGTTTGCATCAGAGCGTCGCCTGTGGAGTTGTACTCCCGCGGCCCAACGTTTCTCATCAGCACGTCGCCTTGTGGAGTTGTACTCCCGCGGCCAACACTTACATTAGCACGTCGCCTGTGGAGTTGTACTCCCGCGGCCCAACGTTTCTCATCAGCACGTCGCCTTGCGGAGTTGTACTCCCGCGGCCAACACCCGGTTCGCTCGTACCCCAGTGGAGCGGGGACAGGTTCTTTCACCACAGCGTCCACCTATGAAGGCTATCAGAGACCATACATATATTTTGTACCCATTTATACATTTTAATACCATTTCCAAATATTCTATATAAGCTTAATTGTTGAATTCGAATTTATTGAATTAATCTAGAAATTAATAAAAGAGAGAATTCATTGAAGGAAGCCTTGTGTCTCAATCAAATAAATAACTGGACGGATCCTGGACTCGGCTGAGTCACATACCCTGGCCAGAGAGGGAAAAGTTTCGTTACAGCAGTATAAATTCGCGCGGTTCGCTCTGTCAATAATTATTTAACTTCAAGTTCTCCGCGAATTTGTACGTAGTTGAAATTTCAAAATGTTTAAACTGCCTTATCCCGTAAACCAGTATCGGCTACCGCTGGGACTCTACATGACTGCCCTGCTGGAGGACGTCGAAAACAGGCGATGGGATCTGGAGTCCCTGGTGGTCGCTATACAAAGTCTCCAAGGAGACTTCAACGAGTACCCCACCATCTTCAACGAGTAACCCACGAGAAGTTGTGGTTCATCCTGGATCTACTCCGCGTTCTTCGTCGAGATGACCCCGAGATCCCGGCATTATTCCCTTGCCTGCGGGTGTTGGAATAGGCGAAGAAAAAAAAATTTTCCCTCTTTTTGTGTTGTTAAATTACAAAAAAAAATTTTTAATTTTAAAATAATCCCATAAAAAGAAATTTCAACACTATGAGGTTTTATCATATGGGTTTCCGATGTTTGGCTTTCAAATCAGTTTTTTTTTCCTCATAATTTTTAATGAAGCTTTTCATCGATTTCCTCAAAATTTCCTTTTAAACCTTGTTCCGACAATTAGAAACACAACAAAATAATAATAATCAGTCAAATCGGTCCGACCGTTCTCAAGTGGTGGCGTTACATACATGTGGTCAAATATGTCGTGGTATTCATTTTTATGTATAGTATATAAATATTTATTTATTTCCTTTGTTACAAAAAAAAAATTTTTTTAATATTCTTTAATGGGATGCTTCGGTTGCTTAGCTTACAACTGGCTTTAGGCGTTGGAGTTGAATGGGCGCCCAGTGTTGGATTCTGCTCGTTGGTTTCGCACTTCTCTTAGCGTTGACTCGTGCGAAGCTAAGAGATACGAGGTTCGAGTTCTTTCCTTGGGAACCTCGTACTCATCTATTGTCGTAGAGTGGGGTCTTGTTGATTTTCTAGATCGGTGCTGTGTTTGTGGAATTGGTGGTGGTGGTACGGAAGGTACAGTTGGAATTGTCGTAATCGGAGGAAGGGAGATTATTGGTGCTGAAATGTGCCGACGCGGAGCCTCTATCAATTCCAATTGGGGTTGTTGATTTCTTGCCTTATGTCGTTTACGCTTCACAGATATTATGACTCGGAATAATATGTATAGTATTACCAGCATTGTTCCTCCCGCCAGTGAGGATATGCTTGTAATCTCTATTATATTTTGCCGATTATGTAGTGTCCTCAATGCACGCTCCTTTTGTATTTCGTTTTGTAGGTGCGTTATCTCTTTCCCCCCATTTGTCAAACTCTGCTTGTAGTCTAATTCTTTCACTACTGTTATCGGCTTTGGTTGACTTGCTGTGATGTCGGTTTCCAATTCCCCAATTATTAGAGTTAAATTCTCCTGCAATACTTTCATAAGCCTTTCGTAATCGAACGTTTTACATTTGGTGTCTAGGTTGTAAGTTTCGTTTTTGTCGTATCGTAACATTACTCCTTCACCACTGAGATCACAATTTTTGTTTATTCTGATTTGTCCGACGCCTGCCAAACTTAATTCCTCCGAGTAGTGTCTGCACATTAAATTAAAGTGCATTGTATCTCGAAATGTGAATAACCAAACATTGGGTACGCTCATTTTAATTATCAGGCCTTGACTAGATGGCACCGCAACCTGTTTACATATTTCACTGTCTAAATAATTTTGTTTTATTAAATTAATTTCACAGAACTTGTGCGACCCTGGTATAATTTTGTTGGATTTTCTGCAAATTTTAATTTCATTTCCTTTATTCTGCCGGCTATTATCTAACACGTATTTGCATTTATTAATTTCTTCCTGTGTTAAACCTTCGAACTTCCAGTCATTCCCGCATTCTGCAATGTAATCGTATGTAACCTTTGCCATCACATCCCATTTTCCTGGAAGAAAAATGGGCAGAGGGTTGGGTTTCAGTAGTACATATCGATCGGCAAGTGGTAACGGAATTTTTATTATAACAATCAGTTTATTATCCTCTCTAAATGATTTCGCTGTCGCGACTTCATGAACGTCAAAGCTGTCTTCCATAAACCATTTTGCCTTGTCTTTTAGATTTAGAGATTTTGCTGTAGTCATCAAATCATCTTCATCTAAGATTGCCGGGTGTAGCACTCCTTTTTGAAGATCATCGATGACTGATAGCTCCAAAGCTTGTTGTCCTTGTATTTCCATTAATCCAATCTCGATTGCAGATTGTATTTGCATCATATGCATAGTTAGCCGTATGTTCTTAAGTTCTTCTTCAATTAGGTCGGTCACTTGGTTTTGTTTAGATACGGTCTCTGTAAGGTCGCTTTGCATTTTGTTTATTCTTTCAATTGACTTTTGTAAAGGTATTGCTAACTCTTCATAATTGTTTTTGATTAGTGTGACTTGAATATTTAGTAGTTCCAAGTTTCTACTCTGTTGATTGTCTAATTCTTTCAAGTGTAAGTTTATAGATTCCGAATCTTTGTGGTCCATGGTTCTAAACGCCCAACTCAAGGCTTCTCCTACGAAATCTAATGCGCGTTTTTCCCTTCTCCTCAAGGTGGGATTTATTATTTTTTCGTTACTTCGCAACCTCTCCAATATTGATTGTGTTGGACCCGTAAACGCAGCGCACAATTCCTTAAAATCCAACATTACAAGTTTTTGGTCTAGCTCTCCACAAGTTTTTTCAATTTTCTCCGAGTACCTGTGTATATTTTCCACCAATTCCGTAAAGTTAAACAATCTAATGCTTGTTATTACGGTCCACTCGTCCTCGTAAAACAAGCATTCCCCTAATTTTTCAAAAAAAATTGGTGTTGACGAAATCCTTTTTATCGACACAGAAGGCGTCTCAGTGGAACCTGCGCGTATTGCCCACAAAAGCAGCAATTTTAGTATTTCCATTCTCAGCATTTAAGTTTACTTGCCCTACAAAGAAACAAAACAAACAGAAACTTGTTACCCTTACCACTAACACAGATTATATTCATCAAAAGTAGATTTATACTACTGTTATATACCAATTACCTGCTACTATCCTAATCTCTAGTATTTAATACATTCCTACACTCTATGCCCGTTGTTATACAATTTAAGTAGATTATTGTGGAAGGGTTTGTCCTTTCCCTTAATCTCCAAAAACGTAGTAATTGGACTCTTTACTTTCTTAACCTTGTAAGGACCTATCCATATTGGAGAAAACTTATTTTTCCTAGCTTGATTCTTAATCAAAACGATATCTCCTACCTTAAATTCTACTAAATTTAACTTGATTTCATACTGTTTCTTAGCTATCTGCTTAGCTGTATCCTGATTTCTCCTAACAATTTCGTGTGCCCTTTGTATTTGGTATTATAGAATTTTATTCGGGTCTTCCGCGTTATATAATGGACTGCATTTTCTTTTCAGGTTTGTTGGCATCTCTACATCAAAACCGAATAGAGTACGGAAAGGTGTTTGCTTCGTCGTTATATGGGGTGTGTGATTATGTATAGTACATGCATAGCTGCAGTTAACCATCTGTCCCAATTCGAACCGACTTTCCTCGCAAAATTTCTTAAATACTCCGCCAGAGGTCTACGTCTTCTCTCTAATGAACCATTAGCCTGTGGGTGGTACGGCTTTATGTGTAATTTTTTGATACCTAACAGTTTACACGTATCTGTGAATAATTTCGAAGTAAAGTTAGTGCCGTTATCCGTTACTAGAATACGTGGAATTCCGTACCGCGTTATTACCTCGTCATAGAAAGCTCTGGCCACAGTACTTGCTTCTGCGTCTGGGATGGCTCTACATGCCATGAACTTTGAAAAGTCATCTTGAAATGTGAGAATGTATTTATTACCGGATACCGTTTCTGGTAAAATACCCACAATGTCCATAAAGACTTTATCGAAAGGCCGCATTGGTGTATCGGTTAGTACCATGGGCGTTTTTGTTAACTTTGAGCTTTTGTTTGATTGGCACTTCGGGCAATTTTTTACGAATTCCTTAATTTGCCTCTCCATTCATGGCCATCTGAATTGCTTGCGAACTCGCAGATATGTTTTCACTGCACGTTGATGTCCTCCTAATGGTGAATTGTGGAAGTCTTTAATTACCGTTTCTACTTCTTTAGGGTCCGTTAGTAATTTCGCAGAGTTCTCTGGTCCTTTTTTTTCGTCCTTGTCAACTTCGATTCCCGTGGGCAGTCCGTGATGCTCTTCCTTTTCCAATGTTTTAGTTTTTGACCGTGTTTGTACGGCTCCTACTGTATATGGTGTCTCCTGAGGAATTCTGCTTAATGCATCAGCAGATTTTTCTTTCCTGGCTTATAACGGATCTCGAAATCGTACTCGGACAATTTGTGCCAGACGTGATGTCTGGTCCTTGAGGATAGCTATTCCTCGTAAGGGTTGATGGTCTGTGAAAATCGTAAATGGTCTTCCTAATAAATACGCTCTGACGTTCTTTGTTGCCCAAACTATTGCTAAAAATTCCTTTTCTATAGTAGAATACCTCTTCTCTGCACTGTTTAATGCTCTACTTGCGAAAGCTATGGGTCTGTCAGCTCCTATCTCTCCCTGAGATAAAATTGCTCCTAACGCTTCATTGCTTGCATCCGTTGTGAGATTTAACGGTTTTGTGAAATCTGGGTATGCTAATACAGGAGGTGTACTTATTGCTAGTTTCAATTGTTTAAATGCTCGTTGACAGCCGTCGGTCCACACGAATTTACTGTCTTTCCTCAGCAATTTGTTTATTGGTAAAGCTATTTTTGCCGTGTTCTCTATGAATTTCCTATAATAATTAACCAAGCCTAAGAAAGCTTGTACCTCCTTCCTGTTTCTTGGCGGGCTGACCTTCATGACGCATTCGACCTTTTGCGGATCCGGTAGTCACATAAGGTTTCGCCTATGTACACGTTCCGTTGGAGTTCCTTTTTATGGATTACTGCGGTGTGTATATTTGTATTCAATGTAATTGGAACTATTCTTATAGTTCGTGCCGAAATTGTAGAATTTTCTTCTTGTTGCCAATCCTTACTTGTGTGTAGCGGCAATGTTGCTACATGTTTCTTATTTTCATCAAAGAATTTAATCCTTTTGTCTTCATTCAACGCATTTATTATGGCATGATTCCACAAGTTATCTCTTCCAATGATACCATCAGCTGGTACGCCTTGTCTAGATGACACTATGTGTAGCTTTAACCCTAGGCGATGTACGCCTTTGTGATTAAGTACCACGGAGCCTTTAGTGGTAACACAGCCACCTAATGCTCCACATAAATTCTTCACGTCGTTGTTATTTACACGTATGTTCCCCCACAACGCGTTTTCTTTTACTAAACTAGTGTCGGCTCCGGTATCAACTAGCAGAATGAGTTTTTTATTTCTGGCCTCTTCGCAAGGCAACTCAATAAACACGTCATTCATATTAGATTGCTCCTAGTTAGACACTCCCCCCTCAATCTTATTACTTTTATTATGCAGGTTATGAACATGAACACTCGCACTCACACCTTGATTTGGCAACTTAGGAAAAGAAACTCTCCATTTGGCTATCCTTCCTGATTTTATATGACTTGCAAGTGCTTTTATACAGGTAACATATTCCGTTATTCGAAGACTAATGCTCCTTGCTTTACAACGCTGGAAATTGCGGAAGATTGTTCTTATAATAAACACCAATTGTGCCATTAGAAGTATCGTCATTAAACACTGTACACCAACTTCAATTATTTTTACAGCCTGAACTACCGATTCGTCTGATTTTCTCCGAATATTATTTATGTTTTCTATGTTCTTATCAGCTGTTTTCACTACCTTTCTGGCCTTCTTCAGTTTTGCTGAAGTTGGTAACATATCCACAATCTCTTTAGACGTAGGACGTACTGTTAGTACTTCAGTTATTGAGGCTGGTAACGTATCCACAATCGCTTCCGATGTCGGAGTTACAGTTACTCCTTCACTCGACGAAATTGGTAACGTATCCACAATCGTTTCCGACGTCTGACTTACAGTTACTGTTTCGCTTGGAGAAGTTGGTCATGTATCCACAATCGTTTCCGATGTCTGACTTACCGTTATTACCCCATTTGGCCTTAAATTACTGTCATTATTGGGTTCCCAGATTACTGGCCTCTTCTGGGCCCTTGCCAGTTTCCCTGGCGATTGCCTTGGAATTTTTCACAATTTCTTCTAGCCTCGCAATCTGCCATCATATGTCCTGGTCTGTTACACCAATGGCACACTATTCGGTTAGCTCCCGATGTGTTCCCCGCACCCTGATTCCTTTGCATACTGTTTGAAGTATTCGAATTCGGGTTTTCGAACCTTCTCTGACTCTGCTGTTGCATCGGATGCCAATTCCGCTGTGTTTGGTTTCTTTGTCGCACTTCCACTCTCCGGTTTGACTGGCTTTGGAAACCACTAAGTGGTTCTCTCGTGGTGTTATTTGGCCTGTGGTCCTGAGTCCGTTGATTGCCGCACCTCCAGTTTGTCTCATGCCCATATACCAAGCATTTCTCGCAATAAGGCTTATTTTTTCTTATCAGGCATTCATCTCTGGTATGGCCTTTTTTATTGCAGAAACTACACACAATTTTAAGTTTGGGGTTGTCGTTTCGCTCTGCCCGCATGGGACTACCCCCTTTTTTAGATGAATTCACTTCCATTCGATTACTCGAACGGTATTCATTTCTCGCGTTTGGTTGTATTTGGGAGGTATTTCTGGGCTGTACATAAGCGGAATCCCCCAGCACCCATACGGGATTCATACCCGCTATTCGCTTCCCTTGTGTACTTGGCCAACCCCCTTGGCTGAAGTGTGATCAACACTTCAACTTCATACAAATTTAACGCCATGTAAACGTCCTTGTTATCGAGGCAGTTACCTCTTCCCGCAGAGCCTGATCCCCTGAACTCTTATAATGGTCCAATATATAGTCCTCGGCCTGCGTTCGTAAATCAATTAATCTTTCGGCGAATTCCCTGATACCTTCTTTCGGAGATTGAACAGTCATCTGTATCTCCGCCATCACAGTGTCCAGTGATTTCAATGGCAGGTACGCTTGTTTTATCGCAGCGTATAGCGCTTCTGTCGTGGTGACTTGCTTCCCCCTCAATAGTGCATACGCATCATGCATTTCTGCATTGCTGATGCCCCTCTTAGCTAATTCGAACCCCTCTATGAACTTGTAGACCTCCCCTCTCAAGTCGGGTGATCTCGTCCCTGAAAACAGAGGTACCAGCCTACTAACAGTTTTCGAAATCGCCTCGATACCCATTTTCTCTTTTATTGATAATGCGGAAGGAAAGGAAATGGAGTTGCTCTGCTTTGGGCTGCTGACTTGAACAACAGCTTCCTTATAGTGCAGCGTTTGGTCGTGGGCCAGCTCCAGCTCTTGTTTTAGAAGCCTATTCTCATCTTTTAGCTCTTGGAGTCTCCGGCATGCCTATTCCAACGAGGAGAAGTCCTCCTTATTCCGCTGACTTGGCGTCATATCCTCCGCTGACGTAGAAAGTCCTCTATTTCGTAGGCGCTCCCTAAGTTCGTCTCTTTCAGCTTCCAATTCTGCTAACTGGCTCGCTTCTATTTCCCTTTCGACCAGATGGTTGTCGTATCTGTTTTTCAAATGCCCAAAATGTTTTTTCCAATTCCTTATTTCCTCCACGTAGTTCTGGTTCCTATGGTCTATGAAATTCAATAATTCATCTAAAACGGCATCTGCCTGCTCTACTTTTGAACTATTACTGGCTCCGTTTAACTTCGCTTTAATTAATTCTAAGTTTTCCTTATTATTTATTGTTAAATTTAAATTTAACCATATCTTGTCTATAAATCTATCTATTTGTCCTAACAAATCATTATATTCTCTATTTAATATCAAAAATTTTTCTTCCCATTCACTCACTATATCCATTAAGCTAACTTAATTAGTTTGGCTGCGATTAAAACTGCTGCAGTCAGCAACTCTCTTCTTTGTCACTTCTGACCTACTTCAATTAACAAAAATTACATAACAACACGCTGAAATAAATTCCTGGCCAGAGTAAGTGGCCGCATTAAAATCGAGCGTCGAATTTTTTTATTCTTACGGTCGTTCACCGTTCGCTCACTACGCGGAAACAAAACGTTAACCCTGAAGCAATGATCGTGTTTCAAGGTTTAACCAAATAAAACACTCGAATTCTTGTTCGAACTTTTATAAACAGGTGATTTATTTTTATCTGCAAGCTAAATACATTTTTCCTCTTTAAATAAAATTACATTTTATTAATAAAATTACATTTTATTTAACACATATTCAATTTATACATTACTTCTGTGGTTTTTTTTTCTTTTGTTCACTCGGTCAGCGGGGCCAACGAAAAGAAAACTACTGACACTAGGTTTGTAAAACGCGTAACCTGATACAAAACAAAGTTCATTGCGTTAAACTTTGTTAAAACACGCGCGGTATGTGGGGAAAACATTTGAGAACCAACTTCCACTGAACCCAATGTCCCTTTTTCTCAAAATAATTCCCAAAAATCCCAAAATAATTATGAAAAACGTTGAGAGGAATTATTTTTCCCTCTAGTTTATATAGTTTGAGGTGTACAAAAAAAATCAACCCGGCATAATATGCCGCTGGGTCGGACTCTCCTGCAATTGGTATTGGCTTCAACCAGGACCAATTCCATTCGAGCTTGTGTTGGTGTATCAATCCCCCCAAAGCCAGACTCACCCTCAGGATAAAGGGTAAAGGAGTCTTGCCCAGGATTGAGTTTTGTTAGTACTTAAAAAAAAATTTATGTCAAATTATAATAAATCTTAATAATAATAAACTCATCATATATAATGTAAGTCTACTTTCTAGGATGACGGCTTATAGTAATGGGTGGTCCGTTTATTTCGCCAAACTTCTTATTGTTTTGAAGACACTGGTCCTTCACTTTCCTCAACCGCTTAAGTAAAAACGCACTTTTCAACTTAGAACGCTCAATCGTTCCTTTATTGTTTTTTTTCCGCGATTTCACACTTTGCACTTCACAACGTAAACTTGAAATATTAGAACTAGCCTTCTGCCATTTCTTAATTAAAAACTAAAACTCACCGAACTATCCGCTTCCCTTTTTCCCCGCTGCTTTCTGGCGAAAATGTTGGACAATTTTTAAATTGCACTCAAATTATTGCATAAAAAATTTTTTACACTACACTAATTTTCCAAATTTTTCTTTTTTTTTTAAACTTTTTCCTTTTACTTTTATTATTTCTTCTTTATTGTTTTACCATTTCCTTTCAATTTTAATCGTATTTAATTTTCAAGTTATGTATCTTCACTTTTATATTTTTTGACTTAGATATTTTTATATTTAGTGTCTGATGCTTAGATAGATATTATACTACAATAAAACAGGGAATATTGAATAAATCTAAAGTCCCTGACAGTAAACTGACAAATTTTCACGAAGTGGACCTGGGCAACCTTGTGGAACTGATTTTTATATTTTTATTTTATATACTTTTTTACAAAAAGGCAGATACTAAAGGAAAGAATAGAAGGTGACATTGAAAATGTCTACACAAAACTTCAACCTATTTCACCAAGCACAAAAACCGAAATCGATAGCCGCATTGGAGGACAAAATTCTAAAGGAAATGTCAAAATGAGTAAAAAGCGGTGTAGGTAGAGGAGCTTCACACTCAAGCTCGAAAAAATTTTTGACGTAGACGTGTAATTACTAAAGGTATCGACTACCTCTGGCAAGCGGATTTAGTAGAAATGGGAAGTTTCCACAGATAACAATGGATTTCGCTTCCTTCTCACCGTTATAGACACATTCTCAAAATTTGCCTGGGCTGTGCCTATAAAAACGAAAACATCTGCTGATGTCACCAAAGCCATGGAAA
The DNA here is from genome assembly GCA_922984085.1 of Sicus ferrugineus. Lineage (NCBI taxonomy): Eukaryota > Metazoa > Arthropoda > Insecta > Diptera > Conopidae > Sicus > Sicus ferrugineus. The sequence continues at coordinate 41,913,719 of OV277348.1, read as the reverse complement.
TCGTATTCAATTTGGGTCGGATACCCAGAAATTTGCAAACCGATGATGGCAAAGAATTCTTTAATCGACATTTTCAAAATTTAATGAGGAAATTCCATGTCAACTATTACTCTTCGTACAGTGTTTTGAAAGCATCAATTGTTGAGCGTTTCAATAGACCACTAAAATAAATGATGTGGAGGGAATTTAGTTACCAAGGATCGTATCGATGGATTGATCATTATAAACATTTGATCGACGAATACAATAAGAAAAAGCATAGAACAATAAATATGGCTCCCATTGATGTGAAGCCTTCTAATGAAAAGATGCTATTAAAAACTGCCTACAACAATCTGAAAATATTTAGAAAGCCAAAGTTCCGGATAGGAGCCTATGTTCGCATCAGTAAACATAAACACGTTTTTGAAAAAGGCTACACACCGAATTGGACTACAGAAATTAAATTTTTAAAATTAAAAATATAAGAATTACAAACCCACCAACGTATATTCTTGAAGACTACCAGGGAAACACAATTGGAGGAGGATTTTACGAAAGCGAACTATTGAAAACAAAATATCCCACCACATACCATGTAGAAAAAGTTTTAAAATCTAAAGGGAATAAAGTCTTTGTCAAGTGGCTAGGGTTTTCCAATAAACATAATTCTTGGATCGATAGTAATGAAATTTTGTAAATAAATTTTCTTGTATAAAAAGATTCCTTTGTGTGTTTTTATTTCATTAGTTGGTCAACATTCAAGATGTCAATAACCCTTACCCTAAGTGGAAACAAATCCATTATATCGGCTGATTACTTTCCGCCTATAGATTTAGATGGGAAGTATGTATGCTGTCTCGTTGACTTTCATAGCTACAACACCATACCAAACGTTGACCATGAAAATAATTTATTTCATATCGGAGAACATACAATTAAAATTCCTGTTGGTTCATATAAGATCGACGATATTGCCGAGTACATTCAAAATAAATATTTTAGTATAGTGCCACATGAGAAGCTGCATGAGAAACTGGATATAGCCGCCAACCCAAATACACTGCAAGCTATCGTAGGGTTCAGTGAACATAAAATTTTCTGTAATAAAGAACGAAGCATTGATTCACTGTTGGGCTTCAGTAAAAAAGTATTGGAAGCAGGAAAACTGCACACTTCCGACTTGCCTGTGACTACAATAAAGATCAATGTTATACACATTGAGTGTGACATTATAAGCGGTTCATATATTAACAACACCCCGGCGCATACAATTCACATGTTTGCACTGAATGTCAGCCCTAGGTATAAAATAGATGACATTCCGAAAAATGTTATCTATTTACCATTAAACACTAGACAGATAAGTTCGATTACAGTAAATTTGTTGATCAAAGCGGTAACCTAATTTATTTTTGTGGAGAAACTATAACCCTCAGACTGCATTTAAAACCCCAAGAACAATGATTATTTATAATAAAAGCGCTTACATGGGTGTACCTGTATTCACTACTACTTTGCCATTTGAAGTAACAAGGTCACAGAAGCCGCAGACAACACCTACCGCTCTACAACGCAAAAAGTTGACATTTGCCAATAAAGAGTTTCTAAAATCTTAGGAGTTTCAACTAAAAAGGAACTAAATTAAAATTAGTCAAATACTTGATGTTATACAAAAACCACTATATGATGAAAGCATCATTAAAAAGGGATCTCATAACTACTCGTCATATCTACAATCCTATAAAAGCAATGATGAGATTAGGATTGCAGTTTAAAACCAAGATCTATACGTTTTACCCAGTGAGAGTTTAATTTATATTGAAGGCAGACCTTGGAAAATGGAGATGCAACTTCAAGCGCAAAACTAAAAACAATTGTGTCGCACTCGTGTTTGATGAAATTCGCTATGAGATTAATGGATGGGAGATTGATCGTACACGTCACTTGAGTGTAGCTGCAACAATAAAAAATTACGTCTCTTTAAATCCGACTGAGAGTAATGCACTGAAAAATGCTGGTTGGTTTGCAAAGAATGAAGTTGTAATAAAGGATGGATATTTTAATTTTTGTACACCATTGAAAATACTACTGGGCTTTGCTGAAGACTTTAATAAAATTATCCTAAACACTAAACATGAAGTTGTACTACTGCGTTCGAAATCAGACGAAAATGCTATTTCTTCAAGTGTTGCAACCGAAAAATTAAAGCTGATTGTAACAAATATTACATGGAAAATTCCTCATGTGCAGTTGGCTGATTTTGCTAGACTACAACACTTTCAAATAATCGAAAGCAGAAGACCTTTATTAATAGCATTCCGCAGTTGGGATTGTAATTTCAATCCATCACTTTCTCAAGGAAGCAACCACCTGTGGAACGTTGAAACGACCTTTTTCACCTCGATCTCCTAGAGGCGGTGTTTCTTTATTAGGTCTTGTCTATGGCCAGGGTAAGCTCACGGCTGTCCAGGGTCGAATATTCAAGAAAATTTATTGATAGACGGTACCAGTGTTAGTTGTTATTTAACACATTTATTTTCTAAATCCAATTCTTATCATATAATTAGATTACGGCTAACAAGGTGTCTTCTGTGAACTTCCATGTAATTAAAAAGAGACTTCGGAAAGAAACTTCGCTGGGGGAAAAAAAATAACTTCGCTGGCAGGAAAAAAACTTCGGTGGGGAAAAAAAACTGGCACAAGCGGAGCTTGTGACTATTAATTCGCCAGGGCTAACGATCGTGTGTTTCGCTCGGTGTGTCTAACACGCACGTGTTTTGCTATAAGTTTCCCTTGGAGCTCAAACGAATCGTACTTGTTACTTGCTTGATTCTGCGCGAAAGAAAACATAATTATAATTACACTTGGGTCGTGGCCGTGACTCGGGATTCTCCGGTGAGTAGGCTTCTCAAAGGTAAACTTATGGCGAGGGGTGTAGGGAGGGGAGAAGAGGATGCAGCCGTTTGCCCGTGAGTACAAAATGCCGATGCATTAGACCGGCAACTTTGCAACCTCAGGTCCGTCGCTTCGGCTCCAACGAAACGATCCATTGGACCATCCCTTTGAAACCTCGGCAACGAGAGCGGCTGCAAAGAGGATAGGACGCAGTCGACAACGAGAGCGGCTGAAGAGAGGAGTGGACGCAATCGGCAACGAGAGCGGCTGCGGAGAGGAGAGGACGCAACCGCATTCCCGTGAGAGCAAAAGGCCGATCCATTGGACCAGCAATTTGCACCCTCAGGTCCGTCGCTTTGGCTCCAACGAAACGATCCACTGGACCATCCCTTTGAAACCTCGGCAACGAGAGCGGCTGCGGAGAGGAGAGTACGCAACCGCATTCCCGTGAGAGCAAAAGGCAGATCCATTGGACCAGCAATTTGCACCCTCAGGTCTGTCGCTTTGGCTCCAACAAAACGATCCATTGGACCATCCCTTTGAAACCTCGGCAACAAGAGCGGCTGCAGAGAGTCTAGGACGCAGTCGACAACGAGAGCGGCTGAAGAGAGGAGTGGACGCAATCGGCAACGAGAGCGGCTGTGGAGAGGAGAGGACGTAACCGCATTCCCGTGGGAGCAAAGGCCGATCCATTGGACCAGCAATTTGCACCCTCAGGTACATCGCTTCGGCTCCAACGAAACGATCCATTGGACCATCCCTTTGAAACCTCGGCACGAGAGCGGCTGCGGAGAGGAGAGGACGCAACCGCATTCCCGTGAGAGCAAAAGGCCGATCAATTGGATCAGCAATTTGCACCCTCAGGTCCGTCGCTTCGGCTCCAACGAAACGATCCATTGGACCAACCCTTTCAAACCTCGGCAACGAGAGCGGCTGCGGAGAGGAGAGGACGCAACCGCATTCCCGTGAGAGCAAAAGGCCGATCCATTGGACCAGCAATTTGCACCCTCAGGTCCGTCGCTTTGGCTCCAACAAAACGATCCATTGGACCATCCCTTTGAAACCTCGGCAACGAGAGCGGCTGCAGAGAGGATAGGACGCAGTCGACAACGAGAGCGGCTGAAGAGAGGAGTGGACGCAATCGGCAACGAGAGCGACTGCAGAGAGGAGAGGACGCAACCGCATTCCCATGGGAGCAAAAGGCCGATCCATTGGACCAGCAATTTGCACCCTCAGGTACTTCGCTTCGGCTCCAACGAAACGATCCATTGGACCAACCCTTTGAAACCTCGGCAACGAGAGCGGCTGCGGAGAGGAGAGGACGCAACCGCATTCCCGTGAGAGCAAAAGGCCGATCCATTGGGCCAGAAATTTGCACCCTCAGGTCCGTCGCTTTGGCTCCAACGAAACGATCCATTGGACCTGCAGAGAGGATAGGACGCAGTCGACAACGAGAGCGGCTGAAGAGAGGAGTGGACGCAATCGGCAACGAGAGCGACTGCAGAGAGGAGAGGACGCAACCGAATTCCCGTGGGAGCAAAAGGCCGATCCATTGGACCAGCAATTTGCACCCTCAGGTACTTCGCTTCGGCTCCAACGAAACGATCCATTAGACCAATCCTTTGAAACCTCGGCAACGAGAGCGGCTGCGGAGAGGAGAGGACGCAACCGCATTCCCGTAAGAGCAAAAGGCAGATCCATTGGACCAGAAATTTGCACCTTCAGGTCCGTCGCTTTGGCTCCAACGAAACGATCCATTGTACCATTCCTTTGAGACCTCGGCAACGAGAGCGGCTGCAGAGAGGGAAAGACGCAGTCCCCAACGAGAGCGGCTGCAGAGAGTCTAGGACGCAGTCGACAACGAGAGCGGCTGAAGAGAGGAGTGGACGAAATCGGCAACGAGAGCGGCTGTGGAGAGGAGAGGACGTAACCGCATTCCCGTGGGAGCAAAAGGCCTCTCCATTGGACCAGCAATTTGCACCCACAGGTACTTCGCTTCGGCTCCAACGAAACGATCCATTGGACCAATCCTTTGAAACCTCGGCAACGAGAGCGACTGCAGAGAGGAGAGGACGCAACCGCATTCACGTGAGAGCAAAAGACCGATCCATTGGATCAGCAATTTGCACCCTCAGGTCCGTCGCTTCGGCTCCAACGAAACGATCCATTGGACCATCCCTTTGAAACCTCGGCAACGAGAGCGGCTGCAGAGAGGGAAAGACGCAGTCCCCAACGAGAGCGGCTGCAGAGAGGAGAGGACGCAATCGGCAACGAGAGCGACTGCAGAGAGGAGAGGACGCAACCGCATTCCCGTGGGAGCAAAAGGCCGATCCATTGGACCAGCAATTTGAACCCTCAGGTACTTCGCTTCGGCTCCAACAAAACGATCCATTGGACCATCCCTTTGAATCCTCGGCAACGAGAGCGGCTGCAGACAGGGAAAGACGCAGTCCCCAACGAGAGCGGCTGCAGAGAGGAGAGGACGCAATCGGCAACGAGAGCGACTGCAGAGAGGAGAGGACGCAAACGCATTCCCGTGGGAGCAAAAGGCCGATCCATTGGACCAGCAATTTGCACCCTCAGGTACTTCGCTTCGGCTCCAACAAAACGATCCATTGGACCAACCCTTTGAAACCTCGGCAACGAGAGCGGCTGCGGAGAGGAGAGGACGCAACCGCATTCCCGTGAGAGCAAAAGGCCGATCCATTGGACCAGCAATTTGCACCCTCAGGTCCGTCGCTTTGGCTCCAACGAAACGATCCATTGGACCAACCCTTTGAAACCTCGGCAACGAGAGCGGCTGCGGAGAGGAGAGGACGCAACCGCCTTCCCGTGAGAGCAAAAGGCCGATCCATTGGACCAGCAATTTGCACCCTCAGGTCCGTCGCTTTGGCTCCAACAAAACGATCCATTGGACCATCCCTTTGAAACCTCGGCAACGAGAGCGGCTGCAGAGAGGGAAAGACGCAGTCCCCAACGAGAGCGGCTGCAGAGAGGAGAGGACGCAATCGGCAACGAGAGCGACTGCAGAGAGGAGAGGACGCAACCGCATTCCCGTGGGAGCAAAAGGCCGATCCATTGGACCAGCAATTTGCACCCTCAGGTACTTCGCTTCGGCTCCAACAAAACGATCTATTGGACCAACCCTTTGAAACCTCGGCAACGAGAGCGGCTGCGGAGAGGAGAGGACGCAACCGCCTTCCCGTGAGAGCAAAAGGCCGATCCATTGGACCAGCAATTTGCACCCTCAGGTCCGTCGCTTTGGCTCCAACAAAACGATCCATTGGACCATCCCTTTGGAACCTCGGCAACGAGAGCGGCTGCAGAGAGGATAGGACGCAGTCGACAACGAAAGCGGCTGAAGAGAGGAGTGGACGCAATCGGCAACGAGAGCGACTGCAGAGAGGAGAGGACGCAACCGCATTCCCGTGGGAGCAAAAGGCCGATCCATTGGACCAGCAATTTGCACCCTCAGGTACTTCGCTTCGGCTCCAACGAAACGATCCATTGGACCAATGGATCCATTGGATCCATTGGCCTTTGAAACCTCGGCAACGAGAGCGGCTGCGGAGAGGAGAGGACGCAACCGCATTCCCGTGAGAGCAAAAGGCAGATCCATTGGACCAGAAATTTGCACCCTCAGGTCCGTCGCTTTGGCTCCAACGAAACGATCCATGGGACCATCCCTTTGAAACCTCGGCAACGAGAGCGGCTGCGGAGAGGAGAGGACGCAACCGCATTCCCGTGAGAGCAAAAGGCCGATCCATGGGACCAGCAATTTGCACCCTCAGGTCTGTCGCTTTGGCTCCAACGAAACGATCCATTGGACCATCCCTTTGAAACCTCGGCAACGAGAGCGGCTGCAGAGAGGAGAGAACGCAACCTCATTCCCGTGAGAGCAAAAGGCCGATCCATTGGACCAGAAATTTGCACCCTCAGGTCCGTCGCTTTGGCTCCAACGAAACGATCCATTGGACCATCCCTTTGAAACCTCGGCAACGAGAGCGGCTGTGGAGAGGAGAGGACGCAACCGCATTCCCGTGAGAGCAAAAGGCCGATCCATTGGACCAGCAATTTGCACCCTCAGGTCCGTCGCTTTGGCTCCAACGAAACGATCCATTGGACCATCCCTTTGAAACCTCGGCAACGAGAGCGGCTGCGGAGAGGAGAGGACGCAACTGCATTCCCGTGAGAGCAAATGGCCGATCCATTGGACCATTAATTTGCAACCTCAGGTCCGTCGCTTCGGCTCCAACGAAACGATCAATTGGACCATCCCTTTGAAACCTCGGCAACGAGAGCGGCTGCGGAGAGGAGAGGACGCAACCGCATTCCCGTGAGAGCAAAAGGCCGATCCATTGGACCAGCAATTTGCACCCTCAGGTCTGTCGCTTTGGCTCCAACAAAACGATCCATTGGACCATCCCTTTGAAACCTCGGCAACAAGAGCGGCTGCAGAGAGTCTAGGACGCAGTCGACAACGAGAGCGGCTGAAGAGAGGAGTGGACGAAATCGGCAACGAGAGCGGCTGTGGAGAGGAGAGGACGTAACCGCATTCCCGTGGGAGCAAAAGGCCTCTCCATTGGACCAGCAATTTGCACCCACAGGTACTTCGCTTCGGCTCCAACGAAACGATCCATTGGACCAATCCTTTGAAACCTCGGCAACGAGAGCGACTGCAGAGAGGAGAGGACGCAACCGCATTCACGTGAGAGCAAAAGACCGATCCATTGGATCAGCAATTTGCACCCTCAGGTCCGTCGCTTCGGCTCCAACGAAACGATCCATTGGACCATCCCTTTGAAACCTCGGTAACGAGAGCGGCTGCAGAGAGGATAGGACGCAGTCGACAACGAGAGCGGCTGAAGAGAGGCGTGGACGAAATCGGCAACGAGAGCGGCAGTGGAGAGGAGAGGACGCAACCGCATTCCCGTGAGAGAAAAAGGCCGATCCATTGGACCAGAAATTTGCACCCTCAGGTCCGTCGCTTTGGCTCCAACGAAACGATCCATTGGACCATCCCTTTGAAACCTCGGCAACGAGAGCGGCTGTGGAGAGGAGAGGACGCAACCGCATTCCCGTGAGAGCAAAAGGCCGATCCATTGGACCAGCAATTTGCACCCTCAGGTCCGTCGCTTTGGCTCCAACGAAACGATCCATTGGACCAACCCTTTGAAACCTCGGCAACGAGAGCGGCTGCGGAGAGGAGAGGACGCAACCGCCTTCCCGTGAGAGCAAAAGGCCGATCCATTGGACCAGCAATTTGCACCCTCAGGTCCGTCGCTTTGGCTCCAACAAAACGATCCATTGGACCATCCCTTTGAAACCTCGGCAACGAGAGCGGCTGCAGAGAGGATAGGACGCAGTCGACAACGAAAGTGGCTGAAGAGAGGAGTGGACGCAATCGGCAACGAGAGCGACTGCAGAGAGGAGAGGACGCAACCGCATTCCCTTGGGAGCAAAAGGCCGATCCATTGGACCAGCAATTTGCACCCTCAGGTCCGTCGCTTTGGCTCCAACGAAACGATCCATTGGACCAACCCTTTGAAACCTCGGCAACGAGAGCGGCTGCGGAGAGGAGAGGACGCAACCGCCTTCCCGTGAGAGCAAAAGGCCGATCCATTGGACCAGCAATTTGCACCCTCAGGTCCGTCGCTTTGGCTCCAACAAAACGATCCATTGGACCATCCCTTTGAAACCTCGGCAACGAGAGCGGCTGCAGAGAGGATAGGACGCAGTCGACAACGAAAGTGGCTGAAGAGAGGAGTGGACGCAATCGGCAACGAGAGCGACTGCAGAGAGGAGAGGACGCAACCGCATTCCCTTGGGAGCAAAAGGCCGATCCATTGGACCAGCAATTTGCACCCTCAGGTCCGTCGCTTTGGCTCCAACGAAACGATCCATTGGACCAACCCTTTGAAACCTCGGCAACGAGAGCGGCTGCGGAGAGGAGAGGACGCAACCGCCTTCCCGTGAGAGCAGAAGGCCGATCCATTGGACCAGCAATTTGCACCCTTAGGTCCGTCGCTTTGGCTCCAACAAAACGATCCATTGGACCATCCCTTTGAAACCTCGGCAACGAGAGCGGCTGCAGAGAGGAGAGGACGCAATCGGCAACGAGAGCGACTGCAGAGAGGAGAGGACGCAACCGCATTCCCGTGGGAGCAAAAGGCCGATCCATTGGACCAGCAATTTGCACCCTCAGGTACTTCGCTTCGGCTCCAACAAAACGATCCATTGGACCAACCCTTTGAAACCTCGGCAACGAGAGCGGCTGCGGAGAGGAGAGGACGCAACCGCCTTCCCGTGAGAGCAAAAGGCCGATCCATTGGACCAGCAATTTGCACCCTCAGGTCCGTCGCTTTGGCTCCAACAAAACGATCCATTGGACCATCCCTTTGAAACCTCGGCAACGAGAGCGGCTGCAGAGAGGGAAAGACGCAGTCCCCAACGAGAGCGGCTGCAGAGACGAGAAGACGCAATCGGCAACGAGAGCGACTGCAGAGAGGAGAGGACGCAACCGCATTCCCGTGGGAGCAAAAGGCCGATCCATTGGACCAGCAATTTGCACCCTCAGGTACTTCGCTTCGGCTCCAACAAAACGATCCATTGGACCATCCCTTTGAAACCTCGGCAACGAGAGCGGCTGCAGAGAGGGAAAGACGCAGTCCCCAACGAGAGCGGCTGCAGAGAGGAGAGGACGCAATCGGCAACGAGAGCGACTGCAGAGAGGAGAGGACGCAACCGCATTCCCGTGGGAGCAAAAGGCCGATCCATTGGACCAGTTATTTGCACCCTCAGGTACTTCGCTTCGGCTCCAACAAAACGATCCATTGGACCAACCCTTTGAAACCTCGGCAACGAGAGCGGCTGCGGAGAGGAGAGGACGCAACCGCATTCCCGTGAGAGCAAAAGGCCGATCCATTGGACCAGCAATTTGCACCCTCAGGTCCGTCGCTTTGGCTCCAACGAAACGATCCATTGGACCAACCCTTTGAAACCTCGGCAACGAGAGCGGCTGCGGAGAGGAGAGGACGCAACCGCCTTCCCGTGAGAGCAAAAGGCCGATCCATTGGACCAGCAATTTGCACCCTCAGGTCCGTCGCTTTGGCTCCAACAAAACGATCCATTGGACCATCCCTTTGAAACCTCGGCAACGAGAGCGGCTGCAGAGAGGAGAGAACGCAACCTCATTCCCGTGAGAGCAAAAGGCCGATCCATTGGACCAGAAATTTGCACCCTCAGGTCCGTCGCTTTGGCTCCAACGAAACGATCCATTGGACCATCCCTTTGAAACCTCGGCAACGAGAGCGGCTGTGGAGAGGAGAGGACGCAACCGCATTCCCGTGAGAGCAAAAGGCCGATCCATTGGACCAGCAATTTGCACCCTCAGGTCCGTCGCTTTGGCTCCAACGAAACGATCCATTGGACCATCCCTTTGAAACCTCGGCAACGAGAGCGGCTGCGGAGAGGAGAGGACGCAACCGCATTCCCGTGAGAGCAAATGGCCGATCCATTGGACCATTAATTTGCAACCTCAGGTCCGTCGCTTCGGCTCCAACGAAACGATCAATTGGACCATCCCTTTGAAACCTCGGCAACGAGAGCGGCTGCGGAGAGGAGAGGACGCAACCGCATTCCCGTGAGAGCAAAAGGCCGATCCATTGGACCAGCAATTTGCACCCTCAGGTCTGTCGCTTTGGCTCCAACAAAACGATCCATTGGACCATCCCTTTGAAACCTCGGCAACAAGAGCGGCTGCAGAGAGTCTAGGACGCAGTCGACAACGAGAGCGGCTGAAGAGAGGAGTGGACGAAATCGGCAACGAGAGCGGCTGTGGAGAGGAGAGGACGTAACCGCATTCCCGTGGGAGCAAAAGGCCTCTCCATTGGACCAGCAATTTGCACCCACAGGTACTTCGCTTCGGCTCCAACGAAACGATCCATTGGACCAATCCTTTGAAACCTCGGCAACGAGAGCGACTGCAGAGAGGAGAGGACGCAACCGCATTCACGTGAGAGCAAAAGACCGATCCATTGGATCAGCAATTTGCACCCTCAGGTCCGTCGCTTCGGCTCCAACGAAACGATCCATTGGACCATCCCTTTGAAACCTCGGTAACGAGAGCGGCTGCAGAGAGGATAGGACGCAGTCGACAACGAGAGCGGCTGAAGAGAGGCGTGGACGAAATCGGCAACGAGAGCGGCAGTGGAGAGGAGAGGACGCAACCGCATTCCCGTGAGAGAAAAAGGCCGATCCATTGGACCATCAATTTGCACCCTCATGTCCGTCGCTTCGGCTCCAACGAAACGATCAATTGGACCATCCCTTTGAAACCTCGGAAACGAGAGCGGCTGCGGAGAGGAGAGGACGCAACCGCATTCCCGTGAGAGCAAAAGGCCGATCCATTGGACCAGCAATTTGCATCCTCAGGTTCGTCGCCTTGGCTCCCACGAAACGATCCATTGGACCATCCGTTTGAAACCTCGGCAACGAGAGCGACTGCAGAGAGGAGAGGACGCAACCGCATTCACGTGAGAGCAAAAGGCCGATCCATTGGACCAGCAATTTGCACCCTCAAGTCCGTCGCTTTGGCTCGCACGAGACGATCCATTGGACCATCCGTTTGAAACCTCGGCAACGAGAGCGACACCAGAGAGGAGAGGACGCAACGGCATTCACGTGAGAGCAAAAGACCGATCCATTGGACCAGCAATTTGCACCCTCAGGTCTGTCGCTTTGGCTCCAACGAAACGATCCATTGGACCATCCCTTTGAAACCTCGGCAACGAGAGCGGCTGCAGAGAGGAGAGAACGCAACCGCATTCCCGTGAGAGCAAAAGGCCGATCCATGGGACAAGCAATTTGCACCCTCAGGTCCTTCACTTTGGCTCCAACGAAACGATCCATTGTACCATTCCTTTGAGACCTCGGCAACGAGAGCGGCTGCAGAGAGGGAAAGACGCAGTCCCCAACGAGAGCGGCTGCAGAGAGGAGAGGACGCAATCGGCAACGAGAGCGGCTGTGGAGAGGAGAAGACGCAACCACATTCCCGTGAGAGCAAAAGGCCGATCCATTAGACCAGTAATTTGCACCCTCAGGTCCGTCGCTTCGGCTCCAACGAAACGATCCATGGGACCATACCTTTGAAACCTCGGCAACGAAAGCGGCTGCGGAGAGGAGAGGACGCAACCGCATTCCCGTGAGAGCAAAAGGCCGATCCATGGGACTAGCAATTTGCACCCTAAGGTCTGTCGCTTTGGCTCCAACGAAACGATCCATTGGACCATCCCTTTGAAACCTCGGCAACGAGAGCGGCTGCAGAGAGGAGAGAACGCAACCTCATTCCCGTGAGAGCAAATGGCCGATCCATTGGACCAGAAATTTGCACCCTCAGGTCCGTCGTTTTGGCTCCAACGAAACGATCAATTGGACCATCCCTTTGAAACCTCGGCAAAGAGAGCGACTGCAGAGAGGAGAGGACGCAACCGCATTTACGTGAGAGCAAAAGACCGATCCATTGGATCAGCAATTTGCACCCTCAGGTCCGTCGCTTCGGCTCCAACGAAACGATCCATTGGGCCATCCCTTTGAAACCTCGGAAACGAGAGCGGCTGCGGAGAGGAGAGGACGCAACCGCATTCCCGTGAGAGCAAAAGGCCGATCCATTGGACCAGCAATTTGCACCCTCAAGTCCGTCGCTTTGGCTCGCACGAGACGATCCATTGTGACTACAATAAAGATCAATGTTATACACATTGAGTGTGACATTATAAGCGGTTCATATATTAACAACACCCCGGCGCATACAATTCACATGTTTGCACTGAATGTCAGCCCTAGGTATAAAATAGATGACATTCCGAAAAATGTTATCTATTTACCATTAAACACTAGACAGATAAGTTCGATTACAGTAAATTTGTTGATCAAAGCGGTAACCTAATTTATTTTTGTGGAGAAACTATAACCCTCAGACTGCATTTAAAACCCCAAGAACAATGATTATTTATAATAAAAGCGCTTACATGGGTGTACCTGTATTCACTACTACTTTGCCATTTGAAGTAACAAGGTCACAGAAGCCGCAGACAACACCTACCGCTCTACAACGCAAAAAGTTGACATTTGCCAATAAAGAGTTTCTAAAATCTTAGGAGTTTCAACTAAAAAGGAACTAAATTAAAATTAGTCAAATACTTGATGTTATACAAAAACCACTATATGATGAAAGCATCATTAAAAAGGGATCTCATAACTACTCGTCATATCTACAATCCTATAAAAGCAATGATGAGATTAGGATTGCAGTTTAAAACCAAGATCTATACGTTTTACCCAGTGAGAGTTTAATTTATATTGAAGGCAGACCTTGGAAAATGGAGATGCAACTTCAAGCGCAAAACTAAAAACAATTGTGTCGCATTCGTGTTTGATGAAATTCGCTATGAGATTAATGGATGGGAGATTGATCGTACACGTCACTTGAGTGTAGCTGCAACAATAAAAAATTACGTCTCTTTAAATCCGACTGAGAGTAATGCACTGAAAAATGCTGGTTGGTTTGCAAAGAATGAAGTTGTAATAAAGGATGGATATTTTAATTTTTGTACACCATTGAAAATACTACTGGGCTTTGCTGAAGACTTTAATAAAATTATCCTAAACACTAAACATGAAGTTGTACTACTGCGTTCGAAATCAGACGAAAATGCTATTTCTTCAAGTGTTGCAACCGAAAAATTAAAGCTGATTGTAACAAATATTACATGGAAAATTCCTCATGTGCAGTTGGCTGATTTTGCTAGACTACAACACTTTCAAATAATCGAAAGCAGAAGACCTTTATTAATAGCATTCCGCAGTTGGGATTGTAATTTCAATCCATCACTTTCTCAAGGAAGCAACCACCTGTGGAACGTTGAAACGACCTTTTTCACCTCGATCTCCTAGAGGCGGTGTTTCTTTATTAGGTCTTGTCTATGGCCAGGGTAAGCTCACGGCTGTCCAGGGTCGAATATTCAAGAAAATTTATTGATAGACGGTACCAGTGTTAGTTGTTATTTAACACATTTATTTTCTAAATCCAATTCTTATCATATAATTAGATTACGGCTAACAAGGTGTCTTCTGTGAACTTCCATGTAATTAAAAAGAGACTTCGGAAAGAAACTTCGCTGGGGGAGAAAAAATAACTTCGCTGGCAGGAAAAAAACTTCGGTGGGGAAAAAAAACTGGCACAAGCGGAGCTTGTGACTATTAATTCGCCAGGGCTAACGATCGTGTGTTTCGCTCGGTGTGTCTAACACGCACGTGTTTTGCTATAAGTTTCCCTTGGAGCTAGGCGGGCGATAGCTGTCAAAGTCGGACGTGATTTCTTTCCTACTAAAAAAATAAAAATTTTATATAAAAAAAATAAAAAATATTAATTGCTTTGCCTTTGCATTGATTTTGCAAATAATTTTGACCACAAAAGTTCGCTCATAAGAGTGTAAAGTGGTTTACGGTTTTTAAATGGCTTCGCAAGCCAATCTCAAGGTTAAAAAAGTGCCACCGGATAAGTCTTTGTTGCCGTCATCAAAAAAGTCACTGGATCAGGATTTGGCGAATGCATGTTTTGATGCTACTCCTACTACAGATGGTCGAGGTTCATGCGAGTCTCAGATGTTTCAATTTGGCGCTGTGTCTGCCGTCAACGTTCAACCGGCTTCTGATAGCCATAATGAATTTTCAACTACTTCAATGGAATGTACAGATGTCAACACTAAGGAATTTGAAAATGTGGTTAATAAACGCCGCAGAACAGGAAGTAATCATGAAATTGATCTGTCATCTTACGCTATGAGGAGTCAAGTGCAGCTTTCTCAATCGAAACAGATAAGTTCAGAAAATCGTTTAGCTATACTAGGTAAACTGGAAATTGAATCTGACCCGACTACCGTTAGACCTCGGCAACCTGCACATCAGAAAGCCAATGTTAAAAGTATTGATAATACCTTTTGTCCTCCAATTTTTCTATATCATGTAGATATCAAACATTTAGTTAAGCAATTAAATGAGAAAAATATTGTTTTTAAAATTGTAAACAAAAACAAAAATAAGAGTAAACTTTATCTTAAAAGTGCATCAGCTCATTCCGAAATGATGCAACTCTTAAATGATAAAAATGTGGAGTCGTACTCCTACACTCCCAAACAGCTAAAACATACTAAGTTGGTTTTACGGGGACTGTATCATAATACTGAAACTGACGAGATCAAGAGTGCAATCGATTTCTTAGTTCCAAACATAGTGTCGAACGTTTCAAAGTTTTCAACCATTTATTCGAAAAAAAACAACATTGACACAGGTTTATTTCTTATTACGTTGAATTTGGGAAAGTCAGCAAATGAGGTAACAGCTCTAAGGTTCCTTCTTAACCAAAGGATCACTTGGGAATCACCCAGAAATTCTAAGAAGGAGGTACAGTGTTGGAGATGCCAGAAATGGGGTCATATGTCCAATAATTGCAACAGACCCTTCTGTTGCGTTAAGTGTGATCAAAAGCATCTACCAGGGGCTTGTAAGTTTGTTTCGAATGCGAACAATTTGCCTTATTGTGTGAATTGCCAACAGTCTGGCCATCCGTCAAGTTTTAGAGGTTGCCCAGTGTTCAAGAAATTCGTTGAAGGCAAAAATAATCGTAAAAAAGAATCTATTGATAGAAAAATGTTGGCTTCAGCTAATGTGCGCACTTCAATTAACAATTCTAACTTCATATCTCCTAACAGGTCTTTTGCCAGTCTTTTTAAAGATTCTGTTCCGAAAAAATCCGCAAGGCCTGCTTTAATTAAGGAATTTTTAGAGATTGCAAACTCACTGTGTCAACCTGTGGAGCTTTCTTTAGAAGACAAAATTGTGTTATTTTTATCAGATTACAAATCACTGTCAAAAGTGGAAGCTAAGAAACGTTGCATGTCTCTTTTACAAGAAGTTAACGATGCCTATGGTCCGTGATTTTCTTAACGTTCTTTCATTTAATGTTAGGTCACTAATTGAAGTGAGCCGAAGACTAGATTTACTACAGTTGTTAAATTTAAATAACATTGACGTTGCGTTTGTTCAGGAAACTCACTTGAGGGCTAATCAAAAAGTTTACCTGGAGGATTTTACATTTCTTCGTGATAATAGTCAGCTTGGGGTTGGCATAGTATTAAGGAAGTCTTTGAAATTTTCGAAAATTAACGGTGTTGGAATAAGTTTTCCTAATTTATTTATATCAATTGACACTCTAGTTAATGGTGTCACCAAGAAATATTTATTTGGGTCGTTTTATATTCCATGTAACTCTCCACATTCTTTAGTCTATGATGGGCTATCAATCTTAGCGCGCTTGTCTCAAAATTTTGATGGAACCATTGTTGGAGGAGACTTCAATGCAAAAAACGTTGACTGGGGTGATTCCATTAATAATACCAATGGTAATGCACTCTTCAGTTGGTTACAGCACAATATTCTCAGCTTCACAAGGTTATCGGACTCAACACCTTCTTATCCTAACGGTTCGTCTTTTCTTGACCACTTCCTAATCAGCTCAAATCTTTTAAACTCCACAAATCCAAATTTTAAAATTTCCAGTCTTCCTACTTTTTCTGATCATTACCCTCTTAAATTGCATATTAAATTCACGGATTTTGAGTTTCTTCTCCATTCCCCCCATTTTTTCACCTCCTTCAGAAGAACCAATTGGGATACGTTTAGAAATGATTTCGTTAATGAAATAATAAATCATTTTCCTCCGTCTTGTAGAAATTTAAGTAATCACGAAATTGATGCTTTCATATCACTGTTTTCTAATTCTTTAAATTCATTGGTTACACTTCATTCTGAAAGAATTGTTAGAGAAAATAAAAAAATTATTATTTCTGACAATATAAAATATTTGTTTAAAATCAAGCATCGTTGGCAGAGGGATTTGAAGCGTATTTATCATTGTAATTTCAACCGTTCAAGTCCAAGTTACTTACTCCTGTCTAAGCAAATTCAACTGTTGAGCATTATTATTAAAAAACAAGTAGAAATTGAACAGTCCAAAATTTTTAGCGTTAAACTGAGCAAAATTGTGCCAGGCCCAAGGGCTCATAAACAAATCTATAGTTTAATAGGAGCTAAAAAAAAAATCATTAGCAAAAAACCTTTCAGTTAACGGCGTCGATATTGAAAATAACGATGAAAAACTGCAACATCTGCTAGCTCATTTTTCCAATATTTACAAGGGTTCTCCTCCTGGCAGGGACATTTCTTATATAGAAAATTCGCTAACAAATATTTTTGCTCAATCTCCACAAAGCATCCATATTTTTAGTAATGTTTTAAGTGCACTCAATGAATGCCACCTTCCTAGGTTGACTTATTTGGACGAAGTTTTCTCTTGTGCTGTTAAACTGAATAGCAAAAGGTCTTCTGGTCTAGATGACGTCTCTAATTTCTTAATTAAAAGACTTCCTATGAAAGCTTTTGAATATATTGCAATTGTTTTTAATAATTGTTTAAATAATTCATATTTTCCTGACGCGTGGAAAGTCTCTAAGATTATTCCTATTCAAAAAAAGTCAAACAACTTTGAGGTAAATAATCTGAGACCAATTTCTTTGTTGTCTAATCTAGGAAAGCTTTTTGAAAACGTTATTCGCAGAATTATGGACGTCGGGCTGGATCCATCTTATATTCCAAATTTGCAGTTTGGTTTTAAAAAAGGTCACTCAACAGTTGATGCTTTATTGAAATTTCAAAATGATATAGTTTCTAACTTGCGTAATCGTCGTTGCAACGTTGCAATTTCTTTAGACATTGATAAGGCTTTTGATCGCGCATATCATAACGGAATTCTTTTTAAAATGTTTCAAATTGGTTTCGCTCCCTCAATTATTAAATTATTCAAGAGTTTCTTTGCAAACAGAAAGTTTTGCGTTCTTTTTAATGGATTGCTTTCGGATATTGGTGACATAAGTTGTGGAGTCCCTCAGGGTTCCATCTTAGCTCCTCATCTTTTCAATATTTTAATGTACGATTTCCCACACTTTGGGCCTAATTCGACGGGTCTTTTGTATGCTGACGACTCTCTTCTGTACTCTCACCATGAGTCCCCTAAGTTGGCGTTAGATCAGACTTTGCAACATCTGCAAATTGTACGACGTTTCTACGAGAAATGGGGTATTAAAGTTAATGCATCTAAAAGTGAAGCCATTTGCATCAGGAATGCTTCAGGGAAATGTAAGTCGTTTGTTGTGCCTGAAAGCAAAACTTTACAATTCGCTCTGAATGGGTCTGAGATTCCTTTCAAGGATTCCATTAAATATCTTGGCATTAATTTTTACAGTCTTCTGAAATTTAACAAACATGCAAGAATTGTACTGAAAAAAGCTTACAGAATTTTGGGCACTTTTTCAAGTATTTTTTGGAACAGAAACTTACCAAAGAGGACAAAACTTTTGTTGTATAAAACCTGTATTAGACCTGTTATCTTGTATGGATTTCCTATTTGGTTTAACGTTTCTCCAACTGTCATTAGAGAATTTGAAATTTTAGAACGCAAGGTCTTACGTCATTGCATTGGAAAGTATTTCCAATCGCCTACAAAACGTTTCTCGAATCGTTTCGTTTATTCGGAAGCTAAAGTTTGCCCAATTGGCCTTTACGTGTCAGATATTCTACATAGATTTATCAATAGAATTTCTTGCCATGTTAACGATTGCATTCTTGATATCTTCAACCAACAAAGAGTTTTTAGCTGGTCAAATTTAAGGTATTTATCACCCATTGGCTTCGCTAACGAAGCTCCCGCTAATTTTGATTTAAATGTGTCACTTTGTCACAATTTTTATAAAAATACAGTTCCTGATTCTCATAGAGGTTAGCACTCAAATGTGTCTAAAAGGTTTGTTTTCTCTTTTTTGGTTTTGTATTAATTTTTTATTATTTTTTTTTTCTTTATTTTTCTTTTCTTATAGCACTAAGTTAGCATTAAGTTAGCATTAAGATCTAATCTAGGTTAAGTGATCTATATATCTCAATCCATGTCAGCTCCGGGAGCAAGAGCGTTTAATGTTCATGTTATTGTTTTCTTCAATGTTCTCTTCTTATTAATAAGTTTGATACTGCTGTACATATATGTTTTTTAGATAATACATTATAGTCTTTAATTTTTATCCACAATTGTAATTTGAATTTTTGTAAACTTATAATGTTGTTGAAAAAAAGGCTCAATAAAATTTCAATTCAATTCAATTCAATTTCCCTTGGAGCTCAAACGAATCGTACTTGTTACTTGCTTGATTCTGCGCGAAAGAAAACATAATTATAATTACACTTGGGTCGTGGCCGTGACTCGGGATTCTCCGGTGAGTAGGCTTCTCAAAGGTAAACTTGTGGCGAGGGGTGTAGGGAGGGGAGAAGAGGATGCAGCCGTTTGCCCGTGAGTACAAAATGCCGATGCATTAGACCGGCAACTTTGCAACCTCAGGTCCGTCGCTTCGGCTCCAACGAAACGATCCATTGGACCATCCCTTTGAAACCTCGGCAACGAGAGCGGCTGCAAAGAGGATAGGACGCAGTCGACAACGAGAGCGGCTGAAGAGAGGAGTGGACGCAATCGGCAACGAGAGCGGCTGCGGAGAGGAGAGGACGCAACCGCATTTCCGTGAGAGCAAAAGGCCGATCCATTGGACCAGCAATTTGCACCCTCAGGTCCGTCGCTTTGGCTCCAACGAAACGATCCCTTGGACCATCCCTTTGAAACCTCGGCAACGAGAGCGGCTGCGGAGAGGAGAGTACGCAACCGCATTCCCGTGAGAGCAAAAGGCAGATCCATTGGACCAGCAATTTGCACCCTCAGGTCTGTCGCTTTGGCTCCAACAAAACGATCCATTGGACCATCCCTTTGAAACCTCGGCAACAAGAGCGGCTGCAGAGAGTCTAGGACGCAGTCGACAACGAGAGCGGCTGAAGAGAGGAGTGGACGCAATCGGCAACGAGAGCGGCTGTGGAGAGGAGAGGACGTAACCGCATTCCCGTGGGAGCAAAGGCCGATCCATTGGACCAGCAATTTGCACCCTCAGGTACATCGCTTCGGCTCCAACGAAACGATCCATTGGACCATCCCTTTGAAACCTCGGCACGAGAGCGGCTGCGGAGAGGAGAGGACGCAACCGCATTCCCGTGAGAGCAAAAGGCCGATCAATTGGATCAGCAATTTGCACCCTCAGGTCCGTCGCTTCGGCTCCAACGAAACGATCCATTGGACCAACCCTTTGAAACCTCGGCAACGAGAGCGGCTGCGGAGAGGAGAGGACGCAACCGCATTCCCGTGAGAGCAAAAGGCCGATCCATTGGACCAGCAATTTGCACCCTCAGGTCCGTCGCTTTGGCTCCAACAAAACGATCCATTGGACCATCCCTTTGAAACCTCGGCAACGAGAGCGGCTGCAGAGAGGATAGGACGCAGTCGACAACGAGAGCGGCTGAAGAGAGGAGTGGACGCAATCGGCAACGAGAGCGACTGCAGAGAGGAGAGGACGCAACCGCATTCCCATGGGAGCAAAAGGCCGATCCATTGGACCAGCAATTTGCACCCTCAGGTACTTCGCTTCGGCTCCAACGAAACGATCCATTGGACCAACCCTTTGAAACCTCGGCAACGAGAGCGGCTGCGGAGAGGAGAGGACGCAACCGCATTCCCGTGAGAGCAAAAGGCCGATCCATTGGGCCAGAAATTTGCACCCTCAGGTCCGTCGCTTTGGCTCCAACGAAACGATCCATTGGACCTGCAGAGAGGATAGGACGCAGTCGACAACGAGAGCGGCTGAAGAGAGGAGTGGACGCAATCGGCAACGAGAGCGACTGCAGAGAGGAGAGGACGCAACCGAATTCCCGTGGGAGCAAAAGGCCGATCCATTGGACCAGCATTTTGCACCCTCAGGTACTTCGCTTCGGCTCCAACGAAACGATCCATTAGACCAATCCTTTGAAACCTCGGCAACGAGAGCGGCTGCGGAGAGGAGAGGACGCAACCGCATTCCCGTAAGAGCAAAAGGCAGATCCATTGGACCAGAAATTTGCACCCTCAGGTCCGTCGCTTTGGCTCCAACGAAACGATCCATTGTACCATTCCTTAGAGACCTCGGCAACGAGAGCGGCTGCAGAGAGGGAAAGACGCAGTCCCCAACGAGAGCGGCTGCAGAGAGGAGAGGACGCAATCGGCAACGAGAGCGGCTGTGGAGGGGAGAAGACGCAACCACATTCCCGTGAGAGCAAAAGGCCGATCCATTGGACCAGCAATTTGCACCCTCAGGTACTTCGCTTCGGCTCCAACGAAACGATCCATTGGACCAACCCTTTGAAACCTCGGCAACGAGAGCGGCTGCGGAGAGGAGAGGACGCAACCGCCTTCCCGTGAGAGCAAAAGGCCGATCCATTGGACCAGCAATTTGCACCTTCAGGTCCGTCGCTTTGGCTCCAACAAAACGATCCATTGGACCATCCCTTTGAAACCTCGGCAACGAGAGCGGCTGCAGAGAGGATAGGACGCAGTCGACAACGAAAGCGTCTGAAGAGAGGAGTGGACGCAATCGGCAACGAGAGCGACTGCAGAGAGGAGAGGACGCAACCGCATTCCCGTGGGAGCAAAAGGCCGATCCATTGGACCAGCAATTTGCACCCTCAGGTACTTCGCTTCGGCTCCAACGAAACGATCCATTGGACCAATCCTTTGAAACCTCGGCAACGAGAGCGGCTGCGGAGAGGAGAGGACGCAACCGCCTTCCCGTGAGAGCAAAAGGCCGATCCATTGGACCAGCAATTTGCACCCTCAGGTCCGTCGCTTTGGCTCCAACAAAACGATCAATTGGACCAACCCTTTGAAACCTCGGCAACGAGAGCGGCTGCGGAGAGGAGAGGACGCAACCGCATTCCCGTGAGAGCAAAAGGCCGATCCATTGGACCAGCAATTTGCACCCTCAGGTCCGTCGCTTTGGCTCCAACGAAACGATCCATTGGACCAACCCTTTGAAACCTCGGCAACGAGAGCGGCTGCGGAGAGGAGAGGACGCAACCGCCTTCCCGTGAGAGCAAAAGGCCGATCCATTGGACCAGCAATTTGCACCCTCAGGTCCGTCGCTTTGGCTCCAACAAAACGATCCATTGGACCATCCCTTTGAAACCTCGGCAACGAGAGCGGCTGCAGAGAGGGAAAGACGCAGTCCCCAACGAGAGCGGCTGCAGAGACGAGAGGACGCAATCGGCAACGAGAGCGACTGCAGAGAGGAGAGGACGCAACCGCATTCCCGTGGGAGCAAAAGGCCGATCCATTGGACCAGCAATTTGCACCCTCAGGTACTTCGCTTCGGCTCCAACAAAACGATCCATTGGACCATCCCTTTGAAACCTCGGCAACGAGAGCGGCTGCAGAGAGGGAAAGACGCAGTCCCTAACGAGAGCGGCTGCAGAGAGGAGAGGACGCAATCGGCAACGAGAGCGACTGCAGAGAGGAGAGGACGCAACCGCATTCCCGTGGGAGCAAAAGGCCGATCCATTGGACCAGTTATTTGCACCCTCAGGTACTTCGCTTCGGCTCCAACAAAACGATCCATTGGACCAACCCTTTGAAACCTCGGCAACGAGAGCGGCTGCGGAGAGGAGAGGACGCAACCGCATTCCCGTGAGAGCAAAAGGCCGATCCATTGGACCAGCAATTTGCACCCTCAGGTCCGTCGCTTTGGCTCCAACGAAACGATCCATTGGACCAACCCTTTGAAACCTCGGCAACGAGAGCGGCTGCGGAGAGGAGAGGACGCAACCGCCTTCCCGTGAGAGCAAAAGGCCGATCCATTGGACTAGCAATTTGCACCCTCAGGTCCGTCGCTTTGGCTCCAACAAAACGATCCATTGGACCATCCCTTTGAAACCTCGGCAACGAGAGCGGCTGCAGAGAGGGAAAGACGCAGTCCCCAACGAGAGCGGCTGCAGAGAGGAGAGGACGCAATCGGCAACGAGAGCGACTGCAGAGAGGAGAGGACGCAACCGCATTCCCGTGGGAGCAAAAGGCCGATCCATTGGACCAGCAATTTGCACCCTCAGGTACTTCGCTTCGGCTCCAACAAAACGATCCATTGGACCAACCCTTTGAAACCTCGGCAACGAGAGCGGCTGCGGAGAGGAGAGGACGCAACCGCCTTCCCGTGAGAGCAAAAGGCCGATCCATTGGACCAGCAATTTGCACCCTCAGGTCCGTCGCTTTGGCTCCAACAAAACGATCCATTGGACCATCCCTTTGAAACCTCGGCAACGAGAGCGGCTGCAGAGAGGATAGGACGCAGTCGACAACGAAAGTGGCTGAAGAGAGGAGTGGACGCAATCGGCAACGAGAGCGACTGCAGAGAGGAGAGGACGCAACCGCATTCCCGTGGGAGCAAAAGGCCGATCCATTGGACCAGCAATTTGCACCCTCAGGTACTTCGCTTCGGCTCCAACGAAACGATCCATTGGACCAATCCTTTGAAACCTCGGCAACGAGAGCGGCTGCGGAGAGGAGAGGACGCAACCGCATTCCCGTGAGAGCAAAAGGCAGATCCATTGGACCAGAAATTTGCACCCTCAGGTCCGTCGCTTTGGCTCCAACGAAACGATCCATGGGACCATCCCTTTGAAACCTCGGCAACGAGAGCGGCTGCGGAGAGGACGCAACCGCATTCCCGTGAGAGCAAAAGGCCGATCCATTGGACCAGCAATTTGCACCCTCAGGTCCGTCGCTTTGGCTCCAACGAAACGATCCATTGGACCAACCCTTTGAAACCTCGGCAACGAGAGCGGCTGCGGAGAGGAGAGGACGCAACCGCCTTCCCCTGAGAGCAAAAGGCCGATCCATTGGACCAGCAATTTGCACCCTCAGGTCCGTCGCTTTGGCTCCAACAAAACGATCCATTGGACCATCCCTTTGAAACCTCGGCAACGAGAGCGGCTGCAGAGAGGGAAAGACGCAGTCCCCAACGAGAGCGGCTGCAGAGAGGAGAGGACGCAATCGGCAACGAGAGCGACTGCAGAGAGGAGAGGACGCAACCGCATTCCCGTGGGAGCAAAAGGCCGATCCATTGGACCAGCAATTTACACCCTCAGGTACTTCGCTTCGGCTCCAACAAAACGATCCATTGGACCATCCCTTTGAAACCTCGGCAACGAGAGCGGCTGCAGAGAGGGAAAGACGCAGTCCCCAACGAGAGCGGCTGCAGAGAGGAGAGGACGCAATCGGCAACGAGAGCGACTGCAGAGAGGAGAGGACGCAAACGCATTCCCGTGGGAGCAAAAGGCCGATCCATTGGACCAGCAATTTGCACCCTCAGGTACTTCGCTTCGGCTCCAACAAAACGATCCATTGGACCAACCCTTTGAAATCTCGGCAACGAGAGCGGCTGCGGAGAGGAGAGGACGCAACCGCATTCCCGTGAGAGCAAAAGGCCGATCCATTGGACCAGCAATTTGCACCCTCAGGTCCGTCGCTTTGGCTCCAACGAAACGATCCATTGGACCAACCCTTTGAAACCTCGGCAACGAGAGCGGCTGCGGAGAGGAGAGGACGCAACCGCCTTCCCGTGAGAGCAAAAGGCCGATCCATTGGACCAGCAATTTGCACCCTCAGGTCCGTCGCTTTGGCTCCAACAAAACGATCCATTGGACCATCCCTTTGAAACCTCGGCAACGAGAGCGGCTGCAGAGAGGGAAAGACGCAGTCCCCAACGAGAGCGGCTGCAGAGAGGAGAGGACGCAATCGGCAACGAGAGCGACTGCAGAGAGGAGAGGACGCAACCGCATTCCCGTGGGAGCAAAAGGCCGATCCATTGGACCAGCAATTTGCACCCTCAGGTACTTCGCTTCGGCTCCAACAAAACGATCCATTGGACCATCCCTTTGAAACCTCGGCAACGAGAGCGGCTGCAGAGAGGGAAAGACGCAGTCCCCAACGAGAGCGGCTGCAGAGAGGAGAGGACGCAATCGGCAACGAGAGCGACTGCAGAGAGGAGAGGACGCAAACGCATTCCCGTGGGAGCAAAAGGCCGATCCATTGGACCAGCAATTTGCACCCTCAGGTACTTCGCTTCGGCTCCAACAAAACGATCCATTGGACCAACCCTTTGAAACCTCGGCAACGAGAGCGGCTGCGGAGAGGAGAGGACGCAACCGCATTCCCGTGAGAGCAAAAGGCCGATCCATTGGACCAGCAATTTGCACCCTCAGGTCCGTCGCTTTGGCTCCAACGAAACGATCCATTGGACCAACCCTTTGAAACCTCGGCAACGAGAGCGGCTGCGGAGAGGAGAGGACGCAACCGCCTTCCCGTGAGAGCAAAAGGCCGATCCATTGGACCAGCAATTTGCACCCTCAGGTCCGTCGCTTTGGCTCCAACAAAACGATCCATTGGACCATCCCTTTGAAACCTCGGCAACGAGAGCGGCTGCAGAGAGGATAGGACGCAGTCGACAACGAAAGCGGCTGAAGAGAGGAGTGGACGCAATCGGCAACGAGAGCGACTGCAGAGAGGAGAGGACGCAACCGCATTCCCGTGGGAGCAAAAGGCCGATCCATTGGACCAGCAATTTGCACCCTCAGGTACTTCCCTTCGGCTCCAACGAAACGATCCATTGGACCAATCCTTTGAAACCTCGGCAACGAGAGCGGCTGCAGAGAGGAGAGAACGCAACCTCATTCCCGTGAGAGCAAAAGGCCGATCCATTGGACCAGAAATTTGCACCCTCAGGTCCGTCGCTTTGGCTCCAACGAAACGATCCATGGGACCATCCCTTTGAAACCTCGGCAACGAGAGCGGCTGCGGAGAGGACGCAACCGCATTCCCGTGAGAGCAAAAGGCCGATCCATGGGACCAGCAATTTGCACCCTCAGGTCTGTCGCTTTGGCTCCAACGAAACGATCCATTGGACCATCCCTTTGAAACCTCGGCAACGAGAGCGGCTGCAGAGAGGAGAGAACGCAACCTCATTCCCGTGAGAGCAAAAGGCCGATCCATTGGACCAGAAATTTGCACCCTCAGGTCCGTCGCTTTGGCTCCAACGAAACGATCCATTGGACCATCCCTTTGAAACCTCGGCAACGAGAGCGGCTGTGGAGAGGAGAGGACGCAACCGCATTCCCGTGAGAGCAAAAGGCCGATCCATTGGACCAGCAATTTGCACCCTCAGGTCCGTCGCTTTGGCTCCAACGAAACGATCCATTGGACCATCCCTTTGAAACCTCGGCAACGAGAGCGGCTGCGGAGAGGAGAGGACGCAACTGCATTCCCGTGAGAGCAAATAGCCGATCCATTGGACCATTAATTTGCAACCTCAGGTCCGTCGCTTCGGCTCCAACGAAACGATCAATTGGACCATCCCTTTGAAACCTCGGCAACGAGAGCGGCTGCGGAGAGGAGAGGACGCAACCGCATTCCCGTGAGAGCAAAAGGCCGATCCATTGGACCAGCAAATTGCACCCTCAGGTCTGTCGCTTTGGCTCCAACAAAACGATCCATTGGACCATCCCTTTGAAACCTCGGCAACAAGAGCGGCTGCAGAGAGTCTAGGACGCAGTCGACAACGAGAGCGGCTGAAGAGAGGAGTGGACGAAATCGGCAACGAGAGCGGCTGTGGAGAGGAGAGGACGTAACCGCATTCCCGTGGGAGCAAAAGGCCTCTCCATTGGACCAGCAATTTGCACCCACAGGTACTTCGCTTCGGCTCCAACGAAACGATCCATTGGACCAATCCTTTGAAACCTCGGCAACGAGAGCGACTGCAGAGAGGAGAGGACGCAACCGCATTCACGTGAGAGCAAAAGACCGATCCATTGGATCAGCAATTTGCACCCTCAGGTCCGTCGCTTCGGCTCCAACGAAACGATCCATTGGACCATCCCTTTGAAACCTCGGTAACGAGAGCGGCTGCAGAGAGGATAGGACGCAGTCGACAACGAGAGCGGCTGAAGAGAGGCGTGGACGAAATCGGCAACGAGAGCGGCAGTGGAGAGGAGAGGACGCAACCGCATTCCCGTGAGAGAAAAAGGCCGATCCATTGGACCATCAATTTGCACCCTCATGTCCGTCGCTTCGGCTCCAACGAAACGATCAATTGGACCATCCCTTTGAAACCTCGGAAACGAGAGCGGCTGCGGAGAGGAGAGGACGCAACCGCATTCCCGTGAGAGCAAAGGGCCGATCCATTGGACCAGCAATTTGCATCCTCAGGTTCGTCGCTTTGGCTCCCACGAAACGATCCATTGGACCATCCGTTTGAAACCTCGGCAACGAGAGCGACTGCAGAGAGGAGAGGACGCAACCGCATTCACGTGAGAGCAAAAGGCCGATCCATTGGACCAGCAATTTGCACCCTCAGGTACTTCGCTTCGGCTCCAACAAAACGATCCATTGGACCATCCCTTTGAAACCTCGGCAACGAGAGCGGCTGCAGAGAGGGAAAGACGCAGTCCCCAACGAGAGCGGCTGCAGAGAGGAGAGGACGCAATCGGCAACGAGAGCAACTGCAGAGAGGAGAGGACGCAAACGCATTCCCGTGGGAGCAAAAGGCCGATCCATTGGACCAGCAATTTGCACCCTCAGGTCCTTCACTTTGGCTCCAACGAAACGATCCATTGTACCATTCCTTTGAGACCTCGGCAACGAGAGCGGCTGCAGAGAGGGAAAGACGCAGTCCCCAACGAGAGCGGCTGCAGAGAGGAGAGGACGCAATCGGCAACGAGAGCGACTGCAGAGATGAGAGGACGCAACCGCATTCCCGTGGGAGCAAAAGGCCGATCCATTGGACCAGCAATTTGCACCCTCAGGTACTTCGCTTCGGCTCCAACAAAACGATCCATTGGACCATCCCTTTGAAACCTCGGCAACGAGAGCGGCTGCAGAGAGGGAAAGACGCAGTCCCCAACGAGAGCGGCTGCAGAGAGGAGAGGACGCAATCGGCAACGAGAGCAACTGCAGAGAGGAGAGGACGCAAACGCATTCCCGTGGGAGCAAAAGGCCGATCCATTGGACCAGCAATTTGCACCCTCAGGTACTTCGCTTCGGCTCCAACAAAACGATCCATTGGACCAACCCTTTGAAACCTCGGCAACGAGAGCGGCTGCGGAGAGGAGAGGACGCAACCGCATTCCCGTGAGAGCAAAAGGCCGATCCATTGGACCAGCAATTTGCACCCTCAGGTCCGTCGCTTTGGCTCCAACGAAACGATCCATTGGACCAACCCTTTGAAACCTCGGAAACGAGAGCGGCTGCGGAGAGGAGAGGACGCAACCGCATTCCCGTGAGAGCAAAAGGCCGATCCATTGGACCAGCAATTTGCACCCTCAGGTCCGTCGCTTTGGCTCCAACGAAACGATCCATTGGACCAACCCTTTGAAACCTCGGCAACGAGAGCGGCTGCAGAGAGGAGAGGACGCAATCGGCAACGAGAGCGACTGCAGAGAGGAGAGGACGCAACCGCATTCCCGTGGGAGCAAAAGGCCGATCCATTGGACCAGCAATTTGCACCCTCAGGTACTTCGCTTCGGCTCCAACAAAACGATCCATTGGACTATCCCTTTGAAACCTCGGCAACGAGAGCGGCTGCAGAGAGGGAAAGACGCAGTCCCCAACGAGAGCGGCTGCAGAGAGGAGAGGACGCAATCGGCAACGAGAGCGACTGCAGAGAGGAGAAGACGCAACCGCATTCACGTGAGAGCAAAAGACCGATCCATTGGATCAGCAATTTGCACCCTCAGGTCTGTCGCTTTGGCACCAACGAAACGATCCATTGGACCATCCCTTTGAAACCTCGGCAACGAGAGCGACTGCAGAGAGGAGAGGACGCAACCGCATTCCCGTGGGAGCAAAAGGCCGATCCATTGGACCAGCAATTTGCACCCTCAGGTACTTCGCTTCGGCTCCAACGGAACGATCCATTGGACCAACCCTTTGAAACCTCGGCAACGAGAGCGGCTGCGGAGAGGAGAGGACGCAACCGCATTCCCGTGAGAGCAAAAGGCCGATCCATTGGACCAGATATTTGCACCCTCAGGTCCGTCGCTTTGGCTCCAACGAAACGATCCATTGGACCATCCCTTTGAAACCTCGGCAACGAGAGCGACTGCAGAGAGGAGAGGACGCAACCGCATTCACGTGAGAGCAAAGGACCGATCCATTGGATCAGCAATTTGCACCCTCAGGTCCGTCGCTTCGGCTCCAACGAAACGATCCATTGGACCATCCCTTTGAAACCTCGGTAACGAGAGCGGCTGCAGAGAGGATAGGACGCAGTCGACAACGAGAGCGGCTGAAGAGAGGAGTGGACGAAATCGGCAACGAGAGCGGCAGTGGAGAGGAGAGGACGCAACCGCATTCCCGTGAGAGAAAAAGGCCGATCCATTGGACCAGCAATTTGCACCCTCATGTCCGTCGCTTCGGCTCCAACGAAACGATCAATTGGACCATCCCTTTGAAACCTCGGAAACGAGAGCGGCTGCGGAGATGGGAGGACGCAACCGCATTCCCGTGAGAGCAAAAGGCCGATCCATTGGACCAGCAATTTGCATCCTCAGGTTCGTCGCTTTGGCTCCCACGAAACGATCCATTGGACCATCCGTTTGAAACCTCGGCAACGAGAGAGACTGCAGAGAGGAGAGGACGCAACCGCATTCACGTGAGAGCAAAAGGCCGATCCATTGGACCAGCAATTTGCACCCTCAAGTCCGTCGCTTTGGCTCGCACGAGACGATCCATTGGACCATCCGTTTGAAACCTCGGCAACGAGAGCGACTGCAGAGAGGAGAGGACGCAACCGCATTCACGTGAGAGCAAAAGACCGATCCAATGGATCAGCAATTTGCACCCTCAGGTCTGTCGCTTTGGCTCCAACGAAACGATCCATTGGACCATCCCTTTGAAACCTCGGCAACGAGAGCGGCTGCAGAGAGGAGAGGACGCAACCGCATTCCCGTGAGAGCAAAAGGCCGATCCATGGGACCAGCAATTTGCACCCTCAGGTCCTTCGCTTTGGCTCCAACGAAACGATCCATTGTACCATTCCTTTGAGACCTCGGCAACGAGAGCGGCTGCAGAGAGGGAAAGACGCAGTCCCCAACGAGAGCGGCTGCAGAGAGGAGAGGACGCAGTCGACAACGAGAGCGGCTGAAGAGAGGAGTGGACGAAATCGGCAACGAGAGCGGCAGTGGAGAGGAGAGGACGCAACCGCATTCCCGTGAGAGCAAAAGGCCGATCCATTGGACCAGCAATTTGCATCCTCAGGTTCGTCGCTTTGGCTCCCACGAAACGATCCATTGGACCATCCGTTTGAAACCTCGGCAACGAGAGCGACTGCAGAGAGGAGAGGACGCAACCGCATTCACGTGAGAGCAAAAGGCCGATCCATTGGACCAGCAATTTGCACCCTCAAGTCCGTCGCTTTGGCTCGCACGAGACGATCCATTGGACCATCCGTTTGAAACCTCGGCAACGAGAGCGACACCAGAGAGGAGAGGACGCAACGGCATTCACGTGAGAGCAAAAGACCGATCCATTGGACCAGCAATTTGCACCCTCAGGTCTGTCGCTTTGGCTCCAACGAAACGATCCATTGGACCATCCCTTTGAAACCTCGGAAACGAGAGCGGCTGCGGAGAGGAGAGGACGCAACCGCATTCCCGTGAGAGCAAAAGGCCGATCCATTGGACCAGCAATTTGCACCCTCAAGTCCGTCGCTTTGGCTCGCACGAGACGATCCATTGGACCATCCGTTTGAAACCTCGGCAACGAGAGCGACTGCAGAGAGGAGAAGACGCAACCGCATTCACGTGAGAGCAAAAGACCGATCCATTGGATCAGCAATTTGCACCCTCAGGTCTGTCGCTTTGGCTCCAACGAAACGATCCATTGGACCATCCGTTTGAAACTTCGGCAACGATAGCGACTGCAGAGAGGAGAGGACGCAACCGCATTCCCGTGGGAGCAAAAGGCCGATCCATTGGACCAGCAATTTGCACCCTCAGGTACTTCGCTTCGGCTCCAACGAAACGATCCATTGGACCATCCCTTTGAAACCTCGGCAACGAGAGCGGCTGCAGAGAGGAAAAGACGCAGTCGCCAACGAGAGCGGCTGCAGAGGGGAGAGGACGCAATTGGCAACGAGAGCGGCTGTGGAGAGGAGAAGACGCAACCACATTCCCGTGAGAGCAAAAGGCCGATGCACTGGACCAGAAATTTGCGCCCTCAGGTCCGTCGCTTTGGCTCCAACGAAACGATCCATTGGGCCATTCCTTTGAAACCTTGGCAACGATAGCGGCTGTGGAGAGGAGAAGACGCAATCACATTCCCGTGAGAGCAAAAGGCCGATCCACTGGACCAGCAATTTGCACCCTCAGGTCCGTCGCTTTGGCTCCAACGAAACGATCCATTGGGCCATTCCTTTGAAACCTCGGCAACGATAGCGGCTGCGAAGAGGAGAGGACGCAACCGTCTTCCCGTGAGAGCAAAAGACCGATCCATTGGACCAGCAATTTGCACCCTCATGTCCGTCGCTTCGGCTCCAACGAAACGATCCATTGCACCATCCCTTTGAAACCTCGGCAACGAGAGCGGCTGTGGAGAGGAGAGGACGCAACCACATTCCCGTGAGAGCAAAAGGCCGATCCATTGGACCAGCAATTTGCACCCTCAGGTCCTTCGCTTTGGCTCCAACGAAACGATCCATTGTACCATTCCTTTGAGACCTCGGCAACGAGAGCGGCTGCAGAGAGGGAAAGACGCAGTCGCCAACGAGAGCGGCTGCAGAGAGGAGAGGACGCTATCGGCAACGAGAGCGGCTGTGGAGAGGAGAGGACGCAACCACATTCCCGTGAGAGCAAAAGGCCGATTCATTGGACCAGTAATTTGCACCCTCAGGTCCGTCGCTTCGGCTCCAACGAAACGATCCATTGGACCATTCCTTTGAAACCTCGGCAACGAGAGCGGCTGCAGGGAGGGAAAGACGCAGTCGACAACGAGAGCGGCTGCAGAGAGGAGAGGACGCAATCGGCAACGCGAGCGGATGTGCAGAGGAGAGGACGCAACCACATTCCCGTGAGAGCAAAAGGCCGATCCATTGGACCAGCAATTTGCACCCTCATGTCCGTCGCTTTGGCTACAACGAAACGATCCATTGGACCATTCCTTTGAAACCTCGGCAACGAGAGCGGCTGCAGAGAGGGAAAGACGCAGTCGACAACGAGAGCGGCTGCAGAGAGGAGAGGACGCAATCGGCAACGAGAGCGGCTGCAGAGAGGAGAGGCAATGGAGAATCTTCCTCCCGTCTCCAACCACGGCACGAGCGATCTGGATCACCCATGCAACGGCTAGAGGCAAGACAGCCACCTCCTACCACCAGGTCCTACGCGTGTCACATTTCTGACAGTGACGCACGCACGCTTGTCCTGCAGCTTCTTTGGTAGTGGGATGTATGACGATCCCTTCAGTGGCCGATACTCGCTGACATTGATCTCTAGGTGACATATTTTTATTAAGGTCCACCCACTGTCCCTCTCCTGGAACTCAGACATTTTGTTGCAAATCTGATCGCACATATCAGCATAAGCATTTTTCACCTCTTCCTTATGTTGAATTATCATCATTTTTGTTTGAAATGATTTAATGTCAACAGTTCCATCTTCCATCTCAGCAGTCAATTTAACATACTCAGCATATATTTCTATATTGAATTTATATGCTGAGCGTTTTATTAATAAATTTTCTAAAGCATCCAAAACTGGGTCCTATGCCTTTTTTTAAAAAAAAAACTCTGGGATAAGTAAACCCTCATCCTTATTTTCGTAATTAGCGTTTCAATTCTTTTTTTAAAATCTGATTTTATTGATTTGAGGTGCTCATTCATTGGAATGCCAGAATTTTTCTTATGTTTAATAGTTCGGCTATGATTAGCCTTATATATATATATATATATATATATATATATATATATATATATATATATATATATATATATATATATATATATATATATATATATATATATATATATATATATATATATATATATATATATATATATATATATATATATATATATATATATATATATATATATATATATATATATATATATATATATATATATATATATATATATATATATATATATATATATATATATATATATATATATATATATATATATATATATATATATATATATATATATATATATATATATATATATATATATATATATATATATATATATATATATATATATATATATATATATATATATATATATATATATATATATATATATATATATATATATATATAATATATATATATATATATATATATATATATATATATATAATTAAGACTCACTCTGTTGATTGTCTTTCGACTGGTATCGGCACTGCGTCACAATGTCCTTCGAGTAGTAACAGCACTGTTGTGAAGTGTCCTTCGAATGGTGTCTTTCGAGTGGTGTCCTTCGAGTGGTGTCCTTCGAATAGTGTCCTTTGAATGTTATCACTGTTGTAGCACTTATTCACTGCGATTTTGTCTGGTTTGCACTATTAAATTTTTATTCAGGGGTATACACTGCTTAGTCGCGCGAGGGCTAGAGAACAGAGAGCGATTTCTGCGCGTCGGTCTCTTAAATAGCCACCCGCTGGACTTCCAGCGGCGGCGGTGTAAGTGGCTTCGCCACACGGCGCTCGGTCTTCCTCTCGTGGGATCCCGTTATCCGTGCGCTTCCATGCTATTTTTCCTGAGTTGGCGCGATGGCACGTCATGCCGCTTGTGATCCTCTCACAATTCACTCAGAGCGGCTCTACTTTCTAACGTTGGCGCTTGCCGCCGAAAGATGGCGATGCAGCCGCCGTGGTTGTTGTCGCCGCTAAGAGTTGAGTAGTGGGGACATCGTCACCCCCCACAAGGCGACGATGTGTCGCAGTCGTTATCATTATCATTACTTTTTGGGGGAACTCACCGATGGTGGGTTGAGTAGTGGGGACATCGTCACCCCCCACAAGGCGACGATGTGTCGCTGTCGTTATCATTATGTTTTGTGGGAACCCACCTTCGGTGAGTTCCTCACACTTTCTCCCCACTTAGAGGGTGGAGGAAAATGGTGATCCCTTGGGAGCCAATAGCGATCACCACTCGATATCCCCCGAAGTGGTATCGCAGTCTCCGTTTGTTCTTGTTGGCCGCTGCGTGTCGCTGCAGCTCCTCGCACCGGGAATTGATGTTGCCTCCATATATATGGAGGCAGCATCTGGTGCCCTCTGTCCTGGAAGTCGTCCAATCCCACGAACGACATCCCCTGGACTTGCGGTGGTACCTCGCGATCCTGTCCCAAGGTTTGAGCTGGCATCGCGGGTGTCTGATGCACCACGTCAGAGACACTTTCATCGGCCCCGGTTGTTACTGACGCAGTCAAATTCGCTGGAGGTGTGTCCTCGGCGTGGACCTCTGCATAGAGCTGGTCGTAGAACCCTCCTTCGATCGGGTCGTAGAGGTACCCGAAACTGACTGGGCATTTTACGGCCAGATCCTCTTCGCTGACACGATGCCAAGGGTGTTCAATCGCCCTCTGGAGTATGAGCTCCAGGTCGTAGCCTGGTGGTGGCGTTGTGGCCGTCGGAATCATACAAGCCATTAGAGGGGGCGGACTTGGCTCGATGGCCCTGTTTAATGCGGCATCCACCTTGAAGCCGTATCGACCTCCTTCATAGGGCTCTTGGCTGGCTTTGACCCATTGCACGGCCTCATCGTTGTCTCCCTCGTTGGTCGTTGGTTCCAGTTGTGCTGTGATAGCGGCTGATTGATCATTTCTCGTGATGTCTTCCTGGGCCTGAGTGGGCTTCGCCCCGTCGTCGAAGTCTCCTGCGAGTTCGGACGTGGCCTCGGGCTCCACTCGTAGACTGTAGCACACTTCCATAACCTTCGGCACGGGTTGGATCCTAGTGGCTTTGGCTGTGCACCTGTTTCGTTCATGCGTCGTCGGGTGCGTAGTTAACATCGTCTGGTACCTGGGAGCGAACTTAAACGTAGGGAAGACGCTTACGACCCTTCCTTGCTCCGTGGCGAGTTGCCTTAACACTTGCGCGATCGCTTCGCGCTTCTCCTGTGGGTTGAATGGGGCGTCTTGACGTGCCAACATTCTTGCCTTGAAGGCTGTCGGGTCCTTGATGATCTGTTCCACGTAGTTGAGCATGAACACGCCACAGTCATCGCTATTTTTCTGTCGTGGTATTTTCGCGTTAATCAGCGGGAGATTCCCCTCCGTGAATCGGGATGGCTCCACCTGCAGCTCGCGGGCTCGGAATACCAGCGACAGGTATTCGCGTATCGGGGGTGCCCTTTCGATGTTGGCTTGTCGATACAGCGAGTCCAGCTGTAGTATGCAACCGTACCCACGCTTGGTCCCGGCGCTTGGTAAGTAGGCAACCATTGCCTCCCAATGGTCGCCTGAGTTTATGGGCCACACGATGACCGTCATCGCCGTGAGGTCTATTTTCCACGTCCAACGACGCACGGATTGGTATTGCTCCTCGGCGCTACGACCCCTTGCCATCCGGTCGAAGAAGAACGGGCTAAATATGTGTGTGCGTTCCCGCCAGGTGGTTCCGGTGCTCTGTTGGACACAGCGGAGGTACACCTACACCAATAAATCATTCAGCCACCTGCCGCTGCAGAGCCTTTCGAAGTCTCGGACTCGCACCTGGATTCCGCCTGGGCCTTCGGGCTGCTTCAGTTGCGTATGTGGACATTTTCTGTTTTGGACGTGGGTTGTCTGGTCCGAGTTGCCTATAATGAAAGAAGGAGGTGCCCTAAAGGTGCCGATGCAGCTGTCGTGGCTGCCAACTGGTGTGGCTCAGAGGACGAGCTTGTCGCACCTGCTGTTACTTTGTAGTTAATTGTATTGCTCGTGTTTAATTTGGTTGGGGGAATGCCTGGTCTTGTGTTGGGGGGATTTACTGGTCTTGAGGTTCCAACACCCCTCATGTCGGTTGGTCCTCCTCGACGCTTCCCGCTCGTCTTCTGCAGCACTCGATGGTGCGCATTCTGAGTTTTCCGCACTCGCAGCAGAATATTTTACTGGGACGCTGACACGCTGACACGCGTACTGTAAGTGCCCCGCCCTCCGCAGCGTCTGCAAGCAGCGCGTGGATTCCTGATGATTTCCTCTGCTGATGCCTGCATAACTCGTCGAGGCTGCTCTGAAAGTCGCCGGGGCGGCGATTCTGTTGTTGAGGTCAACGTCAGTTGTCGGCGTTGCTCTGGACGGGGTCGTGGTGGCGGTTCTTTTGCCTTTTCTCTCCCGATGTCCTCGAAATCTTTAGCGAGAGCGGTTAATTCTTCCAAATTCACGAAGTCCTTGCGTCGGATATAGAGCTGGTATTCGCCGCAACAATTCCGATAAATTCGTTGCAACTGCTGTTCGCTTTGTAGGTCAGCTTGTCTCAAAAGGGTCTGTATCCCCAGCACGTAGTCCTTGAAAGTCTCCCGGGGTCGTTGAACGCGACGGCGTATACTGTCGTTGAGGTCCTCGAAGTAGCGAGCGGGCAGGAAAAACTTCCGAAAGTCGCTTTGGAAAGCCTGCCAGTTGTCCCAGTTCCGATTGTTGTTGCGATACCATGCCAACTCCCGGTCTTTCAGCAACTCCGGCATGGTGTGGGGCAGAGTGTCGAGGTTAATGTGTCAATAACAGACCCATGCAAGGTGTGAGCGTCCGTTTGGGCTGCCAGGGGTGTACCGTTATATAGCGTTGGTAGTGGCGTCGCGCTGGTTGTCGTTGTCGTCGTCGTAAGGCTGACTCGTTGCTGCCCACTGGGCCCCGGTGAGGGAGAGCGCTTGTATTTCTGTTATCTCAGACGTGACTCCTCTGCGTCGCCGTCGCTGTTCTGGTGGCGTAACCGTAAAATCGTCATCGTAACTCCTCTACCGTCCCTGTTGCCTCGAGCCCAAGGTCCTCCATAATTTTCTGGAACTCCTCCTTTTGTACGTTTTACACCCATCCAGGTTTTATGGGTTTAGCAGTGCTGACATTCATTATTTTAGTTAGTAATTTTATCTATTAATTTTTGTATTTTAGTATTTATTTTATGTAATACTATATATAAATTATATTACATGGTTTATTGAGATTTCAGCTAAATTTTATTTATTAATTATTTTCTTGCTGGACGTTACGGGCAGCCCCACTGCCTCGTAATTTTTCTGGTTTGCGGCTCTGTTGAATTCGTCTTGGTGCGTGTCTTGGCTTGCGTGCGTTGTGTGTCTTGGCTTGCGTGCGGTGTTTGTCTTGGCTTGCGTGCGGTGTGTGTCTTGGCTTGTGTGCATTTTGTGTCTTGGCTTGCGTGCGTTGTGTGTCTTGGCTTGCGTGCGTTGTGTGTCTTGGCTTTCGATGAGGTTCTCCACTGGAAGAACTTTGCTAACGAACTTGCCGGTGTGTTTCTCTGATGATTATTTGCTTGGTCTGTCTCTTCACTAATCTCTGCGCGGTGTGTATCTCGGTTGCTTGTTCACTGGGTGCGCTGCTTGGCTTTTCGTAACTCTAGCTTTATCCGGTGCCGCTTCTGCTTGTTTTCTCGAACTTCCGGTCCTTAATGCGTGGGATTTCTGCTGCTATTGTCGTCGCTGAATTTTGACCCCAAGGGTTCCTGTTCGGGCGCCAATTGTGACGAACCTTTTTTTGGCGGCGTGGAGTAGCTGTCGCGCGTCCAGAGGTTCGGGCACAATACTTTACGACGACAATAGTCCCACCGATGATACCTATACGTATCCCTCCCAGACCCCTCAGATTATGCAACACTTGCCGTCCTCGGTGGCGCAGTGGGTGATAACCTCGCTGCGAGCTCCGGGGATGCGGGTTCGAATCCCGCCTGGGCATGGATGATAATTGTGTTGTTTTCAGCGTACTTAAGGCCTACCCTAGCGCTAATAGTTCTACAAAAACTGAAAAACAGTTCTACAATTTAAAAAAAAAACACGAAAACAAAGACACTTTCCACTCCCCTCCCTCTATCAACCCACTTAACAGTAGCTCGTGCTATTAGCACAAGAAGCTTTGAAGCTTAGCAGCTCCTGAACTTTGATATAGAAAAAAAACACAAAGGGTATTTTCTCTATAGTCCTTTATTTATATAAAAATAAGTTGCGCTATGCTAGCATCTTAATCTAAAATACTGGTTTCTAGTTTGGGCTATGGTAACCTATACCGTCGACCACGATTCCACCTGCGTTCCTCACGGGGAGAAGACGTACCAACAGTTAGCCAACTTCCAACACCAACCCGTAGACCAACGACCAACCCGTAGGTCAATAAACCACTTTGGGTGATGAAGTTTTTCAAACCTACTGGTTACAATGTAAATTACTATGCGATGAAAACTCACTCTGCTGATAGTCCTTCGACGGACGTCGGTTCTGTATCGTAAGGGTCCCTCGAGGTGTCAAGGCACGGTTGTGGTGTACTTTGTTAGCACTTGATACACTCCACGTTAGCACTTCATTCATTCAAGCGTTAGTCACTTTAAAAAAATTTATGTACTTCTTGTCGCGCGATGACTAGATAACTGAGACCGATTCCTGCGCGTCGGTCTCTTAAATAGACACCCTCTGGACTTCCAGCGGCGGCGGTGTGAGTAGCTTCGCCACACGGCGTCCGGCTGTCTCCTCTCAGGGGATCCCGTTATCCGTGCGCTACTCTTCCTGAGTCACAATTTACTCAGCGCGTTGTTGCTTGCAGGATTTTTCCGCCCTAGCTGTTGATGTCGGTGGGCTCTACTTTCTAACGTTGTCGCTTGCCGCCGAAAGATGAATTATTTATTAGATACTATATTTATTATAGGTATATATTTTATATATAAATTCACTTACCTCGTAAATAATGTGGTTTTTCCGTCTCTGTAGTTCTTGTACTTCTTCTTGTTGTTGTTATTGGTACTGTTGTTAGTGTTGTTGTTGTTGTTGTTGTTGTTGTTGCTGAAACAAGTTTTTTGTTTTGATTTTTATTTAAAGTTTTTTTTTAAAAATATTTTATTTAAATTTTTTTTTGTTTCCATTCACCTTAAAATTTTCACTTAAAAATTTAACAAAAGACGAAGACAAAAACATCAAATGATGAATCTTTAACTTCTCGATGCCTCGTTCAGATACTGAATGAAGTTTGATTATAAGTTTCAGTCCTTTCATACTACGACTGAAACCCCTATAAAATAAAAAGAAAAAGAAAAATGTCAACAAAATCGAAATTGAAATAAAAAATATGTATATATTCAGTCATGTTCGGCTCAGTTAGGCCTAATCTCATTTCATTCTTCGGAAATGTTTACATTAATTTAATTCCTAGCAAATTCGAGTCAAGCCACAGTTCGGTCCCAAGTAATTAAATAAAAAACTATAACAACATCAACCACAACACTACCTCTGCTTACGCCGCCCCACGCTCCAGATCATGCATGCACGCAAAGCCGCAGTTCGATCCGCTCACTTTTATGTTTACATTAAATTTCACTACACTTCTGGGGCGACGTCTCAAAAGCGAAGCAAGTAAATAAAAAACAACAACAGCTACAACACTACTTTTCCTTACGCAGCCTCTGCTTAGGCAGCCACTGCTTAGCAAGCTACCACCCGCGAGCACACACATTCCCTCAGCTCTGTATCCTACATGCAAACATTAAAACTACAATAACAAGTACAACAGCATATTTCCTAAATTTCCTAAAAAAATACCTCCACTCACCAACCCTATGCTCGACATAAGCTATAGTTCGCCTTCTCCAATATACAAAACGAACAAAGCCCACCATTATTCGCACTCACTCTTACCACTTATAGTCTTCCAATACTCACATACCATAACGCACGTCTCTCCCCTCCCTCTCCCTGCTTCCTCCACCAACCGACCGTCGGTCCGACCAACCGACCGACTGATCGTCTGCCCGTCCACCAGCCGCCAGGGTTGCCACCTGACAAAATCCCTCGAAAAAAAAAATCCTGGAAAAATGCACAAATCCCCACCAAAAATCCCCACAAATAGTCCCCAAATCCCCACAAAAATCCCCACAAAAAATCACATGGCAAAATCCCTCGATCTGGCAACTCTACTCTGCACTCATATAGTCTATCTGACTCTATAACGCCCCCTTTGGAGGATTACTCCTCCGAAATACACGGGAGGATGCATTGGATTAGAACAGGCCTATTCCTATTACTCCCGTCAACGATGCCATGCATTGGGTCCTGTTGGCAGTGATTGGCCTGGATGCAGTTATGACGGGGCAGAGAATCCCCGAAGGAACGAAGGTTCGTCCCGTAATACTGACCCTCGATTTCATGGCAACGGAGCCACGGACAACTGCCGTAAAGCAACGCACATATGCTGCTGGGAGAGGACGCTGGGAGAGGACGCGCTGCCATGGCGTAATATGCAGGTGCCGCGGAAACTCAACACCTATGACTGCGGCGTATACGTCCTCCGTTATGCCACTTGCATCCTCTCTGGGCTCTCCACGAACTGGCACACAGCCGTCATAAAATCAGCGGCCAAAGAAATGCAGAAGGAGATCGACCGTCAACGCTGCAGGATGGCCCAGTTGTTCAGCGAGCTGGCCAAAGAGAGGGACCCAGCCAGATGCTACTTCCGATAGATCTGCCGATGGCTGGAACAGATGACACTAGCGACGAAAGCAGTAGCAGCGGCGACGAAAACAGCGGTAGCGACAACGGAAGCAGCAGTAGCAGAAGAAATAGTGGTGATGGAGACAACGGCAACATCAACATTCATCACAGCCAATCCAATAATAACAACAGTACCAACAAGAGCGATTCACCACAACACACAAAACAAAACATTCACAGCAACAATACCAACTATATCAGCAGGAACAAACAAGAGCACAACAGATAGAATAGAAATTTGTGAAGAAGTATGGCCACCAGAAGTCAGGGAAGAGCTGCGAGTGACGAGCACGACCTGGAGAACTGGTACACAAAGGAGATACATTTTACGCACAGGCAACCAGACATATAGTATCCACATTAGCAGAGCTGGCAAGGTCAGCGTCTTCCGTGTACCCCGAGGGGAGAAGGGGGTGCGAGGAGCCTGGAGCTCCCCACAAAGACTTCAGTAGAAATGAAAATGGCATTATTTTTTTTATGAACTTACATTGTGATTTCTAATACGTAGAACGTACCATGTTGATTTCAGTACTCATCTTTTTCTAATTGGAAATTTTCTCATTAACAGTATATCATCTTTAGTATATTATTAGTTCCTTTAACCATAGAGTAATAATAACAAGAGTCCGAATCTTGAACAACGAAATTTCTCTATGGTGGATCTGGTAGCAGATCCACTTTTCAATCATTTTTGAGTTCTTACTCTCTTCTCTATAGCTCTTGACTGTTTTCTTAGAGTAAGAATAACAAGAGGTCGAATCTTGAACAACGAAATTTTTCTATGGTGGATCTGGTAGTAGACCCACTTTTCACTAATTTTTTAGTGTTTTCATTTCTTACTCTCTTCTCTATAGCTCTTGACTGTTTTGCACTGATGCTCTAAGAATTCTTTTCTCACTTTGTGTGTATGTAGACAGAACATGTGTGTATACATATTGACAGAGTAGTTTAGCAAAGCTGTGCGTCGGTAAAGCCATCGTAGGACATGCTGGCTGTAAATATTTTGCACCCACTAGCAGTAGTAAAATTTTTTCAGATTTATCATGGCTTAGGGAATAAATGCAAACGTTTGAGAGGGATTATTACTCTTATAAATTTTCGGGTGAAATTTTTATTAAGAAAAATGCGGGCATACCTCATGTTATACTTTTAAAATTATAAAATAATATAATATAATAGAATAAAATATAATATTGTATAATAAAATATTAAATATATCATAATATAAAAATAAAAAACAATATATAAAAATAAAAACTAAAAACTTTATTCGGCACGCCCATTTTTTCAACCATTTTAGTGATGACGCTATATGTTCCGAAATAAAATTATACCTTAATATCTCACACGGTTTATGAAATATTCAGATTATAACATTTTTTGAAACGAGGTGCCTTTATATTCCGTAAGTAAAGTAGGCGTGGCTGTTTACCGATCTCACCCATTTTCAATCCCAAATAACCCTACCTAAAAAAGAATATTTGTGCCAACTTTCATCGCGATATCTCTTTTCGTTCTCTCGTAATCGTGATTTCAACAGACAGACAGACAACAGACAGACGGACGGACAGAGCTAAATCGATTCAGAAGGTGACGCTGAGAAAGAATATATATACTTTTCTATATCTATCTTGTCTCCTTCTCTGCGTTACAAACGGAAGAACAAAGTGAATATACCCTACTCCTTTCGAGTGTAGGGTATAAATAATTCGTTTTCAGAGTGAAATACCCCATCTGCTAACTACAAAACCGCATTAAAAGTTATTTCATCCCTTTTAAAAAATGGACTTGCTTTTTTTTTTGTTCGTAAAAAATTAATTTCCAGGTACGTCAGGAAATATTTTAAAATATATGTGCTCCATTGTTTAGCTGAGGAAACTCGATATCCATCGACTGAAAGTATTACCGACACCATAAGCAGTCAGTTTAGACACGAGTGCTTTATGCCACACCCGGTCAAATATCTTATATCCGGAGATATCCAGAGCAGCAACCTTGCTCTCACCGAACTGGTGAATACAGCTGTTCCACTGCTCATTGAGAAACGCCATCAGATCGCCGGTGGAACGGTGAGCACGGAAGTCGTACTGGCGATCTCTGATCAACTTGTTGCTCTCTAGATACCTCATCAAGTTAAAATTTACAATGCTCTCCATAACTTTGGAGAGCACTGAGCAGATTGCTATGGGCCGGTAATTTGCAGGATTCGTAGCCTCTTCCAGGAAGCCAATATTCCAGGAAGTAGGAAAAACTCCTGAAGTATACGATAAATTAAAGAGGTTGCGCAATGGGCGAGTCAGTGTTGAGGCGCACTTTCTCAACACGTGGGCTGAAATGCCATCCGGTCCCAAGGATTTGTTGACATTGAGGTTTGCAAGCACTCTTTTAACAGCTCGTGTTCGATAGTGCATCTCAGGCATAATATGAGACACACCATCGATCACGGATAGTGGTTGGCTACTCTCAGGAAGAGAGCAGTTTTCAGCAAACATTTTGGCTAATAAGTTAGCCTTATCAACCGAGTGAGTGAAGATCTGATCATCCTTAAGGAGAGCTGGAATAGACGTTCGCGTCTGATTCTTCACTCTCCCCACAAACGACCAAAAGTTCTTACTACCCTTATGGTATTCAAGAACTCTACTTCTAAGGCGCTGTTCGTAGAGAACTTTTTCGCGCTTTAGAGTGGCATTGCACCTATTTCTGGCCTGATTGCGCAGCAATTTAGTATCAGCAGTTTTGTGTAAACGCCAATTCTTAAATGCTTCCTCTCTAGACCTGACTGCTTGTCTGCAAGTCGCATTAAACCAGGAATGTTCTTTTGGTTTAATGGAAATTCTTTTATTGGGTATGAAAGACCTCATACCAAATAAAATTATATTTTCTACTAATTTTGCCACAGCATTTATGTATCTATCCCTGAAACACAATTGCCAATTGAAACGGCTGAAAAAGGAATTCAGCGCATCCCAATTAGCCTTCTCATATAACCACTCTGTCGACTGCTTCGAAGCTGGCTGGTGAGCGGATTGAAGACTAGGATATGAGAAGGTAGCAGAAATTGTAGCGTGGTCCGAATTACCAAAAGGTGCAAGAACATTCACATCATACTTGCTGTGATGAGAAGTTAGAAAAAGGTCTAGAATATTTTGGTTTTCCCTGGTCAACGCAGGGAAAGTGCGTTGGTTTGGTTCCTTCACTAACTGAATCAAATATTAGACTCAGCAAATAACTCAACATACAAACCCTCGGGTGTCGTGTGACTCGAATATATATATATATAATATATATATATATTGGACTCAATCGCAAAAGCATCCTTGTATTGTACGCCGCCCCACGCTCAAGATCATGCATGCACGCAAAGCCGCAGTTCGATCCGTTCATTTGTTGTGAGTCGCTACTTCCGCGGAACACATTCTCAGTCGACCATAATGGTGTCGCACTGAGCGTTTAATTTCCATCGCACTAAGCGTTTAATTCCGCATTGTAACTTGCCAAGGTCAATTCATCGAGCGCGCGCTAGCCGCTGGTGAAGCGGTATTGCACTTGTTGGCCGTGGAACTAGTGACCCACTTTCTTGCGCTCAGGTGTTGAGGCAGGTCTTTTCCGCTACAGTTAGCATATTGTTGTTTCCGTATTTAGGTTTCCGCATACAGAAATATAAATAAGACTGGTATGAAGTAGTCGAGAGTTAGTTGAGTAGAGAGTTGCGTAAGTTAGTCAATAGGAATCAGTAGTGATCAGTGAAGCAGAGCTTCAAACAGTGTGCAACTTTAGTGTGATCAAAGTAGATTTGTAGTGTTTTAATTTGAACGGACTGGAAAAGAGGGACTTCGGAGAAGCCCACGACCAGGATTTTCAAGGAAGAACCACAACATATTTGGCGCAGCCGGTTTTTACGAACCGAAAATCGTTCGCAAGGGTGAGTTTGTGATAACATAAAGTTTTAAAGGTGATAAATAAAGATTGGAATTTGTAGCGAATATATATAAATACTAACACACATAAATAATCCTGGGCAAGACTCCCTTACCCGTAATCCTGTGACATTACGAAATCCCAGTATACTGAGG
This sequence comes from Sicus ferrugineus, assembly GCA_922984085.1. NCBI lineage: Eukaryota > Metazoa > Arthropoda > Insecta > Diptera > Conopidae > Sicus > Sicus ferrugineus. The sequence goes on along the minus strand of OV277348.1, from coordinate 41,869,037 downwards.
CCCAGGATCATGGACTGCGACTTGAGATTAATAAATCATTAGCAAGGACATTCGTGTTGATCGAAATGGAAAGGCTGAACGTGATCGAAATGGAAAGGCTGATCGCAGAAGCAATACAGCTAAACGAGATCATCAGCAGATCTCTCGGAGCCCAACCAAACCTTTTAGCGAGCATGAATCCGGTCTGGACTGTAGAAATGAACCAAAGGACTGCAAGCCATACACACATGGATGCCCCAGGGAAACTAAATACACAGCATGGCAATAACTTCATGCAAAACCCGAGTATCACGCGGGACCTCAAAAGGATGGAACGTCCACAAGGTGGGGAAGCCAGTGCCAAAGCGCGAATAGTATGTAGTTTCTGCGGAAGGAAAGGCCATACTAGGGACGAGTGTCTAGTAAGGAAAAATAGTCCATTCTGTGAGAAATGCATGATATATGTGCATGAACTAAATTGGAGATGTCAGTCACGGGGACAGCCGACGAGAGGATATTTAGCCGAACGTCAGGTAGGTAATCAGAGAAGAACTAGTAACGACCACATAAGTAGTAGTAGACAGCAGCCACAAGCTAATGATGGTGCTAGGAATACGTATAATAAGGAAAGCAGAAGCAGGGGAGATGATATCAAGTGCTTCCGTTGTGAAAAAACTGGACATATAGCAATAAACTGCCCCGTCAAGAGATATCAGGGAACAGCGCAGGGAAACTATCGAGGGCCCACCCAAGGCCACTAAGCTAGGAACCCAAAAAGATAAGTAACTCGAGGCCACACATCATGGGAGTGACGAGTCATACGTCGAAAACGATTGTTGAACCGTCCTCCTCTGATCGTTGCGAGGAAGTCGTTCACGGGCGAATCGATAGTGCAGGCGGGAGCGTTGAAAGTGTTGAATCATTCCCAGAAGAAGTTGACAGTTGTGAGGAGGTAAGCGGAATTGGAGTTAAGCAAGCAGTTAATAACAAACAAACAGTAAAGCCGACGGCCGTTGAGTCAGTGGATACGTTTGGAGTTTTGACTTCATGCTTAAGTGCAAGCATTGCACACATTTTCGTTTTAATCATCTTGTCTCTGGGTATAATAAAACATGTAGTAAAAGAAAAGAAAATAAAAGTTTTTAATTATACAGAGCAATTTTTAAATAACAATAAGACAAACTTGAATTCGTGGCAAAAAGACGCAACGAAAATGTTAGAAAATTTTTTCTGAAAGTTAGAAAATAGTACAAGTAAAGGCAATAATATAAAACGGAATACAACGGAGAGAAGGGGACAAATAAATTCAGGATTGAACTGGCAGAAGGGTCGCCCAGACACTATAGATGACGTGTTCATTGAAGTATCTTGTGAAGGTGCAAAAAGTGGAAAACTCATCCTATTAGTAGATACTGGGGCAGACACGAGCCTGGTAAAGGAGAACGCGTTTAGTGGATCATTGCCGGTAAATATTAAAGACGTAAAAACCCTTAATGGAGCTTTTGGTGGATGTGTAACAACGAAGGGTCCTATAGTGATCAAACCTAGCGGTATGAATCACCTCAGCTTAAAGCTACAATTAGTGCCGCGTGGACAGGGAGTGCCAGGCATAATTGGTAGGGACAATTTGTGGAATCGGTCAGTTATAAACTCAGTTAGTAAAAAGGTAACATTTATCGACGAGACTAAGAAACATATTGAGACGCTGATTATGCGTTCAAGGGGAGAATTAGATCAGATCTTACATAACGAAAGTTCGAAAGTAATGGCGAGAACTATCAGAGCGGTTCCTGTTAGGATTAGAACCAATACTCCGGAAATAGTAGTTCATAAACAGGAAATTTTTCCGGGAGTGTACATTTGGGAAACTTTAGCGAAGGTAAAGGGAGGCGTAGTTTACGTTCCGATACTGAATTCAACGGAACAAGATGTAGAAATAGATAGTGACTTTAGGCCGGGGTTTTCTAGTTTCAAGGAGTTTGAAACACCCCGTGCTAGTATGATAAATAGAGTAGGAGAGATAGATGTTAGGGATAGAATAAGTACGCTGATGAATAAATTAAGTCTAGATAATAGTTTAAATAAGGAGGAAAGGGGTTCGGTAGAGAGAGTATGTGCAGCTTTTCATGATATTTTTCTGCTGGAAGGAGATGAATTGTCCTATACGCCGGTCTTAAAACACGAAATACCGACCAGGCAAGACCAATCACCAATTAATCAAAAGCAGTATAGGTTACCTCATATCTAAGCTGCTAGACGACGGGATTATCTACCCCAGCAAATCGTCGTGGAATTCGCCGCTGTTATTGGTACCAAAGAAAGCCGCGAAAGACGGTCAGAAAAAATGGCGGCTAGTGGTTGACTTTAGGAAATTGAATGAAGTTACGATTAAACAGGTTAATTGTTAAATTTAATGAATTAAGTAATTTTAATTGTTAAGTTAATTTAAATAGAGTTAATAATTGCGTATAACAATAAGGAAAAAGTTGTACATATAATAAAAAAAAAAACTGACAAAACTTTTGAGTGAAAGGAAAAGAAAGAAAAAGAGAGAAGAGAAAAAAAACAACAACAAAAAAATAAAGGAAAAAAGAAAGAAAACAAAGAAAGAAAAAAAGAATAAAGAAAAAACATTCTGAAAAATGTATGAAAATAAAGTACAACAATTTTAAAATGAAAAGAAAAGGAAATGAGAATGAAAAAAAGGAGGAAAGAAAAAGAAACTAGAGAAAAGGCACTAGTAAAATATTTTTAAGGACACATAACGAAAGGTGTAAAAAATCGAACCTAATATTTATTGGTTTCACTCGATAAATGTATTGATTTCAGTTGATAGTCGAATATGCACGCAAATTGTACATAGTCATAAGTATGTATATACTCGCATTTATTGCAGCATAAATATTAAGAAACAAAGATAAGATACTCATGAAATGACAAATTTCATTGAGTTATTTCGTAGTATAAGTATTAGAAAATAAATAGGATAAGCCACCAACAGCATCAACACCTATGGTAGCTTCAATTTGATTATGGACTCCAAGATACGAGCGGTACATCGAAGTTGCTTTTCCGAACCATCACGTTGTACGGCACCATCACAGAAATAAGAGACATCATTGTTCGACAAAGACGGCCATGGCGATGTTTTCTCGCATTAGTCAACAGGGTGGACGTGTTAAAATATTTTTCTTGGACTATCCCCGCAAATCATCTGACTACAGATCATAGTCACAAATTGGGGCTAACGTCCCGAAGTGAGGGAATCGTGAAGCCATGACGAGATATGAGCTTCTTCGATTAATTAGCGTCAAGTAAGATGGGAGGTCCGCCAGACAGTCAACAACGTAGCAAAGAACGCTAGCAGTCCGAGAAAACGAGAAAGAAACAGCGAAGGCCACATCACTCCGTTCAAAGTAGACCAGAACTACGAGCAGCATGTCCAATCGGTGCTGTCACACAGTTACACACCATTTCTTCAAATGTGGGTGCCCTACAACGCGTCATATCACCGTAAGACGAGGTGGCCATTCGTAGCAGCGAAAGCATAATTCGGTGGAACCATCATCATCTTCATCTACAATCAGCATGTCCGAAGGAAGCCAGACAAGAAGCGGTTATAGTATTTACTTAAGAAATTTGTAATAGCATTAAGACTAATATCAAACAGTTGACCACCTAGAAGAAACATTGCAATAAAAGGAAAAATTTACATCGCTTCACGATATTATTTTTTCCTTTCCCGGGGGGTGGAGGGATGTTGTGAGCCGCTACTTCCGCGGAACACATTCTCAGTCGACCATAATGGCGTCGCACTGAGCGTTTAATTTCCATCGCACTAAGCGTTTAATTCCGCATTGTAACACATCACATCACACACATCACATGATCACATTTGTGTGATCAGTGAAGCAGAGCTTCAAACAGTGTGCAACTTTAGTGTAATAAAGTGATCAAAGTAGATTTGTAGTGTTTTAATTTGAACGGACTGGAAAGGAGGGACTTCGGAGAAGCCCACGACCAGGATTTTCAAGGAAGAACCACAACAATTTTATGTTTACAATAAATTTCAATACACTTCTGGGAAACAACAACAACTACAACACTACTTCTGCTTACGCAGCCTCTGCTTAGGCAGCCACTGCTTAGCAAGCTTCCACCCGCGAGCACACAGATTCCCTCAGCTCTGTATCCTACATACAAACATTAAAAGCACAACAACATCTACAACAGAATACTTCCTAAATTTCCTAAAGAAATAACTCCACTCACCAACCCTATGCTCGACATAAGCCTCAGTTCGCCTTCTCCAATAAACAAAACGAACAAAGCCCACCATTATTCACACTCACTCTTATCACTTATGGAATCCCAATACTCACATATCATAACGCACGTCTCACCCCTCTCTCTCCTTGCTACCTCACCATCTCCGACTGATCGTATGTCCGTCCGCCAGCCGCCAGGGTTGCCATCTGAAAAAATCCCTCGAGAAAAAATCCCTGGAAAATTACCCAAATACCCACAAAAAATCCCTATAAAAAGTCCCCAAATTTCCACAAGAAATCCCCACAAGAATCACATGACAAAATCTCTCGATCTGGCAACTCTACTCTGCACTTATATAGTCTATCACACTCTTACACACACACACACACACACACACACAACGCCCCCTTTGGAGGATTACTCCTCCAAAATACACGGGAGGATGCATTGGATTAGAACCGGCCTATTCCTACTACGCACGGGTATTATCACCACACGTTTGGTTAATATGTCTACACCTTTAGTCCAGCCACGTACCCAGCTGCATTCTATCGGGGTAATCATGGCCGCTTTCTGTCCGCTTGGAGGGGTTCCTCTGAAGCGGCTTACGAAATGGCTGGAAAATACATACACCTGGTCCCGGAGCTCCTCTGGTAGAGATTAGATTAAAGTTAAAACTAACAAGAAGGAGGAGTGATTAAGAGTGAAGTTCAATAAAAGAGTGAGAGCATTGGTGAAAGTATATAGTATAGTGGGAGGAAAGAACAGGAAGGCAAGAATTATGTAGTGTTAAGATAATTACACGCAAGTATCTTGAATTTACTTTTGTTACTAATCCTTCGTATAAGTGGTGGTAGGGAGTTCCATAGTCTGGCAGCGCTAACGAAAAACTGCCTTTTAGATATTAAGGTTGAAAATCTAGGGAGTACCAACGTAATGAACCTTTGTGACCGAGAAAAAAAATAAAAATTAAATTTGTAACTTCAGGAAGCTTATTGGCGAGCATCCGAAAATAGAGAAAGAACTATCTGAGATATTATTAATTAATCTCCAATCTTATTAATCTCCAATATATATATTCGGTAGATTGTGTACTTCGGTTTGTTTTTTGTAAATGTGCAAAATTTTAGACTCTACCGGATTGAGGCTTAGTATATTATAATCCGCCCAGATTTTGATCGATGCGAGGTCTTCGTTGATTAAGGGAGCACTGGTAGAATCTTCATAGTATGGACAACTAAAAATTAGCTGGACGTCATCTATAGTCCTGTATAGGTGAATTAGAATTTTTTTGAATTGTTATAATTTTCGTATATTTCCATGCATTAGGGAAAGTTGAGGTGGTTATGATTGAATTAAAGATGTAATAGATAAATTTCAGTATGTATGGTACTATTAACCTAATAAATTTCGGGTTAATACCATCTAGCCCAGTGGCATTGGATTTAATGGATAGAATTGCGTGTAGGACATTATGCTCAAACGTAGTGTTAACGAAAAAGAGGCATTGCTATATTCATCTATAATAAGGGTATCTTCCGAAACAATAGCTGGTGGAGAGGAATTAGGTGAGTGTGCCAAAATTTTGTCATTGAGTCATTACAGTCTATATTTGAAGAGGTTACAGAGGAGTGCTTACCAATACCAATATTTTTAACACTGTTACAAAAAGATTTAGTAGATAGCGTTTGGCTAAATTTAGTTTGAAAATATCTAGACTTTGAGGCTCTAATTTTAGTAACAATTTGATTGCGCAATTGACAAAAATGTTTTAGGTATTCATGAAGTTTGAATTTCTTCCATTTCCAATAGATGGTGTCACGTTGGCGCATTAGTACGAGTATATTAGGTGCTAGCAAAGCAGGCACATTAAACTTTGCCGCTTTAGTGACGAGAGGAACATGTTTGTCATACAAGTAATTGATGTTTTGGGTTAAGAATTCAACTTGGTCATTGACTAGGGGGATATGGTAAATACTTTCCCAGTTGATAAGATTTTAATCTTTATGCAATAAAAAGAAATCAATATCTTTGAAGTTTCTATAATGGAATTTGTTGGTAACATTTGACAACTCAGCACGGTCGAAAGAATACGTCATGAATAACAGGTCATGCATGAAAAACCCTGGAGCCACCAATTGCTGATATAATAGTACATTTTGCAAGTTGCTAACAAAGACTAGGTCAATGAGACTGCAGGACCGTTTAGAAAAATGAGAGGGCGTAGTGTTATTTGTGAGATTCAGTTTTAATGATGGCATTGATTGAATCAACTGATTTTATTCACTCTTATTCAAAACATTGCAGTTGAAATACCCACAGATTATGATTTCAGATATACTGCAAGAAAGTTCTTCGAGAATAGTCAAAAAACCTTCAAAAATGATTCGCTTATTAGGCCTGTACACTGTAGAGAGCAGTATACAAAATATGCAGAAAGAACAATAGATTGTGTTTTGTATACGTGTTTAATACCTATTATACAATATTTTTTCGTCTATTATAAAATATTTTGTGTGACACTCGTTGCATTCGGATATTTTTTCAGCATATTTGCTTTCAACAACGACAATACAATAATAAATAATAAATGTATTCTAATGAATAATAAAATACAGTAATAAATGTATTCTAATGAATGGGTTCACTGCGAGAATATATGGCGTCGAATACGATGTCTGCAGTGACGTGGATTCGGCGTGCCACTTGGAGTGCTGCCAAATTCGCTGGCTTCGTTCGCCTCGTGTGACGCTGGACTCGGCGGGCTGCCGTCCTCACTGGCTTCGATAAGCTCGTCGGGCTGCCACATTATGGCTGGCTTCGTGCGTCTGGTGTGACGCTAGCTCGGCGGGCTGCCGAATTCACTGGCTTCGTGTGCCTGGTGTGACGCTAAACTCGGCGGCTTGATGAAATTGCTGGCTTCATGGAGTGGTGCGCCTAGTGTGACTCTGGACTCGGCGAGCTGCCGTCTTCGCTGGCTTCGATAGGCTCGGCGGGTTGCCGTCTTCACTGGCTTCTTGGTGTTGACATCTGTAAAGAAAGGGAGGGGGAATCGGCTCCGCGAAAGAGCTGTCTACAGCACTCGAAGGATATGCTGCCCTACGAAAGGGCTGTCCTCCCGAAGAATATGCGGCCCTGCGAAAGTGCTGGTTATACCTCCCGAAGGACATGCGGCCCTGCGAGGACTGGCCTTTTGAGGCTTTGAAATGATTTTTCAGTAGGAGGTTACCGTCAATTAAATCAAATTTCTGATTGTATTTAATAAATTTCATTAATGTCTTTTAATTATAAGCACATTTTCTTGATGGATTCGAATTCGGTGTTTTTAAAACCGAAAATGGTTGAAAGAACATTATTGGAGCCCACCGATTTAAAGTGCTAATATGCGGCAAGTTTAGAATGGAATTCTTCAAATCTTTTTTGGGAATTTTTTCTGTTTTAAAGCAGGCCGCCTTTCAAACTTTTCTTTTATATTTATACGCTACACCCGAAGTGAGTATTCACTTTGTTCTTCCGTTTGTAACGCAGAGAAAGAGACGAGGTAAAATAGATATAAAAAAGTATATATATTCTTGCTCAGCGTCACTTCCTGAATTGATTTAGCCCCGTCCGTCCATCTGTTTGTTTTTCTGTCGGTATCTCCCTGACTATCTATTTAAATCACGATTACGGGCGAACGAAAAAAAGGTATCGCAAAGAAATTTGATACAAATATTCTTATTATGTAGGGCTGTTTGGGATTAAAAATAATTGGGAGAAAAAGTTGGCATGCCACGCCCACTAATCAAATAGCTGTCAATATCTCAAGGACGGTATAAGATATTAATACGTTATTTTATTACTACGTATCTGCAATTAATTACCTATTTGTTTGCTAAAAATGGGCGCGACACGCCCACTCTTACAAAAGTTGTCAATAGGTCATACGAAAGTAGTCAACTGGAAAAATTATTATTTTTTAGCTACTTGGGTGTAGGGTACTTTATATATTTGGCAAAACCGTCCCAAACTTATAGTTGGAATCGCATCCGACTTTAATCTCGTTTTGCCTATGTGCTTGAAAAATGCTTGCCTATGTGCCTATAAGTGCTTGAAAAATGATTTTCGCAAATGAAAAGCCTTTTATTGAAATTTTCATAAGGGACATTACATAAGGGACCTGTTTGGAGTGAGAGGCAGGCAGTCTAGAAAAATGAGAATAACCACCATTGTACTACCTCTTACATGATTTCCTCCCGCACCAAGAAAACCATAAGCAGAAATTTAAATTTTTGGGTTCAGACGTGCCTTCTATATAATTGTATATTCTTTGCTTATACCCAAACCTTAAATTATTATACAGGATTGAAAATATTCTTATATTTATATCACTTTACCCAAAGGCTCTTTCTAAGGGTTTTTACCAATAAAACAAAATTGGAGTACACGAAGAATATTTAAATAATTTATTTATATAATTTTATAATAATAATTGGACAAATACTATATAACGTATAATAAAACACAAAATTACATTTGTAATAATTTCTTTATTATATTATCATTTAAATTATATGGTTAAAAGTACTGAAACTCGCCGAAGCTTTATCAATTTCGTCAAAGTTTCTTTTAAAAAAATGGTTTTTCGGAGTTTTATATCTGTGCATTGTCGACATTTTAATAGCAATATACAAATAGTACTTACGTATATAGATACTACTTAATAAAGCAGGATTATTCTTTTTAACGGCTTCAAAGCGTAAGTAATAATTTTCAATCCAAACCCAAAAGTCTAAGCCATGCCTTTCCTTTTGGTGTTTATGTGTCCAGATATATCTGTTTAAACTACAAATTTATTTGTTGTTATTATTTATGAATTTTTTTATGTATTAGCGTAACCCTTTTGTGATTGCAGAAGTAGTATGTATATGTATGTTCTCAAACATAGGCAAACGCCTGTAAAAAAGCGGAGTTTAGGCGGAGCATAAGAACTGTGTGTAATAGTAACATAGTGATAAATGAAATATGTGAAAGTGGGACAGCAAATATATGACGGGCGGGATGACGGACAGACGGGCGGATGGACAAACCAAGATGGACGGATTTATGTGAGCACCTGCTCATTAGTCGCAATATCCCGGTAAGTCATTCTACAAAGGCATGCCACCATGCTTGGGCAAAACCAAATCCCTGATGGCGTGACCCTGCAATCACACCATTATGACTTCCATAGATGTTTTGGTATTGTGCTAAAACAAAACTTGTAACATTTTAACATTATTTAGCACCTCATATCATGAGGACCAATCACCAAGATCAATCACCATCAGTATCTGATTCACAGGTGTGGCAACCACACCGGTGTATTGGTCTCATCCTTTGTGGTACCTGTTTTAACAATATGTATGGGCCGACCGTGACTCCAATCAGATCCAATGCAACCGAAGGGAGGTCGCAGTATTTTCAGCCTTGTGTCCCACAGAAAATAATATACATAGATGCGCCAGCTATCACATATCAAATATTGAAGTTGAAGAAATCTTTTTGACTGATCTAATAATGCTGAATTTCACTGGTCTATACATTCCCACTAACAATCGGAGAAGTTGCCAGGATTTGAACAACAAAATCCTGATACGAGTATAAGCTTCAAATTCTTTTCTTTTGACAAAGAAATTGGCAGCATCGTTTAAAAACATTTCAAAGTAACTGAAATTAAACAAGTAAGAGTGTTGTCTTCGGCCTGGCCGAAATCTAAATACCCTACACCCGAGTAACTGAAAAAATTATAATTTCACCACTTAACAACTTTTGTATAAGTAGGCGGACCACGCCCATTTCGGGAAAATGTTTTTGTAATGTCTCTAGGTACTGCTAGATATAATTACGAAGGTATTAATATTTTGAACCGTTTATGGGATATTGACAACTTTTGTATAAGTGGGCGGACCACGCCTTATACAAATTGTATATTTTTTGTATACAAATTGGTAATACGTGTAGATACCTCGTGAAAAAATTTCGTATTAATATTTTATACCGTTTACAAGATATTGATAACTTTCGTATGAGTGGGCGTGGCCCGCCCATTTTTGGCAAGCTTATTGGTACTGCTTCCCTATGCTTCTTGATAAAATTACATATCAATATCTTGTACCATTCCTTAGATATTGCCAACTTTGTTATAAGTGGGCGTGGCACGCCCATTTTTTTCAAACATTATAGTAATGACGCTATATGTTCCGGAATCAAATTATACCTTAATATCTCACACGGTTTACGAAATATTCAGATTTTAACATTTTTTGAAACGAGATGCCTTTACATTCCGTATGTAAAGTAGGCGTGGCTGTTTACCGATCTCGATCCCAAACAGCCCTACATAACAAAGAATATTTGTGCCAAATTTCATCGCGATATCTCTTTTCGTTCTCTCGTAATCGTGATTTCAACAGACAGACAGACAGACAGACAGGCAGACAGACAGACAGACAGACAGACAGACAGACAGACGGATGGACAGGGCTAAATCGATTCAGGAGGTGACGCTGAGCAAGAATATATATACTTATCTATATCTATCTCGTCTCCTTCTCTGCGTTACAAACGGAAGAACAAAGTGAATAAGGGAAGGGAAAGTGAACTCCCTTCGGGTGTAGGGTATAATAATTGATTAGTTATTTCTGAAAACGAATTTTTCCAACTTTTCTTTTACAGATGAATGAAAACGCAGAGCACTTACGGGATGTATTCGTGCAACAGCTGCCTGCAGTATTCGCAGAACGCAAAAACTATAGATCAGCATAAATTAGTATATAAGAAAATATAAGAGGCATAAATTTGTTTTAATGTCAATTAGACGCTCCTTTTTACCGGCGTCAAGTTAGTATTTTAGAACAAATGCTTTTGCTAAATTTGGGGCAAAAAGTCCTCACTCTCAGTAGAGAAATAGCCTTGAAACCAATCTGGTTTAGTGATCCGCTTTACCAACTGAGCCACGACTTTATGATGGCTGCGCCTGCCATTTTGAGTTATAAGATTACTTCACATGGTTTCTTTCAACGCAGCAGACATGTTATTACAAGCACATGAAATGTAGACTTTCCCATATGTGTTTATGTAAAACCGACAACTTTTGCAAGTACATTTTTTAGTAAATTATGATAATTATTTAGTATTTTTGTTGCAATTTTTAACTGGATTTCTGCTCAGATAATTATCAAATGTATTTCTCGTTAGATAAAAATTGCGGTCTTGTTCAGTGGTGAGAAATGTTTTATAGCACAGACAAATATTTTACTATACAGATGCCGAAAACAAAACAAAAAATTTTTCACGATGATTTCGCGCTGGCCAGCCAACGCTGGCCCACTGAAAGCTGTTTATTCAGTCAAGACTTTAACGTATGCATAAAGTTTTATAAAACCTTTCCTCATCGACCGACGTTCAGTTCGTTCGTTCTCTTTTGCACAAGTTGAGCTGTTAGCCTTCTCAAACACATACAAATAATATCGTTTTCCTTTCCCTTTTCTTCCGCAATGATTCAAATCACCATGGTTATGCGATTATTCACTCGCGCATTAATCGAGATATGTTGTGTTTACAATCATTCACAATTTCTGTGTATGCGTGGAACTGTTTCGCATGGTTGAGTGTGTACTTATTTTCATGCATCGAAGATGTTTTAGCATATCTAGAGTTTTTGATGGCTTTCAACTACTCTAGTTTTCTTCTTCACGTTCGGTGTCCACGATTTGTACATTAAGTTTTTTAACTTTTTATTTGTTTATTTTAACAAATTTGTTTATTTTAACAAACAAAAAAACAAAAAAAAAAATCCACGATTTGATGCATTAAGTTTTTTAACTTTTTATTTGTTTATTTTATTTTATTTGTCTTGCTTTTGGGTTAGTCTCTCTTTTTTTTTTTTGTTCCTTTCATATTGTCTTAAACCCAAATACACGTCTTGCATATTAGAATTGAAATTAATATCTTCAGCACCATAAGCCGATACTGATAACGTGAATTCTTTTCATTAAACCAAGTATTTTATATTTTATTAGTTTCGTCCTGACACTTTGTAACGATTGTAGCCTTAAATATGGCAAACAAGGAATGCTTCTCATAATTTTTTCAGAAATATCAATATGAAGTTTGCATATTTCGAAAAAAATTATTAGACGGGTTTATAAGGCCGGTTTTCAAACCTGGAGATTTGTATGTTTTGTTTCTAAGAAATATTTCAGATTTGACCGCTACTTCTGGAAATTTTTCACATGAAAACGAAAATCTTTCATATGAAAATTAATATACTTATTTTGTAATTATTTCTCAGTTAAAATGCTTTAATTAATTAACCAACCGAAATACATACTGTGACGAAATTACAATCGATGTTTCGCTCAACTACTGGAAACCATCCTGATGCTTTAAGCGCGCCATCTACAGTTCACCTAGCGTAAGAGAGACAATCGCACATAGAAGGGAATTCTTCCACATTTCAGGCGAGGCAAAATAAAATGGAGAATGAATTACAAAGACTAGAATCAGAAATACTGCGGCTGGATGGTCATGTGCGAGAAATACAGTACGGTGGACCATTTACAGCTGATAGCGCAACGAATTGCAAGCGCCAACGTTTGACGAAACTATACCGTAGTTTCTCGAACTGTATTCTAAATACAGTTCGAGACCACAGCACAAGCTAATCACTGGACTACGGCAGACAAAGTGGCATCTTTGGTAGTATCATTAAAAGGCTCCGCCGTTGAAGTTTTGCAAAGGGTTCCTGAAATTTAACGTGGTAATTATGACGCGTTAATGGCAGCGATAGAACGACGATATGGTAGCGACCATAGAAAACATGTGTTCCAAATGGAGCTGATGAATCGTTATCATAAAGCCAACGAGTCGTTACAAGAATATGTAACGAAGATACTATAGAGCGGCTCGCGCATTTGGCCAACATAGATGCACCAGCGGAAGAAACTGAATTACTTAAAATTCAGGCGTTCATGAGTGGAATACGAGATGCGGACACCAAACGTGCATTCTGTTCCATGCCAAAGAATACGATTGCCGAAACAGTGTGGTTTGCTTTGACGCAGGAAACAGCATGCTTTTTAAGCCTATTCCTGCCAGGCTCTTCCACTGACGTAAACCGCCAAAGTGTGACTTATAGTCACGTACAAATATTAAAATCACATCTGTTCATTTGAAATGTTATATGTATTTGTATTCTTTCTTTCTCATTATTCTAAATATTTTATAGACTCTAATAATATAATAGGAATACTTCTATTTATGGAAATACTATTTACAATATTTTATCATATAAATAATTGCAAATAATAGTTTTTCTAGAATGCTCTGGGCAGACATTTCGCCCGCATGTATTACAGCTTTGTTTCGACGCTCGTCCTTTTAGGGATGGGCAATGGATGCATCGTCGACGAACATGAGGTGGCGGCGGTGCTGCAATTATATTGCTGCAATTTCGTCTTTTATATGCCAACACAAGCCAATTGCTTTGAAAGCAAATTCGCTGCCACCTCATAACTTGTAAAATAATTATCAAAAGTTTTATTTCTGTTCGTCCTCTCGTAGTGCTCAGACAATTGTTCGAAAACGCGCTGTGCTTAATTTGTAATTATGTTACGACCCTCCTGTCCTAAGTATGGAATCCCATGTAGTGGGTAACTGGTTAGACTGTCGCAAATCCACCATATTTTCATACCATACTTATCTGGTTTCGATGGTACATATTGCCAGAAAGAAACTGTGCCCCTAAATAGTACTAAGTGTTCGTCGATTGTTAGGCTTTCCCCAGGCATGTAGTATTTTCTAAAATTTTTGTTTACGATCTTTCATAATTCCCGAAAAGATGCAAACTCGTCTTCGGATCTCCGAAAGGATCTTGTTGATTTGTAATCAAATCGCAAATATTACGATAAAGTAACAAATCTGTTTTTCGGCGTACAAGCACGAAACAGTACTGTACCAAATGTTGGATCCCAAAATTCTTCGTAATCACTTAAGCTTCGTTTTTGCCTTTTTGCTTCTAACAATAAGCCAATATAAAACCGAATTTTTATAGCATTTGATGGCTTCCAGGACTGACCTGCATGCTCAGTTGCATTCAACTTAGTATATTTGACTATCAAATTATAGCATCTTTCTCGAAAAATAAAGCCAAGGCATCACTAGCTGTTTCAATATGATGTCCTGGAGACATGACTTTATTCATTGCTTCTTTTATCATGTTATGGGCAGAAACCTTTCGCTGTGCATGGGGATATGTACTCCATTCCGTTCCATCTCTGCCAAAAAATTACGATACTTTTCTACTCGTGTATCGAAATCCACACTTTCTGCTTCCGAAAGTTCGTCCGCAGCTTCCGAAGCTATTTCTAAATTTTCTTCACCTTCTTCACCCTCTTCACTAGCAATATCCTCGCAAAAGTTTTCATCTTCATCCTCGCTCTCCATAAGTGCATTCTTTATAGCTTCTTCTGTCATTCTGTCATTCCTCGATTTCCATACATTTCCTCTAAAACTAGGAAAGTAAATGCATACATATATATATAAAATGCATAATATATATATATATATATATATTTGTGTATATATTGTAACGGACCTTCTTGTCTCTTTTCTATGGCTTGGATTAGCTCGCCGGGATTCCAGGGTTCGTTTACAAGACAAGAGTATAATATAGGTTCAATATCTTTATTTACCTTACAATTAGCTTATTATAATGCCTGTGTTTAGTATGCTTATACACTTGGTTGTCGTACTAGAAATACAGTAATATATATGTCGCTGCTACCTCTACGCGCTTTGCGCTCTATGCTGCTAGGTTGTTGATGTCTCACCGCTTTTGTGAGATCACTGGTATTCTGCTGGATTATCGGTATCTCCCTGTTGCTGATTTCTCACTGTGTTTGTGAGATCCCTGGTGTTCTGCTGGATTGCTGTTATCTTGCTTTTGCTGATTTCTCACTGCGTTTGTGAGATCCCTGGTGTTCTGTTGACTTGCTGATATCTCACTGCGTTTGTGAGATCACTGGTGTTCTGCTGACTTGCTGATATCTCACTGCGTTTATGATATCACTGCTGTTCTGCTGACTTTCTGATATCTCACTGCGTTTGTGAGATCATTGGTATTCTGTCGGGTTGTCGCTATTTCACTTCGTTTTTGAGATAGCTGGGGGTTACGCGTCTCTGTGCGGGTAATTACAGGAGGGCATTTGAGCCACTGCGACTGTGAATTCGTCCCTTTGTGAGTCTTAGCAGGAGAGCATTTGAGCCACTACTACTGCGAATTTAACAGGAGGGCATTTGAGCCACTGCGACTGTGAATTCAACTCTTTGAGAGTACTAAGAGGAGGGCATTGGAGCCACTACGACTGTGAATTCGTCCCTTTGTGAGTTTTAGCAGGAGGGCATTTGAGCCACTACGACTGCGAATTTAACAGGAGGGAATTTGAGCCACTGCGACTGTGAATTCAACTCTTTACGGGTACTAACAGGAGGGCTAACTACAACTGTGAATTTGTACTGCGCTGGTTTTCACTGTTTTCAAGGCGTTGCCTGATTGGTCACTTTTCACTAATTCACTCCTTAATTTGCTTTTGCACTTCCAAACTGACTGCACAACTGAACTGGCTGAACCACTGCTTTGACTTGCTGAATTGCTTCGAATGCACACGCTGAACCAGAAAACAGACTGAACTGAACTGACTCAACCACTGCTTTGACTTGCTGAACTGCTTCGAATGCACACACTGAACCAGAAAAGAGACTGACCTGAACTGAACTGTCTGAACCACTGCTTTGACTTGCTGAACTGCTTCGAATGCACACGCTGAACCAGAAAACAGACTGAACTGAACTGTCTCGATTTCTGCTTTGCAGCCGGTTTTATACCTTCTCGGCTTTCCTTCCAGAAGGTTCCATTCTAACGGAGTACGGTAATACGTATTCCGCTAATCTATTTCTCCTTATTTGTTTTTCTGTAGAAACACGTATGTTAAAAACAAAAAACCTCTTTTCAAGGTTATCGAGTCACTTGGTCAGTGAACTTCACTCCAGTCTATGCACATACGAGGGGTGTTTGCATCACATATGTGTTCATCGTAACTTTTCTGTTGTGTGGTGTACGAATTGAGCTATCACTACGCATCGTGATTCGATTCCTCATGCATGCTGTCAGCGGCTATCCCGCTCTGTCGCACGGTCTGTCTTGTGTGTGTAATGCCCACCACGCCACTTTTACTTTCTTTCCATTTCTCCGCTGCGCGTCGGTGTGTGGGCGTTTCTAATAAGATGCACACGTTTGCTGCAAGCTAGTGTTGGGGATGTTTGTTACACGTAAACTGTCCCCAGTATTTAAGCCCTGTGTACTTTCACTTGACGTATGCAAGTGACAAGTGTCAGCGGGGAAAGTTCGTCTTTTGTGTCTTTTTTCCTTGTGCGTATTTTTTTGTGTATTTGTGTATTTTTGTTGTCGTCCGTTTAATGGTGAATACATGTTGTGCGCCAAATTTTATTCGCAAAAATTTAGGCCGTCACACTCCCCTCCTACTTCGGGGAAGAAAAAAAAATCCTTTTTTTTTCCTCTTGCCTGCAATTTCCAATTCATTTTCAATCAGTTCAATTCCAATTATTCAGTTAATAAATTCATATAAAAAAAATCTCAATTCATTTAATTCACTTCTATTGTTGTTTGTTTGAAGCATTTTTAAGTTATCATATGCACTGTTTTTTTCCTTTTCTCTTTTTTTCCAAACGCAAAAATTTTGTTGTTGTTAACGTTGTTGGTGTGGCTGCCAGAATTTTCCTGTAGTTCTCTTGTGGAACTCTCTGTTGTCGATTCTTGGTCTTCGAGTTCCAACACCTTGTTGGGAATTTTCCTCCCTGTAGTTCGGCTTTTGCTTTGATTCGCGAAGCCGATAGCTGGGAGAGCAATTCATTGTGAAATAATGCCTTCCTCTCTTCCGGTGTGAAATCGCCGAATATTAAGTGCTCGCGATCTTGCGAATATGCTCGAGTCGTTTGTTTTCCGCCCGACGGATGTGTAGCCTTCTGCTTCTTTTCTACGTCTGCGCCACGGGTGTCCACCTGTGGCCTGTTGTAATTCTGTCGCCGCGTTGGCGGATTCTGCCTGTGTTTTGCTTTCGGGTAGCTGTTGAATTCTTCACTAGCTGTGGCTATTCTTGCTGAAACCGGTTTTCCTTTCTTGTAATCGGGTTCTGGTTGACATAGTTTCCTTCTGCGCCCGCGTTTGCTTGTTTTTGTTTCTGGTTTTGTTTGACCCTCAGCGTCTGTGTCTGGCGGGTTGCCTGTACCCTGAACGGGACGTTCGCTGCCAGGAACTCCCTCTGGAGTATGGTCACTTCGCGCAGCCGCCTGTTGGTACGCCTTGAGCTCGCTCACATGAGCCGTTCTTGGCCGAGTCTCACCTTCTTTCTGTAAACGGACGATCACGGGAGACACTAATCGAACTAACTGGTACGGGCCGTCGAACTTCGGAGACAATTTCGCCGCGAAGCTGTCGATTGCCTTTGACAGCGGGTGCTGTCGCACAAGTACTGATTGCCCAACCTCTGTTTTCCACTGTCGTCGTCGCAAGTTATAGTGGTGCGCCTGATCCTGCGTTGCCTTTTCCAAGTTTCTCACCACCAATTTGAAGACTTCTTTTAAATTTTTCCCCTTCTCCGCGGCTTGTATGGGCTCCTGACCACTGCCTGGTATTTG
This sequence comes from Sicus ferrugineus, assembly GCA_922984085.1. Lineage (NCBI taxonomy): Eukaryota > Metazoa > Arthropoda > Insecta > Diptera > Conopidae > Sicus > Sicus ferrugineus. The sequence goes on along the minus strand of OV277348.1, from coordinate 41,851,052 downwards.
CTCGTCGTAGTAGGTTCCCGGAAGTCTTGGTTCTCGTCCTTGCGTGAGATATGCCGGGCTGTATCCCGTGGTCTCAGATACGCTGCTGTTAATGGCTAGCGTAATTTCTGGGAGCAGTTCGTCCCAGTTCCGATGCTTGTTGTCCGAAAGTTGTGCTATAATCGTTTTTATTGTCCGATTGATTCTCTCCGTGGGATTCTCCTGCGGCGTGTATGGAGCAGTATACTGTTGCTTTACACCCATGTCCTGGAGGAAACGACGAAAACTGCGACTCGTAAACTGAGTCCCATTATCCGTTACTAGAATCTTGGGTACCGGGCTAGAATGCGTTCTCGGAACGCTCGCTGCAAGTGTTCAGTTGAGGCTTTGCGTAGAGGTATCATGTCAGTCCATTTTCAAAATTTATCAAAGAACACTAGAGGAGTTGTATTTCCATGTGTAGAACGCGGTAGCGGACCCACAAAATCCGCACAGAGTATTGCCCAAGGTTCTTCTGCCAATTGAGTGAGCATTTTCCCTGCTGCCTTTTGCTGATTCGGCTTGTAGCGTTGACACGATTCACATTGCCGCACATATTTTCTCGCATCCTGAAACATTCCGGGCCAGTAAATTTGTTTGTTAGCCGGCATATAGTCTTGCGGACTCCTCCGTGGCCAGCGCACGGATGGTCGTGATTCTCTTTGAGAACTCGGCCTCTCATGGATCTGGGCACGCACAATTTCCACGGCGTGCAGTCCTGGTCTCCAAGTCGATTTGGAATATGCCGGTATAAATTTCCATTCTCAAAGGTATAATCTTCTCCGGATTTTGTTCCACTTCTCTGACCTTTGCTTGTATCCACTTGCAGTGTTGCTCGCGTGTCTCTTCTGCTGCCACTCTGGCTACGGTTTCTTGCGGCTGTCGGGACAGTGCATCCGCGATCTCATTCAGCTTCCCCTTCCGGTACTGGATGTCAAAGGAAAACTGTTGTAGCTCCAGGGACCATCTCGTTATTCTTCCGGATGGACTCTCAATAGAATTTAGCCACTTTAGCGCCAGATGATCTGTGATTACGGTGAACCCGTATCCCTCAAGGTAAGCGCGAATCTTACGGATACCCCACACTATGGCCAGGCATTCTTTTTCTGTTGCCGTGTAATTCCTTTCGGCCTTGTTGAGATGTTGGCTGGCGTACGCGATAACACGCTCCTGACCTCCAAGTTGTTGTGTGAGCACGGCTCCAAGTCCGAAGTCGCTCGCGTCCGTTTGCAGTTGGAATCTCTCGTTGAAATCTGGGCACGCCAGTATTGGTGCCTCCGTGAGTTTTTGCTTGAGGGTTTCAAACGCTTCATGTTGCGCCTCGCCCCACAATGTTTTCCTTTCCGTAATAGCGTGGTCATTGGCTGGACGGTTCTCGCGAAATCTGGCACGAACCTGCGATACCAGGAGGCAATGCCCAAGCATCTTCGTAGTTCTCTGGTGGTGGTTGGCGGTTTTAAATTTTGTATCGCCGAAATTTTATCAGGGTATGTCTGGATACCTTGCTCACTTACCACATGCCCCAGGTATTTCAATTCTTTCTTGAAGAACTCACACTTTGAGTTTGAGATTAGCCTGTCTCAAACGCCGGAAAACCTCTCTAAGATTTGCAATGTGCTCTTCCGCGGACGAACCTGTGACAATTATGTCGTCCAAGTAGGCAAAAGCTTTAGGCTCCAAATCGGGACCGATAACCTGGTCCAGAGCTCGCTGAAAAGTGGCTGGAGCCGAATGTAGCCCGAAGGGCATCACCCGCCACTGGAAAAGTCCTCTTCCAGGCACAGTAACCGCCGTGTATTGCTTACTGTCCTCCGCCATGGGAATCTGCCAGTACCCGCTCTTTAGGTCGAGGCTACTGATATACTTCGCGTCTCGCAGCCGCTCCGCTGTATGGACTGCTTGAGGGCTCTATGCAGCCCTTTTCTAGGAGTTCGTCGATCTCCTTGTTGATGACCGCCTGCATCGCCGGATTTCTGGGAAAGTACCGTTGTTTTATAGGACGCTCATCCCGCCTCACTATTTTGTGCTCGGTAATATTGGAGACGCCTTTCAGGGTTTCAAACTTCTTCATCTCTTCCTGGAGAAAACTCTCGACGTCCTCCGGTTGTTTTGGCCCTGACTCTTGCGCTGACGTACAGATGACTGCCTCATCCGCCTTTTCCTTCTCCTTCGTCGGGCCCAAGGACACGGTCTCGCCTCTGATGGAGAGTGTCGCTCCTATCCTGCACAGAAAATCTATCCCGAGGAGTAAGTCGTCCAGGACTTCTGGCAGAACAAGGAAGGACAACTCGCATGTACCAGTTCCCATCGCAACTTTTAGTGTGGTACTCTCGGACACTTTTCTAGTTGTCCCGTCCGCCATACGAATTTCCACCTTCGCCTTCTCCAACGGCCTCTCTCCCACCAGTCTTTCCGCTAGCGCCCTGCTCACGAAACTTCGCGTCGCGCCCGTGTCCACTGTCGCCTGTATTTGCTTGCCACGATGCGTCGGTTGTTAATTTGGAGGGGCTTTAGTTTCTGCGAGAGAACCTCTGGCTGGGACCCGCCTCCTCTCGCTTCCGGCGGGGTCCCAGTTCGTTTCCCTGTGCCTGTCTGCAACAGTCAATGGTCCTTAATGCCTCTCGGCCACACTCCCAGCAGAAAATCACGACAGGGTTTCGGCAATCACGGCGCATGTGTCCTTCCTGCCTGCAGCGTCCGCATGCCGTTTTCGGGTTGAAAGGCCTTGAGACCGCCTGGCTCACCGCATAGTTGCGTTCCGATGGCCATTGCCTTGAGGCTACCGGCCGCGTCTGGTATTCCTCTGAAAACTCGTCTGTCTTGACAAATCGCAGGCACTCGAAATCCTCGGCCAGCGAGAGCAACTCTTTCAGCTCCCGAAAATCTTGTCTTTTTATATAAAACTGATACTCACACGCAAAGTTTTTGTAGATTCTCTCCAGCTTTTCTCTCTCTGTGTACCTGCTATGTCTCATCAGATTCTGCAAACTTATGACGTAGTCCTTGAACTTCTCATTTGCGCACTGTTGCCGACTGCGAATGTCATCGCCGAGTCTCTCGAAGAAACGACTAGGCAGAAAGAAGTCCAGGAAGTCCTGCTTAAAGGCCTCCCATGACCGCCAATGATTATTGTTATTTCGATACCAGAGCAAAGCTTTGTCTTCCAGCAACTCTGGCATTGCGCGTGGCAACATATTACTGTCGGGGCCATACGTCTCGGCCAGCTCCTACATCCGCTCTACGAAGGCCAGAGGGTCGACACCGCCATCATACCTCTCGGACCATTTCCTCACCTCGTCAATAACACCGGGGTACGAATGTCGCTCAATTCTTTCCAGCAGGTCAGTGGGTTCTGGTGGTAGGTCAGTGGTCTTTGGTAGGTCAGTGGGTTCTGGTGTTGTGCGACCATCTTCCGCTTCATACGCCCTCAACCTTCGTTCCACGCTCTCCGCGTGGTTTCCTTCGTTGACGAACTCGACGAGTCTTTTCCTCATGTCATTGAGGGTTCCTTCGGCGACGAGTCCAAACTCAGACATGCACTGAGCAAGCGATTCTTTATTTAGCCGGTATACCCATCCTGTTCGGTCCCCCTCGGCACCATGATAAATTTTAATTTATTATATATATTTCAATCGTGTTTTTTTTCGATTGGTGAATATGATATTGTCCCTGTTCGGGCGCCACTTGTAACGAGCCTTCTTGTCTCTTTTCTATGGCTTGGATTAGCTCGCCGGGATTCCAGGGTTCGTTTACAAGACAAGAGTATAATATAGGTTCAATATCTTTATTCACCTTACAATTAGCTTATTATAATGCCTGTGTTTATTTTGCTTATACACTTGGTTGTCGTACTAGAAATACAGTAATATATATGTCGCTGCTACCTCTATGCGCTTTGCGCTCTATGCTGCTGGGTTGTTGATGTCTCACCGCTTTTGTGAGATCACTGGTATTCTGCTGGATTATCGGTATCTCCCTGTTGCTGATTTCTCACTGTGTTTGTGAGATCCCTAGTGTTCTGCTGGATTGCTGTTATCTCGCTTTTGCTGATTTCTCACTGCGTTCGTGAGATCCCTGGTGTTCTGCTGACTTGCTGATATCTCACTGCGTTTATGAGATCACTGCTGTTCTGCTGACATCTCACTGCGTTTGTCAGATCACTGGTGTTCTGCTGACTTGCTGATATCTCACTGCGTTTATGAGATCACTGGTGTTCTGCTGACTTGCTGATATCTCACTGCGTTTATGAGATCACTGCTGTTCTGCTGACTTGCTGATATCTCACTGCGTTTGTGAGATCATTGGTATTCTGTCGGGTTGTCGTTATTTCATTTCGTTTTTGAGATAGCTGGGGGTTACGCGTCTCTATGCGGGTAATTACAGGAGGGCATTTGAGCCACTGCGACTGTGAATTCGTCCCTTTGTGAGTCTTAGCAGGAGGGCATTTGAGCCACTGCGACTGTGAATTCGTCCCTTTGTGAGTCTTAGCAGGAGGGCATTTGAGCCACTACTACTGCGAATTTAACAGGAGGGCATTTGAGCCACTGCGACTGTGAATTCGTCTCTTTGTGAGTTTTAGCAGGAGGGCATTTGAGCCACTACGACTGCGAATTTAACAGGAGGGCATTTGAGCCACTGCGACTGTGAATTCAACTCTTTACGGGTACTAACAGGAGGGCATTTGAGCCACTACAACTGTGAATTCGTACTGCGCTGGTTTTCACTGTTTTCAAGGCGTTGCCTGCTTGGTCACTTTTCACTAATTCACTCTTTAATTTGCTTTTGCACTGCCAAACTGACTGTACAACTGAACTGGCTGAACCACTGCTTTGACTTGCTGAATTGCTTCGAATGCACACGCTGAACCAGAAAACAGACTGAACTGAACTGACTGAACCACTGCTTTGACTTGCTGAACTGCTTCGAATGCACACGCTGAACCAGAAAACAGACTGAACTGAACTGACTGAACCACTGCTTTGACTTGCTGAACTGCTTCGAATGCACACGCTGAACCAGAAAACAGATTGAACTGAACTGACTGAACCATTGCTTTGACTGGCTGAACTGCTTCGAATGCACACGCTGAACCAGAAAACAGACTGACCTGAACTGAACTGTCTGAACCACTGCTTTGACTTGCTGAACTGCTTTGAATGCACACGCTAAACCAGAAAACAGACTGAACTGAACTGAACTGTCTCGACTTCTGCTTTGCAGCCGGTTTTATACCTTCTCGGCTTTCCTTCCAGAAGGTTCCATTCTAGCGGAGTACGGTAATACGTATTCCGCTAAGCTGTTTCTCCTTATTTATTTCTGCAGAAACACGTATGTTTAAAACAAAAAACCTCTTTTCAAGGTTATCGAGTCATTTGGTCAGTGAACTTCACTCCAGTCTATACATACATGTGATGCAAAAAACCCCGCACATACGCGGGGTTTTTTGCATCACATATGTATTCACTGTAACTTTTCTGTTGTGTGGTGTACGAATTGAGCTATCACTACGCATCGTGATTCGATTCCTCATGCATGCTGTCAGCGGCTATCCCGCTCTGTCGCACGGTCTGTCTTGCGTGTGTAATGCCCACCACGCCACTTTTACTTTCTTTCCATTTCTCCGCTGCGCGTCAGTGTGTGGGCATTTCTAATAAGATGCACACGTTTGCTGCAAGCTAGTGTTGGGGATCTTTGTTACAGGTAAACTGTCCCCAGTATTTAAGCCCTGTGTACTTTCACTTGACGTATGCAAGTGACAAGTGTCAGCGGGGAAAGTTCGTCTTTTGTGTCTTTTTTCCTTGTGCATCTTTTTTTTGTGTATTTGTGTATTTTTGTTGTCGTCCGTTTAATGGTGAATATATGTTGTGCGCCAAATTTTATTCGCAAAAATTTAGGCCGTCACAATATTTTACATAAACACCTTTTCTTCTATATAATAACAATAATAATCGAAGAGAAATTTGGTTGCAATACCCAAAATACTAAAAATATTTAGTTTTTTACGTGATCACTGCACTTGAACAACAAACTGATCGCTAAAACTGAAGCGCACACACATTTTAGAAATACCGGTATTTTAATGGCAATTCTTGCAATCTCTTAAGAAACAGCTTTCAATCAAAAGCTTTACATACAAAGCCTTTACTTAAAAGCTTTTACGCAATAGCTATATATAAAATTATATACATATGTTTATGTGCCCCATAAAAAGTTTATACACTTTTATATGGTGTGACTGGAAGCCACATCGCGGCAGTTGACGCCATATTATGTATTATTTAATAAGAAAATTTAACTAAACAATATATCAAAAGAATTTTTATGATTTTTTAATTAAAATAATATAGATTAAAAAATTCATTGCGCTCTTCAAGTCAAAAAAGGTGGAATTTGGATTTTTTGGATAAAATTATAGCAATTTTAGTATAAAGTGTGATCCAAGTGAAGATGGTAAACACACTCGCGATTTGGTTGTCCTACCCAAGTCTAGAATATCAGCCGTATTAGAAGAGTTACACAATGGACCAAGTGGAGGGCATTTCGGCGTCATGAAAACTCTGGAAAAGATAAAACATCGGTTTTACTGGGTGAATTGTCAAGAAACAAACACCTAAGGGTTTGTATGTTGAGTTATTTGCTGAGTCTAATAATTTGACTCAATTAGTGAAGGAACCAACGCACTTTCCTTGCGTTGATGGGCAAAACCAGAATATTCTGGACCTTTTTTTAACTTCGCATCACAGCAAGTATGATGTGAATGTGCTTGCACCTCTTGGTAATTCGGACCACGCTACAATTTCTGCTACCTTCCCATATTCTAGTCTTCAATCCGCTCATCAGCCAGCTCCGAAGCGGACAGTGTGGCTTTATGAGAAGGCTAATTGGGATGCGCTGAACTCCTTTTTCAGCCGTTTCAATTGGCAATTGTGTTTCAGGGATAGAAACATAAATGCTGCAGCAAAATTGGTACAAAATATAATTTTATTTGGTATGAGGTCTTTCATACCTAATAAAAGAATTTCCATTAAACCAAAAGACCATTCCTGGTTTAATGCGACTTGCAGACATGCAGTCAGGTCTAAAGAGGAAGCATTTAGGAATTGGCGTTTAAATAAAACTGCTGATACTAAACTGCTGCGCAATCAGGCCAGAAATATGTGCAATGCCACTCTAAAGCGCGAAAAAGTTCTCTACGAACAGCGCCTTAGACGCAGAGTTCTTGAATACCATAAGGGTAGCAAGAACTTTTGGTCGTTCGTGGGGAGGGTGAAGAATCAGACGCGATCGTCTATTCCAACTCTCCTCAAGGACGATCAGATCTTCACTCACTCGGTTGATAAGGCAAACTTATTAGCCAAAATGTTTGCTGAAAACTGCTCTCTTCCTGAGAGTAGCCAACCACTACCCGTGATCGACGGTGTGTCTCATATTATGCCTGAGATGCACTTTCGAACGCGGGCTGTTAAAAGAGTGCTTGTAAACCTCAACGTCAATAAATCCTCGGGACCGGATGGCATTTCAGCCCACGTGTTGAGAAAGTGCGCCTCAACATTGGCTCGCCCATTGCGCAATCTGTTTAACTTATCGTTCACTTCAGGAGTTTTTCCTAGTTCCTGGAAGATTGCCAATGTGCAGCCAGTTCCCAAAAAAGGTGAGGCTACGAATCCTGCCAATTACCGGCCCATAGCAATCTGTTCAATGCTCTCCAAAGTTATGGAGAGCGTCATAAATTTTAACCTGATGAGGTATCTAGAGAGCAACCAATTGGTCAGCGATCGCCAGTACGGTTTCCGTGCTCACCGCTCCACAGGCGATTTGATGGCGTTCCTCACTGAGCGGTGGAACAGTTGTGTTCACCAATTCGGTGAGAGTAAGGTTGTTGCTTTGGATATCTCCAAGGCATTTGACCGAGTGTGGCATAAAGCACTTGTGTCTAAACTGGCTGCTTATGGTGTCGGTGATACATTCACTCGATGGATATCGAGTTTCCTCAGCGGCCGTTCTATTCGGGTTGTGATAGACGGCTTTGCTTCCGAAGAGCACTCCATAAATGCTGGAGTTCCGCAGGGTTCGGTCCTGTCTCCAACACTTTTTCTAATTTTTATCAATGACCTTCTGTCATTGACATCAAACCCCGTCTACTCGTTTGCTGATGACAGCAGCATTTGTCATTCATATTCATTCTCCAGGCGTCCTTCTATTCTGGAGATCAATAGAAAACGCAGAATTATGAATGACACACTCCAATCTGACCTCAACAAAATCCAGGAGTGGGGTCAAGCGAATCGGGTCGATTTTAATGCGCGGAAGACCCAATGCTGTTTGTTGACCCACAAGCGTCTGGCGGGCGACAACTTTCCACCTTTAAATATGGGTGGTGTGGATATTAATGGGTCGGAGGCTCTTGATGTTCTGGGCATGTCAATCCAATGTGATCTTCGCTGGAACGATCACATCTTTGACGTGTCGAAAGAAGCAGCCAAGTGCTTAGGCTTTTTAAAGCGGTGCAAGAAATACTTCACTTCAACCGACCTTCGTTGTATCTACACCACTTATAACCGTCCGAAAATGGAGTACAACTCGCATATTTGGTCTGGAGCTTCGAAAACATATCTTCAGCTTCTGGACCGTATACAAGGTCGTGCGATGAAACTTATAGGGGACAGTAGGGTATCCAGCTCTATTGAAACCTTGGGATGTCGTCGGGATGTGGGGTGTGTAACCTTATTTTACCGTTACTTTAATGGTAACTGTTCCTCTGAAGTAGCCAGCCTGATCCCTTCGGTTCAGGTATTCAACAGATCTACTCGGCTTTCCAGAGCGGTGCACCCCTTTTACGTTTCGATCCCGTTCCATCGCACTACCCACTACCGCGATAATTCGTTTTTCGGTCGCGCAGTTAAGTTGTGGAATAGTCTCCCTGCGCATGTTTTCCCACCCACTTATAACGTCGATGCTTTTAAAAGAGGTGTAAATCGACACTACTCCCACTCTTCTCCTTCCCACTAACCTTTACCCTTCTAAACCAACGAATGCTTTGCATGGATAGGGGGCATCCCCTGAGCTTGGTTCTATCTGCCATAAAAAAAAAAAAAAAAAAAAAAAAAAAAAGAATCAGTTGCTGAATGCATTAAATAATGCGCGAAATGCTTGACAGCTAAAGCTCCAAAAGTTAAAAGCAGAGGAAGGTTGCAGCAGTACAATGCGGGAGCACCATTTGAACTCGTTGCAATGGATGTAGCTGGTCCATTTCCTACTAGCAACTCTGGGAACAAATATGGGTTGGTGGTGATGGACTCTTTCAGTAAGTGGCCAGAGGTAGTCTTACCAAATCAGGAGGCTAAAACTGTGGCCGAAGTTTTTGTGCAGAATTGGGTCACGCTGTTTGGAATACCAATTAAGTTGCATTCAGATCAAGGGAGGAACTTTGAGTCTGCTATATTTTAAGAAATGTGCTCATTGTTGGGCATCAAGAAAACTCGAACGACAGCTCTACATCCACAATCGGATGGCATGGTGAAAAGGTTTAACCGTACATTAGAAGAACATTTGCGAAAAGTACTGGGCAAATGACAGCGCAATTGGGACAAGCACATTCAAATGTTTTTTGGCTTACCGATCAGCCGCAAACTGCGGTATGAAATACCGTTGTGTTAAGTACAACCTAAGCCACGTCCCAGGATGCTGTCCACGTCTACGCTGGGTGAAAAGTACGACAAGGTCTTCTGTGTAAACTGCCAAAGGAAGTTCACCCGGCCAACTACCTTGGATGCTCCTTCTACAAGAAGTTTAGATTGTGGAATAATCTCCCTGCGAATGTCTTCCCGCCCACTTACAGCGTCGAAACATTCAAGCGAGGTGTAAACCGTCACTACTCCCTCTTTCCCCCTTCCCACTAACCTGTCATCCCTTCGGAACCAACAAATGCTGTGCATGGATAGGGGGCATCCCCTGAGCTTGGTTTCATCTGTCATAAAAAAAAAAAAAAAAAGTTACTGGATTCCAGCGGGAAAACTTCGGTGAAAAACAAGGAGCAACAGAAATTCGCTCTGGAATCTGACAGACAAGGAATCCAAAGAGGACTTAGCTGTGCTCAGGCTACTTACAACAAGGCCACCTCCTCTACTGCAGCCTCTTTCACTGCACCCTCTAGGACATCTCCTCGCCATCCTCTTCTCGCCTTCCCCCACTCGCAAAATCTGCTTCGCCATCCGCTTAGCCCCTTAATAAAGCATCCTTTAACATCTTGTCAGACACCGAGAGATTGCTTGGGGAAGATCTTCTTACGCTTCTTCAAAAAGCTAAGAGGGTCGTCCCAACTAACTATGGTGCACTCGATGATAAGTCGCAGACAATGATTTTGGGTCGGCTTATTTGTGAGCTATGTTTAGAATAGGTCGACTCAAGATCATAACCTACAACGTGAATTCAATTTATTCTCTTTCTAGAAGGGCTTCACTTAATATGTTTGTGAAGCAATTTAATCCAGACATTCTTCTTTTACGGGAAACTAATCTGAAGATGAGGAATCTTGTCGAACATAATTCTTCCAGAATTCTTCTTGTCGAACAGGTTCTTCCAGTCGCCCAAGATTGAAGGTTGGAGAGGAAAAGCCATCGCAGTCGCTGGTTGGCTCAACAGCCTCTGCAACGACCACTCCCTGGTGGTAGTTTCTCAACTGGACAGGACCTTTCTCACGACTCCGTCCACACTAGATTTCTTTTTCTGCTCATCGACGCTGGTTAACATCCTGTCTGAGCTGCAGAATTTTTATTCCAAGGCAGACTTCAGCGACTCCGAACACCTTGCCCTTGAGCTTGAAATCCGGCTCAATCAAAGAGTACTCGCTGTGAAATCTCCAGTCAACCAGCAGATCGTCTTCAATAAGATCAACTGAAAAGCCTTCAGAAAACATGTGGATGATAACATCATCTGACCTCCAACTGTCCGAAATCTCACGAATTCAGAGAGCGACGATGCAGTCACGAATCTTAAATCCACCATAAATAACGCTTTGAAGACACAGGTAACAATTCCAACAAGTAGAGACAGGTTCTGGAATCTACCTGCCAATATCCAGGCCATTCAGGACATTCATCGTCAGCGGCTTCGAAAGAGGCTCCAGAGAATCCTGCACTTATAACATCTCCAACTCTGAATATAAGAGTTATACTATATGTATAAGAATTATATATGTAAACCTCCATGCTCCAAGGAGCAAGGCGGTAGTTTTTCTCTAATATTGGAAATAATCTTCAACGATGTTCCAATATGAGAATGATATGTAAAACACTATCGATGCAGAAATGTACTTATAACTCTAACGGGCAATGCAGTAATTTTTCTCTCATCTTGTTCCAATATGAGACTGATATTTAAAACACCATGTAGAAACGTATTCACTACTCTAACGGTCAATGCAGTAGTTTTTCTTTCATATTGTTCCAATATGAGAATGATATAAAAAGACGATCGATGCGCGTTCTTCTTGTCAAGCCGGGAGTTAGAGGTACAGGTGATTCCTCCTGCGAAGAAGAATAGTGTTAAAAGAAAAACTTATTAATGAAAAAGAATAAAATTATAAGGACAAAGTGTTAAACTAAAAATAAGAAGAAAATATTTAATAAAGTGAGTTATATAAACTAAACCAGAAGAAAATATTTAATAAAGTGAGTTATATAAACTAAACTAGAAGAAAATATTTAATAAAGTGAGTTGTATAAACTAAACTGGCGACAAGGATGGGATACCAATTAAAAAGGAAATTAAATTAAAATTTCTGTTCACACGAGTGAATTGTAACATCGTGCTTTAAATGAAAAAATACGAGCAACTAATAACAGAAAATCTTAATATTGTATGACGTACAAAACCAAAAACAAAATACACATTCATTTAACTGATCGATTTGTCGGTTACCAGGCGTTACCAGGAAGTTTGGACAGCAATAACAAGGACACAAAATTCGAAACACATTGAACAAGTTTGATGAGGATGCCCAATTGAAACCAGAAACAAGGAAATTCATATGGCGGGTTTTACTGCCGACTGGAAGCTCGATATAAATCTCCTATTTACTCAAAAATTTTTACGTAAATATTTTTCAAACGTGTTGCAAGTAATTTTTTTTCGTAATTATTATAATTACAATTGTAACGTAGGTCTGGCCGGGATATAACTCGAGGAGTTAGACCGGAGTTCAGTCCACAGAAAATTTAGTGGAACAATAAATTCACTTTATTTATTTACTCAATCTTAACACACTATTTATATAATTTGTCCAACCTTTTTAAGTAGCTGGTAATTCCACCTTTGTTGACTCGCGTTGATGAGCGCGCTGTGTCGCGTTGATGAACGCGCTGTACCGCGTTGACGTCGCGCCTGTGTCGCGCTGATGTCGCGCTAGTGTCGCGGTGATGACCGCGCTGTGTCGCGCCGGTGAGTGCACTTGGGTCGCACTGGTGTCGCGTTGATGTCGCGCCTGTGTCGCGCTGATGAGTGCACTTGTGTTGCACTGGTGTCGCGCTGGTGAGTTGGCCGGTGTCGCCCTGATGGACGCGCTGGTGTCGCGTTGATGAACGCGCTGTGTCGCGTGGATGAATGCGCTGTGCCGCGTTGACGTCGCGCCTGTGAATGCGCCTGTGTCACGCCGATGAATACGCCGGTGAATGCGCCTGTGTCGCGCCGATGAGTGCGCCTGCGTCGCGCCGATGAGTGCGTTTTGTCGCACTGGTGAACGCGCTGGTGTCGCGTTGGTGAATGCGCCGGTGAATGCGCCGGTGAATGCGCCGGTGAATGCGCCGGTGAATGCGCCTATGAGTGCGCTTTTGTTGCACTGGTGAACGCGCTGGTGAGTGCACTTGTGTTGCACTGGTGTCGCGCTGGTTAGTGCGCCTGTGTTACCCTGATGAACGCGCTGGTGTCGCGTTGGTGTCGTGCCTGTGTCGCGCTGGTGTCGCGCTGATGTCGCGTTGATGAACGCTTGTGTCGTGCCGCGTTGACGTCGCGCCTGTGAATGCGCCTATGTCACGCCGATGAATACGCCGGTGAATGCGCCTGTGTCACGCCGATGAATGCGCCGATAATTGCGCCTGTGTCTCGCTTTTGTCGCGCCTATGTCGTGCTTTTGTCGCGCCGGTGAATGCGCCGGTGAATGCGCTGGTGAATGCGCCCTTGTCGCGCCGGTGAATGCGCTGGTGAATCTGGTGTTGGGGCTAGTAGCTGAGGTAAAGGGATACAGGATTGCCTTCGGCAGGATGTATAACACCCGTACACCTAGAGCAAAGACAACAAGACTGGAAACTCCTATCATTTCGTGAGCGAGCTCAAAAACATGTCCGTCCGCGCACTCACGTACAGCGTATGTGAGATTTATGGTGAAATTGTCTCCTTGTTACAAGCTAAAACTAGCTATTGCAAAGGAAGTTAGATGGAAAAGTAAACCACTTCAGTTTGTTACCACACCGTCACAAGATGATGGGGTGAGTTCATGACAGGGATAACAACGAGACACAATTGTTAAATATTACTTGTATGGATTTTTAAGTAAGCATTAATAGAAAAACTTCATTGCAAGTAAGAGCCTTCACGGTTTTGATGACTTCTTAACTGTTTGGAAATATTAAAGAGCAATGTAAATTTACGTGTTTTTGTAATTTTTGTTTTTCCTTTAAAGAATTGTAACACAATGATTTTTAAATTACTTTTTAACTATTAGCGAGCTAGAAGAAACCTCACTAAATTACCAAACTTTCGTGCATTTCCACGCCACCTTTGAGGTATGCACAAATTAAAAGTAAATCACAGAATAATATTCAATACTTATTATATGGAAATATATACATTATACATAATATAAAAAATGAGATCAAAATAGCTTATATATGAGATCATTGAAAAAAGTATAAAAAGCAGCAAACCCAGATTCAAATCGTCATGGACTATATTTGAAGGACTACAAATGAGTAATGCATAGAATTTTATTTTTGAAATTGGGTGTTGAAGCGTCTCTATTAATTGGATGTTGAAGCATCTCTATAAAATTTTATTATGAAATATATCCTAACCCTAATAAAAAAGGCTAAAAAAGTTTCACTGCTGCAATTACTACAACAAAGGAAATTCAGGCACAATTAATCACAAAGGAAAACTTATTTTCAGTAGCTGCACAAGAGAACTCATAGTTTTTGCTGTGTTGAGTTGTTTGTTTAAGGTTAGAGATCTCAACTTATCTTGTTCTTATATTCTGAAAAGTATTAGGGCTCTCGAAATGCTCTCGAAAATTCTGCCTATGCCTATCATAAAACATACATATTTTCATAATTGGCATTTATTACATACAAAAAATATGCCTACTATATATTACGCCAAAAAATCCGCCGTATACTGGATAAAATAATTGTAAATAAACATTTTGTAAATATAAAACTTCATCAAGCTCGACAGTTGGCATCCCGAAAATTACCATCAATAATAAAATATGTTGGCATCTCTTACGGCCAAAAGTACGTGTGGTAGGTAAAAACAGCTGATTATATTTACGAATCGAGCAAATTTTATGGAATTTGACTTGGTTTCCTTCGCAAAATATATGATATAATGCAGCTACATGACTTGGAAAAGATTTCTTGTGCATTTCTAAAAGCATAAGTTAGTTTAAGCATCGACGTGGACGAAAATAAACAATATATTGGTGAATAATTTTAGCGACAAAAAAATTATCTTGCGATTAGTTGTTCGATGAAATGAGAAGTGTTGTTTTTAAAACAAATAGTGTTGAATTTTGTAACGAGATAAGAGAAAAACTTAGGCGGCTAAACAGCAAAACTCAAGTAGTAACTGTAATGGGGACTGCACTTAACGAATGTACAAGAAACAATAGGAAATCAGCCTTAAATTTTTTTTATAAACAAAATACCTGAACCAATGAAGTCAGTTCTAGTATGTAGGGATCCTAATACATTAGAAGAAGCTATGGACATACTTTTTAAAGCAGGGTACGCATATTATAGAAAAGAGCATACAAAACCAAATATACAGGAACAGAGCAATAGCTTTAACAGCTCATATCAAAATAAAACTAATAGGCATAACAATAAAAACAACTATAATGACAAAAACAATAATAGCAATAATGCTGATAGTTTGAACTATAACCATTATAACTACAATAATTACAGAAATAACAACCACACTAACAATGACGTAGACAGGCAACATAACAATCAACAATTCAGCAACAATTACTGCCCAACTAGTAACGGCAGAAACAATAATAGTTATAGAGAACAACAAACATTGAGTTGCGTCGTGGCCGCGGGCGAAGGAGGACGTCACCTCCCACAATTTAGTGTTCGTGACGAGTGCTCGCGCGGAAAAATAGTGAAAACAAAACCTAACCCATCCTAAATCATCACAATAAAACACAGAAATGCAGTGAAACATTAATAAACAAAAAGTCAATAAACAAACAAAAAAATCAATAACATGCACTAAGATCAAAATTTAATAATTCAATAGTCAACTTAACGGAATGCAGCGAACCATGCGAGGGGCTTGTTTATGCTCTCCGCAGTAAAGCTCTGCATTTCGTTGATTTTCACTCCTCCTCCTTCTTTCTGGTCCCGTTAGTTGTGCATGAGGCTGTGAGTGCACCGTGGGCTGAAGCGTGGCAAGATAAAGGCATAACACTTGTCTTGTCGCGTTTCGGTTTGCCTGCGGTGTAGGCTTGGCCGCTTGTGCAGCTGACTTTATACCTCTTTACAGTGGGTGGCGATGACAAAATTTCGTATAGACTCCACAAATGTGCGTGGCTTGAGGGCGAAATTCTTCGCGGTCTATGCGTATGTCTGTACTCACCAACCGCATATAATGGCACTAGGTGAGACCCAGGTGTCTGAGGGTGCAGGTCCACTGGATTTTCACTTGCCTGGGTACCACTTACTGCCATTATTTTCATCACACAGAGGCCTCGCCTTATATATTCGCAGTGATGTTGCGTACCAGTGTCAGCAACACCTTTGCACGACGGATGCCGAATTTAGCTCCATGTGGGTTAAGTTCAAAATCCAGTCGCACATCCTGCACTTCTGCTTCATTTATAGAAGCCCTGAAGGTTTGTATGTTGAGTTATTTGCTGAGTCTAATAATCTGACTCAATTAGTGAAGGAACCAACGCACTTTCCTTGCGTTGATGGGCAAAACCAAAATATTCTGGACCTTTTTTTAACTTCGCATCACAGCAAGTATGATGTGAATGTGCTTGCACCTCTTGGTAATTCGGACCACGCTACAATTTCTGCTACCTTCCCATATTCTAGTCTTCAATCCGCTCATCAGCCAGCTCCGAAGCGGACAGTGTGGCTTTATGAGAAGGCTAATTGGGATGCGCTGAACTCCTTTTTCAGCCGTTTCAATTGGCAATTGTGTTTCAGGGATAGAAACATAAATGCTGCAGCAAAATTGGTAGAAAATATAATTTTATTTGGTATGAGGTCTTTCATACCTAACAAAAGAATTTCCATTAAACCAAAAGACCATTCCTGGTTTAATGCGACTTGCAGACAAGCAGTCAGGTCTAAAGAGGAAGCATTTAGGAATTGGCGTTTAAATAAAACTGCTGATACTAAACTGCTGCGCAATCAGGCCAGAAATACGTGCAATGCCACTCTAAAGCGCGAAAAAGTTCTATACGAACAGCGCCTTAGACGCAGAGTTCTTGAATACCATAAGCGTAGCAAGAACTTTTGGTCGTTCGTGGGGAGGGTGAAGAATCAGACGCGATCGTCTATTCCAACTCTCCTCAAGGACGATCAGATCTTCACTCACTCGGTTGATAAGGCAAACTTATTAGCCAAAATGTTTGCTGAAAACTGCTCTCTTCCTGAGAGTAGCCAACCACTACCCGTGATCGACGGTGTGTCTCATATTATGCCTGAGATGCACTTTCGAACGCGGGCTGTTAAAAGAGTGCTTGTAAACCTCAACGTCAATAAATCCTCTGGACCGGATGGCATTTCAGCCCACGTGTTGAGAAAGTGTGCCTCAACATTGGTTCGCCCATTGCGCAATCTGTTTAACTTATCGGTTACTTCAGGAGTTTTTCCTACTTCCTGGAAGATTGCCAATGTGCAGCCAGTTCCCAAAAAAGGTGAGGCTACGAATCCTGCCAATTACCGGCCCATAGCAATCTGCTCAATGCTCTCCAAAGTTATGGAGAGCGTTATAAATTTTAACCTGATGAGGTATCTGGAGAGCAACCAATTGGTCAGCGATCGCCAGTACGGTTTCCGTGCTCACCGCTCCACAGGCGATTTGATGGCGTTCCTCACTGAGCGGTGGAACAGTTGTGTTCACCAATTCGGTGAGAGTAAGGTTGTTGCTTTGGATATCTCCAAGGCATTTGACCGAGTGTGGCATAAAGCACTTGTGTCTAAACTGGCTGCTTATGGTGTCGGTGATACATTCACTCGATGGATATCGAGTTTCCTCAGCGGCCGTTCTATTCGGGTTGTGATAGACGGCTTTGCTTCCGAAGAGCACTCCATAAATGCTGGAGTTCCGCAGGGTTCGGTCCTGTCTCCAACACTTTTTCTCATTTTTATCAATGACCTTCTCTCATTGACATCAAACCCCGTCTACTCGTTTGCTGATGACAGCAGCATTTGTCATTTATATTCATTCTCCAGGCGTCCTTCTATTCTGGAGATCAATAGAAAACGCAGAATTATGAATGACACACTCCAATCTGACCTCAACAAAATCCAGGAGTGGGGTCAAGCGAATCGGGTCGATTTTAATGCGCGGAAGACCCAATGCTGTTTGTTGACCCACAAGCGTCTGGCGGGCGACAACTTTCCACCTTTAAATATGGGTGGTGTGGATATTAATGAATTGGAGGCTCTTGATGTTCTGGGCATGTCAATACAATGCGATCTTCATTGGAACGATCACATTTTTGATGTGTCGAAAGAAGCAGCCAAGTGCTTAGGCTTTTTAAAGCGGTGCAAGAAATACTTCACTTCGACCGACCTTCGTTGTATCTACACCACTTATATCCGGCCGAAAATGGAGTACAACTCGCATATTTGGTCTGGAGCTTCGAAAGCATATCTTCAGGTTCTGGACCGTATACAAGGTCGTGCGATAAAACTTATAGGGGACAGTAGGGTATCCAGCTCTATTGAAACCTTGGGATGTCGTCGGGATGTGGGGTGTGTAACCTTATTTTACCGTTACTTTAATGGTAACTGTTCCTCTGAAGTAGCCAGCCTGATCCCTTCGGTTCAGGTATTCAACAGATCTACTCGGCTTTCCAGAGCGGTGCACCCCTTTTACGTCTCGATCCCGTTCCATCGCACTACCCACTACCGCGATAATTCGTTTTTCGGTCGCGCAGTTAAATTGTGGAATAGTCTCCCTGCGCATGTTTTCCCACCCACTTATAACGTCGATGCTTTTAAAAGAGGTGTAAATCGACACTACTCCCACTTTTCCCCTTCCCACTAACCTTCACCCTTCTAAACCAACGAATGCTTTGCATGGATAGGGGGCATCCCCTGAGCTTGGTTCTATCTGCCATTAAAAAAAAAAAAATAAAAAAAAACATTTAGTAACCGACCAATAACTCAACATAGAAATAACTTGCCTACACCGGAACCTATGGAAGTAGGAAATTACGAGACACAACCACAACCAATACAACAACTTACCTCTCAAACAACTTACCATATATAGTAGTAAACACCAAGATAAAACCACTCAAATTAATAATTGACACTGGGGCAACCCATTCAATTATAAACCCTGGATTATGCAACCAAAATTGGGAAGTACCTACTAAAAAATTATATGTAAAAACATTGCAACATATTGTTCAAGTTACGGAAAAAGTTAACATTCCATTGTTTGAAGGGTTAGGAGACTCAAAAGAAAGAATCAAAACGTTAATTTGTAAATTTCACGATCAATATGATGGCCTCATAGGTAACAATGTTTTGAAACAATTAAAAGCAACAATAAATTACGAATGTAATGAGCTGTCAGTTCAAAACAAAAACGATAGAATCCACTTTGGAGATAGCGATGATAAAATACATTTTTTTAATAAAAAAGGAAAATATGTGTTAAAAATCCAGTCTTACAAACTAAAGGATTAGTATGTAAAAATGGAGAAAAATTTGAGGAAGAAGGAATAGATATATTAGAAGGAATTTATGAACCGATAGACGGCTTCATAAACGCTAACGTTATTTATTCGTATGTCTTCGGTTTAAAAACAGCTTCTGCAACCTTCCAGCGGTTGATGAATAATATATTAGGAGAATATGTTAATAAAATATGTCTTTTTTATCTGGACGATATTATTATTTTTTTTACTTCATTAGAGGAACATATGGAATCACTAGCAAAAATATTCAAACGGCTAAGACATGTAAACCTCAAAGTTCATATTGACACAAGTGAATTTTTAAAACACGAAACCGAATTCCTTGGTCATTTAGTTTCGGAAGGTGGCATAAAGCCGAACCCCAAAAAAATTGAATGTGTTCAGAACTTTACGCTTCCAAAAACGGCCAAGCAAATCAAAAAATTTTTAGGCTTAACAGGCTATTACAGAAAATTTATTAGAGACTATTCTAAAGTTGCTAAACCTATGACTAAATTTTTGAAGAAAAATTTTAAAATAGATATTTATGATCCCGAATATAGAAGAAATTTTGAAACTTTAAAATTACATTTGATAAATGACCCTATCCTAGGTTATCCTGACTTTCAAAAACGATTTTACTTGCAAACGGATGCAAGCAATTACGCGTTAGGAGCAGTTCTCTCCCAAGATAGACACCCAATCTGTTATACTAGCAGAACCTTAAATGATCACGAACAAAATTACACCACTATCGAAAAGGAGTTGCTAGCAATTGTTTGGGCAACTAAATATTTTAGGCTCTACGTAGAAACACTAACCACATAACATATAGACCGCTAAAAGTCCCTTTTTTCTGGTTCGCAGAGCTTTCAGTAGCCTGGGTCCCACAAAATTTCTTACTCTCGTTTTCTCTTTACATGAGCAATTGTTTTTGCTTAACGGCTGCTAGGAATCGTCGGTTTTCTCGTTCTCTCACATGTTTAAAATGTGTTTCTACTCATTTCCACAGCTACTGAGATCTAGATCATGCTCGTTATTTGCGTTCGTCATTGCATACTCATATTTTGTGTATTTTTTTTTTCGGTAAGCAGAACATTTCTGTTTGCCTTTTTCTTAAGATTTAAGATTTTAGAATTTGTATTTTTCTTATTTTTTTTTTTTTTTTGTTTCCACTTTTCTGCACAATTTCTCGGATAACCAAGTGTTCTTTCTGATTAAAACAAATAGAAAATAGTTTAAAATGTATTTCCTGTGCTCATAACAACTGTTTGTTTCAGAAAACCAGTTTTTGAAATTTTCTGAATTATTGGTTTCCTCGATACACAAATCAAAAATGTTTTTTTTTATGCTTAGAGAGTGGGCATTTTTATTAAAAAAAGTGAAAAATATTTCATTAATGAAATTTTATTATTCTATAAAATTCATCGGATCGAGCTCTTAATTTCAATTCACTGTTAAAATAATTGAAGTTTTTGTTATATATGAAAACTTCAGAATCCTTCAGATTCGTGAGCTCATCTTTAGTAAGATTTTTGCAGTTATTGCATTCAAACTTCTTCAAAAACTTGAACATTACAAAGCCACCGAAATAGCGAAGTGAATTGTCAAGAGAACTGTTGGTTGAAAGAGTAACAGATATTACCTCATCTAAGTCTTTTTCTTTCGTCTTATTAAAATAATTTTCAGATACATCTACAGCATCTTCGAAAATGCCTGCCTGTTGGTTTATCCCGTCATTACTAACTAATATTTCATTTTCATTAGCAACATTTGAAAGAATATCATTATCAGGTTCGCAATTACCACACGATTTGAGTGTTACAACTTTCATCGATAACATTTTAGCCATTATTAAATTAAATTCAAAAAGCCTTGGATTATTATAGTAACGCCTCTAGATCTTAAAAGATAAAATATATTTTCGAGGGCATCTTGGTTAAATCGAGATAAAAGAAGGAAAAATGATTCGAACGTTTTCCAAATATCATCTGCCAATGATAATATTGAAGAAATCGAAATCGATATAATTTTTTTTTTAAAATATTCCTTAAAGACTTTATCAAATGCGGTACATCGTAAATTGCATATAATTTATCTCCATTTTTACTTAAATAAGGTGACTGAATGGTTACACCAAATTTATGAAATGCGGCTCTATTGTTGGATCCTTGATCGCAGACAATTGTCTTAATATTACTATTTTCTATTTGTTTTAATTAGAAAGAACACTTCTTGGTTATCCGAGAAATTGTGCAGTAAAAGTGAAAACCAAAAAAAAAAAAATAAGAAAAATACAAATTCTAAAATCTTAAATCTTGAGAAAAATGCAAACAGAAATGTTCTGCTTACCGAAAACAACAAATACACAAAATATGAGTATGCAATGACGAACGCAAATAACGAGCATGATCTAGATCTCAGCAGCTGTGGAAATGAGTAGGAACACATTTTAAACATGTGAAAGAACGAGAAAACCGACGATTCCTAGCAGCCGTTAAGCAAAAACAATTGCTCGTGTAAAGAGAAAACGAGAGTAAGAAATTTTGTGGGACCCAGGCTACTGAAAGCTCTGCGGACCAGAAATTTGTTATGTGGTTAGTGGTAGAAATAAAGGAGAGTCCAATTTTCTTAAAAGAAGAAAGAGGGGGAAAAAATCATGCCAAATTTCGCAAAATCACTGCTCTACCTTTAGACAACGAGCACATAACTACTCCTAAAGGATTCAAATATTATAAATCTCATATTAAAAAAGAAAAAAACGTTTCAAGACTATAATAATCCCACGATTAAAATAGGTGCGAGCAATTAAATTACTCAAAATTGGTTGGAGGAATAGATTAATTAAGAACCAAAGAAATTTACAATATATAAAACATTTTGTCATTTTAAAGCAGAAATAATTCATATATGTACATTTATATCATATGTACATTTATATATATATATATATATATATATATATATATATATATATATATATATATATATATATATATATATATATATATATATATATATATATATATATCAGAAGAATCACCAAATTCAAAAAAGTTCCACAAACTAAATGCTTATTTCACAAAGCTTAACGTAATTCAATGTTTATTCCACACAATTTAATGTAACTTATTTTTATTTCAAACTCGAACTCGGCAGCCTTCAAAAAGATCTGCTCACCTCAGCGAAGATCAAAAAGGAAAAATACTTGTGTGCGCTTCAAGTGCTGAATGGTAAGAGAGCGGTGTGGGTCCAGCGATGATCGCTGGAGGCCGGTCAAACCGCGCCAGTTGCCGCGGAGAGAGCCCGCAGCCGGGCTTACGCTCACGAGAGAGGCGCCCCTCATGATCGGCAGGCTGACAGGAGAGAGACTGGAGTGCTCACTCCTGACACCCTACCGATCGATGAGGAAGCACCTCTGGCGAGCGGCAGTTGGCGTTAACATACCGCCCGCCTTGCAAGACTGCAAATCCCCAAACCCCGACAACTGGCGCCGTGCCTCTTCTCCGGTCTAGTGGAGGAGCGTGTGGTGCGCCTCCCCGCACTTGCGGCAGCGCATGGGGCTCCGACACTCAGCCAGACGGTGCGAGCACGCCAAACAGTTGCGGCACAGGTGTCTGGCGGATGCCGTCAAATTCCGCTGCGCTGGTGTTTGGTGCCGAAACAGCGGACAACGGCTCAGCACATGCTGCCCCGTACACAGGGGGCAGCACAGGTCGCGCTCGCGGCCCTCTGTCGGAAGTCGCTGGGCTGGCGAGCACCAGGCGTGCCGCCTGGCCGGCATCACTGGCGCGCGTCGTGGGGCCGGACGACCTGGAGGCGCGTGCCTTGGGGCCGGCGGTGCTAACGGAGCCGGCGGTGCTGGTGGTGCACGTCGTGGCACCGGTTCCGGCGTAGCGGGCCGCAGACGTCTCGGGGCCGGCGAGGGTGGTGAGGCCGCACGTCTCTGGGCCGGCTGTGTTGGAGCATGCGGCAAGTGGCGCGGCGGATATCGCACCGACATTGCGCGAGCTCGAAGACTTCCGCGTATACGGAGGTCGTCGCAGTAGAGGGGCCTCGGTGATGGGGCCGGATCGGAGGAGGCTTCCTCGAATCGGACGAAGAAGCTTCGGGCAGCTCGGGTCGGCGGGGTGGGCGAGCGCCGTGCCGTGGCGATCGCCTGTGCCTCCTCGGCCGAGACGTCGAGCACCAGGACGTCGGCGCTTGGGGACGGCTCCCGGTGGGCAACAATGGGTGGCGTGGCGGTGGAGGCGGCACAGATGGGCACAGCCCCGGGTGGTGCTAGCAGCCGCCCTCTGCGGGTCCGCGCATACTGTCAGCGGATCAGATACATGATGGTGCTGTAATGAGAAAAGACGGGGTTACTAACAGGCTGTCATGCACAGGGTAAGGGCACTAGTTTCGTAATGGGACGCGTGACGTGGCCCCTTTCGGTTAAGAGGTCAGCCACTCGTACGCGGTTGTCTTGTCCGCGGTGGACAGCTGTAACCCGGCCTAAGCGCCACGAGTTCGACGGCAAGTTGTCGTCGCGAATGACAACGAGATCGTCGAGTTCGAAATCGCGTTGTGGAGTCTTCCACTTGGTACGGCGGGAAAGTTCGCGCAGGTATTCTGTCTTCCATCTCAGACAGAGATGCTGAGTGAGCGCTTGCACGCGTCGCCACCGATTGAGAATGGAGAGCGGGTTGTTATGCCGCTCGAGTTCGGCTGGAGCGAGTAAGGGCCCGCCAATTAGGAAGTGGCCGGGGGTGATGGCTTCCATCACGGTTGGGTCATCGGAGGAAGCGGTGAGGGGGCGTGAATTAAGGCACGACTCGATCTTACTCAGAAGTGTGGAAAATTCTTCGAAGGTGAATTTGATGGCTGGGGCCACCTTCCGGAGATGGGTTTTGAGGCTCTTGACCCCCGCCTCCCAGAGGCCACTCATGTGCGGGGCTCCTGGCGGCAAAAAGTGCCAGGAGACGTCTTGATGTGAGTATCGGGCTTCTATCAACTCCGTCGTTCGAGACATGAAGTCCTGGAAGTCGCGCCGGAGCTCTTTGGAGGCGCCTACAAAATTTGTGCCGTTATCCGAGTAGATGTTGGCAGGGCAGCCTCTCCGGGCGGCGAACCGGGAAAAAGCGGCAAGGAAGGTAGCGGTTGAGAGATCGCTAGTGGGTTCCAAATGAATGGCCTTCGTTGCGAAACAGACAAAGACACAAACATAGCCTTTGGTAATTAAACACGCGCGTCCCGTGTAATTTTTAATATCGAACGGGCCGGCGAAATCGACTCCGGTATTGGCAAAGGGGCGGGAGAACGTGATGCGTTCTGGAGGCAAGGCGGCCATGAGTTGGGTTCGTTGCTTCTTCCGATGTAAGATGCACGGCTTGCAAGTATGGGTCGTCGTTTTGATGAGGTTTTTCACCTTGGGGATCCAGAATTGTGTACGGACCAGACGAAGAACTAATTGGTTGCCCCCGTGTAAAGATATTTCGTGTATAAAACGAATGAGCAAACGCGAAAATTGACAGCCGTATGGCAGAATAATCGGGTGCCGTTCGTCGAAAGGCAGATTGGGACACGAGGACAACCGCCCGCCGACGCGCATCGTGTTGTCCGTGTGGAGGAACGGGTTCAACGAGAGTAGGCTGCTTTTGGATCGCAGCATCGCGTGGTTTTCTAGCGCGGCGTACTCGTCCGCGAAGTGAATCTTCTGGCAGGGTATCGCGAGGCAGCGTTTCGTTTCCTTTATTTCTCCCGGTGGGAGGTGCAGGTTGGGGTGCGAGCGACATTGCCGCTTAGCCGGATGAGCATGGTGAAGAAATCGGTATACGTATGAGTATACGCGTAGGGCTCGTGGCAGCGACGAAAATCGTTCGAGCGGATCCTCCTCGGGAGCGCAATGGGTGTGCAGCGTTCTGACAGTCTTCTGCTCCAGTGTGGTGACGTAGTCGTTTGAGGCGCGGAATTCGGGCCAGCGATCCTTATCGTGGGCGAGCCAAGCAGGGCCATTCCACCAGAGGGTGCTCGCAGCAAGATCTTGGGGCGTGGCACCGCGGCTGGCTAAGTCCGCGGGGTTGTCCAGGGAATCCACATGGAACCATTGCGACTGTGGTACCTTCTCAATGATTTTGGCAACTCGATTTGCCACGAACGTCGCCCAAACGCAGGGGGATTTCTTCAGCCAGGCCAAAACAATGGTGGAGTCGCTCCAACAGTAGATCGTGTAATGGGGCAGCTGCAGCGTGGGCACGAGAGTGTCGATCATCTCAGCTACTAAAGTGGCTCCGCACAATTCTAACCTGGTGAGAGACAAAGTTTTAATTGGGGCTACACGAATTTGGAAGTACAAAAGGAAAACTTGGACTTCCTGAGCGACCGTGAGGCGGGCATAGATGACTCGTGCGTAGGCCCTTTCTGAGGCATTGCAAAAGGCAAAAGGCATGGAGTGCGGCTTTCTGGGGCATAACTCACCCATCGCGGGATGCGGATGGCGCGGATGTGCTGGTAATTCTGGAGAAAACTTAACCAGTTAGCGTGAGTTACCTGAGGCAGAGTGTCATCCCATTTCCCGTTTTGTGTACGCAGCTTTGATGACGATAGCTTGCACATCGAAGTAGAAGTCATCATGGGTCGCGTTCCAGCGAATTCCAAGCATTTTGGCGGTGCTGGAATCTTCTAGCGTCAGAAAATCGGAATGGAGCAGATGGGATGCCGGTAAGTCTGCCAGAATGCCTTTATGGTTGGCAGTCCACTTGCGAAGTGAAAAACCTGCTGAGTCGAGAGCCGCTATGAGTTGGTCACGGGTCTGGGTAGCTGTCACCAGGTCATGCGTGCCTGCTAACACATCATCCACGTACATGGAATGCTGTAGAATGTGTGCTGCAAGCGGGAACTGGGGCTTCACGTCGTCTGCCAATTGAAGAAATGTGCGTATTGCCAGGCACGGGGCGCAATTAACTCCAAACGTTACGGTTTGAAGCTCGAAGTCGATAAGTTCGGACTTGTACGGGTCTCGGAAGAGAATGCGCTGATATGGTGTGTGCTTTGGGTCGACCAATATTTGGCGATACATTTTGAATGTCTCGAAGCCCCTTAGTGGAGCCTGTCTCGAAAGCCGACTTTAAAGGCAATGGCGCGATGTAGCGGCCGTCATCGCGTCTTCGCGTTGTTTTCACGAAATTTTCTTCGCAAAACTTGTCGGAGGGGGATAGCCATCTAGTTTTGGGAAGTTCCTCCACCTCCCAAAAACGTTCGAACTGTTGTTCGAAGGAGACTTCATTGAAGTAAGCCACTTTTATGGATGCCGTGGCAGATTGTGTATTGGGAACCGGCCCGGTCAGGATCCAACCGAACACGGTTTGCTGAGCCATGAGAGAGCCCAGTACTTGGCGGCGGATGCCGTCCAGCAGGATTGCTGGGTACAAATCGGCTCCGATGAGGACGTCGACCTGCTCGCTTATGGAGAAGTTGACATCTGCGAGCTCGATGTCTTGCGGGAGGCCACTGAGAAGTGACCTATCTAACGAGTGGGAGGGCAACCGCCCTGTGATTTGTGAAATCACAAGCGCCGTCACCTGAATTTGGAATTTGGGATCAAGCGGCGAATTTAGGAGAAAATCGCACGATCTTGATATTCTTGCTGACACGGTCTCGTTGAGACCGGAAACTACGGCTGCAGTTGGCCGCGCTGGGAGCTTTAAGAGCTTTTGAATGCGTTCCGAGATGAACGACACTTCGGACCCAGGATCAATTAAGGCGCGCGCGATGTAACATGTACCGTGGTGGCGTATTGTTACCATGGCAGTCCCTAACAAAACCTGTTTTGGTGCTTTCGCGAAGCACACCTGATGCTTGTCCTGTGAATTTCGCTGTTGCGCGGGGGCAGAAGTGGACTGTATCTGCGTGGGAGGTCGCATCGAAGAATGCGGCCTTTCTTGCTGGGAAGCATGTTGAGTTGAACCTGGAATGAAGTTCGCATAGGCAGGGGCTTGAGTACGCGGAGCGTTATCATACCGTTGCTCTTGAGTTCGTTGCTGTGTGGGTGGAGGAGTGGACTGTATATGCGTGGGAGGTCGCATCGAAGAATGCGGCCTTTCTTGCTGAAAAGCATGATGAGTCGAACTTGGAATGCAGTTCGAATAGGCAGGGGCTTGAGTACGCGGAGCGTTTTCAAACCGCCGCTCTTGATGTGAGGCACGTGGGGTCGAATCTGGTACAGCATTCGATGAGGATGGAGCGTTCTCACGATGCAAGAGGGTGTGATGCCTGCCATTACATTTGATGCAATTAAATCTGCTTGGACAGTTTTTCACGGAGTGAGATCTGGCCAAGCAGTTGCTGCACAAGCGGTTTTTCTGAACGGTATTCAGCCGCTGTGGAACGGGCAAGCTGAGAAACTGAGCGCAGGATCTCAACCTGTGCTGCTTTTGGCAAAGAGGGCAGCTTTCTTGGGACACCTTCAGCTGGAAGGTGTTGACGCGTTTAGAGGCTGGAGCTGAGTGAGTCGGAGCTGGGAGCTGTGTTGACTTCGATGCGGGTGTGCACTTAATATCTTGCACCGTTTCAAGGGTCTGGAAGCGATGCGTGAGAAACGCATCCAGATCTGTCCATGTTGGGATCTCCGTTTTGTTCGTGAGAGATTGTTCCCAAAGGGAAAGCGTTGCTTCTGGGAGCTTGCTGGAGCACAAAAAAACGATTATTGCGTCCCAATGCGAGGTATCGACACCTTGTAGCGCGAGTGCGGCGAGAATATTGTTGATTTCTCGTTGCAGGTCTTTAATAGCACCACCGGTTTCCTTCGTGATGGGGCACAGGCCGAAGAGTTTCTTTAGATGGGCGTTGGTGAGGACGCGTCTGTTCTCGTACCTGTCGGACAAATTTTTCCACGCTTGGGCAAAACCTTCATTCGTGAGAGGGGGTTTCTGCACGATTTCTTTAGATTCGCCGGTAGTTTTTTGATTCAGGTGGAAAAGCTTCTCGACCGGCGCAATTCTGGTGTTCTGAATGTACAGGGCCGTGAACATATCCCTGAAAGAGGGCCACGAGAGGTAATCGCCGTGGAAGGCTTGGGTGTCGCAAGGGGTAGGCTAATATTGTAGCCTGACTGGGGCATCTCGGCTGGCATCGGCGACGGGGTCGCGGCAACTGGAGGGGACACGGCGGCTTCGATCAACTGATCAATTTTTCCCGCGCAGCGCAGATATACCGCATAGCATTGGCGCCGCTTCTCCTTCACGCCTTCGAATTCTTTGCCTCTGTGCTTCGTCGAGTCCAGCTCCGCAAGCACCTTTTCATAGGCGCTTTTAATTAGCAGCCACTGTGATCGTATTTCCTCCCGCTGAATCCCAAGGGTGTAAACGGTGTGGTCCGCGGTGGGTGTCTTCTCGAAGTCCACCTCGAACTCGATCAGCGCATCGGCCAGGCAAATGAAGGGTGCGAGCGCCGCCATAGTGTGTCTGGTTTACGAATAGGGGCGGTGAAGGAGGACGCAAAATCAAAATGAAAATGAAATAAAACGCTCCGAAAACTAATTCCGGAAAAACTTTTTATTTTATTGGTAAAAAAAAATCACAAAATGTTTTCGGGTCGCTATGCGATGGCGTTGGGGCTCGAAAAGCTTGCTGCCGAAAATTAACCACGCGTTGTCTCTTAAATTGGCACCTAGTTACAAAGAGAATAGTCGCTGCGAACACTTCTGCCTACCGGGTGTCTCGCTCTTTCGATTTCGCGTTGGGTCACCGTTGAATAGTGAATCTTACACTGCTATCACTAGGGAGAGTGCAGACAGAAAAACAGGTTTTTGTGTTCCGTGTGGACTCTGTATGACTGATCAACGCAAGCAGAAGAGCGCGAGCAGCAGAAAAAAGTACCCGCAAAAACCAGCCAGCAAAAAGGTGGTGGTTTTTCGACTTGCACTAAGCGCACAAGTAATTCGCTCTTCGAGAAGCTAGGCGAGCGCAGAACAAGAAAGCGAAAGTGTGAAATGCTTTCACTTTCTTTACGAGAGCGCGGGGCTTAGTAAAAATCAAGCGGTAAATTTTTAATGTGGGCTTCGCAGCAAGCAATGCTTGCGAAGATGGTCAGCAACAAAAACCTCAAGCCTTGGTGCTGCCGTTATTCTTGGGGACCGTTACCCACGAATCGACGATTCTCGAAGGTTTGACGGTCAAATGAAGGGTGTATATATATATATATAAGGAGGACAGTTCCTTATATATATATATATATATATATATATATATATATATATATATATATATATAAAATGTATATGGCCGGAAGGGCTCTACGGGGCTAGAGTGACGGGCACGGCTTCAAAGTGCGCCGTGTTCACTAGCTAGTGCACGAGACTTTTAAACTCGCAAGTAGACTTGCGTACAAGTTCGCACAAAAGCGGTGACCAAATTAAATGAAATGCAGTGAACTTACCGTTTCTTATACGGCTTGGTGGTTCGGGCGTCGGTGACGATGACCTTGTGATGGCGGCGGCGGTAATCCGGCTCGTCCTGGACCAATGTTTAATTGAAGAATCACCAAATTCAAAAAAGTTCCACAAACTAAATGCTTATTTCACAAAGCTTAACGTAATTCAATGTTTATTCCACACAATTTAATGTAACTTATTTTTATTTCAAACTCGAACTCGGCAGCCTTCAAAAAGATCTGCTCACCTCAGCGAAGATCAAAAAGGAAAAATACTTGTGTGCGCTTCAAGTGCTGAATGGTAAGAGAGCGGTGTGGGTCCAGCGATGATCGCTGGAGGCCGGTCAAACCGCGCCAGTTGCCGCGGAGAGAGCCCGCAGCCGGGCTTACGCTCACGAGAGAGGCGCCCCTCATGATCGGCAGGCTGACAGGAGAGAGACTGGAGTGCTCACTCCTGACACCCTACCGATCGATGAGGAAGCACCTCTGGCGAGCGGCAGTTGGCGTTAACATATATATATATATATATATATATATATATATATATATATATATATTTAGTAGCTGACCTATACTTCAATTGAATTTGCTCATTGAGCTTGTTGACATCATCATTTTTTGGTGCCAAAATTGCACGTTCACACAGCCAAGCCGGATTTTTGTAGGAGGTTGTTAGACTTGGGAATACCTTGTCGACAACGGCTTGAATATTCATTTGCATTTGACAGAAGTTAGGCGGGAACGAAATTTCGTTCGTGGCGCGATTAATTGGAATTTTTCCATTTCCGATGTCCAAAAGTTGTTTTGAGAATGTTTGGGCAGACGGGTCTTGCAACAAATGCACATGCTTGTTCGTCGATAGCGTGATTTTCTCGACTCGGTTTCAAAGATATGAAGCTTTCAAGCATGCGTTCAGCTCATCTGCGGGCATTGATCTTGGAATAACGGGCAAAATTTGACGGAAATCACCAGCAAGAAGAATAAGAGCGCCTCCCATCGGTTGGTTGTTTCCTCGAAAATCACGTAGAGTCCGGTCAAGCGCTTCGAGCAATTTCTTATGGGCCATTGTGCATTCGTCCCAAATGATAATTTTGCACGTTTTAAAGATTGTGGCCATGCCGGAGTTTTTGCTGATGTTGCAAGTTGGTGTTTCTGCCTGGTTCAAATTCAATGGAAGTTTCAGTGCTGAGTGTGCAGTGCCTCCGCCGTCTAATAGCGTTGATGCAATTCCCGATGATACCACTGCGAGTGCAATCCAATTATGCATTCGAACCGACGCCAATATTAAATTGATGAGGAATGTTTTGCCTGTTCCTCCTGGTGCAACGAGGAAAAAAAGTCCCCCATTTCCGTTTGTTACCCGTTGCATGATTTTTGCGTAAGCAGTTTTTTGATCATCAACCAACCGTCTTGTTTGAGTTTCCACATATTGTTGTTGCTGGTTGACATCGAAGTGCTGTTCTCGCACCAGGTCTCTGTCTTGAACACTGTTTATGTCCCGTATCGGAGCCGGCATTCCAAGTTGAATAAGGACTTTGTTGTTCATGGATATGCACATGTCCTCAATCAGCAGTAGAGTTTGGTTGGAAATCTCGTCCGAATACTCCTGGTTAGGATAAGTTGCGCGTGATTGCCTGAGAATGTCTTCACCTAAGCTTTCGGGATGCGTTTCCCACAGTTCTCGTGGATTAGATGGTGAACATGTTGTTAAAATTATCGCAAACAAAGTGCGTATTTGTTTTGGGTGACACGTGAGTGACGCCTCTGTTAGCGTTGTGTTCCAATGCTGATCACTTTCAAGCAGGCCAATCGGCACGCTTCTC
Source organism: Sicus ferrugineus (assembly GCA_922984085.1). NCBI lineage: Eukaryota > Metazoa > Arthropoda > Insecta > Diptera > Conopidae > Sicus > Sicus ferrugineus. The sequence goes on along the minus strand of OV277348.1, from coordinate 41,819,657 downwards.
TATAAGTCTGACATTCATTTCCATGGATGGTTTTCAAAGCGGCGAATGATGTTGGACCTTCCATCGTACACTAACAATCGCAAATAATAGCATTCAGCATTATTCGGATGAACGGTGTAGACACGTCCCAAAGCATCAGAAGAATGCGACAATCGCACCACGCTTTCTTCTCATGAACTTCTTCGACGACGTGTTCCAAGTGTAATATTTGGGAATTTCAGGATATATTAAAATTTTGGCGAAATTTTCGGTTGCACACAATTCAAAGAAAGCGGTGAGAGTGGTGTGTGGCGGCTGTTCGGCTCTATTTTCAGCATTTCGTTCGGTGAAATAAACACGCTGGCCATTTTCCAAATGAACAGCTAGATGTTGAACTGTTGGATATCGTTCGTGGATGTTGAATGAAAGTATACGCCAAACTGTTTCATTGCTGCTGATGTAACGCCCCATCTGGAATTGCGTGATTTCGTCAGTTTGATTGGCAAGCCCGAATACTGCCATGTCGCTGCCTTTGTTGACGTATTTGCAAATATATTTGATCGACTTCACCGAATTACAGTACTCAACATTGATGTGGGCATCAAACATTTTTGAAAGCATCTGTTATCGACGTCAACATCTAGATTGCGGATTTTAATTGTAGTTGTGTGTCCACCGTCATTCACCTTTCTTCGTCTATACAGAGGATATCCATCGTTTGAGTTTCTTGGAGCAGCTCGTGGGGATAGCGCTTTGTACACTAGTCTTCTTTCATGCATGGTGAATTTGTGTTCAGTTCACCGCAAGGCCCGTGGATCATGTGTTTTCGGATTGATTCAAATAGAACCGGATCAGCTGTGGGATTCGGGAGTTCTGCGGAAATCACGTCATCAATTTGCGTTGGCATGATTTTTTGTTTTAGCCAGACTAAAATATGGGCGTGTGGCAGGCCTCATTTATGCCATTCAACCGAGTACATCCAGCACAGAGTTTCGCCAAATATGCGATTTTTGGTGATGACATCCATCAGCCTTGTCAACTTTTGTTTGAATACTCGGGCGAGGATATCGTGTCTATGTGTTGAACTTAGGCCGGTAAATAAAAGGTCGGTGATGTCTTTCCATGCTGGGTTGCACTTGAAAGTGATGAAGAGGTCTGGCCGTCCATACTTGCGCACGTATGTCGTAGCATCTTGAGCGTACTGGTGCATGTGTCGCGGACTGCCTGTGTATGTCGCTGGCAAGATCACCATTTGGCCGATATTCGCAGCGTTTCTATCATTGGCGATCGCATAACGCAAGTGGACATATTCTTCGACGCGTAGCTTTTGCTAATTCAACCGAATGAAGAGCAGACGTTCACTTTCAATTTTCGCGTACATATCGACAATGAATTGATGGAAGACTTCACGACATTTCAACAAATAATTACATTCATTTGGCCTGATCATAAGGCGATAGGCATAAAAGTCCACAGGAAACTTTTTTTGTCGACTCTCCATTTGAGTTGGGGTTCATCTGCATTACGTTGAAATGATACCCATCCTCACCCCGTGGAAAAAGCACTGGATATTGTAGTACATCATACGATCGATGAGTTTCCGCAATGCGTTGAACACTTGCATTCCGGCGATGGATGATACTATCGCGTCGCTCGAAGTCTGTGCCGACCATAACAACTGCGACGTCACCTATCACCGGTGCATTGAAGCGCCGCTCATGCTCACCAGCCGGTGTCTTGTCATCTCTTATCACAACCGTATAATCATCTGCCGGCATTTGGTCTAGCGCTGTTTTGAATAGACGGATGAGGCTGTTGTGTTCGTGTAACATAGCTTGAACACTCGAAACGATTTCCCGTCTGACTTCAGTACTGATTGCGCAACGCTGTTCAACCTCTGTAGCTTCATTGCCAGTGAAATAAATTTGGAGGAACTTGGCATCATCATTGGGAAGTGGGAGCAACGATCCAATTCTGTGGTAGATTTGGCCTTGCACTTTGAAGGTGGGCATGTAGCCGGCGCTGTTGATGATATTAGTTGCTCCGCAGGACGTCATTTGAAAGCATGAGTTGGTGTTTTCGGATGTTTTGAAGGAAGTGCTTGGAATTCGGATTGGCGCCAGAAATGTAACTTTGTAGGGGTTCAGGCGGCTCAATCATTGGTGGTAAAACAACTTTACCGTTCGAACAACACATTCCTGGGGATTCCTTAGCGAACTTCAGAGAACGACAATGTAAGCAAACTTTGTCCATTGCGCCAATCACTACGTCCTTGTGATTGCGGTAGTCATCGTCCCTATTGTAGTGAAATGCCGCCAACTTTAAACCGATTCTTTCTCTTGATCGAGCCATTCGGGAGCGATTGGCAGCAAGTCTTTCGGCATGTTTTTGGGGTGTCTCAGCAGCTCTAGATGAAGATGCACTGTCACGCATTTGCTGAAGCCGTGATTCGCGTTCTCTTTCCGTTTCTGTGGCTCTAGACGTAGATGCCCTTTCGCGATTTTCCTGAAGACGTGACTCGTGTTCCTTAGCTGATTCAGCAGCTCTTCTTTCCCTCTGCTTCCGTATTGCGGTGGTTTTTTCAGCAATTCAGTAAACTGTAATCGTGCAAAAGGAACAATGATGTGTTTTGTTTTTTACTTTTATAACATTTTATTGGTTGTTGGAACCACAGTAATCATATTACCTGTTTGATGAATTGGCATTAAAAATAATTTGTAAACTTATTTTATTATTGCAAATTGCAAAACACTTGTTAATTACTAAATTGATTTCACTTATAGGTTTTTAACTTATGAACACAAAACAACAATTAACGCAAAACAAATCAAATGCAGTCAGTGAGCAATTGGAAGCAAAGTTTGTTTGAATGTACCGTTATTTTTTATCAGCGTTTGAAAAAAACTCAAAAATGTTAACAAAATGTAGGTATCTTAAATGCAAGAGTACACAAAGCTGTTTATCATCGATTGATAATATAATATAATTTTTAACTTATTGTACAATGTTGCACCTTAGTAAACGCGGAATATCTTGTCGTATCTCTTCTTATCGAATGATGTAAATATTTTGTAAATAAACCGAAAACTCGGATTTTTTAATGCAACATTTCGAAAGTTTTAAAATTTTGATTTTGGATCATTATTAACATAGGTTTTTTGTAAATATCTTCGGAACTACATAACCGATTTACGAGTTTGATATCTCGTTGTGAAAAACATGAGAACGGCTTTAAAAAAAAATAAAATAAAGTTATGCAGTAGTTTTTCTTTCATATTGTTCCAATATGAGAATGATATAAAAAGATGATCGATGGAGTAGTGCGCGTTCTTCTTGTCAAGCCGGGAGTTAGAGGTACAGGTGATTCCTCCTGCAAAGAAAAAAGTGTTAAAAGAAAAACTTATTAATGAAAAGGAATAAAATTATAAGGACAAAGTGTTAAACTAAAAATAAGAAGAAAATATTTAATAAAGTGAGTTGTATAAACTAAACTAGAAGAAAATATTTAATAAAGTGAGTTATATAAACTAAACTAGAAGAAAATATTTAATAAAGTGAGTTATATAAACTAAATACGTATTGCTCGTATTGGCTGAACTCCGATGCGCGAACACTTTATTCACGCAAGCCATCAACCACTTTAGGAATGAACAGCTCACTAGGAAGCTTGAAATTATGAAGCCAGCCCCTAGTGCAACTACACTCTGAAGTCACCAATGGACTGAACACAAAAGAATGCACACTCGCCTGTCTCCTGGACATTGAGAAAGCATTTGACAGCGTCTGGGTTAGCTGAATACAAGCTAACCACCTTAGACTTCAACATTCATCTTGTGAAGCTTGTCCACAACTTTGTAACCAACAGAAAGTTTTTCGTCCGAATATGCAACAACTCCTCCAGTAGAAAAATTATATCAGCTGGTGTACCACAAGGATCCAAACTTGGCCCTGTTCTATTCAACATTTACACTTCTGACCAATCACCCAACGTACCTGGCACAACTACGATGCTGTACGCCGACGACTCCATCACGTTTTCCTGAGAGCTAGCCGCTCGCCTCTCGCCGCTCGCCGCCTTGGTCTACATGTAAAAGAAGTTGTACACACACACACACACACATGCATGTAAAAGAAGAAGAAGCTACCCGCTCGCCGCCTTGGTCTACATGAAAGAAGTTGCGCACGCACGCACGCACGCACGCACGCACGCACGCACGCACACACGCACACACACACACACACACACACACACACACACGCACACACACACACACACACAGATGAAGCCGCATGCGTTATAGCATCTACGTTGCCTATTGATATTCTAGCGGACGAGATGAAGCGGATTTAAGAACGCAGATCAACCAGAGGGGCAGCAGACATTGCCAAGGAAGAAAGAGCTATCTCCATCGCTAAATGGCAAGCACGTTGGTCCACTGGAACGAAAGGGAGGTGGACTTATCTACTTATTCCAGACGTTGCTGCATGGTACCAAAGACAGTACGGAGAAGTCAACTACTACATGACTCAGTTCCTTTCGGGTCATGGCTGCTTCCGAAAGTACTTGCACAGATTCGGACACGACAGGTCACCTTTGTGCCCCAGCTGTGTAAATGAAGAAGAAGATGCAGAACACGTGATGTTTCACTGCCCTCGTTTTAGAGCACGTGGCGTTGCGATCATAGATCCACGGCATATAGAGCAATTTATGCTACAGTGCGAGGACAACTGGACCAAAGTTGACTCATTCGTCTCAGTTGTGCTTACGGAGCTTCAACTTATAGAAAGAAGGCGGTTCGCTGAGATAAGAAATTGATACAATGATATAATCGCACAGAGATAGCATGATTGCTTACCAGCCCCCGTGAAGTAATACTTAACGGCAGTTCCGCGGGGGATAGTGGTTGAAGTGCGAGGTTTGTGGTTTAGCACGTAGGCACCATGGTGAATCGTGCATGCCAATTGGGTCGGTCCATTGGTATCTATGAAGATTCCACAATCCAGGTCGTCATACCAAAAAAAAAAACAACACACACACACACACATGCACACACACACACACACACAGTGCCAAGTGGCGTTAAAATAATTGGTTATGCCGATGATGTAGCCGTGATAATCGTAGCCAAGGAACTTTACCGACTCCAGGAGATAGCTACAAACGTAGTAAGCAGCATCAAAACATGGCTTGAAGCAAACTGCTTGCAGCTGGCTAGCCAGAAAGCGGAGGCCCTGTTAATAACTAGCAGGAAAAGGATGGAATCCCTGACGCTCAATATTGATGGGCACATGATTTGCACAAAACCTGCTGTCAAATATCTGGGAGTCACTCTGGATGCTAGATTGTCCTTTGCAGCGCATGTAGAGACGGTGTGTGGTAAGGCGATGCGGACATATACTGCATCTGCCCGTATAATGGCAAATACATATGCACCAGGCCAAAAAAATAGGCTGTTGCTGTCAAAAGTCGTCCAATCCGTGGTAATGTACGCGGCACCTGTTTGGGCAAAGGCAGCCAAGAAAAAGGGAAATATGCGGAAGCTGAACCAACTATTTCGTTTATGTGCTCTAAGGGTGTGCTGTGGTTTCCGTACCATATCACAAGAGAACTAGATTTTTACATGACGCAGATGCTCAGCGGTCATGGATGTTTCCGAAGTTATCTCTAAAAGTACGGCCATGACTCTGAGGAATTTTGCGCGCGGTGCCCCAACCTCTGCGAAGATGCAAACCACATATTTTTCTAGTGTGATGGCCTTGCACAAACGCGAGAAATGACAGAGGCGGCGTTGCGACAACCAATAACAGCGCAGAATATCGTCGAGTGCATGTTAAAATCGCCAGAGGCGTGGGATGTGTTGAAGTCCATGTGCGCGAAAGTCATGAGAGAGCAGCGCAGTCTGGAACGTGCACGTAACAGTCAGATGATGGCAAGGCAAGTGGACAGAACTGGACCGGCTAACGTGGGGCGAACAGGGACGTTAGGGTAAGGTAATGTCGCACAATTGGACGATTACGAACGCTTGAGTGTTAAGCTCCTTCTGCCTCCCGACGTAATACTTAGCGGTAGTTCCGGGAGGACTGACAGACTAGGGGGAGGGGTTTTAGCGTGGTTAAAGTCCCGCACGCCGGCTTTCGATGCTTTCCCCTCATACAGAAAATACACACACACACAAACACACACACAGCTTTAAAAAGCTGTTGATGTCCTATCTAGGCGAAGAAGCTGAAGTGAGAGCAATATCACAAGAGGTGACTATTGAATGCAGGGACTTAGACGAGATCACCACTAAGGAAGACGTCTTAAAAGCCTTCCAGCAGAAATACGGAGAGAGCGTAGGAACTAACGCTGTGAAATCGCTGCGCTCTGCGTTTAGAGGAACTAAAACCGCGTTGGTAAATCTTCCGATTACTACAGCAAAGAAAGCCCTCGAGGAAGGAAAAATAAAAATCGGATGGGTAGTCTGCCGCCTTCGTGAGTTGAGCCGCCCCCTGAGGTGCTTGCCTCGAGTTTGGCCACATAAGCAACGGGTGTAAGAACCCTGACCGGTCAAAACTGTGCTGGAAATGTGGTAGCGAAGGTCATTTGGCGAAGGATTGCAAGAACAAACCGAAATGCCTTCTTTGCGCGCAGGCCGGTGATGAGCCGACAGACCGGCAGTAGCCGTTGCCCAGTATACAGGAGAGCCAGCACAGAGCAGCGAAAATGATTGTCCTCCAGATCAACTTAAATCACTGCGAAGCTGCACACGATCTGCTAAAGCAAAAAATACTTGAGACTAAGGCGGACGTTGCTCTATTATGCGAACCTTACAAGACCCCGAATGGTGCTAAGGACTCATGGATTACTGACGAAACTCGAAAGGAGGTGATCTGGGCGTGCGGCCAGCACCCCATCCAAGGTGTCTCCCAACGTATATGCAAGGGATTTGCTTATGCTGCGATAGCTGGCACTCATCTTTACAGCTGTTACGCGGCGCCGAGCGTGTCTTGGGAGGAATACGAGCTTCTACTGGAGAACATCGCGTCAGAAGCCAGACATCAACACCCAGTAATTATAGCAGGCGACTTTAATGCGTGGGCCGTGGACTGGGGTAGCAGAACCACCAACGCAAGAGGAAGGGCTCTACTAGAAGTCTTCTCGGGGCTCAACATTACTCTTCTGAATACTGGTTCTGTGAGTAACTTTCGGAGAGATGGCAGAAACTCGGTGATAGACATAACCTTGGCCAGCACTTCTTTAGCGCAGAAAATTTAGTGGAGGGTGAGCGAGGATTTTACATATAGCGACCATCACGCGGTTGTGATTAACATCTACCAGGCCAACAGCAGAGAGAGGACGCGGTGCCATTGGCATCTTGGCTGGAGGGCGAGCTCGTTAGATAAGGAGGTGTTTGACATTGTGCTCATGGAGGATCGCGAGTGGTCGGCACGAGCTGAAGAACTGGCTGCGCAATTTATAGAACAGCACGTTAAATCCTGTAACGCCGCAATGATTAAGCGCAAGGGTAAAAATCGAAGACGATCAGTCCACTGGTGGAGCGACGAGATAGCAATGCTCCGAGCGCAGTGCCTTCAGGCAAGACGACGTTTCCAGCGCTGCAGGCAATAAATAGACAGAAAGCGGCGTAAGGTTGAGTTTTCGAAGGCAAGGAGGAAACTTCGTGATGCGATTCGCAAATCAAAAATCAGAAGCTTCAAAGCACTGTGTGAAGAAGCGAATGCGAGCCCATGGGAAGGTGCATATAGGGTTGTAATGGCAAAAACTCGTTGGCAAGCGCAAGTGAGGTGCCCGCATTTACTTAGGTGATTTACCGCATTTACATAGGTGAATATTCCCGACTTCAGCCAGAAGGTGAATATTCCCGACTTGTGTGTGTGTGTGTGTGTGTTTTTTTTTTTTTTTTTTTTTGGTATGACGACCTGGATTGTGGAATCTTCATAGATACCAATGGACCGACCCAATTGGCATGCACGATTCACCATGGTGCCTACGTGCTAAACCACAAACCTCGCACTTCAACCACTATCCCCCGCGGAACTGCCGTTAAGTATTACTTCACGGGGGCTGGTAAGCAATCATGCTATCTCTGTGCGATTATATCATTGTATCAGTTTCTTATCTTAGCGAACCGCCTTCTTTCTATACAAACCGCCTTTCACAACTGAGACGAATGAGTCAACTTTGGTCCAGTTGTCCTCGCACTGTAGCATAAATTGCTCTATATGCCGTGGATCGATGATCGCAACGCCACGTGCTCTAAAACGAGGGCAGTGAAACATCACGTGTTCTGCATCTTCTTCTTCATTTACACAGCTGGGGCACAAAGGTGACCTGTCGTGTCCGAATCTGTGCAAGTACTTTCGGAAGCAGCCATGACCCGAAAGGAACTAAGTCATGTAGTAGTTGACTTCTCCGTACTGTCTTTGGTACCATGCAGCAACGTCTGGAATAAGTAGATAAGTCCACCTCCCTTTCGTTCCAGTGGACCAACGTGCTTGCCATTTAGCGATGGAGATAGCTCTTTCTTCCTTGGCAATGTCTGCTGCCCCTCTGGTTGATCTGCGTTCATAAATCCGCTTCATCTCGTCCGCTAGAATATCAATAGGCAACGTAGATGCTATAACGCATGCGGCTTCATCTGAAATCGTTCGAAAACCACTAATGATCCTCAGAGTGCTGAGCCTGTAGATCGATGTGAGCTTTCTCCTGAGTGTTTTTCTGGCCAGGGCCAGAATGTGCCCAAACTGGTGAGGCGTAGAGAATCACCGAGGTAACTACACTTGCCAGTAGCTTCCGTCTTGCTGGCTTCGGTCCGCCTATGTTGGGTAGCATTTTTGATAGACTGGCCTGCATTTTTGCTGCCTTTGTACTGACATAGCTTTTATGGTCTTTAAAGTTTAGCCTGCCATCCAGCCTGACTCCGAGATATTTAAGCGAAGAACTTGATTTAATTGTACTCTCGCCGACTCTTACATATATATGTTCAACTATCTTCCGGCTGCTGATAAGTATTGTCTCCGTTTTATGCTCAGCTAATTCTAGTTGCACTGACTGAAGCCACTCCTTTACTTTTGCAATAGAAGAGCTAGTTGCAGCTTCGATCTGATGTATGTGCTTAGCCATTGTTATAATTGCTATATCATCAGCGAATCCGATAATCGTAGAGTCTTGCGGCAGTGGGAGTCTCAAGACCTCATCATACATGATGTTCCAAAGAATGGGACCAAGCACGGAACCTTGCGGGACGCCTGCAGTGATATCGTAGTATTCAGTCCCACGATCGCTCTCATATATAAGCCTTCTGTTTTTTAAATAGCTTGCAATTATATTACGTATATATCCCGGAGCCTCCATCTTCCTAAGGGCTTGTCGGATATGCTTCCAACTGGCTAAATTGAAAGCATTTTTTACATCCAGCGTAACGATCGCGCCAGAGATGGCGTTATTTGCAATATCTACAACTGCTTTCACCGCATCGATCGTTGATCGGGACTTTCTGAAGCCGTATTGGTGTTCGGAAAGATTATTTTCTGCAATGGGCGCCAGCCTATTATATACTATGCGCTCCAATATTTTTCCCAGTGTGTCGAGCAAGCATATTGGCCGATATGACGAGGGCTCGTCTGGAGGTTTTCCTAGTTTCGGAATCAGCACTAACTTCTGTATCTTCCATGAATTCGGGAAGACTCCATCATCCAAACATTTTTGAAATACGTGCAGAAATATTTCTGGCCTTCGAAGAATTGCAGTTTTAATTGCTATATTGGGAAACCCATCCGGGCCGGGTGCTTTGCTGTCGCCAATTCTTTTACAGGCAGCCCGAAGTTCCTCAACTGTTATTAGCGGAACAAGTCCAGTTTCATATCTAATAGTCGCACCTTGCATTGATGCGTGTCGTTATGGAAACAATGTAGCTATTATGTTAAGCAGTTTTACCGGGCAAGTGGTAATCTGCTTTTTTGGATTGCTCATCTTCTTCATAACTATTTTGTATGCCGTTCCCCAGGGATTGATGTCGGCTTCCTCACAAAGTCTGTTGAAACATTCTTTCTTGCTCGACTTAATCGCCTTTTCTAGTGCATTTCGCTTGTCTCTAAATAAAGTTAGACGATCACAAAAATTGGGTCGGCCTCTCGCCCGCTGTAACTTCCGCCGCGATTTTAGACAATCTGTTCTCAAAGATCGGATTCTGTCATTCCACCAGTAGCAGGGTGATCTCCTATTTTTAACTGACCTTCGAGGCATAGATGCATCACATGCGTTACTTATCAACGCGTTAAGTTTCCGCGTAAGTTCGTCGACAGAACCAGAAATCATGTTGGCTGATTCGATTTCTTCCTCGAAGATTTCTTTGTCGAACATATTAGCCTTCCATTTCGGCCCCGATAATTTCGTTTTGTTTCTGCTTATACTTCTCTGATATTTTAGTTGGAAGACAACTGCTTGATGATCGCTGCCCGTATAATGCTCACTCACTTGCCATTTCGTGGACCGAGCTAAACCCGTACTAGCAAATGTGAGGTCTATAAACGAAAATGCATCAGCTTTCCTAAACGTGCTTTTCAATCCATCGTTGAGCAGCTCCACATTCAATAGAGCAAAGGATTCTAAAAGAGCGCTACCTCTGGCATTCGTATGTTTGCTACCCCATTCAACTGCCAATGCATTGAAGTCGCCAGCGATAATCACAGGGGTCCTATTTCTGGCATCTGTAACAAGTTCATCCAACATGTTTTGAAACCGAGACTGCGTCCAGCTGGGTGGAGAATAACAGCTATAGAAGTAACAGCCACCCACATTTGCTCTTACGAAGCCGTCAAACTGGTTGCTCGCCTCATGCAAAATGAAGGAACCACATGTCCATATTGCTGCTTTCGCACTCGCGTCCTCTATCCAGGTTCCGTCCTGTCGGGCCTTGTATGGTTCACTCAGCAGCGCTAGATCGGCTTCCATTTCAATCACTGATTGGGAGAGAAGGTCTTGTGCTGTCTCACAGTGGTTCAAATTTAACTGAATTACCTTCATTTCATTTTCGAAGCTAACGCCATCTTAAATAGTGGGCATGTGCTGCTACCGGCAATATGTTGCGCATCTTTTGTTCTATCTTTTCTACAAAACATGCAGTTTGGGGTAGCACTGCACTCCTTTGCAAAATGGCCTTCTTCTCCGCACTTTCTGCAACGTTTGGATCTATCGCATTCATTTTTGCAGAATTTCGCAGTATGTCCGAACTCAAGACATCTAAAGCATTTTATAAGCTCCTTTTTTTCGCGTATTCGACAAATTACCCACCCTATTTTAATCTTTCCGGATTTAAGGAGGTTGATCGCACTGTCGACAGGTACGCTAATTGCGGCTGTTTGTGTGCCACCATATGATTTTCGTAGGCTCAGCACATTTTCAATTGTGAAATCGCGAACATCAAATTGCGATTTGATAGCCTCGTATACCTCTGCCTTGGTAGTTACCTCATCCACATCCTTTATATCGAGGACCGTTCGCTGCTTTACACTGCGTACTGATGCATGCTCTCCCAATGTGTCACCAATAACAGTTTTGAACTGCTCGGCCTTCTCCCCGGCTTCCTTGAGTTGAAGTAGTAGATCTCCTTTCTGCGTTCTTCTAATTTTGTTTACAGCCCCACAGAGATCATTAAGCTTGGTGTCAGCTTTGATGCGCCGTAGAATATCCGCGTAGGAAAGCTGGCCTTTTGCTGCAATGACAATTGCGTCTGGTTTCACCTTTAATGATTTTTCAGTGCTCTTATGGGCAGCCTGTCAGTGATCTGTCCTGCCTTGTAAAAAGGAAACAACTGTGGTCCATGCAGCATCCTGGCCCTGCGTATCCTGTATCGCTCCAATCGTGACTTTTTTGCCATCATTCTTTGAAGGCGTCATTGGAGCTTTTGAGGTATTTTTTTCGCCAGTTGCAGTTTTTGCTCTCCTCTTTGGTGTTGGCGTTATTTTTTCTGCGGATTGTCCGCGTTTGCGCCTTTGCTCCTTCAGCCATGGTGATGTCTGTGAGGACTTGGACTCCTTGGGTACTCCTTTTACCCCTTCTCCATAATCTTCGATTGCACATTGGTCATATAGCAATCTTATATTTTCAATGGTATCCCGCATTGGCTGGTGGATCGACCTTCTTTTACCACCATTTTCTTCTAGCATTTTCACCAACGCTTTTATCTCCTCTCCCAGTTTCTGAAAAGGTGACTGTTTCTCCGCTTTTTCTTTCTGGTTCTCCACTGCTACTGCTGCTACTGCCGGTGGTGAACGAGCAACCAGCATACTTTTTCGAAACGGGTCACCTGTTCGCGAAGCCATTTTTGGTGTAAGAGGGTTACGCTTGCTGCTATCAGTGCTTTTTTGCGCCCTATCGTCTGCACCTGCTCCAGCCACGTCATTGTTTTTTGACTGGCGGCCCTCAACTAAATGAAGAGGGCCCGTGCTCCGCTCCTGTGCTTTATGGTCTGACATATAAGTAAATAGTCAAGGCACTCACCTGCATAGACGTTTTGAGGTGCCCAACAACCAAAACTTTATGACAGCTGTGTGTGTGTGTGTGTATGCGTGCGTGTGCGTGTGTGTGTTTTTTTTTTTAAATGAGGTGGAAAGCATCGAAAGCCAAGGTGCGTGACTTTAACACGCTAAAACCACCTCCCCCAGGTCTGTCTGTCCTCCCGGAACTACCGTCAAGTATTACGTCGGGAGGCAGATGGAGCTTGACAGCTCAAAAGTCACCAATTAGAGTTCGTCGCAAAACAGTTTGTCGTGTTTATTGCCCTAACGTCATTGTATTGACATATCAGCCAGTCAATTCAGTAGCTCTCCTAGCTCGCTCAGCATTTCTAAGCTTTCCGCATATTTGCGCAGATACCTCGCAGACTGCTTCCCACATTCTTTGCGATGTCAGCATCGCCTCCACAATGTTTCTTGGCGAGACCTCCGACCCATAGATGCCTTTCAGCATATTTTGTGCTTCTACGAATCGGGGGCAAATGAAAAAGACGTGATGCGAATTCTCTATTTCATTCATGCACGCAGGACAAAAGGGCGAGGTATCATACCCAAAGCTGTATAGGCAGTTACGAAAAACTCCATGGCCAGTCAGAAACTGCGTTAGAGGAAAGCTCATTTCACCATGCGATCGACTTATCCATCTTTCAATATTTGGGATCAGAGCGAATGTCCAACGGCCCTTGTTTGAAGCATTCCAGCGGGTTTGCCACCTTTCTACTGAGAGTGAACGCTCTCGCTGCGGGTATATCTCAGCGCCATTACTTTTCGCTGCATACAGAAGTGTCTCCGGGTGTTTAACGTGAGCGCCTGCCAAGACTGGCTTAAGCTCACGGTGTGCCATCACACATGGGGTTGAAGTCTATGCGTCAACCAACGCCCCCTTGAATAGGTACCTGGTACCAGTCCGCGGGAACCAATTCGAGTACTTGCGTAAAGGACAAGCACTCCCTCTTGGTGAGGGGTCGAGGCCTTTCTAACACCTCTGCCGTTCTATGGGTCACGGCACCCGGTTGCAATGCAACTCCACACCGAGCTATAAAATTATAGCTCTGCCCGCGTACGTTTGGGCGTCAACCACAGCCCCCACGATGCTCCCACAAGGGGTCCTTCCAACAATGACCAGGCTGAGCATGAGCGAACACGCTACAGGGGCTCCTGATCCCCGTGGTACCAGACAAAGCCTCTGGTCAGACTTCGTAGTCAAGACTACTACCAGTTGGGCTCCTTACAGCCCGGGACCGGTTGCCTATAAGTTTTTAAGTCCAGCTGTGGATAGAACTTGGTGCAGACAGAAACTGCCCACACCAAACGTGAAAACAGTCTAAAGACATGTGTATGGACATGTCTTCCTCACTGTGGGAGCGAGGCCTATCCGTACCTCTTCCACTCAGACAGGGAGCGGCACCCAAGACGGGGTTTAACCCCAATTTAGCTGGACCCCCAACAAGATGTAAAAATCTTTGATTCCGGGGTGAGGCGTTGAGACCAACCTCAGCACCCCCCGAAACCCGTGGTACCAGATAACCTCTGGTCAGGCTTCGTAACGGTGTTACTACCGGTGAGCTCCATACCGCTCGGGGACCGGTGGCCCCAGGAGAGACGGACACCAGGAACGCAACACCAGTGCAGCACAACAGCTCTGTCCTCCCGAAGGACGACAGTTAGGCTGGCACACACATAACATGCACACTTCATTCAGCACAACCAACACATACATCACCATCCAACCCCACCCAAGACACACACACAATCACCTACAACTTACCTATTCATACAACCCATACGCCACATACACAAGACCACCCACGCACAAAATTGGGCAGCTAACCTACCCTCGCACGACGCTCCACGAACACTCTACCGGCGAACCGGTCCAGACATTCCAGTTGCTCTGATGTGGAGAGAGCCTCACTCACACAGAACCCCTGGTCAGTCCAACTAATACCCATAGCCCCCAAATCCCTAAAGTCCGAGTACAACGGGCAGACACACAGGACATGCAGCCAATCCTCAATCTCAGCTCCACAGTCACAAGCTTCTGAAGCCGTGAGGCATCTCTTAAACAAAAATGCATTAAAAGAGCCATGGCCAGTTAGCAAGAAGCCCAAGCTCAGACTGAAGCCAAACCAAGGAAGACTTGCAGCAAATGTGACGTCCCGTATGTACTCATACGTCGTCCTACCCTTTTCACTATTGTTCCATCTAGTTTGCCAGCTAGATGAAACACATTCATTCAAGAACGCTTTGCGCTCTGTCACACTAAGCCTCTCCACATCACTCTCAAACCATTCATGCTGCGGCAATGGTAATCCCCTCCTGCATCTGAAGATGGCCGCACGACGCACCACCTCCAAGTCAAGAGGGGCAACCCCCATTAATACCTGTAGGGCCTCCGTGGAGACCGTACGGCATACTGGCAGGCATGCAGCAAGAATAACCCTCTGGCATGCCAGAATCTTGCGATACCCAGCAGCAGACGTTACCACCACGCACCAGACCGACGCACCAAAGGTTGCACACGCAAGAAAGAGACCCCCATAGAGGACACGGACAGCACGTCTACTCAGACCCCAGTCAAAACTAAGCAGCCGTGCAGCCGACGCACCTGACCCGCCACACACACAAGACGCTCTCGCGTATGTGTCAGATGGGGAAGGAAGTTCATCCTTTCACCGATAGTCACCCCCAAGTACTTGACCTCAGTCTCATACTTGAGGGAGACACCAGATGCACGGACAATTGGATGTCGATTACGTGATAATCTGCCCTTGAGCAGCATTATCACGGTCTTGTCCATTGCCACGTCCACACCCACCTGAGCACCCCACTCACACACAACACTCATGGCACTTTCTCCCAAGGATTCAATCGCGGCACGCGACCGACCCTCAACGAGGACAAGCAGATCGTCGGCGTATGCACAGCACTTCCAGGACAGACCAAGACGCCGCAACAGAGGATCCATCATGAGGTTCCAAATAAATGGACCACAGACGGAACCCTGCGGACAGCCCCTGACCACATCAGCCCAGACGCACTGATTACTTCCAGCCACGCAGGCCTTTCTGTCAGAGAAGTAACTCTCCCACAGTCCAACCTCACGGCAGCCCAACTCACGTAGCCTACTGGTGATACTAGACCAGCTCAAGTAGTCAAACGCACCCTTGAAGTCCACGAATACATCCAAGACGTATTCCGCACTAGAGGAGCTCACACAATCCCTCACATACGCCCACGCATCCTCCACAGACCGACCACTCCTGAAACCAAACTGCCAAGGACACATGTCATCACGCAAGCACTCATGAAGCCGTTCTACCATAACCCTCTCCAGCACTTTTCCAAGTACCGGAAGAATGCTAATCCCCCGATAGGATCTAGGATTAGACCTGACCCTATCATGCGACTTCAAGAGCACAATGACCCTGGCGGTCTTCCATTCAGAAGGAAAGTATCCGTTACACACACACTTCCCGAGCAGGGCAACCAGGTATTCAGGAATTACCTTCCAGATGGCTTTCACCATCTCTCCAGTAATCCCATCCAACACCGGAGACCTCCTGGACCTTATCAGCGAGACCGCACACCCAACTTCCGCGGTCACCAATTCAGGGGGACCAACAGGCAGCCCCACATCGTGAGGATGACCTGAAGGCACCGCACCAGGAAAAAACTCAGAAAGTAGTGCACTCACAGAAGCATTCCATGTTGGCAACACGGAATCGCCAACACGGATGATTAATGTAGCAACTACCTACCTCCAGGATAGCTTCCATGGCACGGCCACTACCCTCCAGGATGACGTTAGTCGCATCATCTCCGCCCTCCTTCCAAGGGCGGCTCACGAGTCTGACCTCCTTCTTGAAGGTCTCCAAGGTCATTTTCTCCTTGAGGTTCATCTCATAGAGATCACCCATGAACTCGTCAAGAGTGATCCTACAGTGGACCCCACGAACGACGACCTTGGGACCAAGCTTCTTGTTAACACTCACGTCCAACCCAACCTCGCTAAACTTCGGGTTTAGCACGATTTTCTCGCGCTCGGACACGGAGGGGGTGCGAATAATCGCACCACCACCACGAAGAGCCTTAACCTCATATACGCGCACACCCAGGGTCGGGCCCACCTGCTTCACCACCTTATCAACCACTTCCTTGGGTGTCTCACGGGCCTTCCGGCTCTTGACCACCAAGGACCACGTCTCAACAGGTTTGACAGCGGGGCGCGCAGGAGGCAGGGCTGGAAAGGCCGAGGGCGCTGCCACAACGGTGCTACCACCAGCACCAGCAGGAACCCCCGAAGGACCCCCACCCCCGAAGGACCACCCCGAATACCCCCCACTACCGGCCGATTCACCGGCACTGGCCGACCCACCGGCGCCACGAAGCCGCCACTGGCGGTTCCCCGCTCCTCCAAGCGTCCCTTCAGACGCTCGTTCTCTCCAGAAAGCTCGATGAGCAAACGCTCATACCCCCCGGCTACATCTAAGATTCGACGGGTCAGCGGCCGGCTGACACCGTCACCCTCAAAAAGGACCCCAATGAGGGCACCCGTGACTGCCTTGAG
Organism: Sicus ferrugineus; assembly: GCA_922984085.1. Taxonomy (NCBI): domain Eukaryota; kingdom Metazoa; phylum Arthropoda; class Insecta; order Diptera; family Conopidae; genus Sicus; species Sicus ferrugineus. The sequence continues at coordinate 41,802,589 of OV277348.1, read as the reverse complement.
CCGTTCAGAGGCCGCAGCGAGCTCCGACTCGGAGACCGCCGACGAGTCCTCCCTTGCGGACTTCACCACAACGACGCCCACCTCAGTCGCACCGTTCACGTCAAGCGCGACGGCCTTCTTTCGCGACTTCACGCGCGTCGTCTTTGTGGACATTTCTACCGCACTCGACACTTCTACAAGAGTACCACACGAACCACGGGACCGTCAAAATCGGCACAACAGTATGATATATAATAGATTATATAATAATATTATATAGTCGCGCAAATAACCGCACTCGCACGATTTACAACGCAAAAATCGCAAATATCCAAAAAAGTCACCCCTAGGTAGGACTTAAAAACAAAATAATTTGTTTAAACAAATTACTAACAAAATTTGTGCAAAAAACGCACTCGCACAACTTATCACCGTATACCGACGGTATCGCAGCACCAAAAACTACAAAAACTTCGAAAACTCCGAAAAAGGCCTACCTAGGTAGTCCGCCACGAAAACACGACTGACTTTTCGCTGCATACAGTCGATGTGCCTCATCAGCCATTATTTCTATCGGCATCATGCCTGCCAACACAAACGCAGCTTCGTCGGAGACAGTTCGATAAGCGCTGATCACGCGCAAAGCATTTAGTCGGTGAACTCTTTCAAGCTGCTTCCTATTCGACTTCACCTTTAGGGAGTCTGCCCAAATTGGCGCGGCATACATGAGCACTGATGTTACCACATTAGATAGCAACATTCGCTTGGTGCTTTTCGGTCCACCTATGTTCGGCAGCATCCTGGACAGGGCCGCGTAGCACTTCGAAGCTTTTTTGCAGACATACTCTGTATGCTGTCGGAAACTAAGGCGATCATCAATAAAAACGCCCAAGTACTTTATCGCTCTCTGCGATTGGATGGTAGCACCTCCCACCCTCAGTTGCACTGATTCCACTTTCTTGCGACTACTAATAAGGACGGCTTCCGTTTTTTGCTCAGCGAGCTGCAAGCCAACCGAAGTTAGCCACTGTTTAACCATCGAAACAGTAAGATTTGCTTTTTCCTCCAGATCTGACACTTGTTTTCTGCCACTACGACAGCCAAATCGTCCGCAAAACCGATTACTTTGGCTCCTTCAGGAACTGGCAACCTGAGAACGCTGAGACAGGATTGCGTGACAGCAGCAAAATGTAGTGGGTAACTCAAAACAGCTGTCTTCTACGCTGCGTTTGGGACAGAAAACGGACCTGGAGCTTTGTTGTGCTGTATTCTTTTAGCCGCCGAAAGCACTTCTTCGGATGTCACGACAGCATTATTATTGGCTGGCACTCCCGGGAACAGATTTCTGCGTTCCCGTTGCTGTGGGAATAAGGTAGCCACAATTTTTGAAAGAAGTAATGGACACCTTTCCTGGTTGCTGGCTCTTATTTTTCCCATGACTAACCTGTATGCTCCGCCCCAGGGATTTGAGTTGGCTTCTTCGCATAATCTTTTAAAACATTGCGTTTTGGAGCTTCGAATGGCATTTCGGAGCCTTTTTCGTTCCCTTGAGAACTCACTTCGAAGATTAATTCTCTCCATCACCTGTTTGCAGCGTTGATAACGTCGTCTCGCCTGCAAACACCGAGCGCGAAGAGCCCCAATTTCGGCATTCCACCAATAGGCAGGCCGGCCACGATTTGTTGCCTTCCGTCTGGGCATAGCAGCATCACATGCTTTCGCTAATTGTTTTGCGAGCTGCGCGGCCAGCTCCTCCGCTTCCTCCGGCCACTCATGCTCATCGGCGAACATCATATTAAAAAGCTCTTTGTCCAGAGCGCTCTCCTTCCATCCACAATGTGTTTGGCGAACCCTGCTTGCTCCAAGTTCATTCTGCCGTTGGATGTCTATCACTATTGCCTGATGGTCGCTGAATGTGAACTCCTCACTAACTTGCCAATTTGTGTTCCGCGCCAGTGCGCTGCTGACGTCGTGTTTATTGCCCTAACGTCATTGTATTGACATATCAGCCAGTCAATTCAGTAGCTCTCCTAGCTCGCTCAGCATTTCTAAGCTTTCCGCATATTTGCGCAGATACCTCGCAGACTGCTTCCCACATTCTTTGCGATGTCAGCATCGCCTCCACAATGTTTCTTGGCGAGACCTCCGACCCATAGATGCCTTTCAGCATATTTTGTGCTTCTACGAATCGGGGGCAAATGAAAAAGACGTGATGCGAATTCTCTATTTCATTCATGCACGCAGGACAAAAGGGCGAGGTATCATACCCAAAGCTGTATAGGCAGTTACGAAAAACTCCATGGCCAGTCAGAAACTGCGTTAGAGGAAAGCTCATTTCACCATGCGATCGACTTATCCATCTTTCAATATTTGGGATCAGAGCGAATGTCCAACGGCCCTTGTTTGAAGCATTCCAGCGGGTTTGCCACCTTTCTACTGAGAGTGAACGCTCTCGCTGCGGGTATATCTCAGCGCCATTACTTTTCGCTGCATACAGAAGTGTCTCCGGGTGTTTAACGTGAGCGCCTGCCAAGACTGGCTTAAGCTCACGGTGTGCCATCACACATGGGGTTGAAGTCTATGCGTCAACCAACGCCCCCTTGAATAGGTACCTGGTACCAGTCCGCGGGAACCAATTCGAGTACTTGCGTAAAGGACAAGCACTCCCTCTTGGTGAGGGGTCGAGGCCTTTCTAACACCTCTGCCGTTCTATGGGTCACGGCACCCGGTTGCAATGCAACTCCACACCGAGCTATAAAATTATAGCTCTGCCCGCGTACGTTTGGGCGTCAACCACAGCCCCCACGATGCTCCCACAAGGGGTCCTTCCAACAATGACCAGGCTGAGCGTGAGCGAACACGCTACAGGGGCTCCTGATCCCCGTGGTACCAGACAAAGCCTCTGGTCAGACTTCGTAGTCAAGACTACTACCAGTTGGGCTCCTTACAGCCCGGGACCGGTTGCCTATAAGTTTTTAAGTCCAGCTGTGGATAGAACTTGGTGCAGACAGAAACTGCCCACACCAAACGTGAAAACAGTCTAAAGACATGTGTATGGACATGTCTTCCTCACTGTGGGAGCGAGGCCTATCCGTACCTCTTCCACTCAGACAGGGAGCGGCACCCAAGACGGGGTTTAACCCCAATTTAGCTGGACCCCCAACAAGATGTAAAAATCTTTGATTCCGGGGTGAGGCGTTGAGACCAACCTCAGCACCCCCCGAAACCCGTGGTACCAGATAACCTCTGGTCAGGCTTCGTAACGGTGTTACTACCGGTGAGCTCCATACCGCTCGGGGACCGGTGGCCCCAGGAGAGACGGACACCAGGAACGCAACACCAGTGCAGCACAACAGCTCTGTCCTCCCGAAGGACGACAGTTAGGCTGGCACACACATAACATGCACACTTCATTCAGCACAACCAACACATACATCACCATCCAACCCCACCCAAGACACACACACAATCACCTACAACTTACCTATTCATACAACCCATACGCCACATACACAAGACCACCCACGCACAAAATTGGGCAGCTAACCTACCCTCGCACGACGCTCCACGAACACTCTACCGGCGAACCGGTCCAGACATTCCAGTTGCTCTGATGTGGAGAGAGCCTCACTCACACAGAACCCCTGGTCAGTCCAACTAATACCCATAGCCCCCAAATCCCTAAAGTCCGAGTACAACGGGCAGACACACAGGACATGCAGCCAATCCTCAATCTCAGCTCCACAGTCACAAGCTTCTGAAGCCGTGAGGCATCTCTTAAACAAAAATGCATTAAAAGAGCCATGGCCAGTTAGCAAGAAGCCCAAGCTCAGACTGAAGCCAAACCAAGGAAGACTTGCAGCAAATGTGACGTCCCGTATGTACTCATACGTCGTCCTACCCTTTTCACTATTGTTCCATCTAGTTTGCCAGCTAGATGAAACACATTCATTCAAGAACGCTTTGCGCTCTGTCACACTAAGCCTCTCCACATCACTCTCAAACCATTCATGCTGCGGCAATGGTAATCCCCTCCTGCATCTGAAGATGGCCGCACGACGCACCACCTCCAAGTCAAGAGGGGCAACCCCCATTAATACCTGTAGGGCCTCCGTGGAGACCGTACGGCATACTGGCAGGCATGCAGCAAGAATAACCCTCTGGCATGCCAGAATCTTGCGATACCCAGCAGCAGACGTTACCACCACGCACCAGACCGACGCACCAAAGGTTGCACACGCAAGAAAGAGACCCCCATAGAGGACACGGACAGCACGTCTACTCAGACCCCAGTCAAAACTAAGCAGCCGTGCAGCCGACGCACCTGACCCGCCACACACACAAGACGCTCTCGCGTATGTGTCAGATGGGGAAGGAAGTTCATCCTTTCACCGATAGTCACCCCCAAGTACTTGACCTCAGTCTCATACTTGAGGGAGACACCAGATGCACGGACAATTGGATGTCGATTACGTGATAATCTGCCCTTGAGCAGCATTATCACGGTCTTGTCCATTGCCACGTCCACACCCACCTGAGCACCCCACTCACACACAACACTCATGGCACTTTCTCCCAAGGATTCAATCGCGGCACGCGACCGACCCTCAACGAGGACAAGCAGATCGTCGGCGTATGCACAGCACTTCCAGGACAGACCAAGACGCCGCAACAGAGGATCCATCATGAGGTTCCAAATAAATGGACCACAGACGGAACCCTGCGGACAGCCCCTGACCACATCAGCCCAGACGCACTGATTACTTCCAGCCACGCAGGCCTTTCTGTCAGAGAAGTAACTCTCCCACAGTCCAACCTCACGGCAGCCCAACTCACGTAGCCTACTGGTGATACTAGACCAGCTCAAGTAGTCAAACGCACCCTTGAAGTCCACGAATACATCCAAGACGTATTCCGCACTAGAGGAGCTCACACAATCCCTCACATACGCCCACGCATCCTCCACAGACCGACCACTCCTGAAACCAAACTGCCAAGGACACATGTCATCACGCAAGCACTCATGAAGCCGTTCTACCATAACCCTCTCCAGCACTTTTCCAAGTACCGGAAGAATGCTAATCCCCCGATAGGATCTAGGATTAGACCTGACCCTATCATGCGACTTCAAGAGCACAATGACCCTGGCGGTCTTCCATTCAGAAGGAAAGTATCCGTTACACACACACTTCCCGAGCAGGGCAACCAGGTATTCAGGAATTACCTTCCAGATGGCTTTCACCATCTCTCCAGTAATCCCATCCAACACCGGAGACCTCCTGGACCTTATCAGCGAGACCGCACACCCAACTTCCGCGGTCACCAATTCAGGGGGACCAACAGGCAGCCCCACATCGTGAGGATGACCTGAAGGCACCGCACCAGGAAAAAACTCAGAAAGTAGTGCACTCACAGAAGCATTCCATGTTGGCAACACGGAATCGCCAACACGGATGCCACTAATTTCAACAATCCTTCTGTTGCCACGACACACCTTATACAGCTGACCCCAGGGGTCATCGCTGTGGCGCACAGCAAACTGTCTCCATTCATTCTCCTTAGTCGCCATAAGCATGCGCTTATATTCTTTCAATTCGCGCCTAAACGACAGCCTGAACTGATCAATACTCGCATCACCAACAATTCGCGCTCTCTGGAAACGTTTCCTGAGGCGGCGAACCTCCCTACGCTTCTCCGTCAAGCCGCGTGTCCACCACTTCACCCTTCTACGATTTGCCAACCGGCATCTCTCGAAGAGCTCGTCGTTGACACGCCAAACGGCCTCAGTCAAACTGGCTACCTGCTCATCCACACCAAGGTTGTCAAAGTCAGCAAGTGGTACCGAAGTAACCGCCTCCCCGACCCGAACCGCATACGTATCCCAATTGACCCCCAGAGTACGCCAACGCTTAGTGATACTGCCCGTATTTTCTACGTGGCCATAAGTGACCTCAATCTCAATGAGATTGTGATCACTTACACTTAAGCCCCCCCCCATGGACCAACGAAATCCATACAGATTCATTGCCGCCTCATTCGCAAACGTCACGTCAATATCACTCACACCTCTAGGCCCCTCAAAGGTATACCACTCCCTCGGCTCATTGAACACGTGCACGCCACTACTCGTGACCCAATCACTCAGCATCTCACCCCGCTGTTGTGGGCTCAGCCGCCCAGCCAATCTGGACGTTTTGCTGAACCAAAGCGCGGACGATGCATTCGCGTCAGACCCGAGGATAACGGGATTGCTACTCGCAAGTAGTAGCACCCTATCCATATACCTTATATAGGGCTCTAGATCACCGCTATAACGGCAGTACACACTTGCCAACAAGAGCTTGCCGTACACACCCTCCACACTCACACAAACACCCCATTCGCTTGAATCAACGAGCATACACTGGGTATGCACGTCATTCACTACCACAGCAGCATTGCCCCCCACATCGGAGAAGACACGCATACCAGCTGGCAAACCCCTTACCCCACCCTGCTGGTAGTACGGCTCCTGCAGCAGAGCAAAGCTGCTGCCAGACTCGCACAGAAACTGCCCCAAGTCACCCATCGTAGCGTAAGCGCGCTGACAGTTCAACTGCACAATCTTACAAGACATTCTAATGTCTTGCATTCGCGCGGGCAACATATGCAGCGTGAATGGGGCAGTCAGCCGACATCATACGATGTGCAGCTGGCTTCCCATTGAACGCGCAGTTCCGGCAGTGCAAAGCATTCTCGCACTTCCGACCATGATGGCCAGACTGCCCACAACGACGGCAGACATCCTCTTTTAGCCTACACTCGCTCACCCTGTGGTCCAAGCTGAGACAGCGGAAGCAGCCAGGAGTCATCTCGTGTTCCCACACACGGAAGCAGAACCACTTAATGTAGCAACTACCTACCTCCAGGACAGCTTCCATGGCACGGCCACTACCCTCCAGGATGACGTTAGTCGCATCATCTCCGCCCTCCTTCCAAGGGCGGCTCACGAGTCTGACCTCCTTCTTGAAGGTCTCCAAGGTCATTTTCTCCTTGAGGTTCATCTCATAGAGATCACCCATGAACTCGTCAAGAGTGATCCTACAGTGGACCCCACGAACGACGACCTTGGGACCAAGCTTCTTGTTAACACTCACGTCCAACCCAACCTCGCTAAACTTCGGGTTTAGCACGATTTTCTCGCGCTCGGACACGGAGGGGGTGCGAATAATCGCACCACCACCACGAAGAGCCTTAACCTCATATACGCGCACACCCAGGGTCGGGCCCACCTGCTTCACCACCTTATCAACCACTTCCTTGGGTGTCTCACGGGCCTTCCGGCTCTTGACCACCAAGGACCACGTCTCAACAGGTTTGACAGCGGGGCGCGCAGGAGGCAGGGCTGGAAAGGCCGAGGGCGCTGCCACAACGGTGCTACCACCAGCACCAGCAGGAACCCCCGAAGGACCCCCACCCCCGAAGGACCACCCCGAATACCCCCCACTACCGGCCGATTCACCGGCACTGGCCGACCCACCGGCGCCACGAAGCCGCCACTGGCGGTTCCCCGCTCCTCCAAGCGTCCCTTCAGACGCTCGTTCTCTCCAGAAAGCTCGATGAGCAAACGCTCATACCCCCCGGCTACATCTAAGATTCGACGGGTCAGCGGCCGGCTGACACCGTCACCCTCAAAAAGGACCCCAATGAGGGCACCCGTGACTGCCTTGAGCCGTTCAGAGGCCGCAGCGAGCTCCGACTCGGAGACCGCAGACGAGTCCTCCCTTGCGGACTTCACCACAACGACGCCCACCTCAGTCGCACCGTTCACGTCAAGCGCGACGGCCTTCTTTCGCGACTTCACGCGCGTCGTCTTTGTGGACATTTCTACCGCACTCGACACTTCTACAAGAGTACCACACGAACCACGGGACCGTCAAAATCGGCACAACAGTATGATATATAATAGATTATATAATAATATTATATAGTCGCGCAAATAACCGCACTCGCACGATTTACAACGCAAAAATCGCAAATATCCAAAAAAGTCACCCCTAGGTAGGACTTAAAAACAAAATAATTTGTTTAAACAAATTACTAACAAAATTTGTGCAAAAAACGCACTCGCACAACTTATCACCGTATACCGACGGTATCGCAGCACCAAAAACTACAAAAACTTCGAAAACTCCGAAAAAGGCCTACCTAGGTAGTCCGCCACGAAAACACGACTGACTTTTCGCTGCATACAGTCGATGTGCCTCATCAGCCATTATTTCTATCGGCATCATGCCTGCCAACACAAACGCAGCTTCGTCGGAGACAGTTCGATAAGCGCTGATCACGCGCAAAGCATTTAGTCGGTGAACTCTTTCAAGCTGCTTCCTATTCGACTTCACCTTTAGGGAGTCTGCCCAAATTGGCGCGGCATACATGAGCACTGATGTTACCACATTAGATAGCAACATTCGCTTGGTGCTTTTCGGTCCACCTATGTTCGGCAGCATCCTGGACAGGGCCGCGTAGCACTTCGAAGCTTTTTTGCAGACATACTCTGTATGCTGTCGGAAACTAAGGCGATCATCAATAAAAACGCCCAAGTACTTTATCGCTCTCTGCGATTGGATGGTAGCACCTCCCACCCTCAGTTGCACTGATTCCACTTTCTTGCGACTACTAATAAGGACGGCTTCCGTTTTTTGCTCAGCGAGCTGCAAGCCAACCGAAGTTAGCCACTGTTTAACCATCGAAACAGTAAGATTTGCTTTTTCCTCCAGATCTGACACTTGTTTTCTGCCACTACGACAGCCAAATCGTCCGCAAAACCGATTACTTTGGCTCCTTCAGGAACTGGCAACCTGAGAACGCTGAGACAGGATTGCGTGACAGCAGCAAAATGTAGTGGGTAACTCAAAACAGCTGTCTTCTACGCTGCGTTTGGGACAGAAAACGGACCTGGAGCTTTGTTGTGCTGTATTCTTTTAGCCGCCGAAAGCACTTCTTCGGATGTCACGACAGCATTATTATTGGCTGGCACTCCCGGGAACAGATTTCTGCGTTCCCGTTGCTGTGGGAATAAGGTAGCCACAATTTTTGAAAGAAGTAATGGACACCTTTCCTGGTTGCTGGCTCTTATTTTTCCCATGACTAACCTGTATGCTCCGCCCCAGGGATTTGAGTTGGCTTCTTCGCATAATCTTTTAAAACATTGCGTTTTGGAGCTTCGAATGGCATTTCGGAGCCTTTTTCGTTCCCTTGAGAACTCACTTCGAAGATTAATTCTCTCCATCACCTGTTTGCAGCGTTGATAACGTCGTCTCGCCTGCAAACACCGAGCGCGAAGAGCCCCAATTTCGGCATTCCACCAATAGGCAGGCCGGCCACGATTTGTTGCCTTCCGTCTGGGCATAGCAGCATCACATGCTTTCGCTAATTGTTTTGCGAGCTGCGCGGCCAGCTCCTCCGCTTCCTCCGGCCACTCATGCTCATCGGCGAACATCATATTAAAAAGCTCTTTGTCCAGAGCGCTCTCCTTCCATCCACAATGTGTTTGGCGAACCCTGCTTGCTCCAAGTTCATTCTGCCGTTGGATGTCTATCACTATTGCCTGATGGTCGCTGAATGTGAACTCCTCACTAACTTGCCAATTTGTGTTCCGCGCCAGTGCGCTGCTGACGAACGTGACGTCAATCACTGACTCCCTATCATTTCTACGGTAGGTGCTTGTCGAGCCAACATTTGCGAGCACAATATTTAGTGTCGAGAAGATTTCCAACAAGATCCTTCCCCTTGAGTTGGTGTATCTGCTACCCCATTCAGTCGACCAAGCATTGAAATCCCCGGCAACAACTACAGGACTATTGTTTCTTGCGTCGTTCGAAATATTCATGACAATTGCCTCAAATTCAGCTTCCGTCAGACTAGGCGCTGCATAACAGCTGTAGATGTGAACTCCTGCCACCACGGCATTACTAATTTGCTGACTGATTTTTTGCACCGGGTGTTTTCCGCATGACCATATTGCCGCTTTTTTGGTGGAATCAGTGATCCATGAGTTGCTCTGCGTCATTCTATACGGCTCCGATATAATGGCCACATCCGCCCTCTTCTCTCGTACCATCTGCTCGAGCAGGTCCTGAGCTGCTTCACAGTGGTTAAGATTTATTTGTATGAATCTCATTATTTCTCTATTTCGACTGCCTTCTGGTATGCGGCACATCGTCTACTACCTGTTACGTGGTTCACTGTGTCTGTACCATTTTGCGCACATATTAGACATTTGGCCTCTTTACTACAGTTTCTGACAAAATGTCCTTCCTCTCCACATCTTAGGCACAGCTTCGAGCGGTCGATGCCTTTGCACGCCGAAGCCATATGACCGAATTCCAAGCATCTAAAGCATTTAATCGGTTGGATTGATTTGCGCAACCGACAGACAGTCCAGCCGATCTTAATTTTCCCTTCTTTTAAGGCCACATTGGCCATTGCTACAGGAAGACTAACTATAGCTGTCTTAGTGCCTCTGTAAGCATTGCGCACTGATCTCACAGCTCTGTCGCCAATATCTCCAAATTTATTTTGGAACGCCAGCATAATATCCTCTTTCGTTGTAATTTCGTCGAGGTCTTTGCATTCGATTAAGATTTCCTGCGATAGGGCCTTGACTTCTGCTTGTGTGTGTGCGTGTGTGTGTGCGCGTGTGTGTGCGCGCGCGTGTGTGTGTGTGTTTTGTTTTTTTGTTTTTTTTGTCAGGTGGAAACCCATCATGGGCACTGCTGCTAGGTCCTCTGAGCAGTCAGTTGTGTGAGACTCTTACTCACTAAAACCACCTCGTCTCGTATTCATCCGCCCCACGGGACTGCCGTTAAGCATTACATCGGGGGGGGGGGGAAGGCTTTATGGGCCATTACTCTCAAGCGCTCTCCTTGCTTGCTCGAGCCTTCGTTGCTCTGACATTATTAACGCGGCTATTTGGCTCACTGCGTTCCAAAATTCGTTGTCCTTTAGCATATGGCTCACTAGGTTTTCTGGCGTAATAGGCTGGTCTACCAGTCTCTGTAGTTCGTTCCTACGCGAATCATACCTGGGACATTCGAAGAATACATGCTTCGCATCCTCTACTGTCGCTGCTCCGCAATACTCACATAATGGATCGCGCTCATATCCGAATCTGTAGAGATATGCCTTAAAACAGTCGTGTCCACTCAGGATCTGGGTTATGTAGAAGTCAATTTCTCCATGTGTTCTAGATAACCATGGTCCCAAACTAGAAATGAGTCTGTGAGTCCACCTTCCCTTTTCTGCGCTTTGCCATCTCGCCTGCCACTCTTCAATGGTAGCTTGCCGCGCTTCGCGCTGCGCGCTGTCTGTAGGTTGTCGCTTGCCACTGCATTGGCCCTTATTGACACTTCCCTAGCCATCAAATCCAAAGGTATCAAACCTCCAATCACTAGAGCTGCATCTGCCGAGACTGTCCGAAATGCACAAGAGACCCTTAGCGCACAATATCTGTAGGTTGCATTCAAACCGCGTGCGTAGCTGACTTTCCACAAAGCTTCTTTCCATACTGGTGCCGCGTATAATATTATGGACTTAACCACAGCTACTAGAAGTTGCCTTCCACGTTGCCGCGGACTTCGGGTGTTGAGCATTATTCGGGATAGTGCTGTTATAGCTTCCGCTGCCTTGCGTTGCGCGTACTCCAGATGGGCTTTAAATGTCAGTCGATGATCTATCATCACTCCGAGATATTTTATGTATGGTTTGGTTACGATGATGCAGTCACCAACTTTGACATTAAGACACTCGACCTTTTTCCGACTGCTAACCAGAACCGCTTCCGTCTTATGATCTGCCAGTCCCAGCTTCACGACTGCTAACCAGTTCCTTATTGTGGCTATTGCTGCTTCAATGGCTTCCTTGACTTCCGTCAGGTGTTTTGCCATGACTACCACCGCAATATCGTCCGCAAACCCTAGAATTGATACTCCCTCAGGCACACTCAATTCCAGCACCGCGTTGTACATCATGTTCCATAGGAGTGGTCCAAGCACTGATCCTTGAGGAACTCCTCCCGTTACCTCAAACTCTTTAGGGCCCTCTGATGTGTTGTATAGCAGCAACCGTTCACTCAAGTAGCTGGACACGATATTATACAAATAAGCTGGTACTTCAAAAGCTCTGACGGACTCTAGGATTGTCTGCCAGTTTGCAGAGTTGAATGCATTTTTTACATCTAGTGTAGCGATGAGACAATGCTGTTTGGCGCCGCCACGCCAACGTTTCCCCTCTATAGCTTTCTCTGCGATATTTTTAACTAACTGCAGTGCATCAGTTGTTGACCGACCCTTCCTGAACCCATATTGCATTTTGTATATTCGCTCATTCGCCGAAGTCAACAATCTCTCCTTAATTATCAGTTCTAGAAATTTACCTGCAGAGTCCAGCATGCACAAAGGACGGTACGACGAAGGACCAGCTGGATTCTCGCCCTTTGGGAGCAGTACAAGCTGTTGCCGATTCCATTGTTTAGGAAAGGTCCCTTCTCGCATGCAAACATCAAATACGCCTCTCAACAATTCCGTGTGGTTTAACGCGGCCGTTTTGAGAACTTCGTTTGGCACTCCGTCAGGCCCAGGCGCTTTATTTAACTTCAGGTTTTCGGCCGCTTGCTCCACTTCCGACGCTGTTACCATTGGCACAGCTTGTATAGCATCCTCTTCTAACTGTGTCCTGTGAAAGCGTGGTTGCCCGGGAAAAAGGGTATTAACTATATCCTCCATAACACGAGGATTAGTTGGCTGTTTGGTCCTCTTTAACTTCTTTAGTACCAGCTTATAGGCAAATCCCCAGGGGTGTTTTTCGGCATCGTCGCATAGTTCCAGAAAGCTCCTGTTTTTACTTTCTCGTATCGCTGCTTTTAGCATTTTCCTCTGCTTTTTATAGAGCTGCCTGCTGCTCTCATAATTGTCAGTATTTCTTGCTCTTTGACACCTTCTTCTTGCATGGATACATTCCTTGCGTATGGCAGCTATACTGTCATTCCACCAGTACGCTGGCCTGCGTCTCGTCCTGTTGATTTTACGCGACATTGCTGCATCGCAGGCTGCTTTCATTATGTTTGAAAGTTGCATTGCAACTTCTTCCGCAGTGCCGCTTATGCTTGTGCCGGCCAGTGCTTGCACAAACAAAGAGTCCCTTTGTCTAAAAGGGATCTACCGCGGGGATTTGTTCTATTAGAACCCCGTTCCGTGGCCCACGCGTTGAAATCCCCAGCGATCAAAGCAGGATTCCTCCGACGTGCATCGCTAGTCAGTGCATCTAGTACCATGTTGAAGGTATATTTATGTCCGCACTAGGGGGCACATAGCAGCTATATATATATATATATATATATATACCACTTATTTCAGCACATACAAAGCCAAACTCGGTCCTATGGACTATCATATCCGAAGAATTTAAATTGGTGTTCCATATTGCTGCCTTGCCTAGTCTATCTGTAGCCCACGTGCCACCAGGTATGCCTGTGTAAGGTTCGCTCAGGATTGCCACATCAACACGTAATTCAAAAACTGTTTGCTCCAGTAATTCCTGTGCTGCTTTGTAATGATTCATTTAAGCTGCAATACCTTCATTGATTGGTTTTTATTTGTTTTGTCGCTAATCTGGCTTTCTGGTACGCTGGACATTTGTATCCTCTGCATGTGTGATTGGTTTCCTTCCTTCCTTCTCTATGGCATAATGTACACATTGGATCCTTTGAGCATGTTTTGGCAATGTGGCCTTGTCCGCCACATCTGAAACACAATGTCTTGTCGCCTTCTATCTCACTGTTGCAGTGTTTAGAGATATGCCCGAACTCCAGACACCTATAGCATTTGGTCAGAACTGTTTGCTCGCGTATGCGACAGCTAACCCAGCCAATCCTTATTTTCCCTGCCTTGATAAGGGCGTTTGCATCCTCAATCGTCATCATCGTCATGAAGTTTTTCAATTTAAATTGCGCTACGATCGCTTCGAACATTTCGACCTTTGCGGTGTCCTCATCAATATCCTTAATATCGAGTACAACTCTCCCCGTTAAACCACGAACAGCTGCATCTCCGCCTAAGCTCGCACTAATGGCGGTTCTAACTTTTTCGGCTTCCTCGCCTGCCTCACTTAATTGTAATAGCAGCTCACCTTTCTGCGTGCGCCTTATCTTCCTCACAGCATGGCTCAGATCACCTATATTGGAGTCCGTCTTCATTTTACGCAAGATTTCCGCATACGTAAGCTCACCTTTTTTCTCGATAACGATTGCCTCAGGTCTCGGCCTCTTCGCAATTCTTTCAACTATTTTAGGTCTCCGTGAACTTACTTGGGTCCACTGACCACTATCACCTATACCCTTATCCTCCCCTGTTAGAACCGTTGATCGCACCGCTCTAGTGTAACCTGCATCATCAGGCAGCTTGCTCTTCTTTGCCTGGGCGTCGTTGACGATGGTTCCTGGGCGGTGGCAATCCGGCTCGAAGGACCAATGTTTTTATTCAAATGAAGCACAATGTTTATTTCACTTATTTACTATTTTATGCAACGATTTTACTTAAGTTTCACTTTAAAATAGTTTTTGGTTCTGGAGCACTGCGTCTTTTTTCACCTCTAGTCGCGTCCGTTGCTGAGAAGGAAGTGACTGGTGTGGGTCCAGCCACGATCGCTGGAAGCCGGTCAAACAGCGCCAGTTGCCGCGGAGAGAGCCCGCAGCCGGGCTTACGCTCACGAGAGAGGCGCATCTCATGACCGGCAGGCTGAAAGGAGAGAGACTGGAGTGCTCACTCCTGACACCCTACCGATCGATGAGGGAGCACCTCTGGCGAGCGGCAGTTGGCGTTAACAGCGACCATATGGCAATTATTACGCATCTCAGTCTAAATAAAAACCGGCCTTAAGCAAAACGCATATGGAAAGCTGGAAACTTGAAATGATGGACAGGTTATCCTTCGCGCTTATGCTGCAGAATTTCGCAGGTACCGCAGAATGTGCGGAAGACCAAAGTAAGGAAATTGTCTCAGCTATTGCTGCTGCATGTGATGCATCAATGCAGAGGAAAACACTGAAATGTAACAGAAAAGCGGTATATTGGTGGAACGATGATATTTCTGAACAGAGGATGAAATGTATATCAGCCAGAAGACGACAGCAACGTATGAGAGGTACAGAAGAGTACGCCTTGCGTATGGAAGCTTATACAGTGGCAAGAAAAAATCTCAAGAAAGCGATAAGGAAGAGTAAAGGACAGTGTTTTAAGCAACTCTGTAGTGAGGCAGATCTAAATCCATGGGGAAGTGCTTATAAAATAGTAATGACAAAAATTAAAGGGAAAAAGCTTCAAACTCCCTCTTGTCACGCATTCGTGGATAAAGTAGTAAAAAACTTATTTCCTAGGCGTATACCTGAGCCGATTAGCTTTCAAGCAGCAAATAATGGCGATGAGTTAGAAGTTCCTGAGCTCACTACAGAAGAAATGGTGTCAGCGATCAAAGCCTTCAAAAATAATAAAGCACCTGGACAAGATGGTATCCCGAATGAGGTAATAAAGATGGCGGTAGAAGAAAATTCTGGGATGCTTCTGAAGCTATAGAGCAATTGTTTGCGTGAAGGACTATTTCCCAAAATATGGAAGAAGCAGCGACTGGTTTTGTTACCCAAGCCGAATAAGCCGGAGGGAGACCCGAGCTCATACAGGCCTTTGTGTATGATAGATGTACTTGGAAAGATATTGGAGCGTATAGTCAGAGATCGGCTGGAAAAACATGTGGAAGAAGTTCAAGGGCTATCTGAAAATCAGTACGGTTTTAGGAAAAATCGCTCTACGATACACGCAATAAGGGAAGTGATCAGCACTGCAGAAAAGGCAATCGAAGGCACACGTTGGCGATATGGTACAAAAGAGTATTGTCTGGTCGTAACTCTAGATATTAAGAATGCTTTTAATACGGCATGCTGGGAAGCAATCATAGAAAAATTAATACAGCTACACACGCCAGAATACCTCACAAGGATTATTAGGAGTTACCTTTCAGACAGGAAATTGTTGTACGACACTGACATTGGAGTTAGAAGTCATGAGATTACAACCGGAGTCCCACAGGGTTCTGTACTTGGCCCGCTGCTCTGGAATCTTATGTACGATGACCTTCTGAAGTTAACAGTACCAAATGGGGTACGGATAGTGGGATATGCTGATGATATTGCGGTCACTATTGTTGCAAAGGAATTGTCCCAAATCCAGCATATTACTCTTAGTGTGGTCGAAGAAATTAAGTGCTGGCTAACGATGCACAAACTACAATTGGCGGGCCATAAAACAGAAGCAGTGCTGATAACGAGCAGAAAAAAGCGAGAGACCATGACGCTTGACGTTGATGGTCACATTATAGAGACGAGTCCGGCGATCCGATATTTGGGTGTAATGATTGATGCCAGGCTAAAATTCACAAACCATGTCGAAAGGATCAGCAAGAAGGCGATGGGTGTATCAGCGGCACTTTCTCGGATGATGTGCAACATTGGTGGACCGCGTCAAAGCAGAAGACTTTTATTGTCCCAAGTGGTACAGTCTATTGCAATGTATGCCGCCCCAGTCTGGACAGACGCATTGAAAATAAAGGCTAACCTCAGGATTTTTAATCAGCTCTTCCGCTTAATTGCACTGAGGGTCTGCAGTGGCTTCCGGACAATATCATGCGAAGCAGCATTAGTTATAGCTGGAATCCCCCCTCCGGATTTATTGGCCTTGGAAATGCAACAAATATTTCAACGGCGTTTGGAATTGAACAGAGCACTCACGGCGATGGAAAAGGACGAAATTAGAAATGGCACATGATTAAAATGGCAGCATAGATGGGTTACCTCTAATAAGGGCAGATGGACGTATCGGCTTATCCCCGACATTAAAACGTGGGTTGAGAGAAAGCACGGCGAAGTGGATTTTTATATGACGCAGTTATTGAGTGGCCACGGGTGTTTCAGAACGTATTTATATAAATACGGGCATGACACTGACATCATTTGCGAGCGATGTCGTCACGGCACGGAAGACGCCTTCCATACGTTCTTCGAATGCACAGGACTAACGGAGGTACGTCTGAAAGTTGAGGAGGCACTTCCGCGAGCACTCTCGCCTGAAAATATAGCCAGATGCATGCTGGAATCCCGAGAGGCATGGGATGTGGTGAAGTCGATGTGCGCAAACATAATGAGAGAACAGCGCAGCCTGGAGCGTACACGCAGTAGTATGATGTCTGCTGAACAGGGGGACAGTACTGGACCGACTAACAGGGTGTAAACTGTGACGTTAGGGCTAGATGACTGTCTACAATTGGACAGATACGAACGTTTGAGTTTTAAACTCCTTCTGCCTCCCGACGTCATACTTAGCGGTAGTTCCGGGAGGACTGACAGACATGGGGGAGGGGTTTTAGCGTGGTTAAAGTCCCGCACGCAGGCTTTCGATGCTTTCCCCTCATGATAAAAAAAAAAAAAAAACACACACACACACACACACACAGGTTGATTTCTGAGGTGCAGACGTGTTTTTCGGCATCTCTTAGAAATTGTCTCGATTTACGAGTTATACGCCGGTTATAGCAGGCGAAAGTTTTTAAGTGCGAAAGTGTGGTCTCGCGTTGCAGGTGCTAGTGGCGTGGGCTGACTGGGACACGAATTGAATTGAAGTGATGAAATAAGAAGTGAGAAAATAAATTCTTTCGATCTGATGGGAAAGAAAATAGCAGAGTTAATCGAGATGATGGGAAATGGTAGAAGATCGATACATCAGCCTATGAGGGACCTTGTCGACTACATCGCGGTGCTATACGAGAAGTCGACGTTGGAAATTAAAAACACAAAAGAGCATAAAGGTGTTGGTGAACAGGGCACACAAACATCACCAATACTTAAAAGTGGCTAACACGTTTCAAAACGTGTTAGAGAGGAGCAGGTACCGAAGCAATCACCTGCGAAGAGGAATAAGAAAACCGAAAATTTAAATGAGGCCCAAAGTAAAACGAATATGGAAAATACGGGTAACAAAGAAAGCGAATGGAAAACAGTGGATTCCAAAAAAAATAAAACCAAACGCATAGATTCCCTGAAATCCATGAAGCCCGAGTCAATAGTAGTTGAAAAGGTAGGAAGTTTAACATATTCGGAAATACTGAAAAAAGTTAAAGAGGATCAGAGTCTGGCGAAACTTGGAGAAAATGTGACAAAAATCAGAAGGACTCAAAAGGGAGAAATGATATTTCAATTAAAAAGAAATACGGATGGAAATGTCCAAAATTTCAAATCTGAAGTCGAGAAAATTTTGGGTGAACACGCAAAGGTAAAATCCTATGGAAATGAATGTCTTATTGAAATAAGAGACTTGGACGAGATTACATCCAAAGAGGAGGTGATTGCTGCCATCAAAAATCATTGTGATCTAGACGGCATGATAGAAATAAAGTCAATGAGGAAGTCTTATGGCAATAAGCAAATAGGCGTTGTTAGAGTTACAAATAGAGTAGCAAAAGTTCTTCTGGAGACTGGAAAAATTAAAATAGGCTGGGTAGTTTGCAGAATTAGGAAAAAAGATACTGTCCTGAGGTGTTATAAATGTTTAGAATTTGGGCATATAGCTAAAGCATGCGAAAATGAAGCAGATAGAAGCAAATGCTGCATAAACTGTGGCCAACAAGACCATATGGCAAAAGCCTGCAAAAATGATGCCTACTGCCTTATCTGTAAAGCTAAAGGGGTTGACGGTAACCATCCCACCGGTGGAATTAAATGTCCAGCGTATATAGCGGCAATTGCTGGTAAAAAATGAAGTTGCTGCAGATAAATTTAAATCACTGCGAAGCTGCACAGGAAATACTAAAGAAGTCCACCCTAGACCACAAAATAGATGTTGTGATTGCAGCTGAGCAATATCGGAACCCACCAAATTGGCTAGCGGATGACAGTGGTAAAGCGGCGATATGGATATGTGGAAACATGCCTCTCCAAGATAGACCAATTCCTATGGAATACATGCCTACAGCTGTTATTTTTCACCAAGTTTAAAATTCGACGAATATATGCAAGTTGTGGATAGTTTGGTTAGAGATGCCAGCAGTACTAACCCTAACATAATAGCCGGTGATTTTAATGCCTGTAAAATTCTTTTAGAAGCTTTTTCGCAGTTGGATGTTATGCTGCTAAATGATGGTCAAAAGTGTACGTATGAACGGAACGGTATGAGTTCTTTTATTGATCTCACCTTTGCCAGTAGATCGCTTATTAGCAAATTGGTATGGTATGTAAGCGATATCTATACAAATAGCGACCATATGGCAATTATTACGCATCTCAGTCTAAATCAAAAACCGGCCTTAAACAAAACGCATATGAAAAGCTGGAAACTTGAAACGATGGACAGGCAATCCTTCGCGCTTATGCTGCAGAATTTCGCAGGTACAGCAGAATGTGCAGAAGACCAAAGTAAGGAAATTGTCTCAGCTTTTGCTGCTGCATGTGATGCATCAATGCAGAGGAAAACACTGAAATGTAGCAGAAAAGCGGTATATTGGTGGAACGATGACATTGCTGAACAGAGGATGAAATGTATATCAGCCAGAAGACGACAGCAACGTATGAGAGGTACAGAAGAGTACGCCTTGCGTATGGAAGCTTATACAGTGGCAAGAAAAAATCTCAAGAAAGCGATAAGGAAGAGTAAAGCACAGTGTTTTAAGCAACTCTGTAGTGCGGCAGATATAAATCCATGGGGAAGTGCTTATAAAATAGTAATGACAAAAATCAAAGGGAAAAAGCTTCAAACTCCCTCTTGCCACGTATTCGTGGATAAAGTAGTAAAAAACTTATTTCCTAGGCGTATACCTGAGCCGATTAGCTTTCAAGCAGCAAATAATGGCGATGAGTTAGAAGTTCCTGAGCTCACTACAGAAGAAATGGTGTCAGCGATCAAAGCCTTCAAAAATAACAAAGCACCTGGACTAGATGGTATCCCGAATGAGGTAATAAAGATGGCGGTAGAAGAAAATTCTGGGATGTTTCTGAAGATATATAGCAATTGTTTGCGTAAAGGACTATTTCCCAAAATATGGAAGAAGCAGCGACTGGTTTTGTTACCCAAGCCGAATAAGCCGGAGGGAGACCCGAGCTCATACAGGCCTTTGTGTATGATAGATGGACTTGGAAAGATATTGGAGCGTATAGTCAGAGATCGGCTGGAAAAACATGTGGAAGAAGTTCAAGGGCTATCTGAAAATCAGTACGGTTTTAGGAAAAATCGCTCTACGATACACGCAATAAGGGAAGTGATCAGCACTGCAGAAAAGGCAATCGAAGGCACACGTTGGCGATATGGTACAAAAGAGTATTGTCTGGTCGTAACTCTAGATATTAAGAATGCTTTTAATACGGCATGCTGGGAAGCAATCATAGAAAAATTAATACAGCTACACACGCCAGAATACCTCACAAGGATTATTAGGAGTTACCTTTCAGACAGGAAATTGTTGTACGACACTGACATTGGAGTTAGAAGTCATGAGATTACAGCCGGAGTCCCACAGGGTTCTGTACTTGGCCCGCTGCTCTGGAATCTTATGTACGATGACCTTCTGAAGTTAACAGTACCAAATGGGGTACGGATAGTGGGATATGCTGATCATATTGCGGTCACTATTGTTGCAAAGGAATTGTCCCAAATCCAGCATATTACTCTTAGTGTGGTCGAACAAATTAAGTGCTGGCTAACGATGCACAAACTACAATTGGCGGGCCATAAAACAGAAGCAGTGCTGATAACGAGCAGAAAAAAGCGAGAGACCATGACGCTTGACGTTGATGGTCACATTATAGAGACGAGTCCGGCGATCCGATATTTGGGTGTAATGATTGATGCCAGGCTAAAATTCACAAACCATGTCGAAAGGATCAGCAAGAAGGCGATGGGTGTATCAGCGGCACTTTCTCGGATGATGTGCAACATTGGTGGACCGCGTCAAAGCAGAAGACTTTTATTGTCCCAAGTGGTACAGTCTATTGCAATGTATGCCGCCCCAGTCTGGACAGACGCATTGAAAATAAAGGCTAACCTCAGGATTTTTAATCAGCTCTTCCGCTTAATTGCACTGAGGGTCTGCAGTGGCTTCCGGACAATATCATGCGAAGCAGCATTAGTTATAGCTGGAATCCCCCCTCCGGATTTATTGGCCTTGGAAATGCAACAAATATTTCAACGGCGTTTGGAATTGAACAGAGCACTCACGGCGATGGAAAAGGACGAAATTAGAAATGGCACATGATTAAAATGGCAGCATAGATGGGTTACCTCTAATAAGGGCAGATGGACGTATCGGCTTATCCCCGACATTAAAACGTGGGTTGAGAGAAAGCACGGCGAAGTGGATTTTTATATGACGCAGTTATTGAGTGGCCACGGGTGTTTCAGAACGTATTTATATAAATACGGGCATGACACTGACATCATTTGCGAGCGATGTCGTCACGGCACGGAAGACGCCTTCCATACGTTCTTCGAATGCACAGGACTAACGGAGGTACGTCTGAAAGTTGAGGAGGCACTTCCGCGAGCACTCTCGCCTGAAAATATAGCCAGATGCATGCTGGAATCCCGAGAGGCATGGGATGTGGTGAAGTCGATGTGCGCAAACATAATGAGAGAACAGCGCAGCCTGGAGCGTACACGCAGTAGTATGATGTCTGCTGAACAGGGGGACAGTACTGGACCGACTAACAGGGTGTAAACTGTGACGTTAGGGCTAGATGACTGTCTACAATTGGACAGATACGAACGTTTGAGTTTTAAACTCCTTCTGCCTCCCGACGTCATACTTAGCGGTAGTTCCGGGAGGACTGACAGACATGGGGGAGGGGTTTTAGCGTGGTTAAAGTCCCGCACGCAGGCTTTCGATGCTTTCCCCTCATGATAAAAAAAAAAAAAAACACACACACACACACAGGTTGATTTCTGAGGTGCAGACGTGTTTTTCGGCATCTCTTAGAAATTGTCTCGATTTACGAGTTATACGCCGGTTATAGCAGGCGAAAGTTTTTAAGTGCGAAAGTGTGGTCTCGCGTTGCAGGTGCTAGTGGCGTGGGCTGACTGGGACACGAATTGAATTGAAGTGATGAAATAAGAAGTGAGAAAATAAATTCTTTCGATCTGATGGGAAAGAAAATAGCAGAGTTAATCGAGATGATGGGAAATGGTAGAAGATCGATACATCAGCCTATGAGGGACCTTGTCGACTACATCGCGGTGCTATACGAGAAGTCGACGTTGGAAATTAAAAACACAAAAGAGCATAAAGGTGTTGGTGAACAGGGCACACAAACATCACCAATACTTAAAAGTGGAAAAGGCGTTTCAAAACGTGTTAGAGAGGAGCAGGTACCGAAGCAATCACCTGCGAAGAGGAATAAGAAAACCGAAAATTTAAATGAGGCCCAAAGTAAAACGAATATGGAAAATACGGGTAACAAAGAAAGCGAATGGAAAACAGTGGATTCCAAAAAAAATAAAACCAAACGCATAGATTCCCTGAAATCCATGAAGCCCGAGTCAATAGTAGTTGAAAAGGTAGGAAGTTTAACATATTCGGAAATACTGAAAAAAGTTAAAGAGGATCAGAGTCTGGCGAAACTTGGAGAAAATGTGACAAAAATCAGAAGGACTCAAAAGGGAGAAATGATATTTCAATTAAAAAGAAATACGGATGGAAATGTCCAAAATTTCAAATCTGAAGTCGAGAAAATTTTGGGTGAACACGCAAAGGTAAAATCCTATGGAAATGAATGTCTTATTGAAATAAGAGACTTGGACGAGATTACATCCAAAGAGGAGGTGATTGCTGCCATCAAAAATCATTGTGATCTAGACGGCATGATAGAAATAAAGTCAATGAGGAAGTCTTATGGCAATAAGCAAATAGGCGTTGTTAGAGTTACAAATAGAGTAGCAAAAGTTCTTCTGGAGACTGGAAAAATTAAAATACGCTGGGTAGTTTGCAGAATTAGGAAAAAAGATACTGTCCTGAGGTGTTATAAATGTTTAGAATTTGGGCATATAGCTAAAGCATGCGAAAATGAAGGAGATAGAAGCAAATGCTGCATAAACTGTGGCCAACAAGACCATATGGCAAAAGCCTGCAAAAATGATGCCTACTGCCTTATCTGTAAAGCCAAAGGGGTTGACGGTAACCATCCCACCGGTGGAATTAAATGTCCAGCGTATATAGCGGCAATTGCTGGTAAAAAATGAAGTTGCTGCAGATAAATTTAAATCACTGCGAAGCTGCACAGGAAATACTAAAGAAGTCCACCCTAGACCACAAAATAGATGTTGTGATTGCAGCTGAGCAATATCGGAACCCACCAAATTGGCTAGCGGATGACAGTGGTAAAGCGGCGATATGGATATGTGGAAACATGCCTCTCCAAGATAGACCAATTCCTATGGAATACATGCCTACAGCTGTTATTTTTCACCAAGTTTAAAATTCGACGAATATATGCAAGTTGTGGATAGTTTGGTTAGAGATGCCAGCAGTACTAACCCTAACATAATAGCCGG
Organism: Sicus ferrugineus; assembly: GCA_922984085.1. Lineage (NCBI taxonomy): Eukaryota > Metazoa > Arthropoda > Insecta > Diptera > Conopidae > Sicus > Sicus ferrugineus. The sequence continues at coordinate 41,778,996 of OV277348.1, read as the reverse complement.
TGATTTTAATGCCTGGTCTACTGCATGGGGAAGCCGCCTTACAAATCAAACAGGTAAAATTCTTTTAGAAGCTTTTTCGCAGTTGGATGTTATGCTGCTAAATGATGGTCAAAAGTGTACGTATGAACGGAACGGTATGAGTTCTTTTATTGATCTCACCTTTGCCAGTAGATCGCTTATTAGCAAATTGGTATGGTATGTAAGCGATATCTATACAAATAGCGACCATATGGCAATTATTACGCATCTCAGTCTAAATCAAAAACCGGCCTTAAACAAAACGCATATAAAAAGCTGGAAACTTGAAACGATGGACAGGCAATCCTTCGCGCTTATGCTGCAGAATTTCGCAGGTACAGCAGAATGTGCAGAAGACCAAAGTAAGGAAATTGTCTCAGCTTTTGCTGCTGCATGTGATGCATCAATGCAGAGGAAAACACTGAAATGTAGCAGAAAAGCGGTATATTGGTGGAACGATGACATTGCTGAACAGAGGATGAAATGTATATCAGCCAGAAGACGACAGCAACGTATGAGAGGTACAGAAGAGTACGCCTTGCGTATGGAAGCTTATACAGTGGCAAGAAAAAATCTCAAGAAAGCGATAAGGAAGAGTAAAGCACAGTGTTTTAAGCAACTCTGTAGTGCGGCAGATATAAATCCATGGGGAAGTGCTTATAAAATAGTAATGACAAAAATCAAAGGGAAAAAGCTTCAAACTCCCTCTTGCCACGTATTCGTGGATAAAGTAGTAAAAAACTTATTTCCTAGGCGTATACCTGAGCCGATTAGCTTTCAAGCAGCAAATAATGGCGATGAGTTAGAAGTTCCTGAGCTCACTACAGAAGAAATGGTGTCAGCGATCAAAGCCTTCAAAAATAACAAAGCACCTGGACTAGATGGTATCCCGAATGAGGTAATAAAGATGGCGGTAGAAGAAAATTCTGGGATGTTTCTGAAGATATATAGCAATTGTTTGCGTGAAGGACTATTTCCCAAAATATGGAAGAAGCAGCGACTGGTTTTGTTACCCAAGCCGAATAAGCCGGAGGGAGACCCGAGCTCATACAGGCCTTTGTGTATGATAGATGGACTTGGAAAGATATTGGAGCGTATAGTCAGAGATCGGCTGGAAAAACATGTGGAAGAAGTTCAAGGGCTATCTGAAAATCAGTACGGTTTTAGGAAAAATCGCTCTACGATACACGCAATAAGGGAAGTGATCAGCACTGCAGAAAAGGCAATCGAAGGCACACGTTGGCGATATGGTACAAAAGAGTATTGTCTGGTCGTAACTCTAGATATTAAGAATGCTTTTAATACGGCATGCTGGGAAGCAATCATAGAAAAATTAATACAGCTACACACGCCAGAATACCTCACAAGGATTATTAGGAGTTACCTTTCAGACAGGAAATTGTTGTACGACACTGACATTGGAGTTAGAAGTCATGAGATTACAGCCGGAGTCCCACAGGGTTCTGTACTTGGCCCGCTGCTCTGGAATCTTATGTACGATGACCTTCTGAAGTTAACAGTACCAAATGGGGTACGGATAGTGGGATATGCTGATGATATTGCGGTCACTATTGTTGCAAAGGAATTGTCCCAAATCCAGCATATTACTCTTAGTGTGGTCGAACAAATTAAGTGCTGGCTAACGATGCACAAACTACAATTGGCGGGCCATAAAACAGAAGCAGTGCTGATAACGAGCAGAAAAAAGCGAGAGACCATGACGCTTGACGTTGATGGTCACATTATAGAGACGAGTCCGGCGATCCGATATTTGGGTGTAATGATTGATGCCAGGCTAAAATTCACAAACCATGTCGAAAGGATCAGCAAGAAGGCGATGGGTGTATCAGCGGCACTTTCTCGGATGATGTGCAACATTGGTGGACCGCGTCAAAGCAGAAGACTTTTATTGTCCCAAGTGGTACAGTCTATTGCAATGTATGCCGCCCCAGTCTGGACAGACGCATTGAAAATAAAGGCTAACCTCAGGATTTTTAATCAGCTCTTCCGCTTAATTGCACTGAGGGTCTGCAGTGGCTTCCGGACAATATCATGCGAAGCAGCATTAGTTATAGCTGGAATCCCCCCTCCGGATTTATTGGCCTTGGAAATGCAACAAATATTTCAACGGCGTTTGGAATTGAACAGAGCACTCACGGCGATGGAAAAGGACGAAATTAGAAATGGCACATGATTAAAATGGCAGCATAGATGGGTTACCTCTAATAAGGGCAGATGGACGTATCGGCTTATCCCCGACATTAAAACGTGGGTTGAGAGAAAGCACGGCGAAGTGGATTTTTATATGACGCAGTTATTGAGTGGCCACGGGTGTTTCAGAACGTATTTATATAAATACGGGCATGACACTGACATCATTTGCGAGCGATGTCGTCACGGCACGGAAGACGCCTTCCATACGTTCTTCGAATGCACAGGACTAACGGAGGTACGTCTGAAAGTTGAGGAGGCACTTCCGCGAGCACTCTCGCCTGAAAATATAGCCAGATGCATGCTGGAATCCCGAGAGGCATGGGATGTGGTGAAGTCGATGTGCGCAAACATAATGAGAGAACAGCGCAGCCTGGAGCGTACACGCAGTAGTATGATGTCTGCTGAACAGGGGGACAGTACTGGACCGACTAACAGGGTGTAAACTGTGACGTTAGGGCTAGATGACTGTCTACAATTGGACAGATACGAACGTTTGAGTTTTAAACTCCTTCTGCCTCCCGACGTCATACTTAGCGGTAGTTCCGGGAGGACTGACAGACATGGGGGAGGGGTTTTAGCGTGGTTAAAGTCCCGCACGCAGGCTTTCGATGCTTTCCCCTCATGATAAAAAAAAAAAAAACACACACACACACACACACACACACAGGTTGATTTCTGAGGTGCAGACGTGTTTTTCGGCATCTCTTAGAAATTGTCTCGATTTACGAGTTATACGCCGGTTATAGCAGGCGAAAGTTTTTAAGTGCGAAAGTGTGGTCTCGCGTTGCAGGTGCTAGTGGCGTGGGCTGACTGGGACACGAATTAAATTGAAGTGATCTATTAAACTCTGTGCTTCCCTCAAATCCGGTGAAGCAAGGTTTCTCGGAGTTTGTTTATATCGGATTCCCGCGGTTTTGTGTGTCATTCAAGGGAAGAAGTATAAACAAATAAAAAAGATCTGACAACAGCTTTGACACCTGTTGCTAGATAAAGTGGTTGGTGCACAGTGTTTCCTAACAAAAGCAAAAGAGCAATTACATACTGCAAGTAAACTTTGCTCACTCTTTGCGAAAAGAGTGAGTGAAAGTTTTTCAGCAGGCGGTTGTCAAATTTTGGCAAACATACGGTGGTCTCAGCATCGCAACTGCAATACCGGCGAAGTGCGCAGGGTTCTGGTCTCGGCTTAACTCATGTTTGGCATGAGCAAGAACGAGACACCCACGCAGGTTCGCATAAGGAGTACGCCAACAGGTAAGAATGCGGAAGCGAAAGAACCAGGTGTACAGTGCAGTGCTGGTGAGCAGCGGGATGTGAGCCAATCAGGGGAGTCGTCGGCAGCAGATCCACCTGATCCGTTCAAGAGATGCTCGCGGTTGGCTAGATCACCCGTCAACCAAACTAGTGGACTATTGGTCGAGCAGAAGGCACAGCGAAAGGCCAGCTCTACTCACCTTTTCCCTGATAAAACAGAAGATGGCGTCGGTAAGTGCGATTTTAAAGCTAATTTCTGTTTTGCAAAGTTGGGTAGGAAGATCGGCGAGTTAATTGAGATGATTGGTGGTAATAGGCGCTCAATACACCAACCAATGCGTGATCTCATTGAGGGTATAGCTGCGTTGTATGAGTCTGTGGAGACGGAGACTTTGAGACGCGATTCAGGAGAGCAGCATGGGATAGCTGGTTGTGGTACAATAGGTGGAGCTAAAAAGGCTCAGGAGAGCAGTACGCAGACTTCACCGCTGCTTCAAAGAAAAAATATTGATTTTTCAAAAAGAGGCAGAGAAAATCAAGATGAGGAGTCTTCTGCACCTAAAAGTAAAAGAAACAGGCTGCCGGAAAAGGCTAGTTATGCTAGTATAGCTAAAAAAGGAGTCACTGAGAAAAACGACGAGCAGAAGTCCAGTGGAGAGTGGACTAAAGTGGGAGGCAAAGCTGTCAAAGAGAAAAAAAACCCATTAAAGAAAAGCCTGAAGCACTTCTTATAGCGTCACGTGACGGGTCAAGCTATGCAGATATATTAAAAAAGATAAGAGCAGAGCCAAGCCTTAAGGAGTTGGGCGAGAACGTGTTTCGCATTCGCAGAACACAAAAGGGTGAAATGCTCGTTCAGCTGGCTGCTAATGCAACCGCCCCATCTAGCGAATTTAAGGATCGGCTGAAACCAATTTTGGAAAAGGAAGCAGAAGTCAAGGCCCTATCGCAGGAAGTCTTAATCGAATGCAAAGACCTCGACGAAATTACAACGAAAGAGGATATTATGCTGGCGTTCCAAAATAAATTTGGAGATATTGGCGACAGAGCTGTGAGATCAGTGCGCAATGCTTACAGAGGCACTAAGACAGCTTTAGTTAGTCTTCCTGTAGCAATGGCCAATGTGGCCTTAAAAGAAGGGAAAATTAAGATCGGCTGGACTGTCTGTCGGTTGCGCAAATCAAGCCAACCGATTAAATGCTTTAGATGCTTGGAATTCGGTCATATGGCTTCGGCGTGCAAAGGCATCGACCGCTCGAAGCTGTGCCTAAGACGTGGAGAGGAAGGACATTTTGTCAGAAACTGTAGTAAAGAGGCCAAATGTCTAATATGTGCGCAAAATGGTACAGACACAGTGAACCACGTAACAGGTAGTAGACGATGTGCCGCATACCAGAAGGCAGTCGAAATAGAGAAATAATGAGATTCATACAAATAAATCTTAACCACTGTGAAGCAGCTCAGGACCTGCTCGAGCAGATGGTACGAGAGAAGGGGGCAGATGTGGCCATTATATCGGTGCCGTACAGAATGTCGTAGAGCAACTCATGGATCACTGATTCCACCAAAAAAGCGGTAATATGGTCATGCGGAAAACACCCGGTGCAAAAAATCAGTCAGCAAATTAGTAATGGTTTTGCTTATGCCGTGGTGGCAGGAGTTCACATCTACAGCTGTTATGCAGCGCCTAGTCTGACGGAAGCTGAATTTGAGGCAATTGTCATGAATATTTCGAACGACGCAAGAAACAATAGTCCTGTAGTTGTTGCCGGGGATTTCAATGCTTGGTCGACTGAATGGGGTAGCAGATACACCAACTCAAGGGGAAGGATCTTGTTGGAAATCTTCTCGACACTAAATATTGTGCTCGCAAATGTTGGCTCGACAAGCACCTACCGTAGAAATGATAGGGAGTCAGTGATTGACGTCACGTTCGTCAGCAGCGCACTGGCGCGGAACACAAATTGGCAAGTTAGTGAGGAGTTCACATTCAGCGACCATCAGGCAATAGTGATAGACATCCACCGGCAGAATGAACTTGGAGCAAGCAGGGTTCGCCAAACACATTGTGGATGGAAGGAGAGCGCTCTGGACAAAGAGCTTTTTAATATGATGTTCGCCGATGAGCATGAGTGGCCGGAGGAAGCGGAGGAGCTGGCCGCGCAGCTCGCAAAACAATTAGCGAAAGCATGTGATGCTGCTATGCCCAGACGGAAGGCAACAAATCATGGCCGGCCTGCCTATTGGTGGAATGCCGAAATTGGGGCTCTTCGCGCCCCAATTGGAGAGAATTAATCTTCGAAGTGAGTTCTCAAGGGAACGAAAAAGGCTCCGAAATGCCATTCAAAGCTCCAAAACGCAATGTTTTAAAAGATTATGCGAAGAAGTCAACTCAAATCCCTGGGGCGGAGCATACAGGTTAGTCATGGGAAAAATAAGAGCCATCAACCAGGAAAGGTGTCCATTACTTCTTTCAAAAATTGTGGCTACCTTATTCCCACAGCAACGGGAACGCAGAAATCTGTTCCCGGGAGTGCCAGCCAATAATAATGCTGTCGTGACATCCGAAGAAGTGCTTTCAGCGGCTAAAAGAATACAGCACAACAAAGCTCCAGGTCCGGATTCTGTCCCAAACGCAGCGTTGAAGACAGCTGTTTTGAGTTACCCACTACATTTTGCTGCTGTCATGCAATCCTGTCTGCGGCAAGGAGTTTTTCCGGCGATTTGGAAAATTCAAAAATTGGTATTGCTGCCCAAACCTGGAAGGCCGCCAGGCGAGCCGTCCTCTTATAGACCGATCTGTCTCTTGGATACTGTTGGAAAGGTCCTTGAAAGAATAATTTATGAGCGGCTTCTGCCTTTTACTGAAGGAGATCAAGGTCTTAGCGCCAACCAGTTCGGTTTTCGAAGAGCCCGTTCAACTATTGATGCTCTTAGTGCAGTGATATCTGTGGCAAAGGAGGCCATAAAAGGAACCAGGTGGAAAGGAGGAAGCAAAAAGTATTGCTTAGTAATCACGCTAGACGTTAAGAAATCGTTCAACACAGCTGACTGGGAGCATATCATTGATGCACTACCGGCGAAGAACGTACCAGATTACCTGCTGAGAATTATTAGGAGCTACCTTAGCAACAGAGTCTTAATATACGACACTGACGATGGCCCGAAAAAATACAGCATTACTGCTGGCGTTCCACAGGGCTCAGTATTGGGTCCATTACTCTGGAACTTCATGTACGACAGCGTTCTCAGGTTGCCAGTTCCTGAAGGAGCCAAAGTAATCGGTTTTGCGGACGATTTGGCTGTCGTAGTGGTAGAAAAACAAGTGTCAGACCTGGAGGAAAAAGCAAATCTTACTGTTTCGATGGTTCAACAGTGGCTAACTTCGGTTGGCTTGCAGCTTGCTGAGCAAAAAACGGAAGCCGTCCTTATTAGTAGTCGCAAGAAAGTGGAATCAGTGCAACTGAGGGTGGGAGGTGCTACCATCCAATTGCAGAGAGCGATAAAGTACTTGGGCGTTTTCATTGATGATCGCCTTAGTTTCCGACAGCATGCAGAGTATGTCTGCAAAAAAGCTTCGAAGTGCTACGCGGCCGTGTCCAGGATGCTGCCGAACATAGGTGGACCGAAAAGCACCAAGCGAATGTTGCTATCTAATGTGGTAACATCAGTGCTCATGTATGCCGCGCCAATTTGGGCAGACTCCTTAAAGGTGAAGTCGAATAGGAAGCAGCTTGAAAGAGTTCACCGACTAAATGCTTTGCGCGTGATCAGCGCTTATCGAACTGTCTCCGACGAAGCTGCGTTTGTGTTGGCAGGCATGATGCCGATAGAAATAATGGCTGATGAGGCACGTCGACTGTATGCAGCGAAAAGTAATGGCGCTGAGATATACCTGCAGCGAGAGCGTTCACTCTCAGTAGAAAGGTGGCAAACCCGCTGGAATGCTTCAAACAAGGGCCGTTGGACATTCGCTCTGATCCCAAATATTGAAAGATGGATAAGTCGATCGCATGGTGAAATGAGCTTTCTTCTAACGCAGTTTCTGACTGGCCATGGAGTTTTTCGTAGCTGCCTATACCGCTTTGGGTATGATACCTCGCCCTTTTGTCCTGCGTGCAGGAATGAAATAGAGAATTCGCATCACGTCTTTTTCATTTGCCCCCGATTCGTGGAAGAACAAAATATGCTGAAAGGCATCTGTGGATCGGAGGTCTCGCCAAGAAACATTGTGGAGGCGATGCTGACATCGCAAAGAATGTGGGAAGCAGTCTGCGAGGTATCTGCGCAAATATGCGGAAAGCTTAGAAATGCTGAGCGAGCTAGGAGAGCTACTGAATTGACTGGCTGATATGTCAATACAATGACGTTAGGGCAATAAAGACGACAAACTGTTTTGCGACGAACTCTAATTGGTGACTTTTGAGCTGTCAAGCTCCATCTGCCTCCCGACGTAATACTTGACGGTAGTTCCGGGAGGACAGACAGACCTGGGGGAGGTGGTTTTAGCGTGTTAAAGTCACGCACCTTGGCTTTCGATGCTTTCCACCTCATTAAAAAAACACACACACACACACACACACAACAAAATGGCGGCGGCAGACAATTAACGGAGGCGTACATGGGCTCAGCGGATCCATTCAAAAGGAGCAACCGTATTGGACGAACGCCAGTGAAGCTTAGTAAGGAGGGAGGCATCGCTCGCTCAAGCTCCTCACCACCGAGTTCGGCAGCAGTAAGTACAGATGCAAACAAACGGGCTTGCTCGTTCGAATTACTAGGCAGCAAAATTCGCGAGTTACACGGTATGATGACGGAGACAATCGCATCAACGGGTAGCTTGCGGCGCAGTATTCACCAACCAATGAGGAACCTCATGGATAGCATTCTAGAGGTTTATGATGATGCTAGAACGGAGATAGCGCATAAGTTGGCGTTAAGTCCTAATGCTCCTCACAGTGCATCTAGTGAAATTGAATGCGAGAGTGTTAGTGCAAGAGAGATTTGCGAGTCTTCAACGCAAACTTCTCCTTTCCTCAAGCAGAATAAGAAGTCTAAGCGCTTAAGAGACGAATCGGTAACAACACAACCGCGCGTTAAAAAGGTTCGCGAAAACGAAGTGCCAAAAACCTGCAGTGGGCAGCAAAATAAAGACGTTGAAAAAGATACTGAAGATAATAGTGAGTGGATTACAATAAGCCACAAAAAGAAACCGCAAGAGATGAGCAAACGCGTTAGGGCTTTGAAGACAATGAAGCCGGAATCAATTATTATTGAAAAAACGGGCAATGTGTCGTACAGTGACATGTTAAAAAAGGTCAAAGGGGAACAAAGTCTTACAAAGCTAGGAGAAAATGTGGTCAAGATAAGGAAGACCCAAAAAGGCGAAATGCTTTTTGAACTTAAGAGGAGCCCAGACATTAATGCGCAAATGCTTAAAGCGGATGTGCAGAAAATACTAGGTGAACAGGCAAAGGTGAAAACTCTTGGCAACGAACAGGTGATGGAAATTAGAGACTTGGACGAAGTCACAACGAGCGAGGAAGTGGTAGCAGTTCGAAGCATCTGTGAGGAAGAACCAGTGGTCAGCTCGATCCGGAAATCGTATAGCGACACTCAGACTGCAGTAATTCGAGTATCGACGAGGGCAGCCAAAGTACTCCTAGAAATAGGTAAGCTTAAAATTGGGTGGTCAGTGTGTCGAATAAGAATGAAGGAGTCGGTTCTCCGCTGCTTTAAATGCTTAGACTTCGGTCATATAGCCAGAGTGTGTACGAGCCAAGTGGACAGAAGCAAATGCTGCATAAATTGTGGGCAGGAGGGTCACTTAGCCAGGGCCTGCAAAAATGAAGCTTGTTGCCTAATATGTTCCAGCAAAAAAATGGACAGCAAGCACGCTACAGGTGGGATAAAATGCCCTGCATTTAAAGCGGCATGCGGCAACCGGAAATGAAGTTGCTGCAGATTAACCTAAACCATTGTGAAGCGGCCCAGGAGCTTCTCAAACAGACGGTAGCCGAACTAAAACTGGACGCAGTGATTATGGCTGAGCAGTACCGAAATCAGCGAGGATGGTTCTCTGATAAAAAGGCGAAGACGGCTATCTGGAACTGTGGAAACTTACCTTTCCAGTGGAAGCGTGAAGTCGAAAGGGGTACTTTTACTACGTGGTAGTAAAGATTGCTGGTATTTATATATATAGCTGCTACTGTCCGCCAAGTTTAACCGACTTGGAATACTCGGCAGTGATTGATCAGTTGGTAAGGGACGCTCGCAATACTTCACCCTTTATAACAGCGGGGGATTTTAATGCGTGGGCCGTGGAATGGGGCAGCCTGCTCACTAATGAAAGAGGTAGAATTCTGCTCGAAGCCTTTGCGTATTTAGACGCCGTACTGCTAAACAATGGGCGTCAGCACACATTCGAAAGGAACGGAAGAATATCGACGATAGATATTACATTCGCAAGCTGTTCGTTGGTAAGACGCATCGATTGGCGGGTTAGCAACCGGCATACAAATAGCGACCACCGTGCTTTGATAATTCATATCAGGCGTGATCACGCAGAGGAGGTGGTACAGAGTACCTCAAGAATAAAGAGTTGGAAACTACACACGTTGGACAGAGATGTTTTTGAGCAAATCCTGCGAATGTCTGCTCCACAAGCGGAAAGAGCAGAAGACATAGCCAGACAAGTTGTCTCGTGGCTCAATGAAGCTTGCGATGCGTCAATGGCGAGAAGGGGCTATAAACAAGGCCGACGATCAGTGTTCTGGTGGAATGATGAGATCGCTGCGCTTAGAAGGAAATGCCTCAAAGACAGAAGAAGGGAGAACAACGCAGCATTGCAACCGAAAATTATGAAGCATATCGAGCTGCACATACGATGTCATGCAGGGCACTTAAGAAGGCGATCAAGAAGAGCAAGAATGCTCACCACCAGTGGTGAACACCATTAAGACATGGCTAGTAAAAAACAAACTACACCTGGCTGCCCAGAAAACAGAAGCTGTGCTAATAACCAGCAGGAAGAAGCTGGAGTTTGTAGATCTAAACATCGATGGAGTGACAATTACATCTTCCTCCGCAATTCGATACCTGGGCGTTATGTTGGATAGCAGATTGTCATTTGCTGCGCATATCGAAATGGTTTGCGGTAAGGCGATGACAAGTTATGCGGCCTTAGCTCGTATAATGGCAAATACGTATGGGCCCACTCAAAGACGTAGGCTGCTAATATCGAAGGTAGTCACTTCGATAATTATGTATGCTGCACCGGTTTGGGCTAAGGCGGTATATTTGGAAAGGAATGTGCGACAGTTAAACCGGGTCTTCCGATTGTGTGCTCTGCGGATTTGTAGCGGCTTCCGAACCATTTCGCACGAAGCAGCCGGAGTAATTGCGGGCTTACCACCACCAGATCTGTTGGTCGCTGAGACTACGATGCGATGTCGCAAGAGGGCTGAAACTCGTAGAAAACTCACAGCCCACGAGATAGAGGAGATTGTGAGCATCACTTTCTCTAAGTGGCAAGATCGGTGGAGCAGCTCCAGCAAAGGTCGATGGACACACCTGCTAATCCCGGACGTAAGGCGGTGGGTTGAAAGGCAGCACGGGGAACTGGACTTCTATTTGACGCAGATGATTAGCGGTCACGGTTGCTTCCGCGGTTATCTGTATAAATATGGCCATGATACGAGCTCAATATGTGGGTGGTGCTCCAGTGCACGTGAAGATGCACGTCACATCTTTTTTGAATGCGGTAGCTTCTCGCAAGTAAAAAGAAGCGCTGAAATTGTGCTGCGGAGCTCATTAACTGTAGACAAAATCGTTAATTGTATGCTGCAGTCAGCAGATGCCTGGATGGCCGTCAAATCCTTGTGTGCTACTGTTATGCAACGCCAACGCATGTTGGAGCGTTAGCGTAGTAGACAACTGTGAACAGTGAACCGGACAAACGAACGTGTTAACTGCGACGTTATAGTTTCGAGACTTACAACGATAGGACGTAAACGTTCGTTTGAGCTTTAGCTCCACCTGCCTTCCGACGGTATGCTTAACGGTAGTTCCGGGGGGGACCAACAGACACGGGGGAGAGGTTTTAGCGCGTTAAAGTCTCGCACTCAGGCTGTCGATGCTTTCCTCTCATTTAAAACACACACACACACACACACACACACACACACACACACACACACACACACACACACACACACACACACACACACACACACACACACACACACACACACACACACACACACACACACACACACACACACACACACACACACACACACACACACACACACACACACACACACACACACACACACACACACACACACACACACACACACACACACACACACACACACACACACACACACACACACACACACACACACACACACACACACACACACACACACACACACACACACACACACACACACACACACACACACACACACACACACACACACACACACACACACACACACACACACACACACACACACACACACACACACACACACACACACACACACACACACACACACACACACGCACACGCACACGCACACACGCGCACACACACACACACACACACACACACACGCACACGCACACGCACACACGCACACACACACGCACACACACGCACACACACGCACACACACGCACACACACGCACACACGCACACACGCGGGAAGGCGTTTTCCCA